>CM038141.1:1200000-1800000 GCA_021437245.1 Aegilops speltoides | reverse complement strand
CGTTGTGCTAACGCTTCCGCTTTCGGTCTACGAGGGTACGTGGACACACTCTCCCCTCTCGTTGCTATGCATCACCATGATCTTGCGTGTGCGTAGGAATTTTTTTGAAATTACTATGTTCCCCAACGTTGGCATCCGAGCCAGGTTTTATGCGTAGATGTTATATGCACGAGTAGAACACAAGTGAGTTGTGGGCGATACAAGTCATACTGCTTACCAGCATGTCATACTTTGGTTCGGCGGTATTGTTGGATGAAGCGGCCCGGACCGACACTACGCGTACACTTACGCGAGACTGGTTCTACCGACGTGCTTTGCACACAGGTGGCTGGCGGGTGTCTGTTTCTCCAACTTTAGTTGAACCGAGTGTGGCTACGCCCGGTCCTTGCGAAGGTTAAAACAGCACTAACTTGACGAACTATCGTTGTGGTTTTGATGCGTAGGTAAGAACGGTTCTTGCTCAGCCCGTAGCAGCCACGTAAAACTTGCAACAACAAAGTAGAGGACGTCTAACTTGTTTTTGCAGGGCATGTTGTGATGTGATATGGTCAAGACGTGATGCTATATCTTATTGTATGAGATGATCATGTTTTGTAACCGAGTTATCGGCAACTGGCAAGAGCCATATGGTTGTCGCTTTATTGTATGCAATGCAATCGCCCTGTAATTGCTTTACTTTATCACTAAGCGGTAGCGATATTCGTAGAAGCAATAGGTGGCGAAACGACAATGATGCTATGATGGAGAGCAAGGTGTCGCGTCGGTGACGATGGTGATCATGGCGGTGCTTCAGAGATGGAGATCACAAGCACAAGATGATGATGCCATATCATATCACTTATATTGGTTGCATGTGATGTTTATCCTTTATGCATCTTATTTTGCTTTGAATGACGGTAGCATTATAAGATGATCTCTCACTAAATTTCAAGGTATAAGTGTTCTCTCTGAGTATGCACCGTTGCGAAAGTTCTTCGTGCTGAGACACCACGTGATGATCGGGTGTGATAGGCTCTACGTTCAAATACAACGGGTGCAAAACAGTTGCACATGCAGAATACTCAGGTTAAACTTGACGAGCCTAGCATATACAGATATGGCCTTGGAACACTGAGACCGTAAGGTCGAGCGTGAATCATATAGTAGATATGATCAACATAATGATGTTCACCATTGAAATTACTCCATCTCACATGATGATCGGACATGGTTTAGTTGATTTGGATCACGTGATCACTTAGATGATTATAGGGATGTCTATCTAAGTGGGAGTTCTTAAGTAATATGATTAACTGAACTTAAATTTATCATGAACTTAGTCCTGGTAGTATTTTGCAAATTATGTTATAGATCAATAGCTCGCGTTGTTGCTTTCATATGTTTATCTTGATATGTTCCTAGAGAAAACTGTGTTGAAAGATGTTAGTAGCAATGATGCGGATTGGATTCATGATCTAAGGATTGTCCTCATTGCTGCACAAAAGAATTATGTCCTTGATGCACCGCTAGGTGACGGACCTATTACAGGAGCATATGCAGACGTTATGAACGTTTGGCTAGCTCAATATGATGACTACTTGATAGTTTAGTGCACCATGATTAACGGCTTAGAATCGGGACTTCAAATACGTTTTGAATGTCATGGACCATATGAGATGTTCCAGGAGTTGAAGTTAATATTTCAAGCAAATACCCGAGTTGAGAGATATGAAGTCTCCAACAAGTTCTATAGCTAAAAGATGGAGGAGAATCGCTCAACTAGTGAGCATGTGCTTAGATTGTCTGGGTACTACAATCGCTTGAATCAAGTGGGAGTTAATCTTCCAGATAAGATAGTGATTGACAGAGTTCTCTAGTCACCGTCACCAAATTACTGGAACTTCGTGATGAACTATAGTATGCAAGGGATGACGAAAACGATTCCCGAGCTCTTCGTGATGTTGAAATCGATGAAGGTATAAATCAAGAAAAGAGCATCAAGTGTTGATGATTGACAAGACCACTAGTTTCAAGAAAGGGAACATCAAGTAGAATGGCAAGCAAGTTGTCACTCCCGCGAAGAAGCCCAAAGCTGGACCAAAGCCTGAAACTGAGTGCTTACACTACAAAGGAAATGGTCACTGGAAACGGAAATGCCCTGAATATTTGGTGGATAAGAAGGATGGCAAAGTGAACAAGGGTATATTTGATATACAGGTTATTGATGTGTGCCTTACTAGTGTTTATAGTAGCCCCTGAGTATTTGATACTTGTTCGGTTGCTAAGATTAGTAACTCGAAATAGGAATTACAGAATAAACAGAGACTAGTTGAAGGGGAAGTGACAATGAGTGTTGGAAGTATTTCCAAGATTGATATGGTCATCATCACACACTCCCTATACTTTCGAGAATAGTGTTAAACCTAAATAAATGTTATTTGGCGTTTGCGTTGAGCATGAATATGATTTGATCATGTTTATTGCAATACGGTTATTCATTTAAAGTCAGAGAATAATTGTTGTTCTGTTTACATGAATAAAACCTTCAATGGTCATACACCCAATGAAAATAGTTTGTTGGATCTCGATCATAGTGATACACCTATTCATAATATTTATGCCAAAGGATGCAATGTTAATAATGATAGTGCAACTTATTTGTGGCACTGTCGTTTGGGTCATATCGGTGTAAAGCGCATGAAGAAACTCCATAAAAGATTGATTTTCGGAATCACTTGGTTATGAATCATTTGATGCTTGCGAACCGTGCCTTTTGGGCAAGATGACTAAAACTCCGTTCTCCAGAACAATGGAACGAGCTACTGACTTGTTGGAAATAATACATACTGATGTATGCAGACCAATGAGTATTAAGGCTCGTGGCGGGTATCGTTATTTTCTCACATTCACAGATGATTTGAGCAGATATGGGTATATCTACTTGATGAAACATAAGTCTGAAATAGTTGAAAGGTTCAAAGAATTTCAGAGTGAAGTGGAAAATCATCATAACAAGAAAATAAAGTTTCTGTGATCTGATCGTGGAAATGAATATTTGAGTTACGAGTTTGGCCTTCAGTTAAAATAATGTGGAATAGTTTCACAAACTCATGCCACATGGAACACCATAGCGTAACGGTGTGTCCGAACGTCATAACCGCACTTTATTGGATATGGTGCGATCTATGATGTACCTTGCCGATTTACCACTATCGTTTTGGGATTATGCATTAGAGACAGCTGCATTCACTTTAAATAGGGCACCATCAAAATCCGTTGAGACGACACCGTATGAACTATGGTTTAGCAATAAATCTAAGCTGTCGTTTCTTAAAGTTTGGAGTTGCAATGCTTATGTGAAAAAGTTTTAACCTGATAAGCTCAAACCCAAATCGGAGAAGTGCGTCTTCATAGAATACCCAAAGGAAAATGTTGAGTAAACCTTCTATCACAGATCCAAAGGCAAGATATTCGTTGCTAAGATGGATCCTTTCTAGATAAGGAGTTTCTCTCGAAAGAAGTGAGTGGGAGGAAAGTAGAGCTTGATAAGGTAATTGTACCTTCTCCCGATTGGAAAGTAGTTCATCACAGAAATTAGTTCCAGTGATTTCTACACCAATTAGTGAGGAAGTAATGATGATGATCATGAAATTTCAGATCAAGTTACTACAGAACCATGTAGGTCTTCCAGAGTACGGTCTGCACCAGAGTGGTACGGTAATCCTATTCTGGAAGTCATGTTACTAGACCATGATGAACCTACGAACTATGAGGAAGCGATGATGAGCCCAGATTCCGCGAAATGGATGGAGGCCATGAAATCTGAGATAGGATCCATGTATGAGAACAAAGTGTGGACTTTGGTGGACTTGCCCGATGATCGTCAAGCCATAGAAAATAAATGGATCTTCAGCGATCCATCTATGGACTGGTGCAAGCATCTTGGAGTTGGAATATACGCTTTGATAAGTTGATCAAAGCATATAGTTTTATACGACTTGCAGTGAAGCCTGTATTTACAATAAAGTGAGTGGGAGCACTACAACCTTTCTGATAAGTATATGTAAGTGACATATTGTTGATCAGAAATGATGTAGAATTTTTCTGGAAAGCATAAAGAAGTGTTTGAAAGGAGTTCTTTAAAAGAAAGACCTCAGTAAAGCTACTTACATATTGAGCATCAAGATCTATTGAGATAGATCAAGACGCTTGATAAGATTTTCAATGAGTAATTACCTTGGAAAGATTTTGAAGTAGTTCAAAATGGAACAGTCAAAGAAAGAGTTATTGCCTGTGTTGTAAAGGTATGAAATTGAGTAAGACTCAAATCCCGACCACGGCAGAAAATAGAAAGAAAATGAAAGTCATTCCCTATGCCTCAGTCATAGGTTCTATAAAAGTATGCCATGCTATGGACCAGAACTAT
Organism: Aegilops speltoides; assembly: GCA_021437245.1. Taxonomy (NCBI): domain Eukaryota; kingdom Viridiplantae; phylum Streptophyta; class Magnoliopsida; order Poales; family Poaceae; genus Aegilops; species Aegilops speltoides. Next base: position 1,795,595 of record CM038141.1, on the reverse strand, counting down.
TGTATACTATGCCCTGGTTTGGCAAGGGAGTACAATGGTGATCTAGGAGTAGATCACTGGACATTGGTCAAAATTATCCTTAGTGGAATAAGGATATGTTTCTCGATTATGGAGGTGACAAGAGGTTCGTCATAAAGGGTTACGTCGATGTAAGATTTGACACTGATTCAGATGACTCTAATTCTCAATCTGGATACATACTGAAAGTGGGAGCAATTAGCTAGAGTAGCTCCGTACAGAGCATTGTAGACATAGAATATTTGCAAAATACATACGGCTCTGAATGTGACGGACCCATTGACTAAACTTCTCTTACGAGCAAAACATGATCATACCTTAGTACTCTTTGGGTGTTAATCACATAGCGATGTGAACTAGATTATTGACTCTAGTAAACCTTTTGGGTATTGGTCACATGACGATGTGAACAATGGGTGTTAATCATATACAGATATGAATAATTGGTGTTAAATCACATGATGATGTGAACTACATTATTGACTCTAGTCCAAGTGGGAGACTGAAGGAAATATGCCCTAGAGGCAATAATAAAGTTATTATTTATTTCCTTATTTCATGATAAATGTTTATTATTCATGCTACAATTGTATTAACCGGAAATATAATACATGTGTGAATACATAGACAAACATAGTGTCACTAGTATGCCTCTACTTGACTAGCTCGTGAAACAAAGATGGTTAAGTTTCCTAGCCATAGACATGAGTTGTCATTTGATTAACGGTATCACATCATTAGGAGAATGATGTGATTGACTTGACCCATTCCGTTAGCTTAGCACTTGATCGTTTAGTATGTTGCTATTGCTTTCTTCATGACTTATACATTGTTCCTATGACTATGAGATTATGCAACTCCCGTTTACCGGAGGAACACGTTGTGTGCTACCAAACGTCACAACGTAACTGGGTGATTATAAAGGAGCTCTACAGGTGTCTCGAAGGTACTTGTTGAGTTGGCGTATTTGAGATTAGGATTTGTCACTCCGATTGTCGGAGAGGTATCTCTGGCCCTCTCGGTAATGCACATCACTATAAGCCTTGCAAGCAATGTGACTAATGAGTTAGTTGCGGGATGATGCATTACATAACGAGTAAAGAGACTTGCCGGTAACGAGATTGAACTAGGTATTGAGATACCGACGATCGAATCTCGGGCAAGTAACATACCGATGACAAAGGGAACAACGTATGTTGTTATGCGGTTTGACCGATAAAGATCTTCATAGAATATGTAGGAGCCAATATGAGCATCCAGGTTCCGCTATGGTTATTGACCGGAGACATGTCTCGGTCATGTCTACATAGTTCTCGAACCCGTAGGGTCCCCGCACGCTTAAAGTTCGATGACGGTTATGTTATGAGTTTATGTGTTTTGATGTACCGAAGGAGTTCGGAGTCCCGGATGAGATCGGGGACATGACGAGGAGTCTCGAAATGGCCGAGACGTAAAGATCGATATATTGGACGACTATATTCGGACATCGGAAAGGTTCTGAGTGATTCGGGTATTTTTCGGAGTACCGGAGAGTCACGGGAATTCGCTGGGGAGTATATGGGCCTTATTGGGCTTTAGGGGAAAGAGAGAGGAGAGGTTGGGCGCCACTCCAAGGCCTAGTCCAGGTGGACTAGGGGAGGGTTCGCCCCTCCTTCCTTCTCTCTCTCTCCCTTTCCTTGACTCCTACTCCTACTACTTGAAAGGGGGGAATCCTACTCCCGGTGGGAGTAGGACTCCTCCTAGGGCGCGCCAAAGAGAGGGCCGGCCCTCCCCCTCATCCACTCCTTTATATACGGGGAGGGGGCACCCCTTGGAGAGACAACAATTGATCCTTGAGATCTCTTAGCCGTGTGCGGTGCCCCCCTCCACCATAGTTCACCTCGACAATATCGTAGCGGTGCTTAGGCGAAGCCCTACGTCGGTAGAACATCATCATCGTCACCACGCTGTCGTGCTGACGGAACTCTCTCTCAAAGCTTGGCTGAATCGGAGTTCGAGGGACGTCATCGAGCTGAACGTGTGCAGAACTCGGAGGTGTCGTGCGTTCGGTACTTGATCGGTCAGATCGTGAAGACGTATGACTACATCAACGCGTTGTGCTAGCGCTTCGCTTCGGTCTCACGAGTGCGTGGACACACTCTCCCTCTCGTTGCTATGCATCACCATGATCTTGCGTGTGCGTAGGATTTTTTTTGAAATTACTACGTTCCCCAACACTAAGCCTAAGGTGTTTCCCAGTATAGTATTATTTTGGAGTAAGTGAAAATCCTACGCACACGCAAGATCATGGTGATGCATAGCAACGAGAGGGAGAGTGTTGTCCACGCACTGTGAGACCGAAGCGAAGCGCTAGCACAACGCTGTTGATGTAGTCGCACGCCTTCACGATCCGACCGATGGCACCGAACGACGGCACCTCCGAAGTTCAGACACGCTCAGCTCGATGACGCCCCACAAACTCCGATCCAGCAGAGCTTTGTAGAGAGTTTCACAAGACGACGGCGTGATGACGTGTTGATGATGCTACCGACGCAGGGCTTCGCCTAAGCACCGCTACGATATTACCAAGGTGGAATATGGTGGAGGGGGGCATCACACACGGCTAAGAGATCAAGAGATCAATTGTTGTGTCTAGAGGTGCCCCCATGCCCCCGTATATAAAGTATCAAGGGGGAGGGGGCGGCCAGCCAGGAGGAGGCGCGCCAGGGAGGAGTCCTACTCCCACCGAGTAGGACTCCTCTTTCCTAGTTGGAGTAGGAGGAAGGAAGGGAGAGAGGAAGGAAGAGGGCGCCTCCTTGTCCTATTCGGACTAGAGGGAGAGGCGCTGCCTGCCCCGCCGCCTCCTCTTCTCCACTTAGGGCCCATGAGGCCCATTAACCTCGTGGGGTGTTCAAATAACCACCCCCCCGCCACTCCCTGCATCGATATCGTCCAAACTCCCCAAACATTTCCAAAGTGTCCGAATATAGTCATCCAATATATCGATCTTTACGCCTCGACCATTTCGAGACTCCTCGTCATGTTCGTGATCATATCCGGACTCGAACTACCTTCGTACATCAAAACACAAAACTCATAATATCGATCGTCATCGAACTTGTTGCATGCGGACCCTACGGGTTCGAGAACTATGTAGACATGACCGAGACACATTTCCGTCAATAACCAATAGCGGAACCTCGGATGCTCATATTGGCTCCTACATATTCTACGAAGATCTTTATCGGTCAAACCGCATAACTACATCCGCTGTTCCTTTGTCATCGGTATGTTATTTTGCCCGAGATTCGATCGCTGGTATCTCAATACCTAGTTCAATCTCAGCATCGCAAGTGTCTTTACTCGCTATGTAATGCATCATCCCGCAAGTAACTCATTAGTCACATTGCTTGCAAGGCTTATAGTGATGTGCATTACCGAGAGGGCCCAGAGATACCTCTCCGACGATCGGAGTGACAAATCCTAATCTCGAATACGCCAACTCAACATGTACCTTCGAGACACCTCAGAGCTCCTTTATAATCACTCGCCACGCCAGACGCTTTGGTAGCACACAAAGTGTCCTCCGTAAACGGGAGTTGCATAATCTCATAGTCATAGGAACATGTATAAGTCATGAAGAAAGCAATAGCAACATACTAAACGATCAAGTGCTAAGCTAACGGAATGGGTCAAGTCAATCACATCATTCTCCTAATGATGTGATCCCGTTAACCAAATGACAACTCATGTCTATGGCTAGGAAACACAACCATCTTTGATCAACGAGCTAGTTAGGTAGAGGCATACTAGTGACACTTTGTTTGTCTATGTATTCACACATGTACTACGTTTCCGGTTAATACAATTCTAGCATGAATAATAAACATTATCATGATATGAGGAAATAAATAATAACTTTATTATTGCCTCTAGGGCATATTTCCTTCACTTAGTGCTTTGACAAATTATCATAATTTATCACGTCATTACTATGTTACCGTCCTGTTAAAAAGTCATATTGCTTTCGCCAACTAATTCTTATGCAGCTAAGCAAAGGATGGAAATTATATGTGAGGACAGCATATACATTTCATCTAATGGAGCCAACATAGCAGTGGTTTCCACTTGTATACTTGCACTTGTTTTAAAATTAATCAGAAGTGCATTCCTTAGAAGATGTCCTTGTCTTGATTTCACTCTTTTCATCCGATGTGTTTCAGAAGTGCAACTTTTTTGCACCCGTCAAAATTAGCATGTCCCCAAAAGCCTCCTCAACCGTGGTGACAAGGAGAGGCGGATAGGGACTAGTCATACAATATTCTTTTGTTTTATTCTCTTGTTTATGAAATATCTTGTTGCATAAAAAACATTGATTTGGAATTTGCAGAACTCTGCTAAATTGGAGGTGGCACGAGCTGTTCAACATTTTCTTTCGAATCAATTGTAATACCATGAAAGTACATGCACATACAGAAATCCTTTGGATTTGTATGGAGTTTTTCATGTACCTCGGTAGCGTTAGATAAAAACTTATATCTGGTTGTCAATAAAATCCAAAGTTTTTTACAAAGAGTAATCGTCGAAACAAGAAAAGCTGGAGGGCATCCCCCCCCCCCCTAAGGTGGGGCCAAAATAGAATAAGTAATGCCCACCAAAAGTAGTAGGTCGAAGTCCCCCTGCCGAGCAAGTTTCGCTTAAAGTGTACCAATAGTCCATATCTATCCATGCGCGAGTTCGGCTCGTATTGTGGGATGAGCTATATCTATCCATCTCCATCTTCATCACCATCTTCATCTCTATTTTTTCTATCACCACACGTCATTGCTGCTGCAGTTGCATCCGGAGGATATGGCAACGTATCGTGTCGGTTTGTACGTATATGGCAATCAAAGGAAGGTAACTCCCATCTTTAGAAACGGCAGAGTGAGTAACTCTTGCCTTGTGCTACACTGCAAAATGCACCCAGCACGTCACACTAAGTACTAGTAGTAACCATGGAAAACGGCAATCCAGCTGACAGATAAAACTGCATCAACCACACTAAGTATAGTAACCATGGCCCACACGTCACACTCTTGCCGTTTCCTTATTCCGGGGTAAACGGGCCCCTCCTGCCCCAGGGCCCCCGCTCCCGGAAAAAAGTATACATCCACTGTACTCCCTCCGTTTCAGTTTACAAATCCTACACGTACACATACTACAACCTTCTGTCATTAATCACCGCAAAAAAAACCTCCTATCATTAGTGTATACACATACTACACACGTTTCCCATGAAGTTGAAAAAATAATTAATGTGTACATGTAAATGATTTACTATATGAGTAAATATACATATACTCTATATTTTGGGTTTGGCTACTTGATGCTTGTAACTCGGCGTGGGAAAAGATCTGCTTGGTTCGCCGGTTTCTCACGCGCTCGCACGCGCTAATTTGTATCCGCGTTTTGGAAACTGAGCCCGAAAGCTGAGGGATAGGATTGATATATGTTCTAAATGTATTTGTACTTTTCAAGTTTGTATGTCATTTTTATAGTTTCTAAATGTAGTTGTGGTTTCCACTGGTATACTTCACTTATATTAAAGTTATTTAGAAGAGTACTCATTTATTATTGCCATGCTTTTCCACTTTCCATTTGATGTTTTTGTCATGTTGAAACCTGGTAAACCTTTTGTGTCAATCCAAATTAACAAGTTCCAAAAAAGCCTTTCATCTGATGCACCCAACATATATAGTTGTGGTTTCCGCTGGTATACTTCACTTATATTTAAGTTATTTAGAAGAATACTCGTTTATCATTGTCATGCTTTTACACTTTCCATATGATGTTTTTCACATGTTCAAACGTGGTAAACCTTTTGCATCAATCCAAATTAACAAGTCCCAAAAAAAGCGTCCCCATTCTTGGTGACAACAAGAGGAAGATAGGGACTAGTCATACAACATTGTTTTATTTTATTCCCTAGTTTCTCAAATATGTTGTTGCATCAAGAAAAACTGCATTGGAAATTTGAAAATTATGCTAGATGGAGATGATAAGAATTATTCAACATTTTCTTTCAAATCAACCGTAATATGGTGAATTAACCTAAAGTGTGCATAGAAATCCTTGAATTTGTGAGTTTTTCACGTACCTCCTTTGTGAGGAGTTTTTCACGTACCTCCTTTGTGAGGAGTTTTTCACGCACCTCGGCATTAGTTAAGAACTAATATCTAGACACCAGAAGAAAAAAAGTCTGAAGTGTTTCTTAGAGAAATGATTGAAACAAGCAAAGCCGGGGCACATTTCCGTGCGAAGATGAAACTGAAACGGAAACGGAATAATAACACCCACCGAAAGTAGTAGGTTGAAGTCCTCCAGCGGCGAATTTGGCTTAGAGCATAAGATTTCTCCATATCTATCCATGAGCAAATTTGGCCTAGAGTGTACCCTCGGTTCATATCTATCCATCTCCATTTCCGTCACCATCTTTGTCTCTCTGACCCTAAGAAACAAACAAATGAAATACGGGTGAGCACCTCATTTTCTATCACCACACGTCATATGTTGCTGCAATTGCATCCGTAGGACATAAAGTTTGTATGTATGTCCAACCGAAAAGGTAACTCCTCTCCTTTTGAAATAGAAAACGAGTAAGTAACCACTGCCTTGCACTACACTGCAAAGATGTAAGCGGCATGGGTGGAAAATGTGATTTCCTTTGTAATCCTGGCCATGGCCCACACGTCAGTGTTGAAGTATATTTAGCAGGAGATGTGCACATTGCCTAATTTTTCCAGCCGAGATAATTGGTAGGCATACCAGCAGTTTTAAAAGGGAAAACATTGCGCTTGACGTTAATGGACACCTGGCCATGACCCCACACTTTTTTTTCGAGAGTACGCCAATAGCGTACCGTATTTTTGAGTAACACTCTTGACATTTCCAGTTCCGGGATGAACGGGGACCTCCTGCCCTGGCAAAAAAAATACTGCCATGTAATTACAAACAACCTTCTACCACTAATGTACATACAAGTTTCCCATGAAGCTAGAATTATATATATGTATAGTACTCCCTCCGTTCCATAATTCTTGTCGTGGTTTTAGTTCAAATTTGTACCAAAACCACGACAAGAAATATGGAACGGAGGGAGTAGTGCATATAAATTATCCTCCAAGGTAAATTACACTGCCTTTTCACTCGCCTTATAACTGTAATATATTGGTAAACGCCTTAGACTTGGTACTTCAATGAATTGTCGTAGTTTATCATACTACCATTATGTTAATATCTTGCTAGAAATCATGTTTTCTGCAGCCAAGCAATAGATAGATATTATATATGAAAGCATAACCATTATAAATATAAAAGAATTGTGTGCATTTCATTTGATGCACCCAACATAGCAGTGGATTCCAAATGCATACTTGCACTTGCTTTTATAATAACCAGAAGAATTTTCGTCAGAAAATATCCTTGTTTTCTTTTCCATCTGATGTTTTTGTGCATGTCGAAACCTCTCAAACTTTTTGCCCGGCTGACCTAAATTAGCATGTCCCAAAAGCCACATCATTCTTGGTGACAATGAGAGGCGGATAGTGAACCGGTCTTACAATACTATTTTCTTTTAATTTCTTGGCTCTAAAGTATGTTGTTACATCAAGAAAAGTATATATAAGTCACTAAAAGTAAGTGCTTGAATTCAAGCCAAATGATTTCGGCTTAAGTTGGATTAGGCCACCCCCATTCCCATCTTCAACAGATGTATCTGTTTCACTTGCCTTTCATGAGCACACACGTGTAAATTATCATTGAGGTACTAAACTGAGCTCAAAGGTGAAGGCTTTGGCCAGCCTAGAATTGTGCGGTCCAGATTTTTGCCCGGCCTACTCATTGTTTTATTAGTATTTTTGGATTGGTCGTTGCTTTTAGTGATAGATGTATTCGATACATGTGTTCATGTATCCACATCTTTGTGTGACGGATTCCTCATCTAACGACAGAGACATCGTTATCCATCTCCTTTTAGTTTCTTTTCTAGGCAGGAACATGGGAACACATAATTCGTTGTGTGCATGAATTACGACCAAGCTTGCCAATGCAATGCACCCCTTGTGCCGACGGTGATAGATGCTCGTCTTTGTTTCTAATTTTCGGTATCATCAAACTAATATCTCTTGGTTTTGCTTGTTTTGGTAATATTTGAGATTACACTTGGCAACATTGGGCCCCTCCGGGGTAAATAGGTAAACTGCATGACTTTTTAACTCACCCCATAATCAGAAGAATATTCATCAGAAAACATCCTTGTCTTGTTTTCCCTTTTTCATCTGATGTTTTTTTGCATGTCGAAACGTGGCAGCATTTTTCCTTATCCGCTCAGAATTAGCATGTCCCCAAAAGCATCCTCATCCTTGGTGACAATGAGAGGTAGACAGGGACTGGTCTTATAGTACTCTTTTCGTGTATTCTCTTATTTACGGAACATGTTGTTACATGAAGAAACATCGCTAGGATTACAATAAGTTGGAGGTGACACGTACGAGCTACTCAAGATTTCCTTCATATTAATTGTAATGATGTGAAATATCCTAAAGTATGTGCAGAAACTCTGCAAAGTTCTCTACCATTGAGCATTAGTAGCTAAGAATTTAATATCCAAATGCCAGAACAAAAAATCGAGGACCAATATCTGGAATTTTTTTGACATAGTAACAATCAAAGAATAAAAGGTGGAATGCATTTTTCTGCCAAGATGAAGCCGGAACCGAATAATGACACCCACCGCAAAATAGTAGGTCGAAGTCCTCCAGCCGAGCGAGTTTGGCTTAGAGTGTAGGGTTAGTCCATATCTATCCATCTCCATCTTCGTCACCATATTCGAAACTGCTATGTAGACGATGGATGTGTGCACGACGCTGGGACGATGGCAGTCCAACCGCTGATATGCGCTGGATAGCATCCATGAACGGCTTGAGATGTGCTGTCGTGCACAAGTCGTCCGCACGACGTCGTGTGTATAGCAGCGCTGCACCATATTTGTCTCTCTGACCCTAAGAAACAAATAATTAGAATACGGGTGATGGCTAGGTAGGCGAGCACTCTGTTTTCTAGGCAGTTGCATCCGAGGGACATGGTAACCTACGTGTCTGTTGCACTCTGTTTATGTCCAACAGGGAAGGTAACTCCTCTTGTTGAAACGGAGAAGTAATTATTGGCTTGTGCTACACTGCAAAATGCAACCAGCATTCAGTGGAAAGTGTGACTTCCGTTGTACTGAATTTGATTTGGGATGGGACTAGAACAAATAGTAACATGACTCAATATGTCGGCAGATTTTTTTATTTTTATTTTTTTGGCTGATAGCATGACTCAACATGTCATCAGCAGTTAAAAAGAAAATAATACTCCCTCCGTCCCATAATGTAAGACGTTTTTCGACACTGCACTGGTGTCAAAAAGCATCTTACATTATGGGACGGAGGGAGTACTTATTAAACTTATTCGCAAAAAAATAAAATTACACTTGCCACTTGCAGTTCAGGGTGTAAACGACCCTCTCCTGCCCCAGGGACCCCGCAATATCCATCCATTTTATTTCAAATAACCTTCTACCGTTAATGTGCATATGTACACGTTTCCCAGAAGCTGAAAAATATACATATACAAGATTCTATGAAGTGAAAAACTATGCCTACGCTTTCTATTTTTGGTTCGGCTGGTTGACGCATGTAACTGGACAGGAAAATATGTCTGCTTTGTTTCACTCGCATCCCACACGCAGACACGCTCGAACATGTAAATATGTATCCCTGTACCTAGGGCATCTCCAAACAAAACATTCGCAAATGTTCAGGCCGAACAATCCAAACACTTTTAAGCCTTCAACGCAAGTCATCAAATGTTTGCGAACTGGTATGGACGTCCGAAATCCCACAAACTATCCTCAAACTGGGAGAGCTTTGGAGGAGTCCAGACGTCCGCCCGGCCCACTGTCAGTTGGACCGTCTCCCCAGAGCCCACATATCACCTCATCTCTCCTTTTGGTTCGCCTGACCCACTGTCAGTCATAGCCCACAGTCCGAATTTGAGGGATGCGGCTGGATGGTCGGGCTGTCCGCAGACATGTTGATGCCCTAAAATTGAGCCCTAAAGCAAAGGGTTCGGATTAGTATCTAATTATGACATGAGCAGTAGTATATATAGTAGTGCTCTAGAACAAATCATTGCTTTTATTAAAAGTTGTGAAAAATAAAACTATGAAAAAAATAGCATTCACGAACATTTTTTGGAATTCAAGAATATTTTAAAGTTCGCGAACATATTTTAATTTGCCAAAAAAATCAAATTCTAAGACATAGTTTGAAATTCATGAATGTTTTAAATTCACGAGTATTTTATATTAAAGTCATGATTTTTTAAATTCACAACATTTATAAAATCTAAGCTTTTCTAAAATACATGGACTTATTTTGATTTAATGAACTTCTTCAAATAAAAATAAAGGATGGCTCGTTTTCTCCGCAGAGGAACGAGCGAGCGGAGCATGAAACTGAGCTCAGCGAGCAAGAGCTTCATGAGTCAACCCATGTGAGCGTTATAGCAGTAGTTTCAACATGGAATAAGGGCTCTCAAGAGGCTCATATAACAACTACCACGCACCTAACAACTCCACTCCCCTTTCAGAACAAATATCATCTCCAACAACAGTCCAACACATGTATGGATGAAAAACACCACCAGAATATAACTAAAATCCAAGCCATCATAAAAATCAAAACGGAACAACCGACCACAATAACCTACTGAAGAAAAAAAAGGGTTAATCACACCGGTAAAGAACAGCGCAGCGGAGCGCGTTTTAACCTCTAGTAGATATTACATACGAAAGGGTAACCATCATACAAGAAAAACCGTGTACATTTTATTTGATGGGCCCGTCAAAGCATTGGATTCGAAATGTATACTTGTACCTATTTTTAAAATAAGTAGAAGAATATTCTTCAGAAACTATCCTTGTCTTTTGTTTTCTCTTCCTCATCTGATGTTTCTTGCATGTCGAAACGTGGAAACTTTTTGCTCGACCCATCAAAATTAGCATGTCCCCAAAAGCCTTCTCATCCTTGGTGACAATGAGAGGTGGAGAGGAACTGGTCTTACAATATTATTTTCTTTTAATCTCTCATATCTAAGATATGTTGTTACATCAAGAAAAGTATATAGTCACCAAGAGTAGTAGCTTGAATTCCAGGCAGATGAGTTCCGCGTTGGTTGGATTAGTCCATGTCCATCCCCATCTTCAATAGGTGTGTCTCTTTCACTCGCTCTTATGAGCACACACGTGTAAATTATCATTGGTGTACTATGAGCTCAAAAGTGAATACTTTTTCCGGCCTAGAATTATGTGGTCCAAATTTATGTCCAACCTACTCGTTGTTTTATTAGTGTTCTAGGACCAGTCATTGCTTTTTTTTTAGCGATGGATGCGTTATACACGTGTGCTCATGTAACCACATGTTATAACGCATTACTCCTCTAACGACGAAGACATCGTTATCCATCTCATTTAGTTTTTCTCTAGGTGGGAACAAGGGGACACATAATTGGTTGTGTGCATGAATTACGACCAAGCACGCCAACGCGATGCACCCTTTGTGTGGGATGGTGATAGGCGCTTGTTTATGTTTCTACTATGTCGGTATCATTGGACAATGTCAGTTGGATGTGCTTGTTTTGGTGATGTTTGATATTGCATTTGGAACAGGGGTCCCTCCATGGTAAACTACACGACTTTCTCCACTCGCCCCATAACCAGAAAAATATTCGCCAGAAAACATCCTTGTCTTGTTGTTCCTTTTTCCTCTTTTCTTTTTTTGCAAGTCGAAACGTGGCAACTTTTTTTTTTGATCCATCAGAATTAGCATGTCCGCAAAAGCATCCTCATCCTTGGTGACAATGATAGGTAGACAGGGACTGGTCTTATAGTAATATTTTCTTGTATTCTCTTATTTACGGAACATGTTGTTACATGAAGAAATATCTAAGTTGGAGGTGACACGATATGGTCAATATTTCCTTCAAATTAAGTGTAGTAGAGTGAATTCTCAGTGCGTGTAGAAATTCTTCAAGGTTGCATGAAGTTTTCATGTGCCTCATGAACATTAGTAGCTAAGAATTAAATCGAGGACCGATATCCTGAAATTGTTTGGTAGAGTGATAATCGAAACAACAAAAGCTGGAACGCATTTTCCGACGAAGATGAAGCCGGAACCGAATAATGACACCCACCGCAAAGTAGTAGGTCGAAGTCCTCCAGCCGAGCGAGTTTGGCTTAGAGTGTAGGATTAGTCCATATATCTATCTATCCATCTCCATCTCCGTCACCATCTTCGTCCCTCTGACCCCCCGAGAAACAAACGAAGGAAAGGTGGGGGATGACTAGGTAGGTGAGCAATCTATTTTGTTGCCATCACACCCTCTCTTTTTCTATCACCACACGTCATGTTTGATGCAAGCATGGTAACCTACGTGTCGGTTTGTATGTATGTCCAGCAGAAGAAAGAAAAGCAACTCTTTTCTTTTCAATTTCAAAATGGAAAAGAAGGAATTCTTGCCTTGTACTACACTGCAAAAATGCACCCAGCAGGTTTGGAAAATGTGATTTCTTCTGTACTGGATTTGTTTGGGCTAGGCCTGGGCCTGGGACTGGATTTAATTTGGGCTGGGCCTGGGACTGGATTTAATTTGGGCTGGGCTGGGCCGCTCAAGTTCCTTGATGGCTGAGCTGAGATGATGCACGTTGCCTTTTTTCAGCCAACATAATTTGTGTTTCTAAAGAAAACATAATTTTTTTCTCAACAACAAACAAAGCCAACATAATTTGTAGGTTACACATAGAATAGAATAAAAAAATAGATGAACTAACTGGAGGACATAATAAAATGACTAGAGAGATCAGCAGTTACAAAGAAAAAAAAATATTACACTTGCAATTAGACACTGAGCCGCTATTAAATTATACTTGCAATGGGAGTCACCTAGCATTACATCCCGAGATTTCTTCAATCGTCGACTGACGCTGTGTTTCAAGCAAGAAATCCCAGTAAGAGCTTACTAACAGTAGAAGTGTACAACAATGAAGGTTACATTACATCCTCCCTCAGCCTATATCATGCATACATTATTACCTTTCTACAGGAAGATGGACAGCTCCGGTGGCTGGATGAACGAGAAGATGGCCTCACCGAACACCTCGTGCAGCGACCCCAGGAGATGCCCGGCGTCTTGGTCCTCCTTCCAGGCCTGCCTCAGCACCGTGGAGACCCTTTGCGCGTGGTTGTTTCCCTGGTCTCTCCGGATCGCACCTGCTGCTGTCATGCTTTCTACCTTCTGTCCGGAGGATGAGGCTTGCATCATGCTGGGGTTGGGTAGCTGGGCGGAGAACCCGTCCATGCTTCCTGGCATGTTTCCTGCTCCTGGAGCTGCTGAACCCATGGGACTCATCGATACGTCAGACGCCATCTTCTTCAGAGGTGGCTGGGATGCGGAGAGATCTGTACTAGACTTCCGTTTATCTGAAAATTCCACAAGAACATTAATACCATTTTTTTTCACATTTTAACAATTTCAACATTTTGCGTATAACGCATGCATCCAAGAACTAGTAGTAAATCCATTGCAGGAATTTCAAAATACACCGCATGGTGACGGCTTCTGTTGGATTTATTGACAAATGATATATATTGAGCACTTACTTGGGTTGTTGGTTGCAACTCTGCTATTACTCCTCAGAAGCGGCCGAGTTGGCGGAGAGAGCAAATTAGGAAATAACTTAAGCCGCTCATACAAGCATTTGCCTGCAGCACACTGAAAAAATGGATAGAGGAGTAAGCAACATAAATAGCCATTGACAGGTGCAACCATAAGGTATAGTGAACATAAATTGGTAAGTAGCTAAAAAATCAGGAGTTGGGGCACAGGCATTAAAAATGAAAGGTTTTCTCTTTACTAGCTCAGTCCCACACCACATGTAACACAAAACCCTATCTCTATTCAATCTCATTACTCCTGATGAGATCTGACAAGAGGGGCCCCGTGTCAATCGACTGGTGGACCTAAGCCTTCTCAACTTTTCCATCTAATTGGGCACCATATTCAGTACCATCTTGCACCTGGTGTTAACTTTTTTGTCTAAGTAGGTGTGGGTCAGTGCAAAAAAATGAAATCAAACTTGTTTCTGAAATACACAACATTCAGTAGCATCTCACACTTCTTCTCTTGTGGGTGACAGGGGGGCCACACCAACTGACATATGGGTCCTACATCCTATCCCAGCTGTCATATCCTGTTTGGTGGAATAAGATAGTGCAGATCTGTGGTTTTGTGTTAACTTTTTTTGTCGAAGTAGGTGTGGGTCAGTGCAAAAACAAAAAAACAAACTTGTTTCTGAAGTGTACTCTATTTTGATACAGAACTACAGAACTAACCAGCAGGGCACCGTAAACACGCCATGCTTCCTTTCGTTTCATTTCATTTGATTGCTTCTCAAGTTGTAATTCAGGATCCAAAAGTTGCATGTACGTCTGGAGGTTGGGCAAAAGCAGAAGCCTAATCTGCTAATCAACAAAAATTGTCAGTGAATATTTCAATATTGCTCTGAAGTTTTGACCTAACTGAAGATTGAACAGGGCCTACCGCACTGGGCCCCAATGCAGATATCCCTTGAACAGCACCATAATGTTGCGTCAATGCTTTATGAGGGTCAAGAAATGCATGGACCAGTGTCTTTGTTAACCGGATTTGGAGATTGTGATACACATGACCATACCTGCGCAAAAAATTCAAGTTAACTGAGAGCAACGGAAAATGCACCAATATTAAATCTAGTAAAACTTTTGCCATATACGTGGCCTAGAGAAATCTGTGAAAAATATAACAGTTGATTTAGTAAATACACAGAATGAAAAAAACCATAGCTTATGTAGCAGGATCATGCATTAAGGAAGTGGTTTAACTTTTGATATTTAAGTGGTCAATTAACTGACAGCAAGAGTTCATGTCTCTTTGAAGATAACACAAACTTAAGATGGCCCCAAGAAGAAATAAAAAAACATTTGATGGAGGAATGGTAGGGAATGGAGGTAGAACCTCTACTGATTTACCACCAAGCTGCGCTCATACTTAACTTAGCACAGAATACTACATCATACTTTAAAGAAGTTGCATATACATTCCAAATAATCTTGAGAATCTCAGGATACACTCACCTCCGACATACTGAAGCAACCAAATTGGCAGAGAAGTCCCTAAGCTCCCAATGGTTGTCTGAAAGCCTGTGCCCAAGCCTTTTCGCGACGATGCAAGTGATCATTGATGGCATCAACTGATGCAACTGGCAATAAACAAGTGTTGCCATTTTAGAAGTAATGTGCTGAAAACAGAACTATCCAATGCTTTAACGAAACAACTAGCAGGCAAAGTATCAACACTTGATGGTCAACCACTTACATATGGTTCAATATGAATGTGAGGATTACGGAGAAGGCTTTGGACAACACGCATGAGAGCAAATAGAACAGGGAGGTCGGCCAAACTCCTGGTAACCTGAAATTTATGCAGATGTGCAGTTTAAGGTAATGCCCAGTTCAGCCACGTAGCTATGAAAGTAGGATTACTACCTCATCTGCAATGAAGTACGAAAAGTAAGGAACCAACGGGTGAAGGCCTGAGTCTTTAGACAAGCTCACTAATGCTTCTCTAAAAACTGGGGTGCTTGATCTACTCATAGTAAGCTCTGCTATTTTATCGAAGTACATCTGCAAAGTCAACAAGGAGGAACATAAATTTCTCATAAAGATCTAAATTAAAAGATAGTTATATACTCCCTCCGTTCGGAATTACTTGTCGTAGAAATGAATGTATCTAGATGTATTTTAATTCTAGATACATCCATTTCCGAGACGAATAATTCCGAACGGAGGGAGTACTTGTATACATTTCATAATCATAATACCTGGAGTTCTCTAGATAATATATGCTTAACAGGAAGCTTGATGTCAACTGGTAGTCCATCATCCTTTGCATGCTCTGTCCTTTTATTTTCAGTTGGTGCTGAAATTGCTGGTGTAAAATACTGGTGTCAGAGAAAACAATAGCGTAGAACAAATACAGGTAAAAAGTTAAACAATACGACATGGATATAAACAAACATACTATGATACACTATTTCCTAGCAACTGTGCATTGATTTAATGAAGCATGGACCTATGGACTGTTGATACATACCATAGGGGGAAATCCATTTATTACCCGTCTAACTCACCCCCTGAACTCTAAACCGAACATAACACATCCTCAACTGCCAAAACCAAACAAATTACCCCATAGAAAATTCCATTCTGGTTTTGCGCTGACATGGCAACTACTGTAGGTGGTATCAACACACAATTTTGTGCGACCCACATTCATATAATATGGCTTCCCCTCTCTCCCTGCTTCCCTCCTAGACTGCCCTCAAGTACAGCACCTGGGCTCCTCCGCGCGCAATGCCAGTAGGGGTGAACTGCTCAATAAAAGCCTAGATGCAGCAGCGCCAGTCCAGCCACTTGCCCTCCTCACTGGTGGCGCTAGCTCTGTTGCCGCTCCAACCTCCAGAACAATGATCATCGCAATGGTCCGCATGAATGGGGGAATGGAGAGGCTGAAGTAAGAAGATTTAGACATTTTTTTATAAATGGTATAGGAGCTAACCATCGATAGGAGGATTCTCTGGAATAGCAGGCTGGACGCCCTCAATCGCTAGCCAGTGAGCAACAACTGCTGTATCGAGTGGAGCCTTCGGCAGAGGAGCTTCGATAATCTGCATGACACCAACATAGCAGACACATTCCAATTGATTATCACAATAAAGTAAGTCTAAACGTATGTGATTCATTCTTCAATTTTGTCCTTACCTCTTTGAAGTCTACCTCCCTGTCATCGATATAGAAGAGATCTTTATGGCCCACAGCTCTCTTAAACCGCAAGGGGTCACCAGATGCAAATCCATATACAGGCTGAGTGAAGATCCAAAGCAATAGAACACATGGCGTCAGCTAGGCCGGTAGAGAACATCTAAACTTCTTATGTGTTCTTGCATCAGCTAGACTGCTAGAAAAATACTGACCAAGGTTCCAGAAAGAAATCAAGGAAAATGTACCAAGATCACTTAGCTATCCAAGTCACACATTCAACACATACAAATGCATACTATATCTAGTTATCCACAAAACTCTGGATTCGTATCACCCAAAAAAATTAATTGTGGGAAGGGAAGGCACCTCAACATTCCTCAGGCTGAGAGCACTGTCAACATCATCGGCAGTCAGAACTGTCCTCTTTGCATGCCGCATACACTTGATGGCCTCCTGGAACAGTGCACAGAAAACTGAATTTAATATAACACGATACCAAGGAGCAAATGAACATGTGAGCTACAATAGGGCAAGAATAGCATACGTTTTCAGGATTTCATATGAACTTCTCAAGTGATGAGATTAGCACTAGTGGAGAGGATGAGAACTATATACAAATCATACATAACTAAACAGCTGTTTCCTCACTACCGCAATTTTCCGGACTCCTCACTCAGCCAGCTGTGTCATCAAATATATGCCCACGGTTCATTTTTTATCTGCCATTAACGATCATTGGATTTGGTGGCATACTACAGCCAGCTTATCTCCAATCTTCTATGCTACACTTCCAATCTCCACGCGTCCTCCTGCCTAATCTGTTCTTGCAACTTACTCTTTCCTACCTCCACCCGTGCCAACCATCACGACTTCACAAACCTTGCCACCATTACTGGCGGACATGAAGCTGCCATCGCCGCTTCCTCACCCAAATCCAGCAGCATCTCTCCTCTGATGCCTCCAAGGAGACGACTTTTTTTATAGTCTCCAAGGAGATGACTTGTGACGAAATGTGCATCCAATATGTTACAGATTGCTACATTAGCCGATTGCTCTGTTTGTTTTCATCCAATATGTCCTTGAAGCATTGCTATAACAAGGCACAAATTACTGAGTTAAGGATTTATGTGGGCCTGCCATGTACTTTCATAGTATTTTCTTACTTTAGGTTCACAGATTGTTAATGGTGTTTTACGCCCATGGATAAAGATGTCGTCAGCTCTGGACTGAGGTTGAAATATTCAGAAAGTGGTGTGTTCTGGATGCCTCAACGCATCCATGAGTTGACCACCATCGTGTTGAACTTCCAAGAGAATGCTACCTATACAGGCACTATTCATCAAGTTTGGTCTTTGTTTGCTGTGATCAGTGCTTATACGGAAATGTGCATAATATTTTCAGGAGTGCCATCAAACGTCAGGTTCCAACATGAATGCCACATGAAAATGTCAGGTTCCAACATTGTTTTTTTATCTCGGAATTTGCTTTCCTATCAAGGCTGCTGCATAATCACTGATCACTATTCAAATTCAACTCTTGCATATGACCATGAGCAACAACAGGTTTACAGGTGGTTGGGAATGAGCGGGAGGGGAAGGGCGGACCTGCATGATCTCCCGGAGGCGGTACTCGACGTCGGGGGCGAGGGCGGCGGAGACATCGGCGGGGAGGGAGGGGATGCCGATGCTCTGCGCAATCACCTCGATCGTCTCCTTGGGGACGATGCTCATCGCGCCTCCTCCTCCTCGCTCCCCGTAAACCCTAGCCCCGCTCGGATCTCGCGCGGGCAAGCCCCGGGCGGAGGGGGGAGTTTCCGGCCGGCGGCCGGTGGACGGAGGCGGGGGAGCGGGTGCGCAGGGATCTGCGGCGGGGCGCTGGTCGCGGGGCTCGTCGGCGGCGACGGCGGCGGCGGCGGCGGCGCCTGGCTAGGTCGCGAGCGGGGAGAGGACGAGCGAGTCGGGTCGGGAGGGGAGGAGGGTTAAGCCCTGGCTGCTGACTGTGCTCGCTGACATGGGGAGAGTGGTGACTTGGCGCTGATGAGTTGGCATCCACGCGGACAAAACTGGGTTCAAGTTTTTTTTTTCTTAACCTCGGGCATGTTGGGCAACGAACCTCCGGCTTGGCGATTATGCACTCTAGAAGTTTGACCAGGGGTCGACAACAAGCTCCACTTCGTCGAGGCCTCGGACACGCCCGTGGGTGTGCATGGTAACATGGACAAGGGAAATGTGGTCGGAGGTGCTCGCCAAAGACATGTTTGTTGCTATACCTTTTATCGTGAGGGAAGCGTTACCGAAGGCTATGAGACAAAGGTGGCTGGCGGCAGGGTGAGGCAGGAGCGGGGAGGTGTTGGAGATGGGTCGTATGTGGTAACAGTGTGATGCAAAACCCTAGTGGTCTGGTCATCGTGTATTGCGCAAAGGGAGGGCTCCGAAGGTCTACGCACTTACAAGCAGACCGTTTTCCACTAGAAGGCATGTGTCGAGGAACGTGGTACAAAAAAAATACCGCACTAACGCACACGCATAGAATCGGAATAAAGATGTGATAGGGTAGATCGGTCTTTACCAACAAACGCAACGAAGAAGAGATGTTAATGAAGACATGCAGGTTCCCGTAGCTAGGTTAAACATCCAAACCACGAGAATTTTCCCTATCTAGGATTGAACGTACGATCCCTCTACTGTGTGCATGTGTTCCATGTCAGCGGTTCGGCGGCGCTTCTCCGTCCAAGACAAAGAGCGACCGGAGAACAAGAGAGAGGTGGAGCAACCTAACGGCGTGGAGAAATGCAGAGAACGAGAGGAAGGGCGCAGTCAGAAAGCCAGATGGTTTGGAGGGTAACTCTTCCCCTCTATTTGTAGTCGTCGGGGAAGGACATGACTTGGAGGAGGTGTTCCTCCTCGTAGGGACGATGCACCAGGGAGGTGCCCTCCCAACCTTAGCCGCCCCCATCTGCTTGGCCCCCATGTTCGAGGAGGGGGCCCAAGTGGTCGCCATCCCTTGGGCCAGCCACGTGAATGGAGATGGTTACATATATTTATATTACTACAAATATGTAGTCCATGGGGTGGACATCTTATCGATGACGTTAATGAAGGCCGGAGTTGAGTTATCTCACCCCCTCCATAGTGTGCCAAAGAAGCAATCTGCAAGAGCTTCGCATTGGACCGCGAAACATCACTCTACGGTGATGGCGAAAAATTGATTGTACCTTTGCAAGCCTTCGTCTCTCAAAAGTTTATATTCACCCTACTTTTCTTGACCTTTTATGACTTCGGGGAGGCTCCTCCAACTTCCAACACAAAAATATGCAATCCCATTAGACGGTGTCCTGGACCATGGGGTACTAACCTAGTCGGCTCATGGTCCTCGGGGTGGGCTGGCATGCCCTCATTCTTCTCAAGATGGACTCCGGAAGCCGCACGATGGAAGCATGATCGAGACTGCATCTGTCGAAGACTTGACGTATACTCCAAGACTTCTCCTACCACCTCCACGTCTAGATACCGACCTTGTAACTCTAGGAGCCCTACCTGGCGTGTATATAAGCCAAAGGGTTTACCCCGTAAGGGGAACTCCAACGCAATCTCATTCACCTATCCCTAGGGTTAGATCACATCTTACGATCTCCAGGTAGATCAACTATGTATTCGATACATATTCATCAATATAAACAAGAGCAGGACATAGGGTTTTACCTCCATCAAGAGGGCCTGAACCTGGGTAACATCGTATCCCTGTTCCTGTTACCCATGATCCGAGATCCATAACTCAGGACCCCTACCCCGAGGTTTGCGGGATTTCACACATACACCACCCTTTTGCAATTTACAAGTGGGTTAGCCCAAAACCGTATAAAAATATTAAATAGTAGATAAAGGTAACTAAAATCAAAATGAATAGATGCGTTTGGGACTTTTTAGAGTCCTTCTATATAGCATAGATACAATTTCCATTATTATGCTTGTTCCAGAATCACGCTACATTGCGGAAAGCCTTTCCATTGGTATATTCACAAGTAAATGTCACGAGTTCTTACAGACGAGTCATCTGTCATTGATCTCTTTCCATAGCCAACAGATGAGAGAAGACCATGCCCTAACCGAAATGCATGCCTTTGTTTATTTACCAGATTGATGAGCTGTTTATGTATTTCTATTCAGGATTGTTTATATAAATTAATGCTTCTAATATGATGCAAATACACATGAAAACTGTATGTAGATATGGGTGCACAACTCCCTTGGTGCCTGGCATGGCCCATTGTGTCCTTAGAAGAAATACTAAACATGGTCGATGGGATTAGTATCCGGATATTATTCGGTAGGGAGTAGCAAATAGACCAAAAAGGACTAAAGTGCATTTCCATACGATAGCTGGGAAGCCAATGGAAGAACACGTGCACACGCAAAATAGTAGGTTGAAGTCTAGTCGGATATGTGTGTCTTGGAGCTATGAGTTAGTCTATATCTACACGCCTCCTATGAACAAAGATACAAAGATAATATAGATGATGACTAGGCAGATGAGTACTTCATTATGTTTCTGTGTAATACTTCTTATCATCACTCGTTCACATGTCATGTATGGATGCGGTGATATCTTTCCATTTTAGCTTTATTAACATAATTTGTCATGATCGATAACATCATTTGTCATGCAATTGCAACTTGTAAGCATGATAACACATTTGTTGGTTGGCACACAAAAGTCTGGAGCAAAGGAAGTAACTCCTTAACTTTTGCAATTTTGGAAGGTAGAGTTGCTTGGTTGGTACACCTAAATCGGAAGCAAAATGTGTTACTAATTTCTTTTCACAAGTTTGGAAGGGAGTAAATTCTTGCCTGGTCGGTATACAGAAGTTTGGGGCAAAGTAACTCCTTTCTTACAAGTTTGGAGAATAGTAAATGCTTGTCTGGTTGATATGCAAAAGTCCGGGTCAAAATAAGTAACTTCTTCCTTTTCATAAGTTTGGAAGATGGTAAATTCTTGTGCTTGATCTGCAGAATTTAAGGGCAAAGTAAGTGACTTATACCTTTTCGTAAGTTTGGAAGATGGTAAATTCTTGTGGTTGATCTACATAATTTAGGGGCAAAGTAAGTGACTCCTTTATTTTTGCAAGTTTGGAAAAATAGTAAATTATTGTGTGGTTGGTATGCTAGTAGAAGTCCGGGGCAAAGTAAGTAGAACATTCTTGTCTTGTTGATACACAGGGGCAAAGTAAGTAACTTCTTTCTTCTTGCAAGTTTGGAAGATTCTAAATTCTTACTTGATGTTATCCAAAAATTAGGGAACAAAATAAGCGACTCCTTTCTTTTTTCACAAGTTTGGAAGGTAGTAAATTCGTTCCTAGCATATACTATTGCGCTTCAAAACGCACATGGAAAATGCGATTACATTGGATTGGGCCGTAGCAACTTCCTTGGCGGCTGATGCGGCCCACCAGGGCCTTACAAACAAATATGAAATGCGGTCGACGAGATTGCGCAAGAGAGTAGTAACAGAACCAATGAAAGCTATAGTGCATTTTCCACCTGCTGGTTGGGAAGGCGGAATGGAAGAACACATGCGCACAAAAAAGAAAGTTGGTGTTGAAGTGAAGTACAACCGAGCAAATTTGGCTTAGAGTGTATGATTAGTTTGTCTATGTCTATCATGTCATCGTCTTTATCTTCGTGTCTCTCTAAAACAAAGAAAAAGATAGATGAAAAAACAAGTACTTCATCACTCAGAAAGTCTTTGACGATTTTTCTCCGGTTTTCCGTAAATTAACTGGCCAATTTTTTAAAAGAGTGGGCAAATGTTTTGCCTTCGTTTTTTATATAAAAAAAGTAGATCTACGTTACCTGCAGTGATAAGAAAACTAGATGGATTTTTGCAAAAAGAAAGATGGAAATAAAACCGAGAAATAGCCTTTTGCCTCCAAAAAAGAAATGTGAATAAATGCACACACAACGGAGAATATGCACGCAAAAAAAAAACTGTTGCCTTTATTCTGCGAAAAAGAAACCGGGCTGGGCCTGCACAAAATGAATTAGCGGATGCTGTGGCCCGTCATCGCCAAAAAAGGAATGGAAATAAATAAAATGAAAAAAGCGTGGTCGGCAGGATTCGAACCTGCGCGGGCAAAGCCCACATGATTTCTAGTCATGCCCGATAACCACTCCGGCACGACCACTTTGATGCAACATTTTCTTCTGATGTTATTAGATTCTTGTGTTCTCTAGTCCACATATTCCAAGTTCGATGAGCTAAACATATATTTTTTGTTGTAAGAAAGCAGAGTATAACGTAGTCCACATACTGACATGACGGTACTGAAGATTGAACATGGAGGTTTCAACTGTAAAACTAAACAATGCGAGACACATTTGGCTAGACTTCGCCTCACCAGCTACCCTTTTTTAGTGCATACACCAAGTATTATTTGTCATGTAAGGCCTGAGAGGTATATGAAACATGTCAAACTTTGAAGAAATCTCTACATCCAGGTTCATGCGCAACAAGATATTACAATTATATCATGGAGAATTTCGTATGTTCAATAAAGTGTGCCACCTCCATCATCTTTTTGAGCCTTCCAAACAAGCGACTTTGAGGAACAGATAAACAACGAGAAACTAGATGATGACCAGGTAGGTAAGTACCCCATTTTGTTTTCATGTAATCCTTTTTATCGCCACTCGTTCACGCTCCACTTAGGGTTTCAGCGTCTGTTCCCATTACATTATTATTCTCGCCGCATGTCATTTTGTCGATGTAATTGCATGTCGTAAACATGATAATGTACACATTAGCTGTTATACAAAAGCTAGGAGCAAAGTGAGTAAGTTCTTTCTGTTTTGCGGGTTTGGAAGGTAGTAGATTATTGCCTTGTAATATGTTGCAAAATGCACATGAAATTTTGTGATTACATATGTGATGGGTCTGCACAATTTCCTTGATGGCTGCTGTGGCTCACCATGGCCTTCAAATCAAGATGAAACATGGTTGTCTCCATTAAAATCTAGAGGTTGTTTGGTAGAGAGTAGTAACCTAAATGGAAAAACATCATAGTGCACTTTCCCACTATAGGTGTGAAGCCGAAATGGAAGAACATGTGCGGACCAAAAAATAGTAGGCAATGATGTGTAATCCATCCAAACGATTTTGGTGTATAGTGTAGGATTAACTAATCCATGTATATCTTCATATCCTTTATCATCTTAATCTCCATGGGTCGACGAAAAAGATAGATGATGACCATGTAGTCATCATCCTTATCTCTTGGCTCCATGAAACAAAAAAGATAAGGGATAGATAGATGATGACTATGCAATCAAGTACTCTGTTTTGTTTCTTTCGTAATAATTTATCATCACGCCACCCCCCCCCCCCCATCTAAGTTATTTGTTATCTGTAGGACAGTCATTACTTGTTTCCAATATAATCTTGTATGTTACTACTCGTCTTGTACGAAGGCTATTGTTTGGTTTGTTTCTATTGTATTTCCCTTATCATCACGCGTCACACATGTTGCTACTCTTTTTTTAGTTTGTTTCCATTATGATGTTTTATGTTATTACATGCAACATACTACTCAAAAATTGTGTTTTGTGGTGAGTAATAATGTGTACGGGCAATGATGAAAAGTTATGTTTCTATTATTACTTTCAAGTACTAGCCTTCCCCAAGAAGCAAGTAATAATGTATGTGGGATGTGTGGTGATAAAAAATATAACGAAAAGAAACTCAGTATGTACTGAGTAATTGTCGCCTCGTACTTCACTGCAAGACGCCCATGGGAATTGTGATTTGATTTTGGCCGGGCCTTCACAAAATCCTTGGTGGTCGCAATTTGGTTTGGACTTACACAAAAAAACCTTTTTTCGTGTGGCCCATCATACTTTCAAAACAAGATAAAAAGATTGAGAACTATTTTCAGATATACTAGGTGAAAACTTAAACAAGCTCAACTAAAAAAACTATAACTTTTTACCTGATGTGAAGAAAAAATATATATTCTGCATGGAGATTAGCAACCATCCACTCGATAGTTTTGGGGTTTTAACTGGAAAAAATCAAACACAAATAACATTTGAATGAGATAATTGTGGCTTTCCAATCCACAGCCACAGTCTCCATCTCACATACATCAATTATTTGTTTCGATAAATAAAAGTTTTCAACTCAAAACACCCAATTTTGATGGGGGGCTCATAGGTAAAAAAACACATCACAACATCCAACTAGATCACATGGATTTTCTGAGGGAAAGGTTAGAGAAAAACATGGAAAATGACAATGATATACGGGGCAAGTCGAAGGCTTGCTCATGCAAGCAGTAGGAATAAATAATTATGTTGCACCAGATAATCACATTATCAATGTGGAGGATACAATGGCGAGGGGATGCCATGCACTTATGGCAAAACTCCGAGAAAGAGGAAATGATACTTTCTACCGCGCAATCCAACCCGAACATGAGTGCGTGGAGGGTATTTTCAATTGTTTGTGTTCGAAGTAGAAGAAAAACATGACATGGAAAATGATCCATGATGATTGATATATAATGTTGATGGAAACATGCATGAAAGGGAAAGAACGGAAATTAAACTCACTACACATGACTACTTGGGAGAAACATGTGAGATGTAGTTGAGAAGGGGCAGTTGATTATGTAAATGCCATAATGAATATGTGTAGTGGACATGCCTTGTCAGGAAGGCGTGCAATGTCATCCATTGACACAATTTTTTACCACCTTCTCCCAAATGTCTCAAACATCAGCTCCACACACAAGTTGTACTCTCACGTCACCGACACATGGGTCCCACACCGCCCCGTTCCTCGTGAGCGGAAGGGCATCGATGCATGCGACACGTGTAGGAGCAACCAGTTTCAATCCAGAATGGCACACGTTACCACTGGCAAATGGGCCCTACCAACCTGCTTCTTTCTTTCTTACGGCGAATGCGATGAGGCTACAAATAGGAGGAAGGAGGAAAGCAATGAAGCAAACCATATGGATCCCAAAAGAAACCCGCACCGCTCCTACCCCACCTACAAAAACCTATACAAGATCTCATCCCTCCCTCGCCACCGCCGCCGCCGTTTGAGATGTAAAACCATCCATGTAGCAAGGATAGCATATGTGTGTTGCTCCACCAAAGAGCAAGATCCTCCATCGTTGAACCAGATCTAATTGATGAAGGTTGATCGTTTGCTCTAAATTCTTGCTCTGCAAAAGGGCAAGCTCCTCCATCGCCGAGCCGGATCCAATCGAGGAAGATTGATCATTTGCGCAGAAAATCTTGCCATGTCAAGGGAAAGCTCCTCCGTCGCTGAGTCAGATCCAGATGAGGAAGGTTGGTCCTTTGCCAGAACATCTCGCTCCGCCAAAGGCCAAGCTTCTTCATCATCGAGCCAGATCCAATCGAGGAAGGTTGATCTTTTGTGTGGAAGTCTTGCTCTGCCAAAGGTAAGCTCATCCGTCACCGAGCCAGATCTAATCGATGAAGGTTGATCGTTTGTGCAGAAGTCTTGCTCCGCCAAAGGGCAGGCTCCTCCGTCGCCGAGCCATGTCCAATCGTGGAAGATTGATCACCTGCGTAGAAAATCTTGCGGTGCCAAAGGGCAAGCTCCTCCATCGCCGAGTCAGATCCTGATGAGGAAGGTTGATCATTTGCACAAAAAATCTCGCGTTGAGGAAGATTGATCGTTTGCGAAGAAAATCTTGCTGTTTCAAAGGGCAAGCTCCTCCATCGCCTAGTCAGATCCAGATGAGGACGGTTGATCATTTGTGCAGAAAATATCGCGTCGAGGAAGATTAGCCGTTTGCGCAAAAAATCTTGTGTCGAGGAAGGTTGGTCGTTTGCGCGGAAAATCTCGCTCTGCCGAAGGGCAAGCTCGTTCGTCACCGAGCCAGATCCAATCAAGGAAGCTTCATTATTTGCACAGGAAATCTTGCTATGCCAAAGAGCAAGATCCTCCATCACCAAGCCAGATCCAATTGAGGAGGGTTGATCATTTGCACAAAAAAAATTGCTCCACCAAAGGGCAAGCTCTTCCGTCGCCGAGCCAGATCCAATCAAGGAAGGTTGACCATTTATGCAGAAAATCTAGCTCCCCCAAAGGGCAAGCTTCTCTGTCGTCAAGCCAGATCTGATTGAGGAAGGTTCATTGTTTGCATAGAAAATCTCGCTCTGTCAAAGAGCAACCTCATCCGTCACTGACCCAGCAACAATCAAGGAGGGTTGGTCGTTTGCGCAAAAGCTGTTGCTCCGCCAAAGGGCACGCTCATCCGTCGCCAAGCCAGATCCAATCTAAGAAGGTTGATCATTTCCGCAGGAAATCTAGCTCCCCCAAAGGGCAAGCTTCTCTGTCGCCAGCCAGATCCAATCGAGGAAAGTTCATCGCTTGCGCAGAAAATCTCGCTCCGCCAAAGAGAAAGCTTACCTGCCATCGAGGCAGATCCGATCGAGGAAGGTTCATCGTCTGTGCAGAAATTCTCGCTCTGCCAAAGAGCAAGCTCATCCGTCAACGAGACAGATCCAATCGAGGAGGGTTGATCGTTGGCACAGAAAATCTCGCTCCGCCAAATAGCAAGCTCATCTGTCACTGAGCCAGATCCAACCGAGGAGGGTTGATCGTTGGCACAGAAAATTTCACGAAAGAGCAAGATAATACGTCCCCGAGACAGATCCTATCGAGGAAGGTTCAACGTTTGCGTAGAAAATGTCGCTCTGCCAAAGAGCAAGCTCACCCGTCATCGAGACAGACCTAATCGAGGAGGGTTGATCGTTTATGCTTCTTAAAAGGACAAGCTCCTCTGTCACCGAGCCAGACCCAGTTGAGGAAGGTTGATCATTTGCGCAAAAATCTCATGGTTGGGCTGGAAGGAGAACACTCCTACCGTCCTAACGACAACCATAAGAATGCCGCCATTTTTCTTGTCGTTCTCAATGATGATGCATATGTAGGTTACTTTTTCCCAAGCATAACTTTACCTATTTTTTTTTGTCTGACCTTGTTCCTATTTCTAGCATGTTAAATTTGTTCCCCCCAAGTATCATGGTCAGGTTGGAAGGAAATATTACTAAACTCAAGTCATCCATTGCTGAGCCATATCGAGGAGTTGGCTACAAATCTCATGGTCAGGTGGGAAGGAAATATTACTAAACTCAAGTCATCAATTGCCGAGCCATATCGAGGAGTTGCCTACAAATCTCATGGTCATGTTGGAATGAAATATTGCTAAACTCAAGTCATCTATTGCGGAGCCATATCGATGAGTTGCCTACAAATCTCATGGTCGGGTTGGAAGGAAATATTACTAAACTCAAGTCATCCATTGTCGAGCCATATCGAGGAGCTGCCTACGAATCTCATGGTCAGGTTGGACGGAAATATTACTAAACTCAAGTCATCCATTGCCGAGCCATATCGAGGAGTTGCCTACGAATCTCATGGTCAGGTTGGAAGGAAATATTACTAAACTCAAGTCATCCATTGCCGAGCCATATGGAGGAGTTGCCTACGAATCTCGTGGTCAGGTTGGAAGGAAATATTACTAAACTCAAGTCATCCATTCCTGAGCCATATCGAGGAGTTGCCTACAAATCTCATGGTCAGGTTGGAAGGAAATATTGCTAAACTCAAGTCATCCATTGCTGAGCCATATCGAGGAGTTGCCTACAAATCTCATGGTCGGGTTGGAAGAAAATATTACTAAACTCAAGTCATCCATTGCCGAGCCATATCGAGGAGCTGCCTACGAATCTCATGGTCAGGTTGGACGG
Organism: Aegilops speltoides; assembly: GCA_021437245.1. NCBI lineage: Eukaryota > Viridiplantae > Streptophyta > Magnoliopsida > Poales > Poaceae > Aegilops > Aegilops speltoides. The sequence continues at coordinate 1,766,875 of CM038141.1, read as the reverse complement.
AAATATTACTAAACTCAAGTCATCCATTGCTGAGCCATATCGAGGAGTTGCCTACGAATCTCATGGTCGGGTTGGAGGGAAATATTACTAAACTCAATTCATCCATTGCCGAGCCATATCGAGGAGCTGCCTACAAATCTCATGGTCAGGTTGGAATGAAATATTGCTAAACTCAAGTCATCCATTGCTCAGCCATATCGAGGAGTTGCCTACAAATCTCATGGTCGGGTTGGAAGGAAATATTACTAAACTCAAGTCATCCATTGCCGAGCCATATCGAGGAGCTGCCTCACGAATCTCATGGTCGTGGACGGAAATATTACTAAACTCAAGTCATCCATTGCTGAGCCATATCGAGGAGTTGCCTACGAATCTCATGGTCGGGTTGGAAGGAAATATTACTAAACTCAATTCATCCATTGCCGAGCCATATCGAGGAGCTGCCTACAAATCTCATGGTCAGGTTGGAATGAAGTATTGCTAAACTCAAGTCATCCATTGCTGAGCCATATCGAGGAGTTGCCTACAAATCTCATGGTCGGGTTGGAAGGAAATATTACTAAACTCAAGTCATCCATTGCCGAGACATATCGAGGAGCTGCCTACGAATCTCATGGTCAGGTTGGACGGAAATATTACTAAACTCAAGTCATCCATTGCTGAGCCATATCGAGGAGTTGCCTACGAATCTCATGGTCGGGTTGGAAGGAAATATTACTAAACTCAAGTCATCCATTGCCGAGCCATATCGAGGAGCTGCCTACAAATCTCATCGCCAAAGTTGGAATGAAATATTGCTAAACTCAAGTCATCCATTCTCGAGCCATATCGAGGAGTTGCCTACAAATCTCATGGTCGGGTTGGAAGGAAATATTACTAAACTCAAGTCATCCATTGCCGAGCCATATCGAGGAGCTGCCTACGAATCTCATGGTCAGGTTGGACGGAAATATTACTAAACTCAAGTCATCCATTGCTGAGCCATATCAAGGAGTTGCCTACGAATCTCATGGTCGGGTTGGAAGGAAATATTACTAAACTCAAGTCATCCATTGCCGAGCCATATCGAGGAGCTGCCTACAAATCTCATGGTCAGGTTGGAATGAAATATTGCTAAACTCAAGTCATCCATTGCTCAGCCATATCGAGGAGTTGCCTACAAATCTCATGGTCGGGTTGGAAGGAAATATTACTAAACTCAAGTCATCCATTGACAAGCCATATCGAGGAGCTGCCTACGAATCTCATGGTCAGGTTGGACGGAAATATTACTAAACTCAAGTCATCCATTGCTGAGCCATATCGAGGAGTTGCCTACGAATCTCATGGTCGGGTTGGAAGGAAATATTACTAAACTCAAGTCATCCATTGCGAGCCATATCGAGGAGCTGCCTACAAATCTCATGGTCAGGTTGGAATGAAATATTGCTAAACTCAAGTCATCCATTGCTCAGCCATATCGAGGAGTTGCCTACAAATCTCATGGTCGGGTTGGAAGGAAATATTACTAAACTCAAGTCATCCATTGCCGAGACATATCGAGGAGCTGCCTACGAATCTCACGGTCAGGTTGGACGGAAATATTACTAAACTCAAGTCATCCATTGCTGAGCCATATCGAGGAGTTGCCTACGAATCTCATGGTCGGGTTGGAAGGAAATATTACTAAACTCAAGTCATCCATTGCCGAGCCATATCGAGGAGCTGCCTACAAATCTCATGGTCAGGTTGGAATGAAATATTGCTAAACTCAAGTCATCCATTGCTCAGCCATATCGAGGAGTTGCCTACAAATCTCATCGTCGGGTTGGAAGGAAATATTACTAAACTCAAGTCATCCATTGCCGAGACATATCGAGGAGCTGCCTACGAATCTCATGGTCAGGTTGGACGGAAATATTACTAAACTCAAGTCATCCATTGCTGAGCCATATCGAGGAGTTGCCTACGAATCTCATGGTCGGGTTGGAAGGAAATATTACTAAACTCAAGTCATCCATTGCCGAGCCATATCGAGGAGCTGCCTACAAATCTCATCGTCAGGTTGGAATGAAATATTGCTAAACTCAAGTCATCCATTGCTGAGCCATATCGAGGAGTTGCCTACAAATCTCATGGTCGGGTTGGAAGGAAATATTACTAAACTCAAGTCATCCATTGCCGAGCCATATCGAGGAGCTGCCTACGAATCTCATGGTCAGGTTGGACGGAAATATTACTAAACTCAAGTCATCCATTCTTCGAGCCATATCGAGGAGTTGCCTACGAATCTCATGGTCGGGTTGAAAGGAAATATTACTAAACTCAAGTCATCCATTGCCGAGACATATCGAGGAGCTGCCTACAAATCTCATGGTCAGGTTGGACGGAAATATTACTAAACTCAAGTCATCCATTGCTGAGCCATATCGAGGAGTTGCCTACGAATCTCATGGTCGGGTTGAAAGGAAATATTACTAAACTCAAGTCATCCATTGCCGAGACATATCGAGGAGCTGCCTACAAATCTCATGGTCAGGTCAAAAAGGAAACATCTATGGGGTCAAGATCCCCGTCGTCGAGCCACATCTGATCGAGGAAGGTTGTATGACTACGCGTAAATCCCATGGTCAGGTTGGAAGGAAACGGTCCCAGTGACAGCCACATGTCGACCATGTGATCCTCTTCTTCTCGACAACGAAATGTACGTACCATGATTTTGCTACCATCTTAACTTTACCACATGTTTTGTTTCGACCTTGATCCTATCTATGCCTTTTTACTCTCTATTTTTCCACCATAAATTCACATTAGTCTTTTTCCTACGATGATGGTCCTACTTTTGTACATTATATCAATTTTATTTTCCCTATTCTTTTTTATTTGCCTATCTTCACTATTAAAGCCTACCATTAAATGAGAGTTAGCAATTGGATGTACACACTGTTAGGGGCAAGCCAGGGATTGTACGTTTGTATGCCACCTCCCCTGGATCACCCCTCCCAAGGGACGACACTGTTAGGGGCAAGCCGGGGATTGTACGTTTGTATGCCGCCTCCCCTAGACCCCCCCTCCCAAGGGACGACACTGTTAGGGGCAAGCCGGGGATTGTACGTTTGTATGCCGCCTCCCCTAGACCCCCCCTCCCAAGGAGCGCCTTAGCAGGAGGCGAGCCGGGGCCATGGCTCTCCCCACCGCCTCCCCTGGATACGAATGTACCTGACACTAAAACATGTGTACATACATCCATATCAAAACAAATCCGAGACAACTAATTCGAGACGGACGGAGCACATGTTCCATCCCCCCACCGATTCTCCTCCGAAACCCGCCTTAACCGGCCCACCTTTATCTGACTCACCAAAGAAAATCACGTTTTCCATGGCAAGCCACAAAGCACCTAACAAAAAAAATTAAAATAAGATACTGCACTAGTTTATCTGGCCAGATAGGATCACGGGCAGGATCTCGTCCGGCAAGCACTCATTTACACAATCGCATTAACATGGGCAAGCAAGTAAATCACGGGATATTCTCGTGCATCCGTCGCAACGCACGGGCAATCGTTTGAAATAGTTATTTTTTTTTTAACATTCATTGCAAACAAAAAACATTTGTAATCTCTCCAAAGTTTTTACCTTACCGGAGGGGCACCCGATTTACCCAGAGGATTTTCGGGGGAGTTTCCATCCATGGCGCCAAGATTGATGCTGCCCATCCCATTCACCCCCCCTGCCCGGTCAGCTCACATCCCATCCATCAATCAGGGGCAGTAAAAAAAATAAATTCACAGAATGGAGACCAAAGTCCAATCTGAAGGAAGGGCAGGACGGTCATTTCGCCCCGCCGCACCCCCCCCCACCCCTACTTTCGCCTTGCCGCGCTCCCTCCCCGCCCTCCCCCCGAAACCCCAATCCCCCACCCCGCCAACGCCCTCCACCCACAGCTTCGCACCACCATCCCACTGACACCCGACCCCCACCCACCTCCGGCCCCACAACTCAGCATCCTCCACTCACTCAACCCACCGTACCCGACGCCAGTGCGCCCCCACGCACCTCGCCCACTGTCACGCGGGCCCCACCCATCACGCGCGCGGGCCTAGAAATAGGAGCGACGGACGGAGGAATGGAGGGCGACCGTCTCCGTCCGTCTCCGCCCCCAAATCAAAATTTCAAACTTTCCCGTCCCCTCCCCATTCCCCACCCCCCAAAACCCTAGCCCCCATCCCGCCGCCGGGCACGCGCGCGGAGGAGGAGCGGGATGCCGGACCTGCCGTGCGACGGGGACGGGGTGTGCATGGTGTGCCGGGCGGCGACCCCGCCGGAGGTCGAGCTGCTGCGGTGCGCGACCTGCGCCACGCCATGGCACTCGCCCTGCCTCTCCAAGCCCCCCGCGCTCGCCGACGCCGCCGCCTGGGCCTGCCCCGACTGCTCCGGCGACGACAACGCCTCCCCCTCCGCCGCGGCCCCGGCCCCCGCGCCCACCGCCGCGCCGGGCGGCGCCGGCGGGGGGTCCGGCCTCCTCGCCGCCATCCGCGAGATCGAGGCGGACGCCTCCCTCACCGAGCAGGAGAAGGCCAAGCGCCGCCAGGAGCTGCTCGGCGGGAAGAGCGCCGCCGCCGCCGCCGACGGCGACGAGGACGACGAGGACGAGCAGGACGAGGACAACGCGCTCGAGATCGTCGGCAAGAACTTCAGCTGCGTCTTCTGCATGAAGCTCCCCGAGCGCCCCGTCACCGTGAGCAATCCCCCACCCCCATCCCCTCCCCTCCCCGTCAGTTTTCAAATTAATGCCCATGATTAAATCCAGTACCGTCCCGCAATTATTTACTGCATATCCGCGGCGCCGATAGATCTCCCGTCGCTCGCTGCAAAATAAAATCTTTTGTCTGTGCGCGCTTGTTGTCATAATGGTTAAAATCCTGCATCATTAGATGCGCCCTGCGGCGGTAGTAATGATACATCATCTTCCTCTGGGTCACTGTAAACATTTCTCCCCCACATAATCATCGCTCATCATCCCCTTTATGCCGTCTGGGTCCGCTCTAACACCCATTCATTTCAGTTTGCTCAGATGCGCTTCAAAGACGGCCAATTGCCTTCTGATTTTTGTTTGCTGTAGCTGTAATGTATTCTCTACATGATTATTTTTATTTTGATATGGATGTTATGTGCTTATCTGTAGTAAGACAGGAGGAGCGAAGGATCACAGCCTCGACTGCTGTGACCTAATCCCCTGATAATTAGAGGCACCCACTAGTAATGGTCATTGCTTCCATTGCTTACGTCTGCACATACAATTTATAGCTGTAGGACAGTGTGGTCTATTTGTTGTTATCGGCAGCATCATCATTTGTTTTCTGACGATGATATGCATGCTCGGTGCTTGGATGTAGTTAGATAGGTGTAAAGGATAGCGGATTTGTCAGTTTGCAGCTAATCACCTGCAACCTTTATCTGCAAGTATTGTTCAGCATTGCTTACATCTGCACATATGAATCCTAACTCTAGAACAGCTGTGACCCATTTGTTGTTATTGTTACAGCATCATTTATTTTCTGTTGATAGCTTGCGTGTTCGGTGCTTGTCTGTAGTTAGATAGGAGTGGAGGATCACAGCCTCGTCTGTTTGTGGGCTTAATCACCTGTGGATTTTTGTAACAGAAGCATGAATGGCGTTTACCTGGGAGCATTGTTCAGCATTGCTTATATCTGCACATATGGTCTTTTTGTTATTACTACAGCACCATGTATTTTTCTGATGATGGCAGTTCGGTGCTTGTCTGTAGTCAAATAGGAGTACAGGTTGACAGCTTAGTCTGTTGTGGTAATCACCTGTAAACTTTTACAGTTTCTAAAAAATGTAGTAACCTGGCCACTTGACCCAGGAGATCTCCTGTGGTGTGGTGTTTAAAATGATATCTGGATAGGCTGGTCATCTGTAGTGCAATGACATTTGCAAATTACTGTAGATGGCCTTGATTTCCTGCTCCTTTGAAGTAATGTTTGTTATACACAAATCTCCAAACTCCTAGAATGTTGATTAGCAGAGTATTAATATACAACTAAAGTGAATGATACTTGGTATTGGCCAATCTTTGGTTTCTTTTGAGAGTTTGCTGAAAGCATGGTTTCTGTTTCCTTTCATCATGAATGCTACTTTAAGTTGAGTCAGGTTTAGCTACATACCTTAGCCAGCTGGCATACTGTGCTGGGGTAAGTCTTTGAACCCAGATGACTGGGTTCCCAACCATGTGTGCCTGCCATTGCACCCCTGGAGTCCTGAATATCTATTTGAGTTCATGGTTTACCACTTACCTATGCACATTCCTCCCTATTTGTGATTCCAGTCAACAGGTTTCATCATAGTCATTGGCTAGCTCTTGATCTGTACTACTCTACTTTGGTTGGTTGGACCAGGGCATGTGAAGCACCCTTTGTCCTTTTTGTTTATAATCTTAGTCAGCAACTATTGTTGACACCCTCTGCTGGCATACAAGGTTGCTTGACATAGCCTCTCTTTGACATGGTTCTGGACATATGCATAGCCTGTTAACTGTCACTATATTTGAAAGGAGGCTGTTACTTGTCATGTCCACATGCCTTTTAAGCTGAAAACTAGGATTACTTCTGTGTATAATCTGTCAGTAATGATATCTACTTGTGTTTTTATGTGATGTTATGTTTGATTATGATTTCATATTCAAGCATTCCTTACATGTTCCTTTTCTGTTCTAAGTACCTTACTCAGGATAACATACTCCTGCCTACTATATATTTGGTGCTATCTCTGATCACTACATTCTACATTTGAATCTTTGTAGACACCATGTGGCCACAACTTCTGTTTGAAATGCTTTGAAAAGTGGGTCAACAGTGGAAAAAGGACATGTGGAAAATGCCGGGGACCAATCCCATCCAAAATGGCTTTGCAGCCAAGGATTAATGCAGCGTTGGTTGCGGTTATCCGTATGGCCAGGACTGCAAAGAATGCTAGCGCAGGTGGCTCTGGAAATCCTGTTCATTACATCAGAAATGAGGCTAGACCCGACAAGGCTTTCACCACTGACAGAGCAAAGAAGGCTGGGAAAGCAAATGCTTCAAGTGGCCAGATCTTTGTGACCATTGCACCTGATCATTTTGGCCCCATTCCAGCAGAGAACGACCCCAAAAGGCGTCTTGGTGTGCTAGTCGGGGAAACCTGGGAAGACCGCCTTGAGTGCAGGCAGTGGGGCGCTCATTTCCCTCATGTTGCTGGTATTGCTGGCCAGTCAGAACATGGTGCTCAGTCAGTGGCGCTGTCAGGTGGTTACATAGATGATGAGGACCATGGGGAGTGGTTCCTGTATACTGGAAGGTTTGCTAGTTTACTTACTTGCTATCATTGTACTTTTGTGTCTGATCCTACATGTGAGCACTTACATTTCTGTAAATAATTTGTACTGACAGTGGTGGAAGAGATCTAAGTGGGAACAAGCGAACAAACAAGGACCAATCTTCTGACCAGAAATTTGACAAGATGAATGCTGCTCTGCGTCTTAGTTGCAAGAAGGGTTACCCTGTCAGGGTTGTGCGGTATGTTTTTCTTATCATAATTTTTTTCCTCAAATATATCAGCATTTGATAAGTATGTAGTTGATATGACAGTTACACCGTAGCTTGACAGTGTTAATACTGTTAATTATTCCGTTACCTTGAATAGTTTTACCTTGTTACATGTGCTGCAAATTTATGGAGACCATCCACTGTTCTGCTTATATTTGTTGTTTATATCATCTTATTTATATTTGACTACACTATCTTAAAAAGGTCCCACAAAGAGAAGCGTTCTTCATATGCTCCTGAAACTGGTGTGCGCTATGATGGAGTCTACAGGATTGAGAAATGCTGGAGGAAGATTGGTGTTCAGGTAATTTTAAATCCTGTACAGGGGATCCATGTTGCTGCTCTATACCTTGTGCCACTGAATGGAAGATAATGTCTATTCTTTTTATTTCCGTCTCAGGGTACGTACAAGGTCTGCAGGTATCTCTTCGTACGATGCGACAATGAACCAGCCCCGTGGACCAGGTTTGACAAAACGATTACATTTTGTTTTGGCAATATACTTTTGTCTTGAAAACAACAAGCATTGCTTACACTGATGTTGTGGTATCTGGGTTTTAGTGATCTTCATGGTGACCGGCCAAGGCCCCTGCCTAAGATTAAGGAGCTGAACGGTGCCACTGACATAACTGAAAGGGCAGGATCCCCCTCATGGGACTATGTTGTATGTCCATGCGATTTTCTTCTTCTGACGTTTGCACTTACAGGCATACATCATCACCACTGATCTGTATCTGTTTGTTATAGGAAAATGAAGGCTGGAAGTGGGTGAAGCCTCCGCCTATCAGCAAGAAGCCTGCCCAGTCAGGTGATCCTGAGACTGACAAGCAATTCAGGAAATACCAAAAGCGTGCTCATATGTCTATGAATGAGAGGCTGTTGAAGGGTTAGTATTTATTCCGTGTGCTTTGATTGCTACACTCTGTTTGGCTTAAAGAGCTGGAATCTGTTCCAAGCATTCATTTTCTTAATGCGTGCTTGTGTTTGTTTGGTTATGTGCAGAGTTTGGCTGTTCCATTTGCAAGAATGTGATGAAGGAACCACTTACTACTCCTTGTGGCCATAACTTCTGCAAAGGTTGTTTGACCGCTGCATTTGGTGATGAGGGTTCTATGAGGGAAAGAAGCAGGGGCGGCCGCACTCTGCGGGCACAGAAGATTGTAAAGAACTGCCCCTCCTGCCCGACTGACATTTGCGACTTCCTGGAGAACCCACAGGTATATGATTAAACACACTTCTGATGAAAGCATGATGCAGCTTGTAAAATATGTTTGCTGATGGACGCCTTTTGATATTTGTGTCGCAGATCAACATAGAGATGAAGGATCTGATTGACAATCTGCTTGCCAAGGCTGCCAAGGAAAAGACAGAGGCGGAGGAATCTGCTGAGGAAAATGATGATGAGGAGGATGCTCTGGAGAAGGAAGAGGAGGATGACAGCAGCCTGAACGAGGAAGAGAACGATGATGGTGCTGAGAACAAGGCTGGGGAAGATGATGCTGTCGTCAAGATCGTGGTTGAGGCCAAGGATGAGCTGAAGAAGCCTCTGAAGCGCAAGGGAGGCGAGGCGGAGGAAGCCAAAGATGAGAAGATCAAGACCACTGCTGCTGCCGCTCCTGATGCGGAAAAGGCTGCTGAAGAGGACGCTGAGATGGTTGAGAAGGAGGAAGAGGAAGGTGCCAAGAAGGTTCAGAAGAAGCGCAAGGGGCGTGCTGAGGCCACCACTGCAGCTGGTGGCGGTAAGAGGAAGAGGGCCAGCTCTGCTGCAGCTGAAGAGAAGGCTGTCGCCGCAGCTGGTGGCGGTAAGAGGAAGAAGGCAAGCCCTGCTGCAGCTGAAGAGTCCCCTACCGCTGCGAGCACCCCTCGCCGCGCGACAAGGAGCGGCGGTGTGGTGGCCGGTGGGAGCCCTGCTTCCAGGACCAGGAGCAACACCAAGGCCAACAACTGAAGGCCGCCGGGGGCGGTGGAGGAGGAGGAGCGGCGCCGAGGCTGATGCCCACCATTGAAGAAGAAGAAGCTCCGTTTTTTGGCTGGTCGCGTATTATTCGCGTATTATATATATAGTTTATATTTGCAAGACTGCTTTATCCATTTGTCTCTTGTCTGGAGACTGGAATTGGAACTTGATTTGCTGCTGCTGCCGGCAGTTGTTTTGGGTCGGAACCTTGTAGTTAAGTTGATACCGTACCGTACCCCCCCTGCTATATGGATCCTGGATATTATCTATCAGGTTATGGTTATGATGATTATGCTTGAACTATTTACTGGTGTGATTGTTTGTGTTCTTTCTGCTGCATCTGGTTAGATATACAGTCTAGTCATTTGGTTTGCTGGTTGGCATTGCTTTTACATTGTACTACTATACTCCGACAACTTTTCAAAATACATTGCATACTAGTTTTTGTTCAAAAACCAAACCTTGTAAATTTGGACCAGGTTTTTATAGTGGAAGATATCTATGGTATATTTCTCTATATAAACTTGGGACATATTTAGGTGAAACTACTGTGCACTATTGTCTGAGGTTCTTCCATCTAGTTTCATGGTTCTCAGAACAGTTGTTGTACAAGTAGGTACTGCGTGGTGTATAGTTGTGACTGGAAGGAATGAGACGGAGATGTGCCTGTTTTGGGAGGCGTCTCTCAAACAAAAAAAATAAATGTTTTTTCTCTTTTTCTAATACAACTTCTTTTGTTGGGGGTATTTTCTTAATGTGGAAGCCATGGACCGACCGGCCCACGCTTCCAGTCTCGTCCCCGCGTGCCTCCTCGAACCCTGACACCACACCCTAGCTCGCTGCTCCTCACCGGCCGCAATGGTCTGGTGGAACTGCGGCCGCAAGGGGAGACACGACCATGAGGCTGGTTCCTCCTTTGGCCGCAGTCGCTCCACCAACTTCGCGCCCGCAACGTTTAGCATCTCGCCGCCGAAGGCCCCAATGCGCGCTCGGCCGTACGTCCAGGCAGACATATGCAACCGTTATTGGGAGACGGGGACGCCGCTCCCGTGGAGCGACGTTCACCTCCCCAACAGGTGACATCTCTCCGCGGATCGGGTGCCTATCCTGCTGGTCTCGGTGAGCGGTCGCGCCCGCCATGAGGAGATCGACCATCGACGCGCCGGCCTGCCACCAGATCTGCTCTACGACCGCAGGTACGCCGTCGATTCCCCATTGTGGAATACACGGTCCCGCGACGAGCACGACCTGCAGCGGCAGTCTTTTTTTTGCCGCTCGTCCTCCGAGCTCGCTACACGCGTGCTCTCGGCCCGCCCTAGTCGCGCGAGCATGCGCGGCCTCACGCCGATGCCGTCTTCCTCCCTGTCCCCACCATCACCACCTCCCATGACCGACGAGGAGGCGAAGCTCATGAGGCGGGTGATGGAGGACTCGTCTGTACCCACGACGAGGCCCAATGGGAGGGCCTCCAAACGATGATGTCCCTCTCCACGGCCGGCGACGTTGCCATCCCAGAGCTGGACATGGCTGTCAAGGAGGAGGTGAAGGAGGAGCCTCCCATCACCGTGTGGAACCCACGCTTGTTAGGCGAGAGTTGGACGTGGTCGTCGACGGCATTGAAGATGGCCGACTGGGTGGATGCTGAGCCATGGGCCAGGCAGCCGCTACAGTGGCCACCAGCCCACCCTCACCATGAACGACGACGAGGGGGATGGTGGCATCGATTTTTTTAAAAATGTTTTTCAGTGTTAACTTAAGTTTAATGAGCGGCTGAGACTTTTGTGGACTGCTTTAGATTTTAGTATTGTTTAATTAAGTTTATCTTTATGTTTCTAAATGTGTGGCATGCTTTTTCCTTGAACCTCCTAGCCGGACAGTTTGAGATGCGGCCACCCGGTTGGATGCACAAATCGGCGGACGCCGAAAACTGGATACAACCGTCCATTTTGCCGACTCAAAAAGACGAAATCCGAACAAATCGAACGTCCATTTGGGATTGGCGGTTGTAGTTGGCCTTACTTGTTGGGATTGGCGTAGGAGTTTAGAGTTTAATTCCCATCATTCTATTAACGGGGAAGGGGGTGAGAATTAGGAGGGAATTAATTTATAGAGAACATCTCGTCCTTCCACCCTAACTTATGTTCATAATCTCTCGGTTGTTTCGCTACGAGTTCCCACTAAGCAAACAAGGGAATAAAGATCCCTCTCAAATTCCCACGTGTAATACTCATCAAATATCAAGCATGGGATTGGGAATAAAATTACAGTTTTCATGTCTAATCTCGTTACAACTCTCTCCTCTAAATTCCTATTCCTCATCCCAAAAGTTACCAAACACGGTGCAAGGGAAATACTAGGGTAAAACCCCACTGCAAATTTGTAGGACTTCAGGGTATATTCTTAAAAAAGTTTTTTTTTAATATTTTATTGGCTCAAAATGGAGAATCGAGAGAATACACACGATGAGCACACACCCAACTTCATCATAGTTAGGATGCACACAGCCAACATACTTGAACATACAAAGACACACCGGCAAATATTTAAAGTTCTAGGTTTGTCTTAACTCAAGCATCTTCACTTGAAGATGTTTGAATTGGTACAAATATAGAACTTCAAATGTTTTGGGGTAGCTAGGGTTGCAACAGTGTTCATGTTTACCCCATCACATTGCCATGATCAGCAGAAGCATTTAGACACAATCATGGCATAGCAAGATCAGAAGATAATCCGAGCAAAATTAACCAAGTTTAAATTAAAAACATGCAGGTCAGATTAGCATTCAACACCCCTCCAACTCAACTGTACAAGTTTCCAACCCTCAGAACACACACCCAAAACACACATCACCTCTTGCGCATTTCGCCATCCCTCCTCGCACCCGTCCGAACTCTAGTTCGTCGGCGGGGCAAGCACGAGGGCAAGGGCCCTTAGCGCGACTTACTTACGGCGAATCGCCGGCAGACCGTTCGAACTCGCTACCATGCCCCCAGCCTTGCCGGGGAGAAAAATAAATAGCAAAACTGGGGGTGATTTATTGCCGCTTCTTCTCCGTCCTCCAGTTAGTGAGCGAAGATCGAGTCGTCGCCCTCGGCCGCGTTGGCCCTGCGGCTGGAGTTCTCCTGGTTAGGCGAGGTCGACAGGCTCGCGTCTCCCCTGGTGTCCGAGCTGTGCAGCGGCCTGTTCCTCCCGGACCTAGGCCGGATGTTGTTCCCGACAGGGAAAGGTTCCTGGCCAAAAAAAATATGCATGAATAAACCTCCATGTCAACCACTATGCAAGTGCTAGCTTCAGGGATGTATCACAACACATAAACAGATCTATGAAATTGGGCAGACCCAATGCATTCGTGACTCGAAAACCAATATGGTTTCTACCATCTAACTGTACTAGTCTACAGAAGTGAAGCCGAGAGCTCGATATAAACTCGTACCTGCTCCCCTGCGTTCGGACCATCCTTGTGGAAGAGTATAGGGCGGCACCATTTATCTTCATTCATCAGGCTAGAATTCCGAAAATGAGAAACCAATTCATTCCTGCCCTGAATTCTAGCATATGCGAGTGTTGCCACCTTCTCACTATTGAACTTTTCCCATCTCTTGCCATTAAACGTCTGCAGAAAATTGTGCCTCCAGTTAGTTGCCAGGCGAGATTAACAAATGCATACCAAGCAAAACACAATGTAATATTTTAAGAATCTTGTTAAAATCTACATGATGTCAAGTTTTTCTCTTCAGATGTATACTGAATTGGTAAGCAGGATATAGCTCTTACAAGTTGCTATCAGCTAGTAAGGTCAGGGTGTACATATATAGTACCTTGTAGAATGGAATTATGTGCTGCGGATCGGTCATGTTGATGAAAGCATAGCCCACATTGCATTTGTTCTGAGGAAAGCATAGATTGCAGCGTCAGTGCCTAGAAATTCTGCTGCAAATTCCAACCTTCACACTAGGAGAAAGAACTTACCTTGAAGTCAATCGGAAGGTAGACGAAATCATAGGTTCCACGGTGATTCTCATCAATGACGCCCAGAAGCAGTTTACAGTTGTACCTGTTGAGCACATCAAGCGTGAGTCCACAGAAAAAGGGCACCTCGTTAATGTGAAAGAAGAAGCCTGAAAGCAGTGCAAACGTACTTGTTAGGAATGTTTTTGATCATCAGCGTGGTGCGTGGGTCTTCACCCTTTGCTATGCGCTCAATGTCAAGCTCAAATAGCCTTTTGTTCTCTGGCTGGACAGCGTTTCCATCATGTCTGCGGCTCCTCACCCGATCATTTGTAGCATCATAGGAAGCGGAAACCTGGACCATAGGGTTCCTTCGGTTCATTGCATTGCACATTTGTTGCAGCGATGGGAATCCAGTGCCAACTGGAGAGAACATGGTCTCCCTGTAACTTCCCCTGGCAGGTGCGAAGACAGGGACATCTGATGGGTACATCTGAGGGCTACCAGGAAACCCTACACTCCCGAGAGACCCTGGATGAACAGAGCGCGCGTTTCTGAAACTGCCTCCGTTGTTTGGAGCTGAACCCATGTGGTGTTGATCCATAGGATAAGCACCATTATTCAGTGAGTGGGGTGGCACAACACCAGGATAACCATGCATGGGCCCCGGGTGCTGCACATTCGGCCACAGCATTGGAGAGGAGGGACTTTGAGGAAAAGCATTTGAGTTATTCCAACTGTAGTGGTGCCCATTGAGGGGAAAACTTCCAACTCCGGCAGGACCAAATGCTGCGAAAGGAAATGTTTTATGTTTATTTAGTTTCAAATAGAAATGAACAATCTCCATGAAGTATATAACATTGGTACATGCTTCAACATATTTCTATCAAGGTACCGAGCATTCCGACAGTACTGATGTATTAACTGAAACTGTCCTAGTTGTCAGAGATAGTTGTATTGTAGGACTCTCCTATTTATTTATTTCTGTACATGCACATAGATTGGTCTAGAAGCCTATGGAATAGATCAAGTTATTATTCCTTACACTAGTAACAAAACAATAGAAAGCAGCAATTTTACAAATCCATGCTGAACAGGTAAAAACAAAGGTTCACGGGAGGCAATGAAAGACAGTCCAAGCTGATGAGTTTTACCTTCGTTATTTTGATCGAAGGAATGACCATGAAGGCTACCAGAACCCACTTTCTGGAGATGACTGTAATCCACTCCATCTACTCTGAAGCCAGCACTCCTGCCACTCGATGTCATGGACTTGGAGATATTACAAATACCGTTTTGAGACTCCGGCAGTGAGTGTGGGTGGAACATCTGCATTCCATGCCCAAAGTTTCCTTGACCAAGCGATCCGCCAAGTTCACTAATAGCAGCTTGATTATTGTACTGGCGTGTAGGTTCTATTCTGATAGGCGACGACAGCTTCTGAGGGCCACTTGAAGCGATGCCATGGGGTGATCTATCCAGTTGCGGACTAACCGGAGAAAATAAATTATGCAGATTGCTGTTCTCAAGACTTCTAGGGCCTCCTGTTTGACATGTCCAAGGTAATGTTGGAAAATGTTTAGACAAGATGAAATGTAGAATCTGATGAATACGACAAATAAGTTCAGTCATGTATCGTACCAATGGTCCCAGGTGGAGAGTTTCTAGGCTGGCGAGGGGAACCATCGAGCTTCCACTCTCTCGGATACTGTTGCCTCAGGCTGTTAGGAATAGAGACAGAATATTAGATCCCCACACTATATCAATCCCATACGAATAAAGGCAGCAGTATACAGCACATATTACCCAAAAATTGCTCCTCCAGGATTGCTAACTTCAGCCTTGATTTTTGGGCCTGAGATAGCACCCTTATTAAGGTCATAAAGTGCTGCTTCTGCTGCTCTGACATCGTAGAACTCTACGAGTTTCTTATTGCAGCTTGTAGAAGCCCTGCAAATCTGTAACCAACAAAAAGGGTCATTACAGGTTGTGGCTCCTAATTTTACAAAGCGAACTTTGAAAGTACCATTACCTCCTTCACATCACCATAAACAGTAAGTGCTTGGAGAAGATCATCATTGGAAACAGAAGGATCGATGTTAGACACCACCAAAGTTCCCTTGTTGATATCCTTATCTGAAGCATTTCCCTACAGAAGTAGCAGACCATAACAGCATCAAAACATTTGTATAGATGTCCAGTGCAATGCTCATCTAACCTTGAGCACATGGAATGGCATTCAATATATTCTTGCATCCTAGCAGGCTAATTTTTACAGATTAAATGAGGGACACACGGACAGTCCACATGATTTTGAGGCAAGTTCGTTTGAGAAAACAGCATTGCATAACCAGCACGTAACATCAACGGCGGAAATTGATATTAGAGAACACACGATATGTCTAATAGAAAATAACTGATAGTATGTTTACCTTAGGAATGCAAAATTGCACATCAAGCTTCACCAGCCCCAGAGGCTTGCCATGGAGTGCTCTCATTGCGTTTTGGGCAGATCGTATGTCATAGTAAGACACTGTTACATACCCATGTTCCTTGCAGGTGTAAAGCTTATGTACGTCCCCATATTGCTGTAGTGAAGATATAACATGAGTTTAAAAGGGTAGCGTTTAACAAAAATAAACGAACTTTCAAGAAGACAAGGAAAAAGAGTTGAAAACCTGAAATAGAACTCTCAGATCAGAATCAAGAATGTTGGTGTTAATGTTTGTGACAAAAAGAGTTCTGGAAGGGCATTTGTTGATGTGATGCTCCCCAGGGAAATGGCACTTTGAGGATCCTTCGAGATTTCTTGCACCTTTAACGGAAATGGAATCATCATTCTCAAGCTCCAACCCTCCTCCAGTGCCAAATATATCTTCATCGGCATCATCCTGGTTGATAGACAGGCCAGAGAGTTCAAAGCCATCGATAACGCCTGATATCAAATCATCATCGGTTGGTAGAAGATCTCCAATGGTTTGAGCTTCAACTTCCTCCATGGACCCTAGAGCTTCATCTCCCTCGCAGATGAAGCTAAGTGTATCAGCAGACTGGCCACAAACACCAGTGGCCATTATTCTCGCTGCAAAAACGCAAGGCAAATGATCATCAAGGCAAAGAAGAAGAAGAAACGCTGCAAAAAGAAGTAATAGCTGAGAGCAAAGAAAGAAACTCACAGTTGCCACTAGCTGTTTCAGCAATAGCCGCCTCTCTAGCAGACAAGCCAAATCTAGATCCAGGGGTCGTGAGCATATCGCCCCAGGATACCGACGGCGAACTTGAAGCATTTCCTTGCCCCATCGCTTTGCTGACGCGAAGGGCATCTAGGCCCTTGAAGACTTGGCCTCCTGTCTGTTCCAGACTGCCTTCAGGATTCGCCCCCATCGGATGGATCTTCTCAAGTGGAGAAGCAAAAGCTGGCTTGCTCCCTGCCATCAATGGAAACTGTCAGTTCCTGAAGGGCCATCACCATACCGCAAAGCTTGGAAAGCATGTGTTAAATGACAAGTTGATCATGGCATTTAATTGCTAACCGTGTTTAGTTAACCTCCCAACTAATTCCTACCAAACTGTCTTCAGCCAACATTCCATAACCATTCCCACGGTAAAAAAAAGATCCCACTCATTCCCTGCCGAATTGCACCACTGATATCTTTACCTACCAACCCGAAATGCTACTAAAATCGGATGCCTGTATTATTAGGTAACAACTAATCCAGGTGGGATTTCCTCGGCAAGGAAAAAAACTGAATCAAACTGATGCAACAGCCTAATTTCTGGTTTCAGCCAGTTGGTTGGATCAGCTACAAAGAACTGGCTGGGAATGACCGGAATAAATGCCAGCCAGAAAACCTCCCCGAAAAACATGAAACACAAGTTTCAAACTGCCCCCCAAGGTACGAGCTGGATAAGGCAGGCAAGTTAGGTATGCATCCCTGTCTATTTTCAGTGGAATTTTATTGGAGCATCAATAATTCCAGCACTGTACCAACTACCAACACCGAGCAAGCACGAAGGAGAAGCAGGACATTTTATTTAGGCCACGGCATGAATTGAGAAGAGGACACCCAACTGAACACCTCCAACCATGCAAGAAGCAACATCCACAAAACAATTATCACGGAATTTTGAAATAAAAGCATGGTACGCACCTCTCTGATCCACCATTGACTCCGATTTCCAGAACCCAACCTGCCTCTGCATTATATCAAAAGCATATACACATATTTATAAGAAAACGAATCATGTGGGGCGCAACCGCTACTGCTATTCCGCATTATTTGCCAACAGAAACCAAACACAGGCTCTATCTCTATCTCTTTTTATCTTCTTCTTTCTTGCTGACCTCTGTGGGGACAAGATCTTCGGAGAAGAACGACGACGACGAGGAGTCTGGCGGTGGGCCGCCGAACGAGGACAGGTGTCCCCTGTCAATCACTCCGGAAGCTATCACCATGGTGTCACCTTCTTTCTTCTTTCCTTGTCTCTTCACCTCCTCAGCCCCTCAACTGCCTGCCTGGCCAGGAACCAATTAGTGGACAACAAGGCGAAAGAAAGATACAAGCAGAGAATGCTGTGCAGATAGCAGCAACTGCCTTGCTGTTCCGGGACGTCGCCGCCCCGAAACAGAAAGCCCTACTGCCCCAGCAACCGCACGCACGCATGCATGCCGGCTAAATTTGATGAGATGGGCAAACACAATGCACTAATAATAAAAATAAAACAGACAGATTAAAATTCAAGAAAACCGCGTGTTAGTCTCATCTCATCAGTGTGCCTAATTTAAGGTGAAAAAACTCCTGATTTTTAGGGTGAAGGGAATGCTAATTTTAGATGCCGCGTGACCTACTAGGATTTTTGCAACGGAAAAACGGACGGAAGATTCTAATCTCGCGGATGGAAAGGGTGTGGAGGCAAAAGGGGAAGAAACGGGGGAAGGGAGGGAGGGGGTGGAAGTGGAACCCAACCAACCGCCCCCCCTTATCAAGAAATGGAAACCGACTGCCGTTTCTGGACGGAATCCGGGGAGAAAAAGGCCGGAATGGAATGGTGCGGTGGGGAAGAAGGAGGAGACGACCAAAAAGGTCGTCAGCAGAGGAGGCGGTGGCCGGAAAAATCTAAAGCTGTTCCTCGCGGAATAATCTCTGATAATACTAATAAAATAGAAAAAAGTTGGGTACTTTCTAGGGCTTTCAGGGGTGGTAGAAACAAGATAAGGACGCCCGCCATTTATTTTTATTTACTTACTTCCCCAATCAATCTATCTATCTATCCATCTTCTTGTTCGAACTAAACCTATTTTATTATGCAACTCGAGTACATCAACAGCAGCAGCAAGAGTAATTTATTAGGGAAGTTGCGTGTGTGCGTCCTAGGATTAATTAAGCGGTGGTGCGAGCCCATGACTAGTACTGTAAATCAGACAAAAAGATCCCCAAATTGCAGAACAGAATAGCCCATATCTATGCCCATGGTCAGAGCCGAGCCGGAGGGTAAGTAAAATATTGGAGGAAACCGCAGATCGAAGTGGTTAGGGGGGAGAACACGAAGAATAAAAGACGAACAAATCGAAACCCCTTGCTTGGGAGTGAAATTGGGAGAGGGGGAATGGAGTGGAGCCACATTCGGAAGGAAATCGAAGCGAAAGCGACGGATTGGGGAGGGGGGAGGGGGGGAATCGATTGAGGGCAGGCAGCGACTCACCACCAAGAACAAGAAGCAGAAGCAGGGGAAGCTCGCGGCGGCGCCGGAAGCAGAGTAGGGTTGATGATGGGATTGGTGGAGTGCTAATGCGGGAGCAGGAGCAGCTTAATTTGTAGTGCGGCCATGAACTGGCTTGAAATAGAGGGGGAGATGGGATAAGCAGAGAGAGCAGAGAGAGCAGAGCAGCCGTGCCGGTTGCTTCTCCCCCCGCGGAAGGCAACCAGCCAGCGTATGGAGGAGGAGGAGGAAGAAGGGGAGGGGGAGAAGCATAAGCTGCGCAGCAAGGCAAAGCCAGCGCCGCTGCTTCCGGCTACGCGATTCCAATCTCCCTCCCCACACAAAACAAAGAAACAGATAGGCAAACAAATCCACATCCCGCACACCATCCTCCTTCACCCGCACTGCAAGCAACCCGCCGCCCCACGCAAGCAAGCAAGCAAAGAAACAAACTGCTGCTTATCTTAATCACTAATCTCGGCCTAAAGGCGCGAATCGGGGCCGGGGAAGGAGTGCGGGGCTCACCTACGCCACCGATCCGTCCTCGCTCCCGGCCATGCGCCGCCGCCGCCGCGGAATGGGCCGCCGCCGGAGTCGGGGAGGACGGAGGAAGACGCTCGCTTTCTCTCACCACTGTCTCTCTCCTCTGCTTTCTGTTCCTCGGGTGCCTTTATTGGGTTGGAGAGATTGATTGCGCGCTCCGCTCCCCCGAAAAGGGCACGCAAACATACAAAAGACCGTAACTTTTGGGACGGACGGCCCGGGGTGCGCCTAGCAGTTTCAGTTTCGTCTCAACAAACCAATTTCTTTCTTCTTTATTTTATTTTAACCATTAAACAAACTGCTCCCCTCTGGATATACCCTTGGTACTTGTGGGGGGTACCAACCGATATTTATGCCCAGCTCAAGGGGGCAAACAATAATTGCGAAATGACTTGGCAAAAAAAAATTGCTTCAGATTTTTCTAATGGGGATTTTCATTGTCATGATCTTATTACCAATGCTTGGTCAACATGGAGCTAAGCTTGAGTGCATATGGATGGTATAGATGGCACATGCCTTGTTATTTTGCGCTTTGTCGGTTTAGCTTGCGCGGCGTAACGACGTATCGTGCGGGCTGAATGCGAGCACGCCATGTGTGCACCTAAACCGTCTCTATCCCGCCCCACCCTCCCTTATCATTTCGGTTCCGAGCACGAAACGACAATCGAAAGTGTTTGTTGGCCAAAAGTCAAAACCACCCGTGATAAGGGAAGAGTGGGTCATCTGTCGTCGACACCTAACATCAGCGGCCTGGAACACGACAAAAGAAAATCCAGAGACGACGCAAAGAGGGAGAAGGGAACCGACAAGATAACTCGTCATCACCAAGGATCGATTCAAGATCGAACACGAGCACGCCAAAGTTTAGCTTGCAGACGAGTAATGCCGATCGAAAGGTGAATACGCACGCCATGTGCCCCCACCCCTAAACTGCGCCGATCTCGCACCCTCCTTATCCTTTTGGATCGACGCCGGTTCCAAACACGAAATGACAATTGAAAAGTGCTTTGGTGGTCAAAACCGCCATGATAGGGGAAGGTGGGCCATCCGTCGTCGACACCTAACATCGCCGCCCGAACACGACAAAAGAAAATCCAGAGACGACGAAAGAGGGAGAAGGGAACCGACAAGATAACTCGTTATTACCAAGGATCGATTCAAGATCGAACACGAGCACGCCAAAGTTTAGCTTTGACGGAGTAATGCCGATCGTGCAGTGAATACGCACGCCATGTGCCCCCACCCCCTAAACCGTGCCGATCTCGCACCCCCTCCTTATCCTTTTGGATCGACGTCGGTTCCAAACACGAAATGACAATTGAAAAGTGCTTTGGTGGTCAAAACCTGCCATGATAGGGGAAGGGTGGGCCATCTGTCGTCGACACCTAACATCAGCGGCCTGGAACACGACAAAAGAAAATCCAGAGACGACGAAAGAGGAGAAGGGAACCGACAAGATAACTCGTTATCACCAAGGATCGATCCAAGATCGAACACGAGCACGCCAAAGTTTAGCTTGCACGGAGTAATGCCGTATCAGGCAGGCTGAATACGTGCACGCCATGTGCCCCCACCCCCTAAACCGTGCCGATCTCGCACCCCCTCCTTATCCTTTTGGATCGACGTCGGTTCCAAACACGAAATGACAATTGAAAAGTGCTTTGGTGGTCAAAACCTGCCATGATAGGGGAAGGGTGGGCCATCTGTCGTCGACACCTAACATCAGCGGCCTGGAACACGACAAAAGAAAATCCAGAGACGACGCAAAGAGGGAGAAGGGAACCGACAAGATAACTCGTTGTCACCAAGGATCGATCTGAAGACTGAACACGAGCACGCCAAAGTTTAGCTTGCACGGAGTAATGCCGTATAAGGCAGGCTGAATACGTGCACGCCATGTGCCCCCACCCCCTAAACCGTGCCGATCTCGCACCCCCTCCTTATCCTTTTGGATCGACGTCGGTTCCAAACACGAAATGACAATTGAAAAGTGCTTTGGTGGTCAAAACCTGCCATGATAGGGGAAGGGTGGGCCATCTGTCGTCGACACCTAACATCAACGGCCAGGAACACGACGAAAGAAAATCTAGAGACAACGCAAGAGGGAGCGGGAAATGGACAAGAGAACTCGTTATCACCAAGGATCAATCTGAAGAGCGAACACGAGCAAGCCAAAGTTTAGCTTGCACGGAGTAACGCCGTATCAGGCGGGCTGAATAGGAGCACGCCATGTGCCCCCACCCCCTAAACCGTGTCGATCCCGCACCCCCTCCTTATCCTTTTGGCTCGACGTCGGTTTTGAGCACGAAACGACAATTGAAAAGTGCTTTGGTGGTCAAAACCTGCCATGATAGGGGAAGGGTGGGCCATCTGTCGTCGACACTGAAAGTGCTAAGTGGCACTTATGCTTTATTTTGGTGTGATGACAATGTGGTTAGTTGAACTAATATCGGTTGCTAAAGTTTATCTCAGGTTATTGGTTCTAAGTGCCCGCGATGGAGATATGCGACCCTCATTTCAAAAAGGACAAAGGCGCTGTCTTTCGATGCTTCGAAGGTTTAGTTTTGGTTTGCTTCGAGTCGTAGGAAAGACCGCACTATCAAGAGGGGTCTGTGTGGATAAATGTCGTGTGGGAATGCCATTGCCGAGCCTCACTCTCTTACCCTTCCCACTCCGAGCATCTAATAAAGGCCTAGTGTGTATGCTGTGGTACTCAGAAAGTTGCAACAGAAAGTTACTGGGTACCCCGTGCGCGACGGGGTCTGTTGACCCCGCGGCGCACGGGTATCACAGACTCTCTGGGTACCCGTCTTGCGGCGACGGGGTCTTTTGACCCCGCGCACGGGTATCGCAGAACTCTCTGGGTACCCCATGCGCACTTCGCGCGCACTCGTGCGCATGGGGTGGTGTGTCTGTCTCTGAGTACCCGTGCGCAAGACGGCTGATTTAGCCTGCAAGACGGGTCCAACGGCAGAAATCCCCACCAGTGCCCTCGTGACACTATATAAAGGGCCTTCTTCCACCTCCAACCCCTAACCCTAATGTCTTGTTAAGCTCCACCATTGCTACACCTCCTTTTGCTCAATACTCTCAATCCCTCCACCCAAACTTGTTGAAACTTTGGGGATTGGGAGAGCAAGACCCGATCTACATCTTGACCAAACCAAATCGCGTTCCCCGCAACATTTCTTCCCCATTGACTTGTTACTCTTGGAGCTTGGGCTCCTAGGCGGCTAGAGGTTCCTCCGGAAGCTTCCTTGCTTGTGGTGTGCTCCGGAGAAGTTTGTAAAGGTGTGGTGGTCGCCTTCAAGACCAACCCCGAGTGATTCGAGGCTCATCCGCTGGGGTGACTCAAGGAGAATGCTGTGAGCCTTCGGTATTCCGCAAGCTTTGGCTCCGGCACCGCTCCAAACGGAGATTAGCTCTTCCCCAAGGAAGAGTGAACTTCGGGTTAAAATCTGCGTCCTCGTCTCACTTGTGGTTAATCCTTTCCCGCACCTTTCCTTGTTGTTGTATGCTTGTTGGCTTGCTAAGTAGTTTGTTGCCTAGCATATTTATCTTGGAGCATACTTGTCATGTAGGTTGCATTCACCTAGTTGCATATCTAGAGAACTCTTTTATCCGCTAAGCTTTAAAATGTACAAGAAAGATTAAAATTTGTAGTCTCCTATTCACCCCCTCTAGTCTAATCAGATCGATCCTTTCAATTGGTATCGAGCCTCGTTTCTAATATAAGGTTTTACAACCTTAGAGGATATGGTCGATCTAGGGAATGAGGAGGTGGCTACCCGCTGCGGAGGATGGTCAAACCAACCCCCGCCGCGATCGAGCCACTTGGTGCTCGGGCGTTGCTCCTCGCCGCTCCTCCTAACCCGAATGCTCCCTTGACCGCGACCGATCTTCTTTCAATGTTTGCGGACCTCAAAGTCTCTATGATGAAAGAGGTTCGGCCTCGGTCACGAAGGAAATTGATGCCCGCTTAAAGCCATCAACGTCCGTGATCAAACTCGTTTAATCCAAATGAAGTTCATGATGCGGATGACTCAAGGAACCTCTTGCTTCTCCGGCTCGTACTCAAGTTCCCAAGTACAATGCCGTGGAACCCTTTACTCTCCTCAACCCTTGCAAAGATCCCTCAAGATTAATCCCGTTGGGCCTCCGCCCCCTTTGAAAGCTAATGCCTTTGCTAAGTGGAAGCTAGATATGGAGTCTCACATGCGCAGTGCTTCAACTCAATTGTGGTGGATTGTGGTCAATGGATTCAACCCCAAGGACCCAATGAATCTCACTCCAAGAGAAGCAGTTGACGATCAACTCAATGCCACCGCACACAATATGCTTCGCAACACTGTGACTGAAGACTATAGTGATTCCATTGCTCTTCTCAAAACCGCAAAGGAAATTTGGGATTGCCTTGAGGAGGCTCTTGAAGGAGATGAAGCAATTCAAAGATCTCGGTTGGCCTTGCTCAAACAAGAAGTCAATCTCTTTGTGAGGAATGAGGGTGAGTCTGCAGAAGAGGTTTACCGAAGGTTGAAGTCTCTTGTGCTCAACTTGAGGACCTTTGGGTGCACTTGGGCAAACGATGACTTCATCAAGGACAAGTTCATAGATGCTATGGTTCTCACGGAACATACCATGGTCATGATGGTTCATCAACGTCCGGACTATCACAAGCTGACTTCGGCTCAAGTTGTTTCCACCTTCTCTACCCATGTTCTTTTGGAAACCAAGTCCAAGAAAACATTCGCAATAGCTCAAGCTACCAAGAACTCCAATCTTGCCTTGAAGGCCAAGAAAGTTGTGAGCCAACCCTCGAGGGAGGAAGAAGTGAGTGAAGAGATTGGTGAGGAGGATATTGACACCTCGTGTCCGGCAAATGATTTTGCGGAAGACTTGGCTCTCTTAGTCAAAAAGTACTCCGGGACCATGGCAAACAAAGGAAGAAATCTTCAAGGAAGATCTTTTGGACGAAGGAAATGCTACAATTGTGATAGCCCAAGACACTTTGTTCATGATTGTCCATATGAGAGACGTGAAGACAAGTTCGAGAAGCTTGTGCTTAAGAAGAAGAAGTTCACCAAGTTTGCAAACAGGAAGGATGACAAGGCTCTTGTTCATGAAGAATACATGTCTGGAGATGAAGATGACGGTGATGATGA
This sequence comes from Aegilops speltoides, assembly GCA_021437245.1. Lineage (NCBI taxonomy): Eukaryota > Viridiplantae > Streptophyta > Magnoliopsida > Poales > Poaceae > Aegilops > Aegilops speltoides. The sequence goes on along the minus strand of CM038141.1, from coordinate 1,741,980 downwards.
TCAAGTGGGCACGGCCGCCTTTGCCATGCATGCCACTACCTCCTCTACCACCGGCCTCTTTGACTCTCCAAACAAGGACAAGCCATTCACTCATCGGTGCCTCATGGCCAAAGAGGTAAAAACAAAGTCCGAACCCAAGAAACCCGACAACTACACTCCCAATGTCTCATGTGAGATAGTGGAGGATGAGTGTGAGGAGGGTGTGGATAATGATGAGGAATCCTTAATGGCTTTCATGAAAACTCTTCATGGTGAAGCTCGTGCTCGTTTTGGCGATCTCCTTAAGTCACTTGCCAAACGCGATGACTTTATTGAGAACGTTGAGAACCTCCTTATAGAGGAAAAGGAGAGAGTGGATCTCCTCAAGCACGAACTTAATGAAGAGAGTGTCATGAGAGCATCACTTGAGGAAGCCTGATCTGCTCATCAAATTGACTTTGTTAAAACCAATGATGCTTTGCAACTTGCTCTTGAGAATAAGGATGCTCTTAATGTTAGAGTTGAAAAGCTTCTAGTTGACCATACAAAACTTGTTGAGGAGCATGAGTTCCTTGTGATTAGTTCCAAGGTTGTCAAAGGTGACCTCATTGCCCTCACCGAGTATTATGCCCAACTAAAAGCTACAACCATTAAGGCTCTCACTTGCGCACCTCATATTGATTTAAATGATGATGCTTGTACTGCTAACTTTGCTCATGATTGCACTTTACTTCAAGAGGAAAATAAGAAGTTGAAAGCTCAGATTGAGAAAGGGCTTGTGTCATGCATCCAAGGGGAGAAAAATCTAAACGACCTCTTGAGCAACCAAAAGGAGTGTGTTGCCAAGGAGGGAGTTGGGTTTAATCCCGCATCCAAGAGTGGTAAGAAAAAGAAGAAGAAGACCAACAAGAAAATCGGCCCGACTCCTTCCCTTCCCCAAAAGGTAGTGTTTGTGCATGAAGGGCACAAGGAGAAGGAGAAGGAATTAAAGGGTGTTGGGAATGGAAAGGTCATTAGGGACAAGGTCATTCCCAAGAATTTTGCTGGCAAGAACAATCCATCATACGTTCTCATGAGAGGAGATGATGGCCATACCTTTGCAAAATTTGTTGGAACTAACTATGATGATTATGCTTGGACTATTTGGGTTCCCAAGATCCTTATTGCTAACTCTCCAGGACCCATTGCAAAATGGGTACCTATAACCAAAGCTTGATTATTGTAGGACTATGTCTCCGGTGGAACTCAACGGGTGATCGACAGTGGATGCACAAATCATATGACCGAAGAAAGGGAGATGCTCGTGGAGTTCATTGATTCACTCAAGGCCTCTTCAAACATCTCCTTCGGTGACAATAGCAAGGGCAAGGTATTAGGTTTGGGCAAGGTGGTAATCTCTAATGATTCATCTCTTTCAAATGTCATGCTTGTCCATTCCCTTCACTACAATTTACTTTCAACTATTCAATTGGCTTGTGCTGGATATGATTCACATTTTGGTGAATTCCATGTGACCGTCTTTAAGAGAAGCAATCTCAAAGTGGTCTTCATTGGGCATGTTGAAGACAACCTTTACGTGGTTGATTTCTCGAAAGAGAAAACTCATCTTGCAACATGCCTAATGGCCAAGGCCGACGTGGGGTGGCTATGGCACCATAGACTAGCCCACGTGGGCATGAGAAACTTACAAGCTCTCTTAAAGGGGGAGCACATTCTTGGACTAACCAATGTGTCTTTTGCCAAAGATCGTCCTTGTAGTGCTTGCATTGCCGGAAAGCTTCATGAAAAAGCTCACAAGGTGAAGACTATCATCACCACCTTGAGGCCCCTCGAGCTTATCCATTTGGATCTTTTTGGGCCTCCCACATATGATAGTTTGGGAGGAAGGAGATATTGCCTTGTCATTGTTGATGACTTCACAAGATATACTTGGGTGTTCTTTCTCAAGACTAAAGATGAAACTCAAGAAACCTTCATCAACTTTGCCAAAGAAGCTCAACGTCAACATAACTGTGAGATCAAGGCAATCCAGAGTGACAATGGCACCGAGTTCAAAAACATACAATGGCTGATTTCTTGAGTGAAGAGGGGATAAAGCACCAATATGCCTCACCATATACTCCCCAACAAAATGGGGTTGCGGAGAGGAAGAATCGGACTCTTATTGAGATGGCTAGGACCATGCTTGATGAGTACAAATCACCATACAAGCTTTGGGCAGAAGCCATCAACACCGTGTGCCATGCTTCAAACCGGCTTTATCTCCGCAAGCTCAAGAACAAGACCCCTTATGAGCTCCTAATCGGGAGAAAGCCCAACGTCAAATACTTTCGGGTATTCGGTTGTAAGTGTTTCATTTTAAACAAAAAATCCCGGTTAGCTAAATTTGAGTCTAGAACTTATGAGGGCATATTTATTGGATATGCATCAAACTCTCATGCTTACCGAGTTCTCAATAAATCCACCGGATGCATTGAGGAAATGGTAAATGTGGAGTTTGATGAAGATAACGGCTCCCGCATGGAGCAAATTGTTCCTAGTGTTGTAGGTGATGAGGCTCCTTCACAAGCTATAAGGACAATGGGGATAGGCCACATTCTCCCACAAGAAACACCCCATGTCCAAGTAGAAGAAGAAGGAGTAAGAGCCCCTCTTGAGGATTCTCCTCAAGGGAAGTCATCACCAATGCCACTTGTCCAAGATGCTTCGGGAAATAATGAACCTATCCAAGAACAAGATCAAGACCCTCATATTCCTGAGCAAGATCAAGAGCAAACTCGTCCGAATAATGAAGAACCAATCGTTGAGGCTCAAGATCAAGCTCAAAGTCATGATCAGGATCAAGATCAACCCCAACCACATGTGTATTCATCGACATCACTTCCTACAGAGCAAGAACCTGTGGTTGCAAATAGAAGAGTGTCTCCAAGGTTAAAGCAATCTCAAGGGCAAGCCTCCTCATCAAGTCCAAAACCAAGTGAAGAAGAGCTTGACCGCAAAGAGCAAAAAGTGGCCGCCAAGTTGAAACATCTTCAACACCTCGCCGAGAACATCTACGGAAGCATCAAAAAGGGGGTAACTACTCGTAGACGTTTGGCAAACTTTTGTGAACATCACTCGTTTGTCTCTTGTGTTGAACCCCTTAAGGTGGAAGATGCACTTGACGACCCGGATTGGATAGATGCCATGCATGAAGAACTCAACAACTTCACTCGCAACAAAGTATGGACCCTTGTAGAAAGACCCAAGGAATTTCATAATGTCATTGGAACAAAGTGGATTTTCAAGAACAAACCAGATGAATATGGACAAGTAATAAGGAACAAGGCACGGTTAGTGGCACAAGGTTTCACCCAAGTTGAAGGTTTGGACTTTGGTGAAACTTTAGCCCCCGTTGCCCGTCTCGAATCCATTCGCATCTTACTTGCTTATGCCTCTCATCATGATTTCAAATTATATCAAATGGATGTTAAGAGCGCTTTTCTTAATGGTCCTCTTAAGCAGTTAGTGTATGTCAAGCAACCTCCCGGTTTTGAAGACCCCGATCATCCGTCTCACGTTTATGAACTCCATAAGGCCCTTTATGGACTCAAACAAGCACCTCGTGCTTGGTATGATCACCTTATGGCATTCCTAAGCGAGAAAGGGTTCCAGATTGGGGTAATAGATTCCACTCTCTTTACAAAGAGGGTAAAAGGAGAGTTGTTTGTCTGCCAAATTTATGTTGATGATATTATCTTTCGGTCAACTAACCATGCTATTAACGTTGAGTTTGAGAATCTTATGACTAAGGAATTTGCGATGAGCATGATGTGAGAGTTGAAGTTCTTTCTCGGTTTTCAAGTGAAGCAATTAAGAGGCGGAACCTTCATCAATCAATCTCGTTATATCCAAGACATGCTCAAGAGATTCAAAATGCAAGATATCCAGCCAAAGAAGACACCCATGGCCACAAATGGTCAACTTCATCTTGATCCAAATGGTAAAGAAGTGGATCAAAAGGTATATCGCTCTATGATCGGTTCCTGCTTACCTTTGTGCATCTAAGCCGATATTATGTTGAGTGTGTGTATGTGTGCAAGATTTCATCTGCTCCTAAGGAGAGCCACTATTCGCAAGTGAAAAGGATCCTTCGATATTTGGTTCATACCCCAAACTTAGGCCTTTGGTATCCCAAGGATCTTCATTTGAGTTAATGGGTTACTCGGATTCGGATTGGGCCGGAGACAAGGTTGATCGCAAGTCCACCTCTGGTTCATGTCAATTTTTAGGAAGGTCGTTGGTAAGTTGGTCTTCAAAGAAGCAAAATTGTATATCTCTCTCCACAGCCGAAGCCGAGTATATTGCTGCCGGAAGTTGTTGTGCCCAATTATTATGGATGAGGCAAACTTTGATGGATTATGGTGTCAAATGTGACAAAGTGCCTCTTTGGTGTGACAATGAGAGTGCCATCAAGATCGCCGAGAATCCGGTTCAACATAGTAAGACCAAGCATATTGAGATTTGTCATCATTTCATTAGAGATCATGTGGCCAAGGGAAACATTGAGTTACTCCATGTCAACACCGAGAATCAACTTGCAGACATTTTCACCAAGCCTCTTGACGAAGCAAGATTCCGGGAGTTAAGGCATGAGCTAAATATCGTGGATATTAGTAACTTCAGATGAAACTCTTGCTCATACACACATACTCATGTACTATCTTGCTTAGATGTAGGCACATGTCTAGGGGGAGCTAGCTCAACCCATGAGCTATCTTATCCTGGAAGTGCATAAATCAAACCCAATCTTTCCCATTAGCCACTTTAGGTGGTACTTGTGCTTCAAAGATGAGTATTGGTCTTGGGCCCAAGGTTCATATCTTCGCGGTGCCATACCAAGTCAACTCAAACATGGTGGCCTTGGCCACCGCCCTCGCTTGAGGGATGTGTCCGTGTTTGTTTCGCCTGTGTGGTGTGTTGTTTCTTTTCTTTTTGTGTTTTGTTCTTCCTTTTCTCTTGGTACAAGTGCTCCACATATTCCTTTTCTATAGTGATAGGTCTTTCCTCGCGGCGTATTCAAAAATATCGACCGAGTGCTTGGTGAAGTAGGGGTAAGAGTATACACTCAGCCCTGGATTTAAAACAAGTCCACTCATGTCAAAGTTCCTGAGTATCCCGTGCAAGACGGGTTCGCACTGCGCCCACGGGCCCCTGATCAGGTGCACGGGCCCCGTGGCGCACGGGATCTCTTAGCCCGTGCGCACGGGGTCTGCGGTTTCTGGTCCTGAAGGTGGGGCGTGGGGGAGGCTCGGGCTCTTTCCCACCCATTCGCCCCCTCCACTCCCCAGATAGCCTCCAGCGCCGCCGCCGTCGCCTCCCCTCGCCGGAGCTCCTCCGGGCTTCGTCGGGGTTCTTCCTCGGTGGATCTGCATCCAGATGGGGTCCTCCTCCGGTTGGTCCTGCCTCCTTGATCTTTTTTCCATGTGTTTCTTTATTTTTCCTCTAGCCTTAGGGTTTCTTTGCTCCCTAGATTCGATTGACCTCAAATTGTTGGTGGATAGAAGTCTAGTGCTAGATCCTATGGTCCCTCTGCGTCACCAACTCCCGGAGTTCATCCTGGTAGTGGCTGCTGCTGGGAGACCCCCGTGTCCACGGAGTGTTTGACCCCCGTGCGCACGGGGCCCCATGTCCACGGTCCTGTACCGTGCGCACGGGACCCCGTGCCCACGGGGTCTAAACCCCCATGTGCACGGGCTATCCAGGAACTTTTTGCCTAGATTTTTGTCTATCCCCTTGCCATTCATCTTGCACTTGTACTCATTTGTGGTTCATGCTTTGTGTTGTTGGGTGTTTGCGTGTGTTTCAGACTCCGCTGACAAGAGGTCTGAGCTTCGTCGCAAGTGTGGAAAAAGAGGATCAGAGGACTTCACCATTGCTCGTTGTCAACCGTCTGAAGGCATTGGTCAGGGGTCTGGGTCTGGTCTGGGTCGTGTTCGACGTGCTGCCTCAAAGCGGCCCGTTGTAGAGGCTTCCAACAATTCTGAGGAAGATTATGACTCGCAAGATGATGTTTACTACGCCAATCCCAATAATGACGATGAGATAGAAGAAGAAGATGATCGTGGTGAGGAAGATGAAGAAGAGGATGAGGAGTCTAGTTCGGAGCAAGCCATTCCGGGTGGGCGTGACCTCCGGAATTTGCCTCTTGTCAAGTGGACCAAGCCAGAGCCATCCGTATGTTGCTGCCACTGGTATGGGAGTGGATCCCCGGTTCAAGAATGAGTTTCAGCAAAGGGTCTATCATGAGCTTCTTATGACCAAGTCCAAGAAGTTTGCCCCTCACAAGCAAGTCAACACTGAGAGTTTGCGCGACAATGACCATCTCAGATCCGGTGTGTACTCCGCTCTTGGACGACGGGTGCGATTCCGTTTGTCACCTTCAACCACCCCTATAATGAAGATCTAGTGATGCAGTTCTTTGCCACTCTGTACTTCTCCAATGATTACGCCGCACCTCACCGGATGTCCGAACGCATCGGTGCTCAGCTCCTATGACAAAGTTCTCTGAGATCATTCCCTACCCATTCATGGATGAAGAGACCGTTTTTGATGAGTTTGGCGTGGTTCGGGAAAGTGGGAAGCGCACTAAAGATGAGATTGCCTTTGCTTACAAACAAGAGAAGTCTTTTGTCACTGGGTCAATCAAAGACCTCTTGCCCCTCTATGATAGCATGCGCCATATCCTGAGGTATACCCTCACTCCAAAGGCTGGGGATTCCCATAACATTCGGAGCTCCATGCTTGATGTCTTTGTGTATCTTCATCAGAAGAAGAAAGTGGATGTTCTGGACTTCATGTACTACGAGCTGCGTCAGTGTGTTCAAGAGAACAAGTCCTTGATCTATGCTCCTTTCATACGTGCATTGATTGAGACCGTTTGTCCAAAGAAAGTACATTGCCAGCTTCAATACTTCGTCCCCAAGCGCAACTCCAATCGGACCCTCACGATCCCGCTCCCTATGTGCCTATCAAGAAGGGGCGCAACCCTAGGCCCGAGGATCGTGCTACCTACACTCCTGCATGTTCTCTCTCGCACAGATCCCTCGTGGTCGGGCCAAGTCTGTTGGTTCTGAGGCCATCTTTGCCAAGGGAGAGAAGAAGTCACTGTTCAAGACCTTGAGCAACATGTTCAAGATGTGTCAGTCCATTCAGCGTCGTCAGATCAAGGAAATCAACAAGGAGAAGCTTGTTCGGCGTGAGCAAAAGGCAGCAAGGGCCGCTGCTGGTGAGGAGGTCGGTCCAGGTCCAGAGGACGTCGACAGTGAGGCCACTGCTCGGTCTTTCCCAATGGCCGGGTGGCGTTTTGATGATGATGATGATGCCTCGAGTGCCCTCCTCTTGTCTAATGGGTCTCGTGTCGCCATTTGTCTCCTTTTTGTTGTCTTGATGACAAAGGGGGAGAAGAGGTGTGTGGTGTGCGTTCGTGTGTGTGTTGAGATCTCAAGCCTCGTGTTTCTCGCTGTTGGTTGGTTTTAGTTGGCTTGAGATACTCTTATTTACCTTCTGTCTGTGTGGTTGTGAGACTCTAGCTTTATAATTGAACCTTGCCATTATCCTCTTATGCTTATTAGGTCTCACATTATTTGCTCTCCCACACTGTGTCATGAGTTCTAGGCACCGTTATAGGTTTATTTTGTTGAAACTCATGACGTTTCTATAATGATCTTGGTCGAACCTCCTATGAGTGTTCGAGATGCATTCTTGTTTTCGAGCACACATTTAGGGGGAGCTATCATGATCATTAGTTGTTCCATGGCTTTCTATCTTTTTTTCCTCCATGCCATGCTCTAACCACGTTGTCATCAATGCACCAAAAAGGGGGAGATTGAAAGTGCTAAGTGGCACTTATGCTTTATTTTGGTGTGATGACAATGTGGTTAGTTGAACTAATATCGGTTGCTAAAGTTTATCTCAGGTTATTGGTTCTAAGTGCCCGCGATGGAGATATGCGACCCCCCATTTCAAAAAGGACAAAGGCGTTGTCTTTCGACGCTTCGAAGGTTTAGTTTTGGTTTGCTTCGAGTCGTAGGAAAGACCGCACTATCAAGAGGGGTCTGTGTGGATAAATGTCGTGTGGGAATGCCATTGCCGAGCCTCACTCTCTTACCCTTCCCACTCCGAGCATCTAATAAAGGCCTAGTGTGTATGCTGTGGTACTCAGAAAGTTGCAATAGAAAGTTACTGGGTACCCCGTGCGCACGGAGTCTGTTGACCCCCGTGCGCACGGGGTACTGCGTAACTCTCTGGGTACCCCGTGCGCACGTGGTCTTTTGACCCCGTCGGCGCACGGGTCTGCAGAACTCTGGGTACCCGTGCGCGACGGGGTCTTTTGACCCCGTGCGCACGGGGTGGTGTGTTTGTCTTTGAGTACCCCGTGCGCGACGGGCTGACTTAACCCTGCAAGACGGGGTCCAACGGGCAGAAATCTCCACCAGGCCCTGCACACTATATAAAGGGCCTTATTCCACCTCCAACCCCTAACCCTAATGTCTTGTAGAGCTCCACCATTGCTACACCTCCTTTTGCTCAATACTCTCAATCCCTCCACCCAAACTTGTTGAAACTTTGGGGATTGGGAGAGCAAGACCCGATCTACATCTTGACCAAACCAAATCGCGTTCCCCGCAACATTTCTTCCCCATTGACTTGTTACTCTTGGAGCTTGGGCTCCTAGGCGGCTAGAGGTTCCTCCGGAAGCTTCCTTGCTTGTGGTGTGCTCCGGAGAAGTTTGTAAAGGTGTGGTGGTCGCCTTCAAGACCAACCCCGAGTGATTCGAGGCTCATCCGCTGGGGTGACTCAAGGAGAATACGGTGAGCCTTCGTATGCGTTCCACAAGCTTTGGCTCCGGCACCGCTCCAAACGGAGATTAGCTCTTCCCCAAGGAAGAGTGAACTTCGGGTTGAAATCCGCGTCCTCGTCTCACTTGTGGTTAATCCTTTCCCGCACCTTTCCTTGTTGTTGTATGCTTCTCGGCTTGCTAAGTAGTTTGTTGCCTAGCATATTTATCTTGGAGCATACTTGTCATATAGGTTGCATTCACCTAGTTGCATATCTAGAGAACTCTTTTATCCGCTAAGATTTAAAATCTACAAGAAAGACTAAAATTTGTAGTCTCCTATTCACCCCCCCTCTAGTCGACCGTATCGATCCTTTCAGACACCTAACATCAGCGTCCTGAAACACAACGAAAGAAAATCTAGAGACAACGAAAGAGGGAGAAGGGAACGGACAAGAGAACTCATTATCACCAAGGATCGATCTGAAGAGTGAACACGAGCACGCTAAAGTTTAGCTTGCATGGAGTAATGTCATATCAGGCAGGCTGAATAGGAGCACGCCATGTGCCCCACCCCCTAAACCGTGTCGATCCCGCACCCCCTCCTTATCCTTTTGGCTCGACGTCGGTTCCAACCACGAAATGAGAATTGAAGAGTGCTTTGGTGGTCAAAACCTGCCATGATAGGGGAAGGGTGGGCCATCTATCATCAACACCTAACAACAGCGGCCTGGAACACAACGAAAGAAAATCTACAGACAATGCAAGAGGGAGAAGGGAACCAACAAGAGAACTCGTTATCACCAAGGATCGATCTTAAGAGTGAACACGAGCACGCCAAAGTTTAGCTTGCATGGAGTAATGATGTATCAGGCAGGCTGAATATGTGCACACCATGTGCCCCCACCCCCTAAATTGTGTCGATCCCGCACCCTCCCCCTCCTTATCCTTTTGGCTCGACGTCGGTTTCGACCACGAAATGACAATTGAAAAGTGCTTTGGTGGTCACAACCTGCCATGATAGAGCAAGGGTGGGCCATCTGTCGTCGATACCTAATATCAGCGGCGTGGAACACAACGGATGAAAATCTGAAGACAACACAAGAGGGAGAAGGGAACCGACAAGTGAACTCGTTGTCACCAAGGATCGATCTGAAGAGTGAACACGAGCATGCCATAGTTTAGCTTGCATGGAGTAATGTCGTATCAGTCAGCCTGAATACGTGCACGCCATGTGCCCCCACACCCTAAACCATGTCGATCCCGCACCCCCTCCGTATCCTTTTGCCTCGACGTCAGTTCCAACCACGAAATGACAATTGAAAAGTGCTTTGGTGGTCAAAACCTGCCATGATAGGGGAAGGGTGGGCCATCTGTCGTCGACACCTAACATCAGCGGCCTGGAACATGATGTCTACTACACAACCTTCTTCTTGTAGACATTGTTGGTCCTCAAGTGCAGAGGTTTGTAGGACTGTAGCAAATTTATCTCAAGTGGATGACCTAAGGTTTATCAATCCATGGGAGACGTAGGATGAAGATGGTCTCTCTTAAACAACCCTGCAACCAAATAACAGAGAGTCTATTGTGTCCCCAACACACCCAATACAATGGTAAATTGTATAGGTGCACTAGTTCGGCGAAGTGATGGTGATACAAGTGCAATATGGATGGTAGATATAGGTTTTTGTAATATGAAAATATAAAAACAGCAAGGTAGCAAGTAACAAAAGTGAGGGAAACCGGTATTGCAATGCTTCGAAACAAGGCCTAGGGTTCATACTTTCACTAGTGCAAGTTCTCTCAACAATAATAACATAATTAGATCATATAACAATCCCTCAACATGCAACAAAGAGTCACTCCAAAGTCACTAATAGCGGAGAACAAACAAAGAGATTATTGTAGGGTACGAAACCATCTCAAGGTTATTCTTTCTGATCAATCCATTAGGCTATTCCTATAAGTGTCACAAACATCCCTAGAGTTCGTAGTAAAATAACACCTTAAGACACACATCAACCAAAACCCTAATGTCACCTAGATACTCCAATGTCACCTCAAGTATCCGCGGGTTTAATTATACGATATGCATCACACAATCTCATATTCATGTATTCAATCCAACACAAAGTACTTCCAAGAGTGCCCCAAAGTTTCTACCGGAGAGTCAAGACGAAAACATGTGCCAACCCCTATGCATAGATTCTTAAGGTCACGGAACCCGCAAGTTGATCACCAAAACATACATCAAGTGAATCAATAGAATGCCCCATTGTCACCACGGGTATTCCACGCAAGACATACATTAAGTGTTCTCAAATCTTTAAAGACTCAATCCGATAAGATAACTTCAAAGGGAAAACTCAATCCATTACAAGAGAGTAGAGGGGGAGAAACATCATAAGATCCAACTATAATAGCGAAGCTCGCGATACATCAAGATCGTGCCAAATCAAGAACACGAGAGAGAGAGAGAGAGAGAGAGATCAAACACATAGCTACTTGTACATACCCTCAGCCCCGAGGGTGAACTACTCCCTCCTCGTTATGGAGAGCGCCGGGATGATGAAGATGGCCACCGGTGATGGATTCCCCCTTCGGCATGGTGCCTGAACAAGGTCCCAAGAGGTTTTTCATGGCTACAGAGGCTTGCAGCGGAGGAACTCCCGATCTAGGTTTCTTTTCGAGGGTTTCTGTATTTATAGGAATTTTTGGCGTCGGTCTCACGTCAGGTGGGTCTCCGAGTCATCCACGAGACAGGGAGGCGCGCCCAGGGGGGTAGGGCGCGCCCTCCACCCTCGTGGACGGCTCAGGACTCTTCTGGCCCAACTCTTTTACTTCGGGGGCTTCTTTTGGTCCATAAAAAATCATCAAAAATTGGCACGCCAATTGGACTCCGTTTGGTATTCCTTTTCTGTAAAACTCAAAAACAAGAAAAAAAACAGAAACTAGCACTGGGCTCTAGGTTAATAGGTTAGTCCCAAAAATCATATAAAATAGCATATAAATGCATATAAAACATCCAATATGGATAATATAATAGCATGGAACAATAAAAATTTATAGATACGTTGGAGACGTATCAAGCATCCCCAAGCTTAATTCCTGCTCGTCCTCGAGTAGGTAAATGATAAAAATAGAATTTTTGATGTGGAATGCTACCTAACATATTTATCAATGTAATCCCTCTTTATTGTGGCAACAATATTCAGATCCATAAGATTCAAAATAGAAGTTTAATATTGACATAAGAACGATAATACTTTAAGAATACTAATAAAGCAATCATGTCTTCTCAAAATAACATGGCCAAAGAAAGTTATCCCTACAAAATCATGTAGTCTGGCTATGCTCTATCTTCATCACACAAAGTATTTAATCATGCACAACCCTGGTTTTAGCCAAGCAATTGTTTCATACTTTTGATGTTCACGCAATACATGAGCATGAGCCATCGACATAACACTATAGGTGGAATAGAATGGTGGTTGTGGAGAAGACAAAAAGGAGAATATAGTCTCACATCAACTAGGCGTATCAACAGGCTATGGAGATGCCCATCAATAGATATCAATGTGAGTGAGTAGGGATTGCTATGCAACGGATGCACTAGAGCTATAAGTGTATGAAAGCTCAAAAAGAAACTAAGTGGGTGTGCATCCAACTCGCTTGCTCACGAAGACGTAGGGCAATTTTAGGACGCCCATCATTGGAATATACAAGCCAAGTTCTATAATGAAAATTTTCACTAGTATATGAAAGTGACAAAATAGGAGACTCTCTCTCATGAAGATAAAGGTGCTACTTTGAAGCACAAGTGTGTTAAAAAGGATAGTAGCATTGCCCCTTCTCTCTTTTCTCTATTTTTTTTCTTTTCTTTTTTTTCTTTTTTTGGGCCTTCTCTTTTTTTGGCCTCTTTTTTATATTTTTATATTTTTATTTTTTGTCCGGAGTCTCATCCCGACTTGTGGGGGAATCATAGTCTCCATCATCCTTTCCTCACTGGGACAATGCTCTAATAATGAAGATCATCACACTTTTATTTACTTACAACTCAAGAATTACAACTCGATACTTAGAACAAAATATGACTCTATATGAATGCCTTCGGCGGTGTACTGGGATGTGCAATGAATCAAGAGTAACATGTATGAAAGAATTATGAACGGTGGGTTTGCCACAAATACGATGTCAACTACATGATCATGCAAAGCAATATGACAATGATGATGCGTGTCATAATAAACGGAACGATGGAAAGTTGCATGGCAATATATCTCGGAATGGCTATGGAAATGCCATAATAGGTAGGTATGGTGGTTGTTTTGAGGAAGGTATATGGTGGGTGTATGGTACCGGCGAAAGTTGCACGGTACAAGAGAGGCTAGCAATGGTGGAAGGGTGAGAGTACGAATAATCCATGGACCCAACATTAGTCATAAAGTACTCACATACTAATTACAAAAATCTATTAGTTATCGAAACAAAGTACTACATGCATGCTCCTAGGGGGATAGGTTGGTAGGAAAAGACCATCGCTCGTCCCCGACAGCCACTCATAAGGAAGACAATCAATAAATAAATCATGCTCCAACTTCATCACATAACGACTCACCATACGTGCATGCTACGGGAATCACAAACTTTAATAGAAGTATCTCTCAAATTCACAACTACTCTACTAGCATGACTCTAATATCACCATCCTTATATCTCAAAACAATCGTAAGGAATCAAACTTCTCATAGTATTCAATGCACTTTATATGAAAGTTTTTATTATATCCCTCTTGGATGCCCATCATATTAGGACTAGTTTTATAACCCAAGCAAGTTTCCATGCTGTTCTAAAAGACTCTCAAATAATATAAGTGAAGCATGAGAGTTCATCTATTTCTTCAAAATAAAACTACCACCGTGCTCTAAAAAGATATAAGTGAAGCACTAGAGCAAACGACAAACTACTCTAAAAGATATAAGTGAAGATCAATGAGTAGTCGAATAATTATGCAGCTATGTGAAGACTCTCTAACATTTAAGAATTTCAGATCTTGGTATATTATTCAAACAGCAAGCAAAACAAAATAAAATAAAATGACGCTCCAAGCAAAACACATATCATGTAGTGAATAAAAATATAGCTCCAAGTAAAGTTACCGATGAACGAAGACGAAAGAGGGGATGCCTTCCGGGGCATCCCTAAGCTTAGGCTCTTGGTTGTCCTTTAATATTAACTTGGGGTGCCTTGGGCATCCCCAAGCTTAGGCTCTTTCCACTCCTTATTCCATAGTTCATCGAATCTTTACCCAAAACTTGAAAACTTCACAACACAAAACTCAACAGAAAACTCGTAAGCTCCGTTAGTATAAGAAAATAAATCACCACTTTTGGTACTGTTGTGAACTCATTATAAATTAATATTGGTGTTATATCTACTGTATTCCAAATTCTCTATGGTTCATACCTTCCGATACTACTCATAGATTCATCAAAATAAGCAAACAACACATAGAAAACAGAATCTGTCGAAAACAGAACAGTCTGTAGTAATATGTAACTATCGAATACTTATGTAACTCCAAAAATTCTGAAATAAATTGGTGGACGTGAGGAATTTGTCTATTAATCTTCTTCAAAAATAATCAACTTAAAAACACTCTTCTGTTAAAAATGACAATTATTCTCGTCAGCGCAAAGTTTCTGTTTTTTACAGCAAGGTCGCATTAACTTTCACCCAAGTCTTCACAAAGGTTCTACTTGGCACTTTATTGAAACAAAATCTATAAAACACGATTAATACAATAGCTTAATTATGTGAACACACAAAAACAGTAATGGTAAATATTGGGTTGTCTCCCAACAAGCGCTTTTTTTAATGCCTTTTAAGCTAGGCATGATGATTTCAATGATGCTCACATAATAGATAAGAATTGAAACATAATGGGAGCATCATGAAGAATATGACTAACACATTTAAGCCTAACCCACTTCCTATGCATAGGGGTTTTATGAGCAAACAACTAATGGGAACAAGAAACAAATCCACATCCCGCACACCATCTTCCCCCTTCACCCGCACTGCAAGCAACCCGCCGCCCACGCAAGCAAGCAAGAAACAAACTGCTGCTTATCTTAATCACTAATCTGGGCCTAAAGGCAGGCAACGATGGGATCCCACGCGAATCGGGGGAGTGCGGCGCTCACCTACGCCACCGATCCGTCGCTCCCGGCCATGCGCCACTGCCGCGTAAATGGGCGGCCGGAGTTGGGGAGGACGGAGGAAGACGCTCTCTTTCTCTCTCTCTCTCTCCACTTTCTCTCTCCTCTGCTTTCTGTTCCTCGGGTGCCTTTATTGGGTTGGATTGATTGCGTGCTCCGCTCCCCCGAAAAGGGCATGCAAACATACAAAAGACCGTAACTTTGGGATGGACGGACGGACGGCCCGGGGTGCGTGCAGCAGTTTCAGTTTCGTCTCAACAAACCAATTTCTATTTATATTTTATTATAGCCATTAAACAAATTGCTCGCTGTGGATATACCCTTGGTACTTGCGGGTGGTGCCAACCGATATTTATGTCCAACTCGAGGGGGCAAACAATAATTGTGAAATGACTTGGCAAAAATATTCTGCCTCCCAAATTTTGAAATGGGAGTTTTGATCATGGTCATCTTACTACCAAGGCTTGGTCAACATGGAGCTAAAGTTAAGTGCATATGGATCAGTATAGATGACAGATGCCTTGTTATTTTGCGCTTTGTCGGTTTAGCTTTGCGTGGAGTAACGCCATATCAGGCGGGCTGAATGCGTGCACGCCACGTGTCCCCCCTAAACGGTGTCGATCACGCACCCCCTTCCCTTATCCTTTCGGTTCGGTGTCGGTTCCGAGCACGAAACATCAATTGAAAAATGCTTTGGTGGTCAAAACCAGCCGTGTTAGGGGAAGAGTGGGCCAGCTGTTGTCGACACCTGACATCGGCGACTTGGAACGAGACAAAACAAAATCCAGGGATGATGCAATAGGAGAAGGGAACGGACAAGAGAACTCGTTATCTCCAAGGATCGATCTGACGACTGAACACGAGCACGACACTCATGTGCTAATCCACCCATATGGATGGTATAGATGGCAAGTGCCTCATTATATCGCGCTTTGTCGGTTCAGCTTGCACGGAGTAACACCGAATCAGGCAAGCCAGAAACATGCACGCCATGTGTGTCCCACCCACCCTAAACCGTGTCGATCCCACACCCTTTCCTTACCCTTTCGATTCAACATCGGTTCCGAGCATGAAATGACAATTAAAAGTGCTTTTGATGGTCAAAACCAGCCATGTTAGGGGAAGAGTGGGCTAGCTGTCGTCGAGACCTAACATCAACGCCCTGGCACAACAAAAGAAAATTCAGAGACGATGGAAGAGGGGAGAAGGGAACGGACAAGAGAACATGTTGCCTCCAAGGATCGATATGACGACTGAACACGGGCACGCCACTCATGCGTTGATCCACTCATATGGATGGTATAGATGACAAATGCCCCATTATTTCGCGCTTTGTCGGTTAAGCTTGCACGGAGTAACGCCGTATCAGGCAAGCCAGATACATGCACGCCATGTGTGTCCCACCCACCCCTAAACCGTGTCGATCCCACACCCCCTCCTTATCCTTTCGATTCAACATCGGTCCCGAGCATGAAACGAAAATTAAAAGTGCTTTTGATGGTCAAAACCAGCCGTGTCCGGGGAAGAGTCGGCCAGCTGTCGTCGAGACCTAACATCAACGCCATGGCACGACAAAAGAAAATTTAGAGACGATGGAAGAGGGGAGAAGGGAACGGACAAGGGAACTTGTTGCCTCCAAGGATCGATATGACTACTGAACGCGGGCACGCCACTCATGCGCTGATCCACTCATATGGATGGTATAGATGACAAATGCCCCATTATTTCACGCTTTGTCGGTTCAGCTTGCACGGAATAACGCCGTATCAGGCACGCCAGATACGTGCACACCATGTGTGTCCCACCCACCCCTAAACCGTGTCGATCCCACACCCCCTCCTTATCGTTTCGATTCAACATCGGTTCCGAGCATGAAACGACAATTAAAAGTGCTTTTGATGGTCAAAACCATCCGTGTTAGGGGAAGAGTGGGCCAGCTGTCGTCGAGACCTAACATCAACGCCCTAGCACGACAAAAGAAAATTCAGAGACGATGGAAGAGGGGACAACGGAACGGACAATAGAACTTGTTGCCTCCAAGGATTGATATGATGACTGAACACGGGCACGCCACTCATGCTAAATCCAATCATATGGATGGTATAGATGACAAATGCCCCATTATTTCGCGCTTTGTCAGTTCAACTTGCATGGAATAACGCCGTATTAGGCACGCGAGATACGTGCACGCCATGTGTGTCCCACCCACCCCTAAACCGTTTCGATCCCACTCCCCCTCCTATTCCTTTCGATTCAACATCGGTTCCCAGCATGAAACGAAAATTAAAAGTGGTTTTGATGGTCAAAACCAGCCATTTTTAGGGGAAGAGTGGGCCAGCTGTCGTCGAGACCTAACATCAACGCCCTGGCACGACAAAAGAAAATTCAGAGACGATGGAAGAGGGGAGAAGGGAACGGACAAGAGAACTTGTTGCCTCCAAGGATTAAGGATGGCAATTTTACCCACGGGTACGGGTACCCGCGGGTACCGTACCCGCATGGGCAGGGTATGGGCACAATTTTATATCCATGGGTAATACCCATACCCTACCCGTTAAGTCATGGGTAGGGTACGGGTATAACTTTGTACCCACGGGTAATACCCATACCCTGCCCGCTTGTAAACTAATGTTAAGTTGTTGTCAATTAATCATTAATTTGTCATGTGGCTTGTCTACTCCTATTGACTTATGAGTATGTTGTACTCATCTACCAGTTATTGAGTTGAGATAATTTTTTTTGTCAAATGTGCTATCAATGAGCGTAAAAATGTCAACAACTCATGTACTATTTGTTCTACCCGTTGGGTACCCAATGGGTACAGGTACCCACCGGGTATGGGTATGGGTAAAGTTTCATACCCATGGGTACGGGTATGGGTAGAATTTTGTACCCACCGACTATACAGGTATGGGTATGGTATTGCTCTACCCTGTCCATACCCTACCCATTGCCATCCTTACCAAGGATCGATATGACGACTAAACGCGGGCACGCCACTCATGCGCTGATCCACTCATATGGATGGTATAGATGACAAATGCCCCATTATTTCACGCTTTGTCGGTTCAACTTGCACGGAATAACGCCATATCAGGCACGCGCGATACGTGCACGCCATGTGTGTCCCACCCACACCTAAACCATGTAGATCCCACACCCCCTCCTTATCCTTTCGATTCAACATCGGTTCCAAGCATGAAACGAAAATTAAAAGTGCTTTTGATGGTCAAAACCAGCCATTTTTAGGGGAAGAGTGGGCACCGTCGTCGAGACCTAACATCAACGCCCTAGCACGACAAAAGAAAATTCTGAGATGATGGGAGAGGGGAGAAGGGAACGGACAAGAGAACATGTTGCCTCCAAGGATCGATATGACGACCGAACGCGGGCATGCCACTCATGCGCCGATCCACTCATATGGATGGTATAGATGACAAATGCCCCATTATTTCGCGCTTTGTCGGTTCAGCTTGCACGGAATAACGCCGTATCAGGCAAGCCAGTTTCATGCACGCCATGTGTGTCCCACCCACCCCTAAACCGTGTCGATCCCACACCCCCTCCTTATCCTTTCTATTCAACATCGGTTCCGAGCATGAAACGACAATTAAAAGTGCTTTTGATGGTCAAAACCAGCCGTGTTAGGGGAAGAGTGGGCCAGCTGTCGTCGAGACCTAACATCAATGCCCTGGCACGACAAAAGAAAATTCAGAGACGATGGAAGAGGGGAGAAGGGAACCGACAAGAGAACTTGTTGCCTCCAAGGATCAATATGATGACTGAACGCGGGCACGCCACTCATGCGCTGATCCACTCATATGGATGGTATAGATGACAAATGCCCCATTATTTCGCGCTTTGTCGGTTCAGCTTGCACAGAATAACGCCGTATCAGGCACGCCAGATACGTGCACGCCACGTGTGTCCCACCCACCCTAAACCGTGTCGATCCCACACCCCCTGCTTATCCTTTCGATTCATCATCAGTTCCGAGCATGAAACGACAATTAAAAATGATTTTGATGGTCAAAACAAACCGTGTTAGGGGAAGAGTGGGCCAGATGTCGTCGAGACCTAACGTCAACGCCCTGGCATGACAAAAGAAAATTCAGAGATGATGGAAGAGGGGAGAAGGGAACGGACAAGAGAACTTGTTGCCTCCAAGGATCGATATGACGACTGAACACGGGCACGCCACTCATGTGATGATCCACTCATATGGATGGTATAGATGACAAATGCCCCATTATTCCGCGCTTTGTTGGTTCAACTTGCACGGAATAACGCCGCATCAGGCACGCGAGATACGTGCACGCCATGTGTGTCCCACCCACCCCTAAACCGTTTCGATCCCACACCCCCTCCTTATCCTTTCGATTCAACATCGGTTCCGAGCATGAAACGAAAATTAAAAGTGCTTTTGATGGTCAAAACCAGCCATTTTTAGGGGAAGAGTGGGCCAGCTGTCGTCGAGACCTAACATCAACGCCCTGGCACGACAAAAGAAAATTCTGAGATGATGGGAGAGGGGAGAAGGGAACGGACAAGAGAACATGTTGCCTCCAAGGATCGATATGACGACCGAACGCGGGCATGCCACTCATGCGCCGATCCACTCATATGGATGGTATAGATGACAAATGCCCCATTATTTCGCGCTTTGTCGGTTCAGCTTGCACGGAATAACGCCGTATCAGGCAAGCCAGTTTCATGCACGCCATGTGTGTCCCACCCACCCCTAAACCGTGTCGATCCCACACCCCCTCCTTATCCTTTCTATTCAACATCGGTTCCGAGCATGAAACGACAATTAAAAGTGCTTTTGATGGTCAAAACCAGCCGTGTTAGGGGAAGAGTGGGCCAGCTGTCGTCGAGACCTAACATCAATGCCCTGGCACGACAAAAGAAAATTCAGAGACGATGGAAGAGGGGAGAAGGGAACGGACAAGAGAACTTGTTGCCTCCAAGGATCGATATGACGACTGAACGCGGGCACGCCACTCATGCGCTGATCCACTCATATGGATGGTATAGATGACAAATGCCCCATTATATCGCGCTTTGTCGGTTCAGCTTGCACGGAATAATGCCGTATCAGGCAAGCCAGATACATGCACGCCATGTTTGTCCCACGCACCCCTAAACCGTGTCGATCCCACACCCCCTCCTTATCCTTTCGATTCAACATCGGTTCCGAGCATGAAACGACAATTAAAAGTGCTTTTGTTGGTCCAAACCAGCCGTGTTAGGGGAAGAGTGGGCCAGCTGTCATCGAGACCTAACATCAACGCCCTGGCCCGACAAAAGAAAATTCAGAGACGATGGAAGAGGGGAGAAGGGAACGGACAAGAGAACTTGTTGCATCCAAGGATCGATATGACGACTGAGCATGGGCACGCCACTCATGCGCTGATCCACTCATATGGATGGTATAGATGTCAAATGCCCCATTATTTCACGCTTTGTCGGTTCAGCTTGCACGGAATAACGCTGTATCAGGCACGCCAGATACATGCACGCCATGTGTGTCCCACTCGCCTGATATGTCTCCAACATATCTATAATTTTTGATTGCTCCATGCTACTTTATCTACTGTTTTAGGCAATATTGGCCTTTATTATCCACTTTTATATTATTTTTGGGACTAACCTATTAACCGGAGGCCCAGCCCAGATTTGCTATTTTATGCCTATTTCAGTGTTTCGAGGAAAAGGAATATCAGACGGAGTCAAAACGGAACGAAATCAACTGGAGAAGTTAATTTTGGAAGGAAACAAAGTTGATGGGCTTGGAGTGCACGTCAGGGGAGTCCCGGGCTGCCCACGAGGGTGGGGGGCGCCCCCTGGGTGCGCCCCCTACCTCGTGAGCACCCCGAAGGTCCACCGACGTACCCCTTGCACCCATATATACCTACGTACCCTAAAACTTCCAGAACAAAAAATAGATCGGGAGTTCCGCCGCCGCAAGCCTCCGTTGCCACCAAAAACCTCTCGGTAGCCCGTTCCGGCACCCTGATGGAGGGGGAACCCATCACCGGTGGCCATCTTCATCATCCCGGTGTTATCCATGACGAGGAGGGAGTAGTTCACCCTCGGGGCTCAGGGTATGTACCAGTAGCTATGTGTTTGGTCTCTCTCTCCCTCTCGTGTTCCCTCTATGGCACGATCTTGATGTATCCCGAGCTTTGCTATTGTAGTTGGATCTTATGATGTTTCTCGCCCTCTACTCTCTTGTGATGAATTGAGTTTCCCCTTTGGAGTTATCTTATCGGATTGAGTCTTTTATGAGAACACTTGATGTATGTCTTGGTGATCAACTTGCGGGTTTCGTGACATTGAGAACCTATGCATAAGGGTTGGCACAAGTTCTTAACTCTCCGATAGAAACTTTGGGGCACTCTTTGAAGTACTTTGTGTTGGTTGGATGAATCTGAGATTGTGTGATGCATATCGTATAATCATGCCCACGGATACTTGAGGTGACAATGGAGTATCTAGGTGACATTAGGGTTTTGGTTGATTTGTGTCTTAAGGTGTTATTCTAGTACGAACTCTTTTATAGATCGATTCAAAGAATAACTTTGAGGTGGTTTCGTACCCTACCATAATCTCTACGTTTGTTCTCCGCTATTAGTGGCTTTGGAGTGACTCTTTGTTGCATGTTGAGGGCTTGTTATATGATCTATCTATGTTATTATTGTTGAGAGAACTTGCACTAGTGAAAGTATGAACCCTAGGCCTTGTTTCCTATCATTGCAATACCGTTTATGCTCACTTTTACCACTTGTTACCTTGATGTTTATATATTTTTAGATTAGAAAAACCTATATCTACTATCTATTTTGCACTTGTATCACCATCTCTTCGCCGAACTAGTGCACCTATACAATTTGCCATTGTATTGGGTGTGTTGGGGACACAAGAGACTCTCTGTTATTTGGTTGCAGGGTTGTTTGAGTGAGACCATCTTCATCCTAAGCCTCCTACGGATTGATAAACCTTAGGTCATCCACTTGAGGGAAATTTGCTACTGTCCTACAAACCTGTGCACTTGCAGGCCCAACAACGTCTACAAGAAGAAGGTTGTGTAGTAGACATCAAGCTCTTTTCTGGCGCTGTTGCCGGGGAGGCAAAGGTAAAGGGCACTCACTCACACCCTGTCAACTAAGCTCTTTTTCTCGGCAAGCGCTGCTGTGGAGGTTAGCGCTTGAAGGTATATCTTTAGATCTTGCAATCGAATCTTTTTGTTTCTTGTTTTAGCACTAGTCTAGTTTATAAAAGAAAACTACAAAAAAATGGAATTGAGTTTGTCTCATACGCTTCGTCTTTTTAATATCTTTCGTGAGTATGATGGAAAAGAAAATTGTGCCAAAGTGTTAGAAGAAGAATGCATTAAATTGTTTGGCACTAAATCTTTGAATGATGAGCATGATTGCAATGTTGTTAGTATGAATTCTTTGAATATCCATGATGCTAATGATGATTGCACTAGTTATGATGAAAATATCTCTTATGAGCATGCCAACTTTTGTGGAGTGCATGTTTGCATGAACACACCAAGTAGAGAAGATATTATTGCAAGAGGCATAAGTACTTAGAAACCAAATTGTTGCAAGAAGAGCTAGATGTATGTGCTGAAAGATTCAATATTTTTCGCGCTCCTTGTGAACTTTGCAATGAACATGGTCATTTAAAGCTCCAATGTTATTTGTTTCATGATGCTTTTGATGGTCTAGATGAATGATTAGACCATTTGAGCATGTTCACAAGGTTTGAGAACATTTGGACATGTTTGGCAATGTAAAGTTGCTCAAACTTCAAAATGGACAGAAATGGTTTTGAGGGGATTTCATGGGGTTATACTATTTTCCATGACATGATACTTATCAAGATCATCCAGCATGTCATATGTGACATGCTTGAATTTTCTTGGAATTTTTGGAGAATATTTCCTTTGTAAATATTTCAAAAGCTTGAAATATCCAGAGAGGGTTTTTGAGGGATTTGACCAATATTTTGAACATTACCATGTGTTGAAACTCTTATATATGGACAATATATGTCCACTGAGTTTCCCTAGGTTTTTGTCAAATATTTTTGAAACAATAAAATGATTTTCCCTATTAGAGACCATTTCTGGCCTTAAGAAAAAGCTTTTAAATAAAATAGGAAAATAACTTTTGAAATTATATTTTTTGTGGTTTATGGGAGTCCTACATCTAATAGGATTCAAATATACCTTTTGAATGATTTTTCACACCCCAAGTCAAGTACTTGTAGTGCAAACCTCAACTCAGGTTTTTTTGAAAAACTAATTTTTGAAAATACTTTTTGGCCAGATTATTTTTGTAAGAAAATACTATGTTGCTCTATACACATGGCATGGTCATTGGGCAGGAGCTTGGGGCAAGGAAATGAAGTATAGAAGGTGGAGTTGTGTTGACTTTAAAGAGCACTTGAAAAAAACACAGAGAGAAAACCAACTCAAAATAAAAAGTCAAATAATGCAAAAGTTTTTGTCAAACCACATTTTATCATGATTTATCATCTTAAGTGTTATGCCTTGAAAATTAGGGTGTGACAGACCTACCCCCCTTACAAGAATCTCGTCCCCGAGATTCCCAAACTAGGCGCGGAAATGGATACAGAAACTTGGATCTGGGGTAGTCTTCAAGTCCTCATGTTGCTTCTGCTTCCGTGTAGCGCTCCATTGAGCTTGAAGTACTTGATGGTGTGGCTTCGTGTATGATGCTCTTCTTGATCCAGGGTGCTAATGGGTAGCTCGTGGTAGGTTAGATTGGGCTAGGGGTCGATGGCTTAGTGGTCAATGCCCTCGTAGAGATCGGGCAAGTTAGGAAGTTGGAAACACTTCTGGGGTTGTGATGCATGGAAAGCGTTGTGCACACCAGGTAACTCAGGTGGCAACTCCAGGTGGTAATTGTCTTCTCTTCGTCTCGTAGTGATCTCAGAGGGGGTTGTTAAATCTTGGAGTGATCTCGAAGGGAGCCGATGAATATTGGTGTGGGTCTCCTTGTCATGGACATGCTTGGTTCCTTAGAGAGGAGTGGCTTGTAGATACACCTGGTCTTCAACGCGGAGGTTTACTTCTTGATGACGGTGGTTGGTATAGTTCTTCCTCCTTGGCATGGCAGTCTTCAAATGTTTCCTAACCAGCTGAATGATTCTTCTTCCATCTTCAGTTAGACGAATAGGTCACCAAGTAAAAGTGACAACCAACGTGACCAAGTACTCCATGAAGTTTCTGTTCATGGGGGTACATAAGGTAGGATGGGGGTATTGGTCGTGGTCACGGTTGAGTATGGTCCAAGGTGTTCTTGATCTAGAGTCAAGACCCACGGTCATGGTCCGACCATGTTGTAGCTTGGTAGGCCTTAAGGGTTTCAAGGATTCTAGGGTGCGAGTGAACGTTTATCATCTTATCCTTGAGCACAGTTTCTGAGATGCCAATAGTCTATCTAGTCCTTTAAACAAATCACATCATATCACCGATAGCATCATCTTGCATAGGTCAACTCCAATCATCACTCATGTGATTCATATCCTCGTGGCTCCCGAGAGGAGGTCTAACAAAATCATATATGTCTACAATCCCCAAACTCATATGTATGTCTACCCCTAAAAATCCATGGGTAGAACATATAAGCTGCTAAGCTTGAACGTGACAATCCAAGTGCTCAGCCTGTTCTTCCAAGGTCTAAGATAAAGCACCTCTATCCTAAGGAAACACGTCGTATGCCACTCCAAGATCCTGTTTCCTTCCTATGAATCAACCCCAATAGTCCATTAACTTCCATCACCAACTACCTAATCTATTAATTCTACAAATCCAATGTCCATGGTGTTCCATACGATCTTCTAATGTCTTATAATCCCCAAGTACTTGAAAGAGCTATATTTACTATAGTCAGTCCACCAATTCCCATCTTCGGGGTCAAGTAACTCCCAACCTCAAGCTTATATAGATCCCTAAATCAACTCTGACAATTAATCCAATCTCTTAGTTTATTGTCCACCGAGAACATGGTATCGTGATCGAGATCATCAGTCTAAACCCAAATTATTCCGAACCATGTAGACTTACTCACCACCTATACTCAACTAGGATCACCTATTTAAATCCAAATCTCTTGTCCAACGAGGAATCCTACATGTTTCCCTCAAGTTATTTACGTAATATCAACTGTCTCCTATCAATATCATCTGATCAAGTCAAATCCTTGCACTTCCAGGAGTTTCAGCTTGCGATCATAATAGTCCTATAAATCCAATTTACTCAGGGGTAATGAAAGCTATGCTACTCTATAATCATGATCCCACCAAGTTCATCTACCAACATGGTAGCCTTATAATCCACCAAAGAGTCTCAGATAATTCCTCAAAGTCATTGATATAAACTCACCAAGTCATTTGTCCTCTGTTCCTATATCCTTAAATTGGTCTTCCCTATGGCATCGTTAGTTTTGGTGCTATCTTAGGATGATAATGTGCTCGTTCACTATGTCCACTAGTTCCCTAATGAACCCAGTGATAAGCAAGGTTACGGAGGCTTAACAGGTTCTCTTGCAATTCTGTGGGTTAAGCACATGGTTAAGGATTCGAGCTGGGGTATCTTATGAAGTCTCGAAGGGTCTAGGAATGGGTTCCTAGTCTTGAGGAGTAGACATAACGCTACTGGGTTGCACTTGGTCGAGGAGGCTACAACAGAAGTCTCCAGTGCTTGTTGGTTGTCGAAGTAGAATCCTCGGTGTACCTTGTCTTGCCGGTCTTTGGTCGAGGAGAGAGATGAGAGGGAAAAGTAGCATAGAGGAGGGGAATGCCTAAAGGGGGTTCTATAGTGCAGGTGCAAACAAACGGGCGCCAAAAAGGGCCAAACAAAGGAAAACAAGGAAGGTGATATAGTCGCATACTTGTTGCCTAGAGAAAAAGTGCGACTTATATCAAAACACAAACAAATAAAAACAAGCAACACACAGTCATGGTTCTATTCGAACCATGATACGGACTCGACTGCGCATAGGGGGTACACGACTCATCCAACCCTAGGGTTTCTCGGACTCAGTAGTCGTGCCTTGTGCCTCATGCAGTCTTCTGAGTTTCCTCAGGTGTTGCTACGTTTCTTGTATTTGTTCGATGAAACAATCCGGGTTGAGCCTGAAGATTCTTCAACAACTTCTTGCCTGTTGAAGTGATGGGGTGAAAGTGGCTCCTCGTAACTGGCAATGACTTGGTCTTCTATTGTCTTCTTAATCACGATGATCCCTTTGTGTCTTCTAAGCCGTCGATGGTACTAGGTAGGTAATCCTTTATGCAATGACATTATCAAGGCATAATAGAGGTCCATCATGTCGGTTACGTTGATGACAACATCGACACCAAGAGCGGGGGATGAGGAGAACCGTTTTCCTGCTCACTATGGCGAGGCGGACCAAATGGCAAGGTTCTCATCCACCGGTGGTTGCCGATACAACAACGGTAAGGACATGATTGCTCTATTAGCGATGTCTATCATGGTCTTGCATATCTTACACCCTGATCGTCATAGGACAAGGTTTCATCATCCTGGGGCAAATTCAAAGGTGTCACCATCCTCTGGGTCTTCATGTCCTCATTCTTCAAAGGCGTATCTTCTGTTGGCATCGTCTTGTTGTGGTGTCGCGAATCTTGGGTTCAGAAGAGGTGGGTGAGTGTTTGGCAAGGCGTCTTCCTTCTAGATTATCCACGAGGATTACAAGGAATCCAATGGTCAGGGGCATAAGGGTTCTAGCGACCAAAGGTTTTGAAGGGGAAGAGATCAATAAGGAAAGTATACCTTAGTCTTCGAAAAACTGAGAAGGGAAGAGAAGTACAGATAGTTTTGAAGACTAGTAGTAGTTTTGGAAATAGTTTTACCCTAACTAACGACCATGCTAACTAAGGCTTCCTACAGTCGGGATGGCTCTAATACCAGCTCTGTGGGGACCCCGACTCATAAGTCGTATCACCGAATGCACGTGTACAGTGATCCCAGAGATCAATGCTCACTGAACACACATAAGCTGAATAACAAGAGTCTTACATCCATACATACCGTCTTACACAAATTATGACCACTATGGTCAAGTCTTACATAGATAAAGCCACAGGGGCTGAATACCAAATAAACTTAAGCAGCGGAAATCTTTGTCAATAAGTAGAACCCATGCCATCTGCCTTAACCCTACAGCATTCTCGACCGAAGCGCCCTAGTTCGCATGTTCGTCTCCAAAGAACTCTTCTTCGAACTCCTGCTCTTCCATGTCTGGCCAATTAAATAACCAGTGGAAAGCCAATGAGTACTTTGAATGTACTCGCAAGCAACCCATGTTTTGGTCCAAGATGTAACAATACATGATATAGGTAAATTTTTGCAGAAAGCTAGTTTTGAGTGCAATGACATGTTCAACAATTTGTAGGACATGCATCAGGAGAACTCAAGTAACCTTGAGGACAGGTTATAGATATCAACATAAATAGAGTGGGCACCAACCCAACTCAATCATGTCAAGTCCTTTGACTTGACCCAAGTAGTTTTATCAACTCACACACATGGTTGTAAAACTCTGGACATAGTTTAAGCAGCACCGCCCAACTGTCCTTGACCGTGGACACGGCTATTCAAATAGTTTTACACTCTGCAGAGGTTGCACACTTTACCCACAAGATCCGGGGAACTTCCGTGTCATCCACGACCTGCGATACCTCAAGTACCCAGGGTAAGCACCCGATCACTATCTTTCCCTAGACGACACTAACAAGGAGTCCACTCGTTGTTCCGTATCCTCACGATGAACATCATACGAGACTCACTCGAGATCGTAACATCCAAGAGGGGACACAACGGTGTATCCGGTGCCCTGTGAAAACAGTCATGGCCACCCTACCTGGCACGACCCCGTCCCGAGAGAGAGCACCAACTCTCCCCCATCACTAGTAATGCGGGCTCCAAGCTAGTATTGGCCTAGGTAATCAATAATGCCCTTTCCCATATAAGGGTAGAGTGGTTGTGCATGTAAGGTTGGGACAGTCGACAAATCTTAAATCGAAACCGTATTCGAAAACAACACACACACTTGCCTATGTACACCACTTCGTCATCAAGTGGTTACCCACCTCATCATCTCCCTCGGGCATAAGTGGCACCCGACGGGGTTTTCAAAAAGTCTTTTGAAAATACTTTGTCTCCTTCACCATGCATATACCCATCCCTTTTTGCGTAGCATCTACTTTAGCATCCTATCTACTCCCACCGGCATAACCCTCATAAGAAGGTAGGGTCATGCACAATGCAAGTATCAACGAGGAAGTACGGTGGCAAACCATCAAAGTGGTTACTACCTCATCATGATTCCGTTGCAACAACAATATGGTGCTATATGATATGCATAAAAAGGGTTTCATAGACATGGTCAAAGGGCTGCTTACTGTTTTAACAGAGTCTTCGAGGTCTTCAAATATCTCGGTCCAACTCCGAGCATTTCGTCTACCGTTAACTATCGTCGAAAGCAACCATAATAAGCAACACAACAAGGCAGGAAATAAAAGTGCTCAAAAATATGAGTTGGACTTTTCTAGGATACCTCTGGTCATATGAGGGATGACCAAAGTGGTTTCATTAGGATTTGATCAATGGACATCTCTGAACATTTCAATATGATGGAATCAAGGGATTAATGGGTTTGCAAGAAGTGTACAGAAACATTATTTTCAAAAATGGGCAGAGGCACCCATTTAACAAATGATGATTTTAGAAGCATCTAGGAATTGGTTTCACTAGATTTGGAGTTCAAATGATTTCTCTATGAATTTGCAAAGTTGGCTATATATGAAGAAATAGACCATTATTTGAGGTAGTACAGAAAGTATTAAGAAAAATGTTCATAAACTAAGTTATGAACTTAGAAGCACCTGGAAATTTGAATCATGGCATTTGGATCAAATTTGAGCCCTCTGTGATTTTCTAAAGTTTATGACAGAAATGGAAAAATGGGATTTGATAAATGTTTGTGAAGAAAATCTTTATGGAAAAATGTGCAAATTGCACCATGTGATAGATCGGGAATTTATGAACTTATAGAAATTAGAATCATCAAATTTGGAGTCTATTTGAATTATTTAGGAATTTTACAATATTTATGAAAAGAAAAAGGAAGAAAGGGAGTCAACCTTATAAAGCGCACTGGGCGAAGCCCAGCTAAACAGCGCCTACTGGGCTTGGCCCAGTGGCTCAGTCTGCGTGAGGGAGGAGGTGACACCGGAGGCGCACTGCGGGAAGGCGCCACCTTGCGGGGCAAGCGGATCGGCCCAAAGCCGTGTCCTCTTAACCCGACTGGTGGGCCAGCTCGGTTGCCTCTGCCGCTGACGGACGGGCCCCCATGCCAGCTGGCGGGGCGGTCGTCCTCTACCTCCCGCTCGAGACAGAGCAGGGGAGGCAGAGCGCACGCCGGCGCTCGTCCGGTGATAGCCGGCGCCTCCAGCCGTCTCCCGTGGTGCTCCGCCTATGGGTGAGCTCAACGCGGAGTGGCGCATCCGCTGGTGCAGGTCACGGCCGCCGGAGGGGGCTGAGGTGATCGTAGCTTTGACGGTGGCGAGGGAGGTTGTCGGCCATCCGTGGCTCTCGGCGTTCGAGCATCCCCGCGACGGTTCAAGGAGGTGGGGAGGTTCGCCGGACCACGGGGAGTCTTTGTGTGGAGGAAAGGGGGGAGGTGAGCTCGGCATTGCTCGAATTTGAGCGAGCCGAAGCGGCGGCCGTGTGGTGGCAGAAGGAGAAGGAAGGTGCAGGAGGAGGAGCAGGCTGCTCGAGGAGGTCGCTGGGGGGAAGAGGGAGTGAACCGAGGCCAGAGCGGGCTCGGGGGTGGCCTTTTATGGCAAGGAGATGGCGTACCGTGAGCTCATGCGCCGGCGAGGCTGTTGCCGTTGCTGCAAGCGACGGGGGCGCGCGTGGGCGTGTCTGGGGTGCTCGTGGGGTTGTTCTAGGGCGAGGGGAGAGAATAGAGATAGCGGGGAAGGGCCAGAGCATCGCGCGTGTGAGGCTGCCCATTGGAGCGCTCAGGCGGCCGGTGCGCGTGCGAGAGGAGGCAGGATATGGGAGAAGGAGGAGGGGGACAGGGGTGTAGCGTGTCGCAGACGTCGAGGTGCATCGTCGGGCGCGCTGGGGAGGCCCGAGGTGGCCGGAGGCGGTTGGAAGGGGGCGGCTACATGCTTGGTGTGCATCAGAAGGCTCTGAGCACGCCAATTGCATGCCGTGGCATGCCTTTCGCTTGTAGGGCGTGGCCACTTGTGTGCAGGTTGTTTAGGGAGGAGTAAACAAAGGGAGAGGGCCTTGGATGCCTGGGCAGCCAGAGGGAGAGGAGAGAGGTTGAGGAGAGAGGAAATGGGCTGTCCAGAGAGAGAAAGTGGGGTTTACCCTCCAATAATTGAGCTGCGGATTTGCCATTGCTACTGGAGGTCCAAGGGGACTAGGAAGGTCTGTGGTAAAAATTTGAGGCCATGGAGAAGAGTGGAAGTGGTCAAAACAGGGGTTCTAGTAAAATGGCACAAGGTGTTTGATATTGGTTTGGGCAAGTAGTTGATCTCCATTTGTCATGAGGCTTGACAGGGTCAAATGGTATGAGAAAATAAGAGGTTCCACCAAGATTGAGTTCATTTGGGAAAAGTCGCCAATGCAACTTTTGTAAACCCTAGAAATCAGCATAAATGGACTCTCCAAGATTTAGTCATGCAAATCTGTTCTACTTGATGCACCACTTGGTGTAGTGTCATCATTTGAGCATATGAACATGTCCACAAAAGTTGAGATCAAAAGGAGAAAGTTTCCAATGTAGAGTTGTTCAAATTTGGTTCTGGACAGGAAGGGCTTTGGGGCACTTTGATCAATATAACATTTTCTCCAACTTGTTCCATTTGGTCTAGATGAATGATTAGACCATTTGAGCACGTTCACAAGGTTTGAGAACATTTGGACATGTTTGGCAATGTAAAGTTGGTCAAACTTCAAAATGGACATAAATGGTTTTGAGGGGATTTCATGGGGCTATACTATTTTCCATGACATGATACTTATCAAGATCATCCAGCATGTCATATGTGACATGCTTGAATTTTCTTGGAATGTTTGGAGAATATTTCCTTTGTAAATATTTCAAAAGCTTGAAATATCTAGAAAGGGTTTTTGAGGGATTTTACCAATATTTTGAACATTACCATGTGTTGAAACTCTTATATATGGACAATATATGTCCACTAAGTTTCCCTAGGTTTTTGTCAAATATTTTTGAAACAATAAAATGATTTTTCCCTATTAAAGACCATTTCTGGCCTTAAGAAAAAGCTTTTAAATAAAATAGGAAAATAACTTTTAAAATTATATTTTTTTGTGGTTTATGGGAGTCCTACATCTAATCGGATTCAAATATACCTTTTGAATGATTTTTCACACCCCAAGTCAAGTACTTGTAGTGCAAACCTCAACTCACGGGTTTTTGAAAAACTAATTTTTGAAAATACTATTTGGCCAAATTATTTTTGTAAGAAAATACTATGTTGCTCTATACACATGGCATGATCATTGGGTAGAAGCTTGGGGCAAGGAAATGAAGTATAGAAGGTGGAGTTGTGTTGACTTTAAAGAGCACTTGAAAAAAACACAGAGAGAAAACCAACTCAAAATAAAAAGTCAAATAATGCAAAAGTTTTTGTCAAACCACATTTTATCATGATTTATCATCTTAAGTGTTGTGCCTTGAAAATCAGGGTGTGACAGACCTACCCCCCTTACAAGACTCTCGTCCCCGAGATTCCTAAACTAGGCGCAGAAATGGATACAGAAACTTGGATCTGGGGTAGTCTTCAAGTCCTCATGTTGCTTCTGCTTCCGTGTAGTGCTCCATTGAGCTTGAAATACTTGATGGTGTGGCTTCGTGTATGACGCTCTTCTTGATCCAGGTTGCTAATGGGTAGCTCGCGGTAGGTTAGATTGGGCTAGGGGTCGATGGCTCGGTGGTCAATGCCCTCGTAGAGATCGGGCAAGTTAGGAAGTTGGAAACACTTTCGGGGTTGTGATGCATGGAAAGCGTTGTGCACACCAGGTAACTCAGGTGGCAACTCCAGGTGGTAACTGTCTTCTCTTCGTCTTGTAGTGATCTCAGAGGGAGTTGTTAAATATTGGAGTGATCTCGAAGGGAGCCGATGAATATTGGTGTGGGTCTCCTTGTCATGGAAATGCGTGGTTCCTTAGAGAGGAGTGGCTTGCAAATACACCTGGTCTTCAACGCGGAGGTTTACTTCTTGATGACGGTGGTTGGTATAGTTCTTCCTCCTTGGCATGGCGGTCTTCAAATGTTTCCTAACCAGCTGAACGATTCTTCTTCCATCTTCAGTTAGACGAATAGGTCACCAAGTAAAAGTGACAACCAACATGACCAAGTACTCCATGAAGTTTCTGTTCATGGGGTACATAAGGTAGGATGAGGGTATTGGTCGTGGTCACGGTTGAGTATGGTCCAAGGTGTTCTTGATCTAGAGTCAAGACCCACGGTCATGGTCCGACCATGTTGTAGCTTGGTAGGGCTTAAGGGTTTCAAGGATTCTAGGATGCGAGTGAATGTTTATCATCTTATCCTTGAGCACAGTTTCTAAGATGCCAATAGTCTATCTAGTCCTTTAAACAAATCACATCATATCACCGATAGCATCATCTTGCATAGGTCAACTCCAATCATCACTCATGTGATTCATATCCTCATGGCTCCCGAGAGGAGGTCTAACAAAATCATATATGTCTACAATCCCCAAACTCATATGTATGTCTACCCCTAAAAATCCATGGGTAGAACATATAAGCTGCTAAGCTTGAACGTGACAATCCAAGTGCTCAGCCTGTTCTTCCAAGGTCTAAGATAAAGCACCTCTATCCTAAGGAAACACATCGTATGCCACTCCAAGATCCTGTTTCCTTCCTATGAATCAACCCCAATAGTCCATTAACTTCCATCACCAACTACCTAATCCATTAATTCTAAAAATCCAATGTCCATGGTGTTCCATACGATCTTCTAATGTCTTATAATCCCCAAGTACTTGAAAGAGCTATATTTACTATAGTCAGTCCACCAATTCCCATCTTCGGGGTCAAGTAACTCCCAACCTCAAGCTTATATAGATCCCTAAATCAACTCTGACAATTAATCCAATCTCTTAGTTTATTGTCCACCGAGAACATGGTATCGTGATCGAGATCATCAGTCTAAACCCAAATTATTCCGAACCATGTAGACTTACTCACCACCTATACTCAACTAGGATCACCTATTTAAATCCAAATCTCTTGTCCAACGAGGAATCCTACATGTTTCCCTCAAGTTATTTACGTAATATCAACTGTCTCCTATCAATATCATCTGATCAAGTCAAATACTTGCACTTCCAGGAGTTTCAGCTTGCGATCATAATTGTCCTATAAATCCAATTTACTCAGGGGTAATGAAAGCTATGCTACTCTATAATCATGATCCCACCAAGTTCATCTACCAACATGGTAGCCTTATAATCCACCAAAGAGTCTCAGATAATTCCTCAAAGTCATTGATATAAACTCACCAAGTCATTTGTCCTCTGTTCCTATATCCTTAAATTGGTCTTCCCTATGGCATCGTTAGTTTTGGTGCTATATTAGGATGATAATGTGCTCGTTCACTATGTCCACTAGTTCCCTAATGAACCCAGTGATAAGCAAGGTTACGGAGGCTTAACAGGTTCTCTTGCAATTCTGTGGGTTAAGCACATGGTTAAGGATTCGAGATGGGGTATCTTATGAAGTCTCGAAGGGTCTAGGAATGGGTTCCTAGTCTTGAGGAGTAGACATAACGCTACTGGGTTGCACTTGGTCGAGGAGGCTACAACAGAAGTCTCCAGTGCTCGTTGGTTGTCGAAGTAGAATCCTCGGTGTACCTTGTCTTGCCGGTCTTTGGTTGAGGAGAGAGATGAGAGGGAAAAGTAGCATAGAGGAGGGGAATGCCTAAAGGGGGTTCTATAGTGCAGGTGCAAACAAACGGGCGCCAAAAAGGGCCAAACAAAGGAAAACAAGGAAGGTGATATAGTCGCGTACTTGTTGCCTAGGGAAAAAGTGCGACTTATATTAAAACACAAACACATAAAAACAAGCAACACACAGTCATGGTTCTATTCGAACCATGATACGGACTCGACTGCGCATAGGGGGTACACGACTCATCCTACCCTAGGGGTTCTCGGACTCAGTAATCGTGCCTTGTGCCTCATGCAGTCTTCTGAGTTTTCCTC
The DNA here is from genome assembly GCA_021437245.1 of Aegilops speltoides. Taxonomy (NCBI): domain Eukaryota; kingdom Viridiplantae; phylum Streptophyta; class Magnoliopsida; order Poales; family Poaceae; genus Aegilops; species Aegilops speltoides. The sequence goes on along the minus strand of CM038141.1, from coordinate 1,707,624 downwards.
AGGTGTTGCTGCGTCTCTTGTAGTTGTTCGATGAAACAATCCGGGTTGAGCCTGAAGATTCTTCAACAACTTCTTGCCTGTTGAAGTGATGGGGTGAAAGTGGCTCCTCGTAACTGGCAATGACTTGGTCTTCTATTGTCTTCTTAATCACGACGATCCCTTTTTGTCTTCTAAGCCGTCGATGGTACTAGGTAGGTAATCCTTTATGCAATGACATTATGAAGGCGTAATAGAGGCCCATCATGTCGGTTACATTGATTACAACATCGACACCAAGAGCGGGGGATGAGGAGAACCGTTTTCCTGCTCACTATGGTGAGGCGGGCCAAATGGCAAGGTTCTTATCCACCGGTGGTTGCCGATACAACAACGGTAAGGACATGATTGCTCTAGTAGCGATGTCTATCATGGTCTTACATATCTTACACCCTGATCGTCATAGGACAAGGTTTCATCATCCTGGGGCAAATTCAAAGGTGTCACCATCCTCTGGGTCTTCATGTCCTCATTCTTCAAAGGCGTATCTTCTGTTGGCATCGTCTTGTTGTGGTGTCGTGAATCTTGGGTCCAGAAGAGGTGGGTGAGTGTTTGGCAAGGCGTCTTCCTTCTAGATTATCCACGAGGATTACAAGGAATCCAAAGGGTCGAGGGCATAAGGGTTCTAGCGACCAAAGGTTTTGAAGGGAAGAGATCGAGAAGGAAAGTATACCTTAGTCTTCGAAAAACTGAGAAGGGAAGAGAAGTACAGATAGTTTTGAAGACTAGTAGTAGTTTTGGAAATAGTTTTACCCTAACTAACAACCATGCTAACTAAGGCTTCCTACAGTCAGGATGGCTCTGATACCAGCTCTGTGGGGACCCCGACTCATAAGTCGTGATCACCGAATGCACGTGTAAAGTGATCCCAGAGATCAATGCTCACTGAACACATAGAAGCTGAATAACAAGAGTCTTACATCCATACATACCGTCCACTACAAGAAATATGTCAACTTGTGACCTTCTGTCAGTGACCCTGGAAGAATTGGTCATAGATCTATGACCATTTCAGACCAATTGGTCAAAAGCTGTTCGGGGGGCTCCAAACCCTAAACCATTGCGACCATTTTGGTCAGAAAGTCGTAATTTCCTTACACGAAATGGTCATAAAGCAAACAGCGCTAGTCCGCTGCCTTATTTCTAGTTGTTAACGACCAATATAGATGGTGATAGCCTTGTAAATTGTGGTGGGTTGCGATGACTAGGTGCCATCTCATCAGTTTTGCCTATGTGTCATGTCCATGTGGCAGTTTTTGCCCTAGGTTGTGAAGCAGCCTATATTTCTGTCATTCCCAAAATTCCCAAACAAATCTCATAAATTCTTTGGGTCATATCTTTGTCAAATATGTAAAAACCTTCCTTTCCTAGTTCAAAAATAATTCAAAAATATTCATTTTCCTATTCTGTTCAGAACAACAGTTTATGAAGGAAGTACCACTTTGGCATGTCCAAATAGTATCCATTTTCTACAGTGCTTTCCTATGCCCAAATAACCATCCTCCACCAAATGCCAGCTCAATCCATTCATTATTTTGAGCCGAGCTTCAACATTCGTATTTATGTCCAGTGTGGTGGTTTGCAAAGCAAGTACCACCTAGGCTCCTCCTTTTGAGCTAAAAATTTGTGAAGACGGTCTTCTTAGTAAGTGATCATCCTCAGCCAAAACTCACGGCCATTAGCCATGTACATTTCCCGTACCGCTAATCAAACACTTGGCTGCTTATTCATGTTTAAGCATCGATCGGTCTCCTCGTGAGAATCTTATGTTGTGATTTTCTTTCTAGCACCTACCTGGGAAGTTCCCAAACCACTAGACATGCCTAGGCCGCCCAGAACACATGGCAACGCCACGGTCACGCGGTGACCACTTGGTGGGCATCGAGTTCACGCTCTAGAGTTGGGGCCCTCGGCCACCGTCGAAACCTCGATGTCTCTCCATCAAACCATGCATTTATGATTAAATAGGTACTTATGTAACTAGAAATGATTTTTGGAAAAAATAAATAGCAAACTATGAGGCATTGCAGTTCAAATTTGACCCGCTTCCAACCGAATCATGGAAATTTGTCTTTTTCACGAGAGGTGGATCAAAACTTTTTACACCCAACCATTTGGTCAATTGTGCATTAAATATGTCCTAGTATTTTATAAAAATGATTTGGTCCAATTTTGCAACAATTATTTGGTAGTTCCTTCACAAAAAACCTCCTTTTGGGCACTCGAAAAATGAAAAATGGTTTTTTCGTCCAAAGAAAATGAAAGCTTCCTTAGGCAACATTGTTTTCCATTCCAATATGCACCCTTGTGCACAATATGAGATCATTTGAACAAACTATGCCACGAATGTGGCCATAAGTTTGATCATTTGCCTTGAAAGCCATGAATCTTGAGAGATGATAGCTCATTTCTGAGAACACTTTTTCAAAACGATTGCCGTATTACAAGTTTGTTATTTTTCCTGGGAACTTGGCCACATATAATGACACAATGCGAAGGTTTCCCAATTTTTTGATTTTTTTTGAATTTTTTATGCCCGTTTCAAAATGCGGTCAAAACGGCGGGAATGACCGTTCCTAGCTAGTTGTTGAATCTTGGATTTTTTTGGTGTTTCTCTGATTAAATAGGTACTTATGTACTTGGCAATGATTTTTGGAAAAAATAAATAGCAAACTATGATGCAGCTGCAGTTCAAATTTGACCCGCTTCCAACTGAATCGGCGGAAATTTGTCTTTTTCACGAGAGGTGGATCAAAACTTTTTACACCCAACCATTTGGTCAATTGTGCATTAAATATGTCCTAGTATTTTATAAAAATGATTTGGTCCAATTTTGCAACAATTATTTGGTAGTTCCTTCACAAAAAAACCTCCTTTCGGGCACTCGAAAAATGAAAAATGGTTTTTTCGTCCAAAGAAAATGAAAACTTCCTTAGGCAACATTGTTTGCCATTCTAATATGCACCCTTGTGCACAATATGAGATCATTTGAACAAACTATGCCACGAATGTGGCCATAAGTTTGATCATTTGCCTTGAAAGCCATGACTCTTGAGAGATGATAGCTCATTTCTGAGAACACTTTTTAAAATAATTGCCAGACATAAGTTTGTTATTTTTCCCGTAACTTGGCCACATATAATGACACAATGCGAAGTTTCCCAATTTTTTGATTTTTTTTGAATTTTTTATGCCCGTTTCAAAATGCGGTCAAAACGGCGGGAATGACCGTTCCTAGCTAGTTGTTGAATCTTGGAATTTTTTTGGTGTTTCTCTGATTAAATAGGTACTTATTTACCTAGAAATGATTTTTGGACAAAATAAATAGCAAACTATGAGGCAGCTGCAGTTCAAATTTGACCCGCTTCCAACTGAATCGGCGGAAATTTGTCTTTTTCACGAGAGGTGGATCAAAACTTTTTACACCCAACCGTTTGGTAAATTGTGCATTAAATATGTCCTAGTATTTTAGAAAAATTATTTGGTCCAATTTTGCAACAATTATTTGGTAGTTCCTTCACAAAAAAACCTCCTTCCGGGCACTCGGAAAATGAAAAATGGTTTTTTCGTCCAAAGAAAATGAAAACTTTCTTAGGCAACATTGTTTGCCATTCTAATATGCACCCTTGTGCACAATATGAGATCATTTGAACAAACTATGCCATGAGTGTGGCCATAAGATTGATCATTTGGCTTGAAAGCCATGAATCTTCACGCATGATAGCTCATTTCTGAGAACACTTTTTCAAAATAATTACTGTATTACAAGTTTATTATTTTTCCTGGAAACTTGGACACATATAATGACACAATGCGAAGGTTTTCCAATTTTTTGATTTTTTTTGAATTTTTTATGCCCGTTTCAAAATGTGGTCAAAACGGCGGGCTTGACCGTCCCTAGCTAGTGGTTGACTCTTGGAATTTTTTTGGTGTTTCTCTGATTAAATAGATACTTATGTATCTATAAATGATTTTTGGAAAAAATAAAGAACAAAATATGAGCTAGCTATAGTTCAAATTTGACCCGCTTCCAATTGAATCGGTGGAAATTTTTCTTTTTCACGAGAGGTGGATCAAAACTTTTTTCACCCAACCATTAGGTCAATTGTGCATTAAATATGGCCTAGTATTTTATAAAAATGATTTGGTCCAATTTTGCAACAATTATTTGGTAGGTCCTTCACAAAAAAACCTCATTTGGGGCACTCAAAAAATGGAAATTGATTTTTTGTGCAAAGAATATAAAAAATCCCTTTGTCGATACTGTTTACTATTCCAAGATGTAAACTTTTGCAGAGTATAAAGAACTCATTTTGAACAAATATAAAGAATATAAAGAGTATCATTTGAACAAATATTTGGTACGTCTTTTACAAAAAAGAACTCATTTTAAACACTAAAAAATGGAAAATGATTTTTTCGTGACCTATTTAAAAGGTCATAAAGTCTTCAAATTGTTTGTTGCGTTCTGATTGGTCTATAGGCATATCACGCGGATCATGCATCCGACACCGTTGGATGCTCTGGGATCCAACGGCGGACCTCATCCCCTCACCCTCTCACCCACGTAGCGCTCTCACCCCCCTCACCCACGCAGCCCCCACTCCCCACCGTTCCAACCCTAGCCCCCACGCCCCCACTCTCCCGCACCCGCACCCGCTCGCCAAACCCTAGCCGCCGCCGCCCCCGCACCATGGCCCTCAACGGCGAGGAGCCCGAATCCCCATGTCTCCCAAGCGCCCGAAACTCTAGCCCGCGGCGCAGCCATGGCGACCGAGCTCTGGATCCCATCGACTCCCCCCATCGCACCCCTCCTCTCCTCGCAGCCGCCGCCACCTCCTCCCTCGATCCAGTCCTCTCCCCAGCCTCCTTTCCCTGATCCAGTTCTCTCCCCGCCGCTCCCACCCACCACCGACCTCGCAGCCCTCCTCACCACTGCCGCCGACCTCGTCCCTCCCTCCCCTCTCCATCTTTCCCTACCCTATGCCCTAGATCGAGTCGAGCAGGTCGGCCGACGCGCTAGGGTTCCGTTTGGTCAGCTCTGCACCGGCTCTCTGGTTGGCCGCCCGCCCGACGATGGATCTCCCGCCGCTCTCCCACCAGGCGCTCTTCGCGGCCCTTCGATCCGCGGACGCCGAGGCCATGCGCCGCCTCCTGGCCGGCGCCGAGGAGTCCGCGCTCTACGTCCCGGCGGACGCCGAGGCCGTGCGCCTCCTCCTCCCGCTCTACGACCTCGAGGCCACCAAGCTCCGCTCCCGCCTCGACCTCGATGCCTTCCACATCGCCGCCAAGCAAGGGCACACCGGTGAGCCCCTCTTCTCGCTCGATTAGCACTGCTGCTTTCCTCCGCCCCTCTTCTCCCTCGACGGTGTTCTCCTCCGCCACAGCAGCTTACTAACACGGTCATTAGTTCTATCTTTGTTTTGTTGGCAGCAGGGGAAGAAGGAGGAGGAGGAGTTCAGCACAGGGCCCCTCTCCATTCTCATGCTCAGCGTCGGCGTCTTCCCCGACGGTGGCTATGGCGGGACCCTCGAGATCATCGTCTTTCTGACCGAGACCCTTGGTTAGTGACAACATTTGTTTTCCACGACATTCAGACTTTGCTATAGTTTATCAAACTGTTAGGTCTCAAGAACAGATTCTTGAAATTGTTCCAAGTCTGAAAAACAGTTCTCTGAATCTGTTGAAATCTGAAACTGTTAGTGTGGGGTGTCTGAAACTGTTCTAATCTTATAGATAACCTGTGAACAAATTTACTTGTGTTGAATAACCTGTGAACAAATTTAGGACTTTGGAGTTGTCTAAAACTGTTGTAGTCTTGTAGAAAAGTAAAAGTAGTTGGATGGAAATAGATTTCTCAGTTTGTGTAATAGATGGTCTGAAGCTAGTTGCAGATTTCTTTCCTTGATTCAGATAATTCAGTAAGTCCATTTCATAACATCTGCTGCTAGTAGAAATTATGGAAGCTAAAAAGCCAAATCAAGTTCAGTCATCTCATTTCACCTTTGCAAAGAAGATACTAATTTTCTAAACTGTGGATTTGATGTTAACGTCTTATATGTGCGTCTTATATGTCCATTTCATAACATGGTGCGTCTTATATGTGTGTTTGATGTTAACGTCGCTTGTGGTTTTGCAGGGTTCTGAGGCTGCAGCCTGGGCACCATCAAGGTATCTTTGTTTCCGTCTGTTTCTTTGATGCTCAATAGTTGCTTGTGCGACTGCTACTAGTCTTTTATGTAATGCTAAACTAAAATGGGTCTAGTTATACTAATCATTCCATGAAAGTTCAGTCTGATTTGCTGGTACTCTAATAGAATCATTGTTTGCTCATGCTCAGAATCATTGTTTGCTCATGCTCAGAATCATTGTTTTACATATGTTACTTGTGATGTTCTGCTGGCTGAGATGTGCATGATCTGGGTGATGAAGAAAATCGTTCGGATTCCCACTGATTTTCATGATTATTACAACCAGATACTTCTAACGGATCATGCCATCTCTTGGACTACATATGTACTCCCTCCGTAAACTAATATAAGAGTGTTTAGAATACTAAACTAGTGATCTAAACACTCTTATATTAGTTTACAGAGGGAGTACTCCTTTATTATTGAGAAAATACTTTCCTTTGATTTTTTGCAAACCTCTTAGCAGTAATTTTTGTATCCTCTTTTTTGTGTTCTGCTGGTTGATGAGATGTGCATTACCTGGGTGATGAAGAAAATCGACGGGTCACGCCATCTCCTGAAGTACATTTGCACATTTTTACTGCTTTAGACTGACTGTACATGCATTCCTTCATTGGTTATGAACCTTATTGCTCATTGTGTTCTGTTGGGTTGAACTGCATGATTCCGGGTGATGAAGAAAATCATTCGGATTCCCACTGATATTTCATGATTAATGTAACCATCTACTTCTGATGGATGATGGCATCTCCTGTATTACATTTGCATCGCTTTATGACTGGCCGTACATGCACTCCTTGTGTTGGTCGCAACCTTGTTGCTCTTTGTGTTATATTGGGTCTTTTGCATGCTTCTGCGTGATGAAGAAAATCGTTCGGATTCCCACTGATACTTCATGATTATCACAACCATGCCATTTTGTGCTCTTTAAGAGATTTTGCTCTGTTTTGGGTTTTAATTCATTCAATAGTTTGCTGGTGTTTATTTTCCTTTGAGCCTGTGATGTTATCAAAATATTTGCTACTCTTAATGGGTTTATCCCACTTGATGATCTTAACCACCAAGATCTCTGAGGCTCTTAGTTCTAGTCTAATGTTATCAGTACAGTACATCCGTTGTTGCCAGATTTTCCATGGACTCTTATTGTTTACTCTGCTAGTGGTTCCAGCATAGCTCTAGAGTACATCTATTCACTCAGATTTATACATTGTTAAAATGGAGGCTTGGGAAGAACTATTTTCTTTGTAGTAATAAGTCAGGAGTTGTTTGTTGCTTCAAGAGGGTGTCATACATTATAATCATCACTCATGTCGCTCGGGATCAAACATAGCTTTGAATTTACAAGAGTAAAGATTTATGTGAGAAGTACAAACCATGTTCACTTAGATTTCCTGCTAGTTGCATATCTGCATTTCATTGTACATATGTCGTGTTGGATCTCAGTCCAGAATCCAGATCCATAGCTTGTACTGCAACTAATGTGTCATGCGTTTTGTGGCAGCAACAGCAGCTAGCAGGAGCAATTCTCTTGCTGGTTTGCATTGAAGATATTGTATTCTGTTGCTATATCATTGTTTAATAAAACCACATCATGATGCTCACATGAGATACCCACATGTTTCTGTGCTGTTTTGCTACAAGCTGTGTGTTGATTTAATAACAGGAGTTTCCTTATCTTGGTCCTATACTGCATTTTGACTCCTATGTTTCTGTGCGCGTGTTTTTAATTGATGTTGTTTCGACTTTGAACTGCTTCTGCATATGGCCTATACTGCAATTGAGATTTAAATTTGTGGTTGTTCCTCTTTTACAGATGCTCAAGTGTGAAGTGTGAAGCAAGTGTGAAGCCGTGAAGTGTGAAGCCCTCAAGTTCTACTTAGTAAAGAGTAGCATATTGTAGCATATATGTGTTGTAAAGATTGTAATAGATTTATTTAGTGGTATATTTGATGAAATTTATGTGTTCTTTTTGACTATGTATGTGATCTGAAAACTTGTGAAATGGAAACTTGACCAATGGGTCCACTTATGAAAATAATCTGTCAAATTTGTACATTTCTGACATGTGGGACCAATTTGAGAGATGATCATGACAAGTGGGACCCATTTGACTAGTGGGAACAGCTTGAATATATAATGGCTGAAAATAGAAAAGCAATAAATAATAAAAGGCCATGGGCCAACAATAGAAAAGGCTACAACATTGGGCTAGGCCCATGAAATCGACCAAAAATTGACACGAAAAAAAATATAGAAAGGCTGAATTAATGGGCTAGGCCCATGTAGAAAACCGAATTGGGCCGGGCTGAATCTTGTGCCACATCAGCTTGCCACGCTGGATGCCTACGTGGCTTGGGGAGGTTGCTAGTGACCAAAACGCCACAGTAGGAATATTTTGGTCGTAAACGTCTTTGACCATTCCAGAAGAAAGGTCGCTGTAGTCAGTTTACGACGGCCAGCTTTTGACCTTTTGTTTTTGGTCACAAAAAGGTCGTAAATGGAAATTTGTGAACTTTCAGTGACCAATAGTGGTGGTCACAAGTTGACATATTTCTTGTAGTGGTCTTACACAAATGATGACCATTATGGTCAAGTCTTACATAGATAAAGCCACAGGGGATGAATACCAAATAAACTTAAGCAGCGGAAATCTTCATCGATAAGTAGAAACCAAGCCATCTGCCGGAACCCTACAGGCATTCTGACTGTGAAACGTCCTAGTTCGCATGTTCATCTCTAAAGAACTCTTCTTTGAACTCCTGCTCTTCCATGCCTGGCCAATTAAATAACCAGTGGCAAGCCAATGAGTACTTTGAATGTACTCGCAAGCAACCCATGTTTTGGTCCAAGATGTAACAATACGTGATATAGGTAATTTTTTGCAGAAAGCTAGTTTTGAGCAATGACATGTTCAACAATTTGTAGGACATGCATCAGGAGAATTCAAGTAACCATGAGGACAGGTTACAGATATCAACATAAATAGAGTGGGCACCAACCCAACTCAATCATGTCAAGTCCTTTGACTTGACCCAAGTAGTTTTATCAACTCACACACACGGTTGTAAAACTCTGGACATAGTTTAAGCAGCACCGCCCAACTGTCCTTGACCGTGGACACGGCTATTCAAATAGTTTTACACTCTGCAGAGGTTGCACACTTTACCCACAAGATCCGGGGAACTTCCGTGTCATCCACGACCCGCGATACCTCAAGTACATGGGGTAAGCACCCGATCACTATCTTTCCCTAGACGACACTAACAAGGAGTCCACTCGTTGCTCCGTATCCTCACGATGAACATCATACGAGACTCACTCGAGATCGTAACATCCGAGAGGGGACACAACGGTGTATCCGGTGCCCTGTGAAAACAGTCATGGCCACCCTACCTGGCACGACCCCGTCCCGAGAGAGAGCACCAACTCTCCCCCATCACTAGTAATGCGGGCTCCAAGCTAGTATTGGCCTAGGTAATCAATAATGCCCCGCGCATGTAAGGTTGGGACAGTCGACAAATATTAAATCTAATCCGTTTTCGAAAACAACACACACACTTGCCTCGGTACACCACTTCGTCATCAAGTGGTTACCCACCTCATCATCTCCCTCGGGCATAAGTGGCACCCGACGGGGTTTTCAAAAAGTCTTTTGAAAATACTTTGTCTCCTTCACCATGCATATACCTGTCCCTTTTTGCGTAGCATCTACTTTAGCATCCTATCTACTCCCACCGGCATAACCCTCATAAGAAGGTAGGGTCATGCACAATGCAAGTATCAACGAGGAAGTACGGTGGCAAACCATCAAAGTGGTTACTACCTCATCATGATTCCGTTGCAACAACAATATGGTGCTATATGATATGCATAAAAAGGGTTTCATAGACATGGTCAAAGGGCTGCTTGCCTGTTTTAACAGAGTCTTCGAGGTTTTCAAATATCTCTGGTCCAACTCCGAGCATTTCGTCTACTTCGTTAACTATCGTCGAAAGCAACCATAATAAGCAACACAACAAGGCAGGAAATAAAAGTGCTCAAAAATATGAGTTGGACTTTTCTAGGATACCTCTTGTCATATGAGGGATGACCAAAGTGGTTTCATTAGGATTTGATCAATGGACATCTCTGAACATTTCAATATGATGGAATCAAGGGATTAATGGGTTTGCAAGAAGTATACAGAAACATTATTTTCAAAAATGGGCAGAGGCACCCATTTAACAAATGATGATTTTAAAAGCATCTAGGAATTGGTTTCACTAGATTTGGAGTTCAAATGATTTCTCTATGAATTTGCAAAGTTGGCTATATACGAAGAAATAGACCATTATTTGAGGTAGTACATAAAGTATTAAGAAAAATGTTCATAAACTAAGTTATGAACTTAGAAGCACCTGGAAATTTGAATCATGGCATTTGGATCAAATTTGAGCCCTCTGTGATTTTCTAAAGTTTATGACAGAAATGGAAAAATGGGATTTGATAAATGTTTGTGAAGAAAATCTTTATGGAAAAATGTGCAAATTGCACCATGTGATAGATCGGGAATTTACGAACTTATAGAAATTAGAATCATCAAATTTGGAGTCTATTTGAATTATTTAGGAATTTTGCAATATTTATGAAAATAAAAAGGAAGAAAGGGAGTCAACCTTATAAAGCGCACTGGGCGAAGCCCAGCTAAACAGCGCCTACTGGGCTCGGCCCAGTGGCTTAGTCTGCGCGAGGGAGGAGGTGACGCCGAAGGCGCACTGCGGGAAGGCGCCACCCTGCGGGGCAAGCGGATCGGCCCGAAGCCGTTTCCACTTAACCCGACCAGTGGGCTGGCTCGGTTGCCTCTGCCGCGGACGGACAGGCCCCCATGCCAGCTGGCGGGGCGGTCATCCTCTACCTCCCGCTCGAGACAGAGCAGGGAAGGCAGAGCGCACGCCGGCGCTCGTCCGGCGATAGCCGGCGCCTTCGGCCGTCTTTCGCGGCACTCCGCCTATGGGTGAGCTCAGCGCGGAGTGGCGCATCCACTGGTGCAGGTCACGGCTGCCGGAGGGGGCCGAGGTGACCGTAGCTTTGACGGTCGCGAGGGAGGTCGTCGGCCATCCGTGGCTCTCGGTGTTCGAGCATCCCCGCGACGGTTCGAGGAGGTGGGGAGGTTCGCCGGACCACAGGGAGTCTTTGTGTGGAGGCAAGGGAGGGAGGTGAGATCGGCATTGCTCGAATTTGAGCAAGCCGAAGCGGCGGCCGTGCGGTTTCAGAAGGAGAAGGAAGGTGCAGGAGGAGGAGCAGGCTGCTCGAGGAGGTCGCTGGGGGGAAGAGTGTAGGATCGAAAGTATGTCTAGAGGGGGGGTGATTAGACTACTTGACAATATAAAAATTATGCCTTTTGACAAAGAACAGTTTTTGGCAGATTCACAAATATGATCAAGTCAAGTATCACCCTACACATGCAATTCTAGAGTATAGGCAGCGGAAAGTAAATTGCACATGTAGTAAAGAGAGGTGGAGAAGAGCAAACGCAATTTTGGAGACGCGGTGATTTTTCTCGTGGTTCCGATAGGTGGTGCTATCGCATTTCCACGCTGATGGAGACTTCAACCCACGGAGGGTAACGGCTGCGAGAGTCCATGGAGGGCTCCACCCACGAAGGGTCCACGAAGAAGCAACCTTGTCTATGCCATCATGGCCTACGCCCACGGAGGGCTAGCCTTACTCGGGGTAGATCTTCACGAAGTAGGCGATCTCCTTGCCCTTACAAACTTCTTGGTTCAACTCCACATCTCGACGGAGGCTCCCAAGCGACACCTAACCAATCTAGGAGGCACCACCCTCCAAAAGGTAATAGATGGTGTTGATGATGATGAACTCCTTGCTCTTGTGCTTCAAATGATATCTCCCCAACACTCAACTCTCCTCACCGATTTGGCTGTGGTGGAAGAAAGAATTGAGTGGAAAGCAACTTGGGAAGGCTAGAGATCAAGCTTCATATGGTGGGAGTGGAGCAAATTGATCTCAACACAAGGGTAGGTAGTTCTCTTCTCGAAATGTAAGGTAGGAGTGGTAGTTCTTTCGATGGCTCTCTCCACGAATGAAGAGGGGTGGAGGGTATTTATAGCCTCCACACAAAATCCAACTGTTACACACATTTGACCAAACTCGGTGGGACCGAAGTTGACAACTCGGTGAGACCGAAAGTTCAAATCATGTGAACGTTGGGATTTTCGGTGGGACCGAAAATACAATCTCGGTTTGTCCGATTCGTGCAAAGACAAGAGCTTGCCAATCTCGGTGAGACCGACTTCATCATCTCGGTGACACCGATTTGATGATGTATGTTACTGAAGCTTGGCAACTCAAGTTTCGTGAGACCGAGTTTAGAATCGGAAAATCCGAAGTTTTCTAGGGTTTGGCTTTGTGGTGAGGTGGTTCATCTCGGTGTGACTGGTTTGGAAAATCGGTGGGACCGAGATTACTTATGAGTGTATATGGCGGTGAAAGTTCTTCGATAGTTTAGGAGATGTATCACTAAGCACTTTGAGCAACCAGATCATCATCATAACCTCATCCCCTTTAATAGTATTGGCTTTCCTATGGACTCAATGTGATCTTGGATCACTAAACCAAAATGGAGTCTTGAGCTTTTGCCAATGCTTGCCTTAGCATTTTGAGGGGTCCACTTCTTGATCCTTGCCATACCCATATCCTTGAACTTTCTGAAATGATTCTCAAGTAACTATTAGTTCAATGATATATATGTTGTTATTAATTACCAAAACCACCCGGGGATTAGTTGCACTTTCAAAGAGGGAGTGAACCGAGGCCAGAGAGGGCTGGGGTGTGGCCTTTTATGGTAGGGCGATGGCGCACCATGAGCTCATGCGCCGGCGAGGCTGTTGCTGTCGCTGCAAGCCACGGGGGAGTGTGTGGGCGTGTCTGGGGTGCTCATGGGGTTGTTCTAGGGCGAGGGGAGAGAATAGAGATAGCGGGGAAGGGCCAGAGCATCGCGCGTGTGAGGCTGCCCATTGGAGCGCTCGGGCGGCCGGTGCGCATGCGAGAGGAGGCAGGAGGAGGGAGAAGGAGGAGGTGGACAGGGGTGTAGCGTGTCGCAGACGTTGAGGCGCATCATCGGGCGCGCTGGGGATTCCCGAGGTGGCTGGAGGCAGTTGGAAGGGGGCGGTTACAGTGCGGGTGTGCACTGTAGCGCGCTCTGGAGCACACCAATTGCATGCCAGGGCATGCCTTTGGCTTGTAGGGCATGACCACTTGTGTCTAGGTTGTTTAGGGAGGAGTAAAAAAAGGGGAGAGGGCCTTGGATGCCCTGGACAGCCAGTAGGAGAGGAGAGAGGTTGAGGGAGAGAGGGAAATGGGCTGTCCAGAGAGAGAAAGTGGGGTTTTACCCCTCCAATAATTGAGTTGTGGATTTGCCATTGCTACTGGAGGTCCAAGGGGACTAGGATGGGCTGTGGTAAAAAGTTGAGGCCATGGAGAAGAGTGGAAGTGGTCAAAACAGGGGTTCTAGTAAAATGGCAGAAGGTGTTTGATATTGGTTTGGGCAAGTAGTTGATCTCCATTTGTCATGAGGCTTGACAGGGTCAAATGGTATAAGAAAATAAGAGGTTCCACCAAGATTGAGTTCATTTGGGAAAAGTTTCCAATGCAACTTTTGTAAACCCTAGAAATCAGCAGAAATGGACTCTCCAAGATTTAGTCATACAAATCTGTTCTCCTTGATGCACCACTTGGTGTAGTGTCATCATTTGAGCATATGAACATGTCCACAAAAGTTGAGATCAAAAGGAGAAAGTTGCCAATGTAGAGTTGTTCAAATTTGGTTCTGGACAGGAAGGGCTTTGGGGCACTTTGATCAATATAACATTTTCTCCAACTTGTTCGATTTGGTCTAGATGAATGATTAGACCCTTTGAGCATGTTCACAAGGTTTGAGAACATTTGGACATGTTTGGCAATGTAAAGTTGCTCAAACTTCAAAATGGATAGAAATGGTTTTGAGGGGATTTCATGAGGTTATACTATTTTCCATGACATGATACTTATCAAGATCATCCAGCATGTCATATGTGACATGCTTGAATTTTCTTGCAATTTTTGGAGAATATTTCCTTTGTAAATATTTCAAAAGCTTGAAATATCCAGAAAGGGTTTTTGAGGGATTTGACCAATATTTTGAACATTACCATGTGTTGAAACTCTTATATATGGACAATATATGTCCACTGAGTTTCCCTAGGTTTTTTTCAAATATTTTTGAAACAATAAAATGATTTTTCCCTATTAAAGACCATTTCTGGCCTTAAGAAAAAGCTTTTAAATAAAATAGGAAAATAACTTTTAAAATTATATTTTTTGTGGTTTATGGGAGTCCTACATCTAATAGGATTCAAATATACCTTTTGAATGATTTTTCACACCCCAAGTCAAGTACTTGTAGTGCAAACCTCAACTCACGGGTTTTTGAAAAACTAATTTTTGAAAATACTATTTGGCCAAATTATTTTTGTAAGAAAATACTATGTTGCTCTATACACATGGCATGATCATTGGGCAGAAGCTTGGGGCAAGGAAATGAAGTATAGAAGGTGGAGTTGTGTTGACTTTAAAGAGCACTTAAAAAAACACAGAGAGAAAACCAACTCAAAATAAAAAGTCAAATAATGCAAAAGTTTTTGTCAAACCACATTTTATCATGATTTATCATCTTAACTATTGTGACTTGAAAATCAGGGTGTGACAGGATGCCCCGGTAGGCATCCCACCTTTCTTCTTCAACAACTATCGGTTAGTATCGGTTGAACTAAGTTTTTGCTTCTTCACATGAGTTGTGCTATCCTTGCAATGTAGTTTTCTTTAGCTTTGCTTGCTGTTTGAATAGAGTATCAAGATCTGAAATTATTAAATGGGAGAGTCTTCACATAGTTGCATAATTATTCGACTACTCATTGATCTTCACTTATATCTTTCGGAGTAGTTTGTCAATTGCTCTAGTACTTCACTTATATCTTTTAGAGCATGGTGGTAGTTTTATTTTGAGAAATATATGAACTCTCATGCTTCACTTAGATTATTTTGAGAGTCGTTAATAGCATGGTAATTTGCTTAATATTAATATACTTGGTATTCAAGATATGTGAAACTTTCTTATGAGTGTGTTGAATACTAAGAAAAGTTTGATACTTGATAATTGTTTTGAGATATGGAGGTAGTGATATTAAAGTCGTGCTAGTTGGGTGATTATGAATTCAAAGAATGCTTGTGTTGAAGTTTGCAAGTCCCGTAGCATGCACGTATGGTTAAAGTTGTGTAACAAATTTGAAACATGAAGTGTACCTGGCTTGTGCATCCTTATGAGTGGCGGTCGGGGACGAGCGATGGTCTTTTCCTACCAATCTATCCCCCTAGGAGCATGCGCGTAGTACTTGATTTTTGATGACTTCTAAATTTTTACAATAAGTATATGAGTTCTTTTGACTAATGTTGAGTGCATGGATTATACGCACTCTCACCTTTCCACCTTTGCTAGCCTCTTTGGTACCATGCATTACCCTTTCTCACCTTGAGAGTTGGTGCAAACTTCGCCGGTGCATCCAAACCCCGTGATACGGTACGCTCTATCACACATAAACCTCCTTATATCTTCCTCAAAACAGCCACCGTACCTACCTATCATGGCATTTCCATAGCCATTCCGAGATATATTGCCATGCAACTTCCATCATCATATTCATGACATACATTACTTTTGTCATATTGCCATTGCATGATCATGTAGTTGACATCGTATTTGTGGCAAAGCCACCATGCATTATTTTTCATACATGTCACTCTTGATTCATTGCACCATCCTGTACATCACGGAGGCATTCATATAGAGTCATATCTTGTTCTAAGTTTCGAGTTGTAATCCTTATGTTGTAATCAATAGAAGTGTGATGATCATCATTATTAGAGCATTGCCCAAAAAAAGAGAAAGGCCAAAAAAAAGAAAGGGCAATGCTACTATCTCTTTTTCCACACTTGTGCTTCAAAGTAGCACCTTGTTCTTCATATAGTGAGTCTCATATATTGTGCTTCAAAGTAGCACCTCGTTCTTCATGTAGTGAGTCTCATAAGTTGTCTTTTTATACTAGTGGGAATTTTTCATTATAGAACTTGGCTTGTATATTCCTATGATGGGCTTCCTCAAATGCCCTAGGTCTTCATGAGCAAGCGAGTTGGATGCACACCCACTAGTTTCCTTTTGTTGAGCATTCATAGCTCTAGTGCATCCGTTGCATGGCAATCCCTACTCCTCATGTTGACATCAATTGATGGGCATCTCCATAGCATGTTGATTATCCTCGTCAATGTGAGACTTTCTCCTTTTTTGTCTTCTCCACACAATCCCCATCATCATATTCTATTCCACCCATAGTGCTATATCCATGGCTCACGCTCATGTATTGCGTGAAGGTTGAAAAAGTTTGAGATTATTTAAGTATGAAACAATTGCTTGGCTTGTCATCGGGGGTATAGAAGTTGGGAACATCTTTGTGTGACAAAAATGAAGCATAGCCTAACTATATGATTTTGTAGGGATGAACTTTCTTTTGCCATGCTATTTTGAGAATACATGATTGCTTTGATTAGTATGCTTGAAGTATTATTATTTTTATGTCAATATGAACTTTTGTCTTGAATCTTTTGGATTTGAATATTCATGTCACAAGTAATAATAATTACATTGAAATTATGCCAAGTAGCACTCCGCATCAAAAATTCTTTTTTATCATTTACCTACTCGAGGACGAGCAGGAATTAAGCTTGGGGATGCTTGATACGTATCCAACGTATCTATAATTTTTTATGCGGAGTGCTACTTTATCTACTGTTTTAGGCAATATTGGGCTTTATTATCCACTTTTATATTATTTTTGGGACTAACCTATTAACCGGAGGCCCAGCCCAGATTTGATGTTTTATGCCTATTTCAGTGTTTCGAGGAAAAGGAATATCGATGGAGTCAAACGAACGAAATCAACTGGAGAAGTTAATTTTGGAAGGAAACCAACCTGATGGGCTTGGAGTGCATGTCAGGGGAGTCCCGGGCTGCCCACGAGGGTGGGGGGGGGGGCGCCCCCCTACCTCGTGAGCACCCCGGAGGTCCATCGACGTACCCCTTGCACCAATATATAACTTACCCTAAAACTTCCAGAACAGAAAATAGATCGGGAGCCGCCGTCGCAAGCCTCTGTAGCCACCAAAAACCTCTCGGGAGCCCGTTTCGGCGCCCTGCCGGAGGGGGAACCCATCACCGGTGGCCATCTTCATCATCCCGGTGATATCCATGATGAGGAGGGAGTAGTTCACCCTCGGGGCTGAGGGTATGCACCAGTAGCTATGTGTTTGATCTCTCTCTCTCTCGTGTTCTCTCCCGTGTTCCCTTTATGGCACGATCTTGATGTATCCCGAGCTTTGCTATTGTAGTTGGATCTTATGATGTTTCTCCCCCTCTACTCTCTTGTGATGACTTGAGTTTCCCCTTTGGAGTTATCTTATCGGATTGAGTCTTTTATGAGAACACTTGATGTATGTCTTGGTGATCAACTTGCGGGTTTCGTGACATTGGGAACCTATGCATAGGGGTTGCCACACGTTCTTGACTCTCCGGTAGAAACTTTGGGGCACTCTTTGAAGTACTTTGTGTTGGTTGGATGAATCTGAGATTGTGTGATGCATATCGTATAATCATGCCCACGGATACTTGAGGTGACAATGGAGTATCTAGGTGACATTAGGGTTTTGGTTGATTTGTGTCTTAAGGTGTTATTCTAGTACGAACTCTTTTATAGATCGATCCGAAAGAATAACTTTGAGGTGGTTTCGTACCCTACCATAATCTCTACGTTTGTTCTCCGCTATTAGTGGCTTTGGAGTGACTCTTTGTTGCATGTTGAGGGCTTGTTATATGATCTATCTATGTTATTATTGATGAGAGAACTTGCACTAGTGAAAGTATGAACCCTAGGCCTTGTTTCCTATCATTGCAATACCGTTTACGCTCACTTTTACCAATTGTTACCTTGCTGTTTTTATATTTTCAGATTACAAAAACCTATATCTACTATCTATTTTGCACTTGTATCACCATCTCTTCGCCGAACTAGTGCACCTATACAATTTGCCATTGTATTGGGTGTGTTGGGGACACAAGAGACTCTTTGTTATTTGGATGCAGGGTTGTTTGAGAGAGACCATCTTCATCCTACGCCTCCTACGAATTGATAAACCTTAGGTCATCCACTTGAGGAAAATTTGCTACTATCCTACAAACCTGTGGAATGCAGGCCCAACAACGTCTACAAGAAGAAGGTTGTGTAGTAGACATCAAGCTCTTTTCTGGCGCCGTTGCCGGGGAGGCAAAGGTAAAGGGCACTCACTCACACCCCGTCAACTAAGCTCTTTTCTGGCGCCATTGCCGGGAAGGTTAGCGCTTGAAGGTATATCTTTAGATCTTGCAATCGAATCTTTTTGTTTCTTGGTTTAGCACTAGTCTAGTTTATTAAAGAAAACTACAAAAAATGGAATTGAGTTTGTCTCATACACTTCGTATTTTTAATATCTTTCGTGAGTATGATGGAAAAGAAAATTGTGCCAAAGTGTTAGAAGAAGAATGCATTAAATTGTTTGGCACTAAATCTTTGAATGATGAGCATGATTGCAATGTTGTTAGTACGAATTCTTTGAATATCCATGATGCTAATGATGATTGCACTAGTTATGATGAAAATATCTCTTATGAGCATGTCAACTTTTGTGGAGTGCATGTTTGCATGAACACACCAAATAGAGAAGATATTTATTGCAAGAGGCATAAGTACTTAGAAACCAAATTGTTGCAAGAAGAGCTAGATGCATGTGCTGAAAGATTCAATATTTTTCGCGCTCCTTGTGAACTTTGCAATGAACATGGTCATTTAAAGCTCCAATGCTATTTGTTTCATGATGCTTTTGATGGTCAAAACCAGCCGTGTTAGGGGAAGAGTGGGCCAGCTGTCGTCGAGACCTAACATCTACGCCCTGGCACGATAAAAGAAAATTCAGAGATGATGGAAGAGGGGAGAAGGGAACGGACAAGAGAACTTGTTGCCTCCAAATATCGATATGACGACTTAACACGGTCACGCCACTCATGCGCTGATCCACTCGTATGGATGGTATAGATGACAAATGCCCCATGATTTCGCGCTTTGTCGGTTCAACTTGCACGAAATAATGCCGTATCAGGCACGCCAGATACGTGCACACCATGTGTGTCCCACCCACCCCGAAACCGTGTCGATCCCACACCCCTCCTTATCCTTTCGATTCAACATCGGTTCCGAGCATGAAATGACAATTAAAAGTGCTTTTGATGGTCAAAACCAGTCGTGTTAGGGGAAGAGTGGGCCAGTGATAACCCACAAGTATAGGGGATCAATTGTAGCCTCTTTCGATAAGTAAGAGTGTCGAATCCAACGAGGAGCTAAAGGTAGAACAAATATCCTCTCAAGTCATATCTACCAGATACGACTCTACACACGCTTAGTGTTCGCCTTACCTAGAACAAGTATGACACTAGAAGTACTTTGTAGGTGTTGTTGGATAGGTTTGCTAGATAATAAAGAACACGTAAATATAAACTAGGGGCTGTTTAGATAAAGAAGCAATAAACTAAATATAGCGAGTATGGAAAAGTGGTGGCAGGAGTTGTGAAATTGTCCCTAAGCAATTGACTACTTTACTGGACCGATAGCAAGTTTTATGTGGGAGAGGCATAAGCTAACATACTTTCTCTTCTTGGATCATATGCACTTATGATTGGAACTCTAGCAAGCATCCGCAACTACTAAAGATCATTAAGGTAAAACCCAACCATAGCATTAGAGCATCAAGTCCCCTTTATCCCATACGCCACAACCCCCTTACTCAGGTTTATGCTTCTGTCACTCAAGCAACCCACTATAATCGAATCATGAACGTATTGCAACACCCTACAGCGGGAATCCCTCATGCTTGCGTGACACGGAGGGCACAATAGGACAGCAACAAAACCACAAGCAAATTAAACCAATCATAGCAATTCATCAATCACCGGTAGGACAACAAAAATCCACTCAAACATCATAGGATGGCAACACATCATTGGATAATAATATGAAGCATAAAGCACCATGTTCAAGTAGAGGGTACAGTGGGTTGCGGGGGAGTGGGCCGCTGAATATAGATGGGGGAAGGTGATAGAGATGTTTGTGAAGATGATGGAGGTGTTGGTGTAGATTATGATGATGGCCCCCAGCGGCGTTCCGGCGCCACCGGAAGCAAGGGGAGGAGAGCCCCCCTTCTTCTTCTTCTTCCTTGACCTTCTCCCTAGATGGGAGAAGGGTTTCCCCTCTGGTCCTTGGCTCCCATGGCGTGGGAAGGGCGAGAGCCCCTCCGAGATTGGATCTATCTCTCTGTCTCTCTCTGTTTCTGCGTTATGGATTCTGCCCTGGCACCGTTTCTTTTATATCTGGAGATCCGTAACTCCGATTGGATTGAAACCTTCGCCCAGATATTTTTCCAAAAATTAGCTTACCATAAGGAAGAGTGGGCCAACTGTCGTCGAGACCTAACATCAACGCCCTGGCACGACAAAAGAAAATTCAGAGACGATGGAAGAGGGGAGAACAGAATGGACAATAGAACTTGTTGCCTCCAAGGATTGATATGACGACTGAACATGGACACGCCACTCATGTGCTGATCCACCCATATGGATGGTATAGATGACAAGTGCCGCATTATATCGCGCTTTGTCGATTCAGCTTGCACGGAGTAACGCCATATGAGGCAAGCCAGATACGTGCACGCCATGTGTATCCCACCCATCCCTAAACCGTGTCGATCCAACACCCCCTCCTTATCCTTTCGATTCGACAGCGGTTCTAAGCATGAAACGACAATTAAAAGTGCTTTTGATGGTCAAAACCAGCCGTGTTAGGGGAAGAGTGGGCCAGCTGTCGTCGAGACCTAACATCAACGCCCTGGCACGACAAAAGAAAATTCACAGACGATGGAAGAGGGGACAACGGAACAGACAATAGAACTTGTTGCCTCCAAGGATTGATATGACGACTGAACACGGGCACGCCACTCATGCTAAATCCACTCATATGGATGGTATAGATGACAAATGCCCCATTATTTCGCGCTTTGTCGGTTCAACTTACACGGAATAACGCCGTATCAGGCACGCCAGATACGTGCACGCCATGTGTGTCCCACCCACCCCTAAACCGTGTCGATCCCACCCCCCCTCCTTATCCATTCGGTTCGGCGTCGGTTTCGAGCATGAAAACGACAATTAAAAGTGCTTTGATGGTCAAAACCAGCCGTGTTAGGGGAAGAGTGGGCCATCTGTCGTCGAGACCTAACATCTGCGGCCTGGAACACGACAAAAGAAAATTCAGAGACGATTGAATAGGGGAGAACGGAACAGACAAGAGAACTTATTGTCTACAAGGATCGTTCTGACAACTAAACACGGGCACACCACTCATACACTAATCCACTCATATGATGGTATAGATGACAAATGCCCCATTATTTCGCGCTTTGTCGGTTCAGCTTGCACAGTGTGACGCCGTATCAGGCAGGCCGAATACGTGCACGCCATGTGTGTCCCACTCGCCCCCTAAACCGTGTTGATCCCGCACCCGCTCCTTATCCTTTCGGTTCGACGTCGGTTCCGAGCACGAAGCGACAACTAAAAGTGCTTTGGTGGTCAAAACCAACCGTGTTAGGGAAAGAGTGGGTCATCTGTCATCGGCACCTAACATCAACGGCCTAGGACACGACAAAAGAAAATCTAGAGACAATGCAAGAGTGAAGAAGGGAACGGACAACATAACTCGTTATCTCCAAGGATCGAGCTGACGACTGAACACGAGCATGGCAGTCATACGCTGATCCACTCATATGGATGCGATAGATGACAAATGCCCCTTTTTTCGCGCTTCATCAATTTAGCTTGCACAAAGGAATGGCGTATCAGGCAGACTAAATATGTGCACGCCATGTGCCCCCTCCTCCCCCCCCCCCCAAAAAAAATCGTGTCGGTCTCACACCTCCCCCTTATCCTTTTGGTTCGACGTCAGTACAAAGCACAAAATGACAATTAGAAGTGCTTTGGTGGTCAAAACCGGCCATGGGAACGAGAGGAGGGCCACCTCCCGTCGACACCTAACCTCATCGGCCTAGAACACGACACAGTAAAATCTAGAGACGATTCAGGAGGGAAGAAGGGAATGGACAAGGGAACTCGTTTTCTCCAAGGAACTCGATCTGGCGACCTTATACGAGCACAACATGCATAGGCTGACCCATGGCGCTTCGCCAACATTGAGCCAAACTCTAGTATTCGTATGGCAAATATTGTGTTCCTTTTCGTTGCGTCGGGTCAACCTCTGCAGACTAAGTCACGATTAATAGTCGGCGATATCGGACCTCTGAATAAAAGCATGCCACGCGTCCTCAAAAGTCGGCTCCCCCCTTATCACTTCGGCTCAATGTCACTTCTGATCACCAAAACGATATGTAACCCCTACGCATAAAACCTTGCAAACATTTTTTTACCTGTATATCGATCCCCCATTGTCTTTGTTAGATTATATTAGATTGTACGTAGCACACAAATTGTATTAGATGTGCAATTTCATCCACAAATATGCCATGATTTTTTCCTCTCAAGCGTGGAGGCCAAGAAATATCACAATTGTGGACATGATGTGTGACCGAGTGGGGCGTTCCTAGCAGTTCTCTCAGGTGTGGGGCGGTGAGCCTGGAATGACAACGCTACCCTCGCTGGCTCCAACGAGGCCTTCTTTCGTCACCGTGTAGCTCAATCAGGCAAGGGGCAGTCAACATTTACCAGAGGGCATCTTGCTGACAACCTGACATCATTATCTTTTTGGGTACCTCCTCGTTCTATTTCTAATATCTTTTTGGTTGCAATGATCCTTTCTAGTGTTTTTCAATATAAAATTGTTTTGTCATTCTCTCTGTAATCTTGTACTGCTCCTGCTGTCAACTTGCAGTAGGAATAGAGTTAGTTAACGCACTAGTACAATGTTGCTTTGTTTATATGTGTTTGATTAATTAATGTTCAAGATGTCTTTGAGCTTAATCTACCATGTTGATTACCCAAATCAAATAGGATGGAATAAAAATCCTCACGGAATAAAAAAAAATCCTCGCGGAATCTCCCTTTCATACTTGTGCGCGTAGCAGTTGACCGCTTCTCTTTATTTTAACCATTATTATAAAAGTTGCTCTTTATGGATATCTTTGGAACTAGTACTTGTGGTACTGGCCCGTATTTATATTCGGCACTAGGGGGCAAACAATAATTGGAAAATGGCTAATAGTTGGGAAATGATTTGGTAAAATTATTCTGCTTTTGATCTTAACAATGTTGGGTCAACACCGAGCTAAAGTTTGGTGCACATGGATGACAAATGTCTCGCTATTTTGCGCTTTTGTCGGTTCAACTAATGGGAGTAAGGCCTTACCGGATGGGAAGTGACTTGGAAAAAATATACTTCTTCCAAAATTTTAAAATGGGAGTTTTGATTATGATGATCTTACCAACGCTTGGTCAACACGGAGCTAAACTTAAGTGCATATGGCTCAGTATAGATAACAAATGCCTTGTTATTTTGCGCTTTCTCGGTTCAGCTTGCGTGGAGTAATGCCGTATCGGGCGGGATGAATACGAGCACACCATGTGTCCACCTAAGCCATGTTGATCCCGCGCCCCCTCCTTACCCTATCGGCTCGACGACGGTTCCGAGCACGAAACGACAATAAAACGTGCATTAGTGGCCAAAACCAGTCATAGGTGAAGGGGGTCATTTGTGTCAACATCTAACATCATCAACCTAGAACAGGCACAGGAAAATCTAGAGACGATGCAAGAAGGGATCGGACAAGGGAACTTGATGTCTCCAAGGCAATCGACTGACAGGTGAATATGGGCACGTCACGCATTAGCCAATCCCTGACGCTTAGACAACATTAAGCTGAACTCTAGCATTTCTCATTTGTATGGCAAATGCTCACTTCTTTTTCTGTTGCGTCAGGTCAACCTCTGCAGAGTAAGTCCACGGGGTTGGTTAAGCCAAATTGTTGAATACAAGCACGCCACACGTTCTCCAGACCCGTCGACTCCTTGCATACGCCTTATCCCTTCGACTAAACGCCACTTCGGATCATCAAACGGGCGAGTACAATTCTATCAATCCCTACCCATGTCTTTGTTAGACTAGATTATATCACATGAATGCGGATGCACAATTCCATGCACAAAAGTGCCATGACTTTTTTCCTTTTATGCTTGGAGGCCAAGAAATATCCCAATTGTGAACATGATGCGTGGCCGAGTGGGGTGCGCCTAGCAGTTCTATCTTGTGTGGGGCAGTGAGCCTGTAAATGACAAAAATGCCCTTGCTGGCTCCAAGGAGGCCTCTGTCACCGTGTAGCTCAAGCCGTGAAGGCAGTCAACATTAACTACAAGGCATCTCTTGATGACATCACTATCTCTAGTACCCCCTTGTTCCATTTCTAATATCTTTTTTGTTTGCAATTATTATTTTCTAGTATCATCTTTTTTCTATGTAAAATCATTTTGTCATTCTCTGTGTAGCTGTAATCTCGCACTGATACTGCTGTCAACCTGCAGTAGGTGAATAGAGTTAACGCACTAGTAGTACAATGTTGCTTTTGTTTATATATGTGATTAATTAGTGGCCAAGATGTCTTTCAGCTCAGTCTACAATGTTGATTACTCAAATCAACTAGGAACGAATAAAAATCAACTAGGAAGGAATAAAAATCCTCACCAGATCTGTGTTGCAAACGCGTGTAGCGTACATACTTGTGCACGTAGCAGTTTCGTGGTAGAACCATTTCTCTTCATTTTGACCATTAAGAAAACTCACTAGTGGAAAAACAGGCTTTCCGTCCAGCCCATAAGTCGCGAAGCTGTTGGAACCGCGACCAATGGGACCTTTAGTCGCGGTTCGAGGTGAACCGCGACCAAAGGCTCGGGCCTGGCGCTCGGTGGCGGTGGTGCACGTGAGGGCTTTAATCGCGGTTGGCCAATCATGATTAAATGTTTCGGCACTTTTAGTCACGGTTTGCTGTGCCAACCGCGACTAAAGCCCTCGCCTATATATACCCATCCAAAGAGCCATCACTTAGCCATTTGGAGCCATTCTCTTCACAAGTGGGTGTAGGTTTGCTTTTGGTTCCTCTTATGCACATAAGGTGTTTGATGAAATGCCCCAAGAGCATGAAACAAACATGACATGAAGTGTTGGAGCCACACTCTTCGATCGCGGTTAGCAACTTGATGAACCTTTGATGTGTCAATATATGCATGTGTGTAGTTCATAACAAATGCATGATGGTTAATTATATATTTTATATTATAATAATGCAGATGAATCGGCAATGGATGTACGGTAACCGACTCTCCATGAGTTCACTACGGGTTTGAAAGATTTCCTCGTAGTGGCTAATGCGAACAAGCGGGGGTTTTGTTATCGTCCATGTGTTATCTGAAGAATGAGAAGGGTTACTCTTCCTCAAGAGTTGTTCACATGCATCCGCTTGAAGGGTTTCATGCCAAGCTATAATTGTTGGACCAAGCATGGAGAAAGAGGGGTTATAATGGAAGAAGATGAAGAAGGGATGATTTCATCGATGAAAGCTATCTTGCTCATTTCGTGATACTTTCATGGAGGATGTGAAGGTGAAGGGAAGGTGAAGAAGAGGCACGTGATGATCCGCTGATGATCTTGGTCGGACCATTGCCGATGCACGGAGACGCCGCTAAACCGAAAAGGAGAGGAGAATTTGGATCGCATGTTAGAGGATCCTGAAAGGCGCTGCACCGGATGCGATGATGGTCTCAAAAAGCTGGGCTGCATAATCGGATTTGCTGAAATGGAAGGCGAGGCGGTGTAGCTGACTCGCATTTGAAAACTTGTGAAAATGTTGAAGAATATGTTTCAAAGGATAACGAGTTGCCCGCCAAGACGCTGAAGCAAAGAAGGTTGTCCGCCTCTAGGTTTAGAGGTTCAAGATACATGCATGCATCAACGATCGCATCCTCTACCATGTGAATACGAGAATTTGAATGAATGCCGGTATGCACCGCATTGCGTTATAAGATCGAGTCGATGACCCCGGTGACGATGTTGAGGGCCGAAACCCGTGAAGAGGGTTCCGCCAAGGTGATGTGGTATGCTCCTATAATACCACGGTTGAAACGTCTGCTCATGAACAAAAGCATGCCAAGTTGTTGCGATGGCACAAAGAGAAACGTAAGTCGGACGGGAGTTGAGACACACCGCAGATGGAACGCAATGGAGAAAGATCGATGATGGTTCACAGATTTTGTACCGACGCAAGGAACATAAGATTTGCTCTAAAGCACGGATGGCATGAATCCTTTTGGCGAGCGAGCTCCAGCCATAGCACTGCCCGTGACTCTATGCATCTACAACCTTCCTCCTTGGTTGTGCATGAAGCGGAAGTTCATTATGATGCCGTGCTCATCCAAGGTCCGGCAACCCCAAGAACGACATCGATGTGTACCTAAGGCCATTAGTTGATGAACTTTTACGGTTGTGGGTGGTGTCCGTGTGGGATGAGCACAAACAAGAGGAATTTGACCTCACGAGCGTTGCTTTTCAGAACCATCAACGATTGGCCTGCTCTTAGTAACCTTTCGGGATCACAAATAAGGGATACAATGCATGCACGCACCGCTACATGAGACCGAAAGTGTACATTTGCCAAATCAGTAAGAAGAACGTGTACCTTGGGCATCGCCGATTTCTTCCAAAATTCATCCAAGAAGAAAGAAAGGCAAGCATTACAACGGCAAGGCGATCACCGCCGAAGCTCGCGGAACGACCGGTGCCGAGGTATTTGATATGGTCAAGGATTTGAAAGTCATCTTTGGAAAGGTCCCGCGACAATCGGTTCGAAGGGAGCCGACGGCACGCAGCCATGTGGAAGAAGAAATCTATATTCGGGAGCTAGAATATTGGAAAATCCTAGAAGTCCGCTCTGCAATCGACGTGATGCACGTTACGAAGAATATTTGCGTGAACCTCCTAAGCTTCTTGGGCGTGTATGGGAAGACAAATGATACAAAGGAAGCACGGCAGACCAAAGAACGTTTGAAAGACCACGATGACCGGCATCCGGAATGGTTTCAAGGTCGTGCCGCTACGCTCGACCAAAGAAGAGAAGGTCATCTTTTTGAATGCCCGAGCAAGATGAAGGTCCCGTCCGATTCTCGCCCAATATAAAGGAATAATAAACATGGCGGAGAAAAGTTCCAAAACTCAAGTCTCACGACCGCCACGTGATTATGACGCAATTGCTTCCGATTGCTTTGAGGGGCTCGCCGAAAATGTTCGATTAGCCATTGTGAAGCTATGTGCATTCCTCAATGCAATCTCTCGAAGGTAATCAATCCAAGTTCTACCACAGTTCTGAACGATGTGATCCAATGTCTTGTCGGTTCGAGTTGGTGTTCCGCCATCCTTCTTCAATATTATGACGCACCTCTGGTTCACCTAGTCGAAGAGATTTCCGTTCTCGGTCCCTGTATTTCTACACAATATGTTCCCTTCGAGAGGTTCATGGGAGTATTAAAGAAATATGTTCAGAATCGTGCTAGGCTGAAGGAAGCATCGCCAAGGGCTATGGAAATGAGGAGGTAATTGAGTTTTGTGTTGACTTTGTTCCCGACCTTAAGCCGATTGGTCTTCCTCGATCGCGCACGAGGGAGACTAAGTGGAAAAGGCACGATCGGAAGGAAATCAACGATATGTATGGACGGCCATTCTCGATCAAGCACACCACACCTGCGGTTGACCAATTCCAGCTTGGTGGCTCCGTACTTTGAGAAACTTTGTATTTGGTCGATGAACTGAATGATGTATCAAACCTTTTATTTTTCTGATTAAGTTAAATGATGAGGATGCTTCATGGATTAGTTTTATTTTTCTGATTTTTGATATATAATTGTATTTTTAAGATTTTAAATGAATTAGTTTTATTTTTCTGATTTTAAAAGGAAAAGGAAGAAGAAGAAAGAAGGAAAAGGAAAAAAAAGAAGAAAAAACAGAAGAAAAAAGGAAAAACAGAGAAAAAAAAACAAAAGAAGAAAAAAGAAAAACATAAGAAAAAAACAAACAGAAGAAAAACATAAGAAAAAGGAAAAAGGAAGAAAGGAAGAAAAAAAGAAGAAAAACATAAGAAAAAACAAACAGAAGAAAAACATAAGAAAAAAGGAAAAAGGAAGAAAGGAAGAAAAAAAGAAGAAAAACAAGAAAAGGAAGAAACAAACAGAAGAAAAAAAGAAGAAAAAGGAAGAAAAACAAGAATTTAAAATGAATTAGTTTTATTTTCTGATTTTTTTGATATATAATTGTATTTTTAAGATTTTAATAACATAAATAAATAAGTAATTAGAAACTTTAATAGCAAAAATAATTATCATAAAGTAAAATAAATAAGTAATTAGAAACAAAATAAAATAAAATAAATAAGTTTTTTGTTGTAAGTAGAAACAAAACAAAATAAATAAAGCAAAAATGAAAACAATACAAATTAAACAGAAAACAATACAAATTAAAAAGAAAACAATACAAATTAAAAAGAAAAGAAAACAACACAAATTAAAAAGAAAACAGAACAGGCCTTTAGTCGCGGTTGGCGGCGAGAACCGCGACTAAAGGGTACCCTTTAGTCGCGGATGGATGACAAGCCGCGCGTAAAAAAGGGGAAAGGAACGAAAAACACTTTAGTCGCGGTGGGCAGAGAACCCGCGACTAAAGGTACCCTTTAGTCGCGCTCTCGCCGCCAACCGCGACTAAAGTTTCGCCTATAAATACTCGTCTTCCTCGATCAAGAACTCGTTCGTCGCTTCGCTCGACGCCAACGCCGCCTCGACGCCGATCGACGCCGACGCCGACGCCGGCAACGCCTGACGCTGAAGTTCTCACACGCCGCGCCTCGTCCCGATGAGCGCCGCCTCCTGATTTCTGACTTGCCCTGCCCGTGCCCTCAGGCTTCCCGCCGCCCGCCGCCGCGCCATCAGCGCCGCCACGCCTGCCCTTGCCTCCCGCCACGCCTGACGCCGCCACGCCTGCCCCTGCCCCGCCAGATTCCGTGCCCCGCGCCTTGCATCCGGAGATCAAGAGAAGAAAGAAAAGAAGAAAGAAGAAGAAGAAGAAGAAGAAGAAAGAAAAGGAAAAAGGAAGAAGAAGAAAGAAGAAGAAAGAAGAAGAAAGGAAAAGGAAGAAAGAAAAGAAAAGGAAAAAGGAAGAAGAAGAAAAGGAAAAGGAAAAGGAAGAAGAAGAAAAGGAAAAGGAAAAGGAATTTTTTTTTTTTTTTTTGTTCTTTTATTTTAACTAGTTTTAGTTTAACAAGAACGGTAAATAACTTAAAACCCTAAACCCCAAAAAAACAAAAACAACAGAAAAACGGTCAAAGAAAAACAAAAAGAAAAAGGAAGAAGAAGAAAGAAGAAGAAAGAAGAAGAAAGGAAAAGGAAGAAGAAGAAAGAAAAGAAAAGGAAAAGGAAGAAGAAGAAAAAGAAAAGGAAAAGGAATTTTTTTTTTTCTTTTTTTTGTTCTTTTTTATTTTAACTAGTTTTAGTTTAACAAGAACGGTAAATAACTTAAAACCCTAAACCCCAAAAACAAAAAACAACAGAAAACCGGTCAAAGAAAAACAAAAAGGAAAAAGGAAGAAGAAGAAAGAAGAAGAAAGAAGAAGAAAGGAAAAAGGAAGAAGAAGAAAGAAAAAGAAAAAGGAAAAAGGAAGAAGAAGAAAAAAGAAAAAGGAAAAAGGAATTTTTTTCTTTTTTTTCTTTTTTTTGTTCTTTTTTATTTTAACTAGTTTTAGTTTAACAAGAACGGTAAATAACTTAAAACCCTAAACCCCAAAAACAAAAAACAACTGAAAACCGGTCAAAGAAAAACAAAAAGGAAAAAGGAAGAAGAAGAAAGAAGAAGAAAGAAGAAGAAAGGAAAAAGGAAGAAGAAGAAAGAAAATAGGGGAATCCTGAACACGGAGGACGTGTACGAGGCATGGGGCACATTCCGTGGAAAATAGGGTTCCCCTGCAACGATGACCCGTGACGATTCTGAAGCCGTAAGAGAAAGATGGATCGGGAAGCGAGATGTGTGGGGCGGTTGGCATCGAAATGGAAGTGATGAAGAAAACCATGAGTGTACTAGTAGCCGAAAGAGATTCAGCTCGGTGCAAGATGAAGATCATCCAATGGATCTCGGAAGCCAAGAGCGAGAAGCGGCGTGGCTTCCACGGAGGCCCCACCGGTGGTGTAGATGCACCGACGATCGAAATTACTGCACCGGAGCCTCGGTGGTCGAAATTATCGCACCGAGCCTCCTCGCTACCCCGTGGATTTATATAAAGGAGATGAAAGAATGTCATCTGATATCCTATGGGGAACATTTCCATGAAGGTAGCCATCGGCAAGTGCTTTACCATGTTTATTCGAGCACTCCACCACAACAACCCCATTAAAGATGGCTATGCTCGTGTCACGGTGGAGGACATAGTCCAAGGGTTTGAGGACCGGAGATTGAAATTGCTACACCAAGGGGAGAAAAGACTTGAAGATGTCAAGCGCCATTACATTCTATGGCAAAAGAAGTTTATCAAGTTTCAGCGAGGCGCCAAGGACAACAAGTCCACCCCTCACGGTGGTGGTGGTGGCGTGGCGGTGGTGGTGGTGGTGGTGGTGGTGGCGGTTCACCTACACCTCCGTCACATCACCGACGCCGCCCCGATCCACAACGTCCGGCGGTGATCATCCGCCGCCCCAGTCCTCGTCCGGCGGGTGATCGACGCGCCCCCAATCCACCTATGGCAAAGAAGGTAGAAGTCTGAGTATTAACCGGACCCTTATGTACCTAAGACCACAAAGGTACCGGAGCCATCATCAAGCCTCTCCCCACAAGGCCTTGGGAACGAGTGCCGAGGAAGTCGACGCGGGCGCGATCGCTGATTTGGAGAAATGGAAGGCGGACTGCAAGAAGAAAAGAGAGCCCGAGCCCAAGCCAAGATATTCGATCAAGAAAAGAAGTGGGCTAAGTCATTTTTGAGCACACCGTCCCAAGCCAAGAATCGCCACCGACTATGCACGTGAACTTAAAAGGCAGGCACTCATGTTCAAGGAGAACAAAGAGCGGAGAAGGCCGAAGTATAAAAAGCGGAAACAAGTTGCCCAGCTCGGGAACAAAGTAAACAATCGATTGCCCGCTTATAGTGGAAGCCTTCGTCCGGATGCCCCGAGATCATACAAGCTGCGGCAAGACAGGATTGACTGTAACGAAAGTGCGAGAACAAGCGCCAACTTAGGTATTACTCTTCGTGAACTGTTAGGCCTTGATGAGTTGCCGGCCGAAGGAGGTAGTAATTACATATGTCAAGAATGGGCCTCTCGTCGAGCTGCGCAGAAAAGGATCTACCGACCAAATGAAACGATGCTGAATTGGTACAAGGGTTACATAAAATTAAAACGCCAAAGATTATATTTATGCGGAAGTTAGACATGAGCATCACTTCAAACATTACTATGTACAAGTTGAACTGAGTGAATTGTTCCATTTTTCAATCTGCATGAGCTCGACAAATCTATCATCGGTTGCTACATTCTCGTAAGTGATTTATTAATTTCTACCCCATCTCGTTCATATTGCTCGCACTATATATATGTCCTAACTATATTGTTGTGTCCTCTATTATACATGCGAATGAAGAAGAAGGAATGCGAGTAAGGAACATCCATGATGTTGGGTTCATTGACCCACACATCGTATATGATATTGTGTTGCAGCATTACCCCGACGACGTGGAGGCGCACTGTGGCGCTTTCTTAAAGCAGAACTCAAAAGTGATATTCTATTTCCTTACCATTTTGGGTGAGTGTTTCGTCTTGAGCACATTCTCTTTGTTTACTCCATGCATGGTATGTGGCCGGCTAATCGATGAGTTATGCATGACGATCGTGCATGTATCGTGTCCGCAGGTTCCACTGGATTCGCTAGTAATTAAAGTTAACACCTCGTAATGTCTCGCCCACGACTCTCGGATAAGGATCCAAAGCTTTGGGCCGACATGAGAAAAATGCTGCGAAGTAATTATTTTCATTCATTTGCGCCTATATCGATCGGCCTATTTCGCTCATTTCCTAATATCAAGTAACTAATAACTCTCTTGTTCATTTAATTTTCTTTGCCTCGTAGGGTTTGGAGACGGTTCGTTCAGATACAAAGGTCGGTGAATTCAAAAAGAGCTAGCATTCAAAAGGGTAAAGACTAAGATCGGGATATTCACCACCGTTGACCAATCTATGTGCATACTTTGTTCAGGAGATGATCCGAGATACACCTCGAGCGGGTTGATGCGAGTGATACCAATGCTCAGAGGAATAACCTCCGGTGGATGCTTAGTCCAAGCTCGCCCACCACTTCAAGAGGAACTAGTGGATGGTTCTGCAGGAAGTCCTCCATCCTAAAGGAGAACACTATCACGAGGACGAGAACTTTATATGGATTAAATCATGTATGGAAACTTGTTCAAAATTGTATATGGTCATCCGATGATATTGAATATATATTGTATATTCCTCTTGAATTTTTTTGGTTCTAATTTCAAATTTATTTGAAATTGTACATTCATATGCATGTATGTAGTACCGTAGAATATATGAAACTCCTTCAAAATTAAAATAAAGCACAAAAGAAATAAAACAATACAAATTAAACAGAAAACAGGTTTAGGGGGGCTAAAACCCTAAACTGCGGCGGCCTTTAGTCGCGGTTGGCGAAGAACCGCGACTAAAGGTCCTCCGCTTCGACGGCCGCCTGGCGCCCACGGACGGGCCTTTAGTCGCGGTTCTTAGCGTAGCCGCGACTAAAGGTGGTGGGCTTTAGTCGCTTTCTTGGTCGCGGATTCAAGAATCGCGATTAATGGCGATTATGAATCATGACCAAAGGCCTTTTTTCCACCAGTGACTGCTCCTTGCGGATATCTTTTGGTACTTGTGTGGTACCAACTGATATTTATATTCAACTCAAGGGGGGCAGACAATAATTGAAAAATGGCTAATAATTGGGAAATGACCTGGTAAAATCATTTTGCTTCTAATCTTAACAATGCCTGGTCAACACTGAGCTAAAGTTTAGTGCATATGGATGACATGATGAGTACAAATGGCAAGCGCCATCGAACATGAATCATTGCCGCCCCAACTTCTGTGGCTCGGAACACGATATGAAAAACTAAATATGATGCAAAAAAGGTAAAAAAAAAACAGAAGAAAAAAGTCGTTATAGTAACAAAACATTCGAGGAACACATCTGCACCTGTGACCGTGCGTGTCGAGAGGCCACAAATGCCATAGGCGCCGCAAATTTCATGCTGTAACTATGAAAAGCGAAC
Source organism: Aegilops speltoides (assembly GCA_021437245.1). Classification (NCBI taxonomy): domain Eukaryota; kingdom Viridiplantae; phylum Streptophyta; class Magnoliopsida; order Poales; family Poaceae; genus Aegilops; species Aegilops speltoides. Next base: position 1,673,830 of record CM038141.1, on the reverse strand, counting down.
AAACCCGACTATAGTAGTAGACTTACAAATCACATTGTTTTACAAAATTGCAAGTGTGCAGCGTAGTCGAGGTAGTTCGCACAATCAACCTATACATTACACGTAAACTTTATGGTGCTCTATTTGTTTCATCCCTATTATGGCACACAACTGTAGACTTACAATTCCATGCACAGGTGTCATGATTGTTTGAGCCTTGGAGGCCAAGAAAATCCCCAATTGCGGACATGGTGCCTGGCAGGGGGGGGTGCACCTAGCAGTTCCATGGGGTGGAGCGGTGATCCAGCAAATGACAAAACTACCCCCATCTATATCCAACGCGGAGAGGCTTTCATCAGCGTGTAGCTCAAGCCGGGACTGCGGTCACAGTAGTCAGCATGTACCAAGCATCCTGACATCACTCTCATTACCTCCTTCGTTTATTTTATTCTATTTTATTACTGTCCTTTCCCATATAATATTGTTTTGTTGCTTCATACTTGTACTGCTCCTGCTGTCAGTGTACAGTAGAAAAAGAATTCGAAGGAGTACAATGTTGATTGCTTGCTCATACATGTGATTAATTAATGGCCAAGATGTCTTTGAGCCTAGTCTACAACGTTGATTACTCTAATGGCAAGGAATATAAATCTTCACGGGATTTCTGTTGCAAACGCGTAGAGCATACTTGCGCCGGCAAGCAACGCATGCTTTGTTTATATATTTAATTGGCACTTGTTGCCAACGTTGTTGTATAACAAATCTGTGAATAATGCAATTATTAGCTACTATTAAAAACGCCGTGGTTGTATACCTTGTACTCAGCGGACAAACAATAATCGAGAATGATCCGGCAGAAGTATCATGCTGCTTATGGTCTTGACAATGTTTCTCGTGCAACATTAATCTAAAACTTTAGTACTACTAGACTTTTCGCAAAAAAATTGAAAAAAAATAGTACTAGACGATGACAAATGCCCCATTGTTTCGCGTTGCACGGTCTGAGCTATGTCAGATTACACAAAGGAACGCGTCGGGCGGCTGAGGGCGAGCATGTCAAATGTTCTCCTGATCCCCTCCCACGTGCGATAATGAATCGATAATGAACAGCTGGGCGGATTGACTCGCCCAACATAAGCGGCCCAAGACACGACGAAAAAGTGAAGGTAGAGACTATGCAACAAAAGAAAATAACACACACAAAAAAAGTTGGGAATAAAATGCTATGAGAGACATAGTTATGCGGATGACTACCCCGTCGATGTCTTTTGTGGTAAATCTTGTATTGAGCACACAAACAATGATGAAGAAATGATTTGGCAATAGTATTTTGCTCCTCCCACTCTTAATGCTGCTTCTTGGATAACATCGAGCTGAACTTTAGTAGTGTACATATGCCACATGCTCAATCATTTTGCGTTACGGCAGGTGAAATGTTGCGAAGTAGCATGTTAGGCAGCTGAATACGAGCACGCCACGTGCCTCCACCCTGACTTGCCGATCTAGTGCCCCCTATCCTTTCAACTCAGCATAGTTGCGTCAGGCAAACTTTTTTATGTGAAGCAAGAGCATCTACAGCTGGACTTAGCAAATCTGCCCCTCTAAACGCCCGCGGACGCGCCCGGTCACTGACCCAGCATGTCCGTTTTGAGCCCTTATTTATCCGTCCATGCACCCATACTCCTCATTTACTCCCTTCTATGCCCAGTCACTTGCACGTGATTTATGGAGATGAAGAGAGAGAAAGAAAAGAATGAATAAAGAAAAAGAAAATGTGGTCAGGGATGGGCCGCGCCCTACATGGCGGACTGACAGGGCGCGTCCGCGAGCCCTCATATCCTCTCTATATTTGTCTTTAATATGAGGTTTCATGAACAACCCAGACGTAGAACACCAGAAAAAACTAAAGGTGATGCAAACAGGGAAAAACGAGAAAACTCCTTACCGAAATAAAATGTACTGTATCCGAGAAAACACAGAACCATGCGGGTAATGGTGCATCCCGATGCCACAAGCACGGCGGATTTTACGCAGCGCATTGTTTTACATGTGTACGCGTGGGTGCGTGCGCTGTACAAGTTTGACAGCCTGAACTGTACATGCATAAACTCAGAATGTGTCACATGGCATTGTTGTTTGGAGTAGATACTAGTAGGACAGAAGGGCAGTGATTTTTCACTGCGTGGAGGACGGGGTGCGCCTAGCAGTTTCCACCGGGTGAAGCGGTGAGCCGGTAAAAGACGGAACTGCCCTTGGTGTCAGGCTTCCATCGGCGTGTGGCTCAAGCCGGGACGGTGGCCATGATAGTCAACTTGTGCAGGCGTGCTGACATCACTGTCCTTTCCATCCATTGAATTTGATTGCCTCCTCATTTTTTTTTACCTTCCTTTGGTTCGTATGAATTGTTTTTGTCATTCTTGTATGTACTGCTCCTCCTGCCATTCACCGTGCATGCAGCAGAAACGCTATCACGTACGCGGCAGTACAATGCAGCTTCTGCATTTTTGTATATGATCAATTTACTGATGGCGAAGATGTCTGTGGGCTTAGTTCATATCGTGTACCTGATTAATTACTCCAAGAGGAGAGAATAAAATATAAATAAATCATTCACGGGATCGTGTAGTAGTATTTGCTTGCACCGGCAAGCAAATGGCCTGAGCATGTTTGTCCATTTATTTAATCGCTGCTTGTTGCCACACACGCGTTGTTTTCACAATATTTATTTGCTTTGTTTATCTACACAGGCATATATGTATGGGTTTGTCTAGGTCTCAGTCGACTGAGACTTCGCGAAGTCTCAGTCAAACAATGTAGTATGCAAGAAGAAAAAAAAAACTGAAAAAAAATTGTTTGCACAAATCTCAATGCAAGATTAATCGGATTGTAAGATCGACCGAGACTTCACAAGTCTCGGCCGATCGATTTTAGCAAAGCCGTATATGTATATCCCAGGCATCAACCTACACTTGCTTTACTTGTTTTATTCTCGCATACACTCATTATCTTCTTTTTGCTGTAAATTCCCACGGTCTTGTCGATTTTAACCTAGCCACACCCTTTTAATTATGATATCCGGTCGCTTGTTTACCCAGTTACTATTTGCGTGTATATTCGTGAGGCCTCGCCTTGGGCCGTTGATTACTCGCAAAGGAAAGGAAAAATGAATGGGGAATCAAAATCTTGGTGAGATCACTCCCGCTCCACTCCGCACGCACTTGGAAGCAGTACGCATGCCGGTCTAGCTCCGGGTATTCTTCTCAAGTACGTAGAGTACAAGTTACAACCAGTGGTATACATCAAATCCTGTACGTAGGTACGTATATGCGAGGTAGTATCCACTACCACTGTCCAGCCGATATCTTTCTTGCAGGTCTCGGCCGTTCACCTGCTCCTATTCTTCTGAGGCTCGTTATCCGCGCGCGCACGTGTCGGGGTAGCGCTTCCGGGCTCCGACGCATGGCGGTGCGGTGCGGCACGTGCGACCTCCATCTGTCACCGTCCACCCTGCGCAGACACGTAATGCTTCCATGTCACCGTCTGTCTGTCAGGATCAAACGATCATTAACCAGATGATGATCATCGCAGGTTTTGGCCAAACTTCGATCAGTCATGTAGTTTATTTAGCGGCGTGCAAAACATGCATCCATCGCGTCCTCGAGTTCGATTTTCTGTGCCATATGTAGCGTTGCCGTTTTCCACACGGGCCAGGCGGGAGGAAAGATAAACATGGGCTGCCTTTTTCTTTTGGCGACCTATAGGCGCCGGTGCGCCGGCCCAAAGTTTGGGCCGGTCGCGCCCTAGCCGTCAGATTGGGCCACCCCGAGCCATTAGATCCTCTCATTCATCCAGGTTGCCTTCTTCCTTCCCCGCTCTGCTATTCCCGTCTGCTCGATGCTCCCCATGGGGCCGCTTCTCTTCCCGCTGCCCACGGCGGGTCCTCGGGTCGCCCTCTCTCTCGCGAACTCAATCTCTCCCAACCGCCCGCCTGGTTAGCCCTCCGCAGACCAAAGACATCGCGTCTCCGGCAAGACCTCGCAGTAGCGCGCATCATCGCCCCTCGCCACAAAGACCACGCGCCGTCCGCCCAGCCCAGCGGGCGGCGACGTCCCTCGCGTCTATGGTCGACGAATCCACCGCCCATGGCATCCCCGTCGCTGTTGCAGCCCATCCTCACCATCGAACTCGTCATGGTCACCATCGCCGAGCGCCGCTCCACGGTGGCAAAAATCTCACCGCGTAAGCTTTTAGCTTTGTCGATTGCAACAAATGAGGTCGTCCGCCGCCGCCACCGCAGAAAACACTACAAACAAATGCAAGAACCCAGATCTGGTTCCACTCGAATTTGCGGTTGTAGCAAACACGATGTCGGTTCCACCTTTGGCTTCGCCAGAACAAATTGTTTTGCTCAAGAAGAACCTCCGGTCACTACTGTGATCGCCATGGTAGCAAAAAGCTCTCCGGAGAAGCTTTTGCCTTTGTTGGTTGCAACAAATCATGCGCTCATTGCCCTCGTCGCAGAAAAGCACTCGACGATGTAGCAAAAACTATTGCGGGTTCCAGCTCTAGATTTGCGGTTGTAGCAAAACGCAAGCTGGTTCCAGCTCGGCTTCCCGAATGATCGTTTGTTGCAAACCGCCTCGATCGCTACTTTCACGGCCACCGTGGTAGCAAAAATCTCGCGGTAGAAGCTTTTGCCTTTGTTGGTTGCAACAAATGGGGACATCCGCCATCGTCGCCGCAGAAAACACTCGACGATGAAGCAAAACTACATGCCGATTCCACCTGGATTTGCTTGGTTGTAGCAAAACAAGATGTCGGTTCCAAAGACTTCAGACGTGTCGCCGTTGTGCACCATCTTGTAGGATGCAGCTCACCGCTGCTCAAGAATCATGGCAAAGGAGGCGCTGCGAGGAGATGGGGAAGGTGCCGGGGAAAATGCCAACGGTTCCAAAGAAAAAATCATTGTAGCATCGATGGGGAGCAGTTTGGTGCATGGGGAGGGATGCTTGCATCGGTGGTGGAGGAGCTACTCGCAGAAGCAGCAGGAGGTCACGCCATTGGTGCTGACGAGCTCACCCTGCAGTGCATAAGGTGAGAGGAAAAAGCAGCGATAGGAAGAAGAAGCAAAAGAAAAGAAAGAAAAAAGGTGTGGTGCGAAAGATACAAGGAAAGGGAGTCTTGCTGAGGCCCACAACGCACATGTGGCCAGCCTGTTTCCAGCGTCAAAAGGAGCGAGCGAGGGGAGACCGGCCGAGTGCTCGGCCGGTCGACCGGAGGGAAACGTTTCCCTTTTCTTTTTCTCCTTTTTCTTTCCGTACGAGCCGGTACGATATACATCTCGAGGACCCTACTAGCTCACTTCCGTTTTTTTGCCTTTTATTGTGTTTTTTTCTGCTTTCTTATTTGAATTTTGTATTTTCTATTTTTTCATGTTCGTTTTTTCTTTTATTTTCTATTTTTCTTCTTTTCCTCATTTTTTCTTTACTTTTCATTTACAAACACCTTTTTAAAATTCGCTAACATTTTTTGAAACTATGAAAAGTTATCAAATTCGTTAACATTTTTTTAAATTCACAAACATTGTTTTTTGAACTAGGAGTTTTTCGAATATTGATTTCTTTTCTATACTGTGAACATTTTTTTTGCAATTCATGAACAATCTTTTGAAGCATTTTCTTTTTTAAAAAATAAGAACAATTTTTTAAATTCACCAATATGTTATTTGCTTGACAGACATATTTTTGAATAAGAGAACATATGTTTACTTTTCTGAACATTTTATAAAAAAATCTTGAACACTTTTTTGGATTCGTGAACATTTGTTAAAATCCAGGAACATATTTTGATTTGTTGAACATTTTCTTCAAAATCGTAAACATTGATTTCCTGAACATTCCCTTCAAAATCGTAAACATTTTTGTATGTGCAAACATTTTTTCACAATCACGAACATTTGTTTTTGAATCCACGAACATTCTCTCAATAATATTTTTTTTTTGAATTTTGGAACTCTTTTGATATCTACTACCTCCGTTCCTAAATATAAGTCTTTGTAGAGATTTCACTATGTATCACATACGGATGTATGTAGATGCATTTTAGAGTGTAGATTCACTCATTTTGCTCCGTATGTAGTTTATAGTGAAATCTCTAGAAAGACTTATATTTAGGAACGAAGGGAGTAACTATTAAGAAAATAGAAATGGATCAATAAACACTCAGGTTGCCCAACGCGACCTAGCCAGCCGCCACCTCCAAAAAGCTAGGGTTCTCTGCCTCCCGCCGGCACCGTCACCGGCCCACCCCGTCTCCGGTGGCCTTAGGGCCATGAAGACGGAGTGGACCTCGGTCCTTGCCGGTGGGAGGGCTCCGTTTTTAGATCTTTTTTCGAGCTTTTGTTAGGATTTTGTGTCCGTTTTAGAAAGGCGAGACGGCGGCGACTCCCTGAAGATGAAATAAAGGTCTCTCTGTCTATCCCCCGTTTCATTCCAGTGATGCGTCTAGCATCGTCGGTGGAGGTGTGTCTTCGGCGGATCTGTCTTTGTTGGATTTTTTCGGATCTGTTTATTGTTTGTCCTCGTTCGTGTGTCTTCAGGTTAGATCAACTGGCCCGGTGTGTTGGTTCTTCGGGGTCTTAGCACGGGGACTCCCCGACTGTCTACTACAACAAGGTTTGTGCGACTTCGGCGAGGGAGAGGCGATGACATCGGTGCTCCTTCGGCTCGCTTGAGTGCTTGCAGTCGTCGCTAGGTGGTCTACAGATCTGGATAATTTTTGTTATTATTTCTAATGTTTTATTGTACTATTATGATTGAAGATGAATAGATTGAAAGTTTTCCCCGAAAAGAAAAACAAAATTGAAAGGAAAAGGCATTGGGGTCATCCATGGGCGGACTCCTCATAGTGCTCTTAGGGCATGTACAATGCATAGCCTCAAGGTGATGCCTCGCATGCCATGTAGGATCAGATAGGACGTAAAGTAGGTTCGGATAGGGAAGCAGGATCCTCTTCAGGAGGTGGATGCTTGAAGAGAAAAAGTGTGGTCCAATGACAAAAGCTGAAAAGGTGGAGTGAAAAGTAGATATGCATGTGTATTAGAGTCTTTATTTTTTATTTCTTAATAAGGCCCACTAGTGATAGCTTGCATTGGAGAGGAAAAATGAATGTAGGTGCTTCAAATTACTTTTTGTCATGAGGCATATGTATCCATATGCCACCATTGTACATGCTCTTATATGAGAGCTATGACCCCATAGAGGGAATAGGGAGTCCGGCTGTGGATGCTATGACCAAACCAAACCGGCTTTCCTACCTTGGCTTGGATGCTTTTTCCGTTCAGTATTATGTATTATCCATCAGTGTGGAGCTGAAGCAGATGGATGTGACTACAGCAAGCAACCAACCAGATTAGTGAGGGAGTGGTCTACATCCAATCTGATATAGGAGTACTACGGTATATGGGTTTCTTTTTCCAGATATAAGTATAAATTTATCAGGTGAATAGCATTAGCAAAGTGGATATCATTTTTTTCTTTTAAGATCTCGGTCGCTCGGGGACCATGAAAACGGCCGCTCCTCCCAGCGCACGTTTCGTTTCCAGGGGAGAGGAACGATGGATGGATGGACGCGCCATCGTCGTCGTAGCGATCCTCGCACCCACGTGTCGGACCGCTGCTTCCGACGCCTGGCACCATGCTGGCACGTGCAACACGCAAGCAAGCAAGCAAGCACCGCAATGTGTGCATACACGTGGCAGTCCACGGACGACACGTCTCGTTCTGCCTCTCAACCAACCCGTCGCGCCGACACGTGGGCAATCCAGCTTCACGAGCACCAGTATTAGCACTCGCAGCAACGGTATTTGTATACTCGGAAAATACAGCAGTGCTTGCTTATCCTTGCTAATAACACGCTTAATCAGCGGAGGCTAATTTTGAGGAGGAGCATCACCGGCCGCACGTGTCGGTTTGGACTAGAGAGCACCACGACGACTTTTGAGGCCGGCCGTGGCTCGTGGCTCTGTAATGTTGTCATTTCTTGTGATACACGTGTAGCACATGGCGGTCTTCTCCTCGTTTCATGACACGTTTCATTCTGCACGATCCACCGCTCTCTCTGTATATATCCGATCTGTCACGCTCTGCGCCGATGCCAGCTTCTAAAAAAAAGTGAAATTCAATCAAGTTTGACCCAATTTACATAAAAATGTATAAATATTTTTGACACTAAAAGTTGTGCAGTATAAAAAGTGCTTTCTATGATGCGTGTAATAATGTGAAGGAATTTCATATTGTGGATGTTGAATTTTTTTTGTGAAGCTGATTTAACTATAATAAAGTTGTGCAATATAAAAAGCGTTTTTATTTTACCGAGTACAAAGAATTTCATTTACGGTGAGTAAAAGGTAATAAGGGAACACTACAATGTAGATTTTACTCCGTCCGCTCCAAAATACAGTGCGTCATTGGTTCCCGTGCTTCAACTTTGACCATAAATTTAACCAACGAGACCGACTGCGGCGTGAGCAAAAGTTATACCAGTGAATTCGTATTCAAAATAAGTTTTCAATTATATAATTTTTGCTCCCACCGCAGTCGTTCTCGTTAGTTAAATTTATGCTCAAAGTTGACCCTCGGAAAGCACAAGCACACCATATTTTAAAACGGAGGGAGCATTTACTGGAGCGGTAGATTGAGGCGACGAGAGGACGGGACGGGGGGTGTCCGTGCTGCAGCGAGGCACGCAGGCAGGGCTGATTGGATTTACTCGACTTGCTTGTCCAACTGTTGGAAGCCAGCTGCAGGCTCCGCCTTCTCCCCGTGATTCGTGCCCGCTGCTTTGCTTGCACGTGTGGACGGCAGCGAGGCCCACAGCCTGACCTGGCTCGCTTATCTTCATTCTACTCTCTTCCCTTCATTTCCATGTCAACTACTCCCTTCGTTCTTAAATATTTGTCTTTCTAGAAATTTCAGCAAGTGACTACATACGAAGCAAAATGAGTGAATATACACTTTAAAATATGTCTATATACATTCATGTGTGGTAGTCCATTTGAAATCTCAAAAAAGACAAATATTTAGGAACAGAAGGGGTATTAGCTTTTTTTAGGGGATGTCAACTATTAGCTGATGAATTGCCTGCTGCTTAGTTTGGATCCGCACAAAACAAACAGTTCGGAGCTGGGACATGGGCCAGGCGGGCATGAGCCACAACACCAATATAGGCTTTTCTTTGTGCACGGACCGGCAAGAGACCACATGCCTGATTCAGAGGTATTTATCACATTAAGCAATCGTACAAACTAGTCTTGCGTCGAGGGAACAATGGCGGGCGGGCCCATATTAGCACACGGGGTTGAAAAAATCAGCAATAAAAGAAGCACACCCAGGTATCAAACCCTGGTCTCCAGGGCGATAACCGGGGCGACCAACCAGTCCACCAGCCAGTAGTTACAGGTTAAAAGTAGGATTGCGGCCTACTAGATGCGACCGGACACGGTCTTCTCCGGTTTTTCTTTGTTTTTTCATTTTTTTCTCCGATTTTTTCAATCTCCATTTTGTTTCAGTTTTTTATTTTGTTTCTTTTTGTTCTTAATTTTACATTTTTATATATACATGTTCATCATTTTTTCAAATATTTGTTCAACATTTCTTAAATACCCGTTCAACATTTTTATATACATGACCAATTTTTTAAAATTACGGTTCAACATTTTTTTTGGTTATTTTTCATTCTACTTTCCCGTATATGTCAATATTTTTTTAAAAAAAGTGATCGACATTGTTTGTATACACGTTCAACATTGTCCCAATGCTTATTCAACATTTTCAAATATTTTTTTCAACATTTAATTCTTATTACAACATTTTTCAAATACATGTTCACATTTTTCAAATATTTGTTCCACATTTTTTAAATACTCGTTCAATAGTTTTCAAATACTTGTACAGCATTTGTTAAATGCTTGTTCAACATTTTTAATACTTATTCAACATTTTTCTAAATACTTGGTCAAAAATTTTCGAATGTGTTTTTTAAGAGTGTTTTTTGTAATATTTATGGTGAAAATAATGTTGAACAAGTTTTTAAAAAATGTTGAATAAGTATTTAAGTGTTGAATGAGTATTTGAAAAATGTGGAATAAGCGCTCGAACAATATTGAATGCGTAAACCAAATTTGTTGACCGCTTATTAAGAAAATGTTTTCAATATTGAATGTGTATAAACCAAATATGTTGAATAAGCGATCTAGACCGACTAGTGCACACCGCAAGGCGGACCTCCTATATGAACCGCAATAGCTATATCTTGCTTATAGCGAGATGGTAATTCCGTCCTGTGCATTTGGGCCAGCCCATTAGAGCATTATTGGACGTGTGTTCCTCGCTTGCTCGATCGGGTTTGTTCACTGCAGTTTTTTCTCTATAGTCTTTTTTATTTTTTTTTCATTGCTTTTTTTTGTTTTTCTTTGTTTCATCATTATTGCTTCGATTTATTTGTTTCCCCCCATTTTTCACTATGTTCAATTGTTCTGAAATAGTTTCTTCTTTTTTTCTGTTTTCCTTTTCTTTTCATTTTTCTTGTGTTCTGTACGACCTGGAACCTTTTATAATAAACATTGTAAATTTTCTGTATACAGTAGGGGCATTTTTATGCACATTTACCATTTAATAAATACATTATTAAAATTATTTTAAATATATGGTTCCAGGTTTACTTATTTCCCATGCAGATTGCATTTTTTGTATGCAGTAGGAACACTGTTTTATACACGCTCAGCATTTGTCTAATAGATGGTTAACAATTTTGCAGATACATGTTTTGATGTCTGCCTTTTTTCATACAACGTGTACAATTTTGTTATTAAAGAAACATTTTTAGTCCATGTTTCACATTTTAAATACACGATCAACGTTTTTCAAAATATATGTTTTGATGTCTAATTTTTTTTCATGTGTTGTATATTTTTTGTATACATCAAAACATTAGTTTATACATGCTTATTTTGAATACATGCTGTTTTAATATAGGCTTTTTTTCCTACAAGTTGTACAGTTGTCATATACATCAGGAACATTTTTTTGTGCATGTTTAACATTGCTTTAATACATGAATATTTTTTTTATAATGCCACATACATGTTGCTTGAAACATGTGAACATTTTTCTTACAAAACATTTCTATCAACATATTTTTTAACACCAGGGAAACATTTTTTCAACAGTGGTGAAACATTTTTCTCAAAACTGAATAATTGTTTGTGGAATTTTTTTATTTTTAGATTTGTTTTTTGAGAATAAAAACAAAAATCAGAGAAAAGGAAAATAAAAAACAGGAGAAAAGATGAGCAGATCGGATAAATGAAGAAACCTGTTACTAGGCCGATGTATCAGGGTGTTCCTTCACGCTGTGCGAGCTTCCACATCGCTCTAAGCGATACATAGTCGCTACATATATGATCGCGCGTTGCGTCTGATAGGCATCTGACACAAAAGGCGCACCCACGACTGTTCTAGCCCATTCGCAATACTGTTAAGCGAGTGAGTACCTAGTGGCACAACAGGGTCTTGAAGTGGATGCTTCCTATTTCGTGCGTCGGTCGCCGGATAACGACCAACCACGCACCCTCCTTTGCATAGGTCGCCAGGAGAACATTTTCTTTTTTTCTTTTCCTCTTTCCTTTTTCCAAATATGTGAACCTTATTTCAAACTAGTGAAATTTTCAAATATTTATTTTAAATCCTCAAACATTTTTTGAAACTCCGAATATATTTTAAATTCACAATTTGTTTTAAAACATTTAAATGGGCCGGTCCACTATGGCCACCAGGGAGAGCCGAACTATGTGTTTGGTCGCTATGCATCGACCTATGCGCTAAATAGGAGGTCCCGCTGGAGCGGACCGTAGACTGTAGTGAACCATACTGCATCGAACTTTTACTGTACCAAACTATTTTGAAAATTATATTTTTTGGAAAATTCTATCACCTTTCTAAAAGTGAACATGTGTTTCAAAATTTCAAACATATATTTGAAAATGTGAAATATTTTTGAATTTTTGCACAAAATTTTGGAAAGAACAAACAATATTTGAACTTCCATTTTTTAAAACATGAACAACTTTTGAGATTTTTATATTCCAAACATTTTTCGAAATTGAATCTTTTTCTCAAAATAGAATGACTTCAAAATTTCATGATTTTTTGAAAATACGAACAACTTTTGATTTTTTATATTTTTCTTATAATGCAAAGAAATATCAATTTTTTTATTCTCTTTTGAAATTTTGAGATTTTTTTTCAGAAAAGTTAACATATTTTGAAATTTAGATCAGTTCTGAAAATATGAACACATCTTGAAAATTTTATGTTTTTGAAGTTCTGAACATTTTTGCCGGCAGCTATAGAACATCCATTCCTTCCCACTATTTTGCATTGTTGCCACATCCGGGATATGCCACACCTGCGCCATTGCTTGCCACAACAAACCGCTCTTGGGCACCTACATAATGTGAGAAAAGTGTCCTCTCGTTCGAGGCCGTAGATCGAACAAGTGCCAGTGATTCCCATTGTGCCGACCATGCTTATGTGCCCAAGTAGCAAGAGCATTCGAAGCTAAACACCAATCAAAGAAACCCACCTTTGGAGGAGCAGGGCACGCCCATATGAATGCCCAAACGACACATCGCCCACCCTGTGTCTACGCGCTTCTAATAGTGAAGGCCCTGTTTTTCTCTGCCCCCCGAGCAAGTATGTCGGCGCCAAGTCTTTGGAAAGCTTTGATCTTCATGATCTCCTCTACATCAACTTGCAGGAAGATTTGTCTGAGGATCCGGGTGTTTCACACACCATGCATGCCAAGTAGTTCCTGCACATGGCGGAGACGCCATCTACCTCGCTGTGAGACCGGAACGCGGGCGACCAAGTGCAGGATCCACGGGCCGCGCCATATACAGATATCCGCCTCATTGCCAATGCGCCAAAATGTTATTTTTTTGAGAAGTTAAAGACCATGAATCCCGCCTTAGCCAAGACCACGAAGAAAATGGCTGAAAAAGACCGGGTCCTGCGGCTGGCCATGAGGGTAATACCCCCGCGTTTATAACACGGGCACATAAGCTCTCTGGCGCAGCGAGGAGACACCGAGCTTGACGAGCTAGCCGAAAGCCAGCCCACCGTGAGGTTTGCTGATTGTTATTTTTCGACGTGCTCAAGAAAAAAAAAGTTATTTTTCGACTGACTGCAAAAGTGTGGAAAGGAGCTTACATTCATATAAGACTTTGAAAATCTAGATTTTTTTTTCCAAACACTTTTGTCAACCCTTAGACAAAATCTTTGCAAGTTGCAACCTCCATGTGGCAAAAGCCTTGGACGTGAAGGCAGAGGAAACCGTGTGGACCTGTGGAGGGAACTTTAACCGAAACACCACGGAGATTTCCAGGAACCACACAACAGGACCTAGACCCCTCCTCTGCTCTCCCGATTCCATCCCCAATCCTGCGCGAGACGGCAGCAATTCGATCCTGAGACAATCAATCAATCCCAGCGACCCTCGCAAGCAATCCAATCGAGGCAGCCTCGATCATCATCAACCTCGAGAGAGCGGCGATTCGATCCGGTCTGACCTCGCGCGCGGAGGCGGAGGAGCGATGAAGAAGATCTTCGGGGCCAAGAAGAGCCAGGACCCGCCGCCGTCCATCCAGGACGCCACCGACCGGGTACGCATCTCATCTTATCTTCGCTTCGATTCCTCGATTTTCAGCTAGCTAGCTAGGGTTGGATTCGATCCCCTTCTCATGGAATGAATCCATGGCAGATATACAAGCGGGGGGACACGGTGGACGAGAAGATCAAGAAGCTGGACGCGGAGCTGGCGCGCTACAAGGACCAGATCAAGAAGACCAGGCCGGGACCCGCGCAGGAGGCCGTCAAGGCGCGCGCCATGAGGATCCTCAAGCAGCGCAAGATGTATGTACTCCATTAAGCTGCTGCCGCTGCTGCTAACCCAACCCAACCCCCTCTTATTTTTTTTTCTTTTTCTCTGCTCGACTAGTGGACGATAATGATGAGTACTAGCAGCTGCTCAGCTAATGTTGACATGCAATTTCCAGGAGATGTGGCCACCATTAGACGTCCAGATAGCAAGCTGCATTTGCAAAGCAATTTCAGAATGTTTTCTCACCTAACAGGACACACCTAAAACATATACCAAACTATAGTTGTATAAAACAAATTTAGTATGTTTCACATTGTCTTGTCCTACTAGTCCATAGCTCAGCATCGAGGGGCTCCATAAACGATCATCATCATCTGCTGCCAAACAGCGCTGATTTTAAAGGGAATCTCCAGTATGCTCTGTTGTATCAATTGCACGGGCAGTTGTTGGGATATCTGCATTTGCCATGTTTCTTCTCCTGACCCAGGGACAGCTAAAAAGGAATATTGCATTAATAATGAGACTGCACTACCAAATGCTTGTCTAAAATGTCAACTAAAATACATGGTTAGCCAGACCTACTACTATCTTGTGGTCGTCCATGGGCAGTACCAATGTTGACAAGTCACCATCTAAAAGGCTAGCTGAGTAGGCATAGCTGAATCTATTTGAAGTCTTTCGTACACCCCTTTAGATTTTCTTTCCTTCTTTACAAATTACAATGCGCCATCTTTGTGTAGTTTCAGAATTTCCTCCTAGGTAGGTTGTGTCCTGTTCTTAACATGGATAAGTCAGAAGTGGAATGCTATTTGTTATCCTGTACCATTTAGTCATTCCTTTTGTGGCAGGAGCCTATATTTATTCTAGTGCTCTAATCTTTATACTCCATATGCTTCCATACAGGTACGAAGGTCAACGTGACATGCTGTACAACCAAACTTATAATCTTGACCAAGTTGCTTTCGCATCGGAGGGAATTAAAGATGCTCAACAGACTGTATGCTGCCTTCTTACTATCAAGTTTATGATATATTCTGATTCTGGCTCTCAAACTAATGTTGAAGTGTCTTTCATTTAACAGATGACTGCAATGAAGGCTGCCAATAAAGAGCTGAAAGGGATGATGAAGACTGTCAGGATTGAAGATATAGATGTATGCAACATCCTGTTGTGTACTAGATTCATTATTTGCTTGCTTATTTTATCCTGTCTATTTTTGTTTTAATTACATCTGAATCCATACTTTTTTTAATAATCATCCGCAGAGCATGCAAGACGAGATGATGGATCTTATGGATGTGAGCAATGAAATACAAGAAACTCTTGGTAGAAGCTACAATGTCCCAGATGATATTGATGAGGAGGAACTTATGGGGGGTATGGCTCTTATTCTGTAGTTGGTTATTCTCAGATAATTCAAAAGCTTACTTGGTCAACTAGTTTTCCTTGCTGTGGTTACCAGCTGGGAACCACTCTTCAGTAAAAGTTTTGTAGTTGAATTTGATTCAGTACACTCTCCATTTTATATTGGTCTTAGGTTTCATCTGAAACATTTTTTTGGCCCTTTTGTTGCAAGACTGGTTTTGCGTCATGTATGTGTTAATTTACAGACAAGACGGTTCTCTGTTTGCTGTTCTCATTTTGTATGTTGGAAAATGCAGAGCTTGATGCTTTGGAAGCCGATATGGACTTTGAATCGAATTCAGTCCCATCGTACCTCCAACCAGACAAGGAGACTGATCTTGATTCTGAGCTTAACTTACCTGCTGCACCAAGTGGTCATGCAGCAATCCCGGCGAACCGACAGCAGGTATGTCAATTGCAAGACTGACTAGTTCAGTTTCTGTTCACATTGATTCTGATGCTGATACCCCTAGGACGAAATCGATGGTTCATGTCATTTCCCATGCAATCACAGTGTTTGTAGTTGTAAACAGGTTCCTTTTATCTTGTGACATGATCTAATCTGACAGGCTAGATGCTTGAGATCATTATGAATGTATTGCTGGACTCATAACTCTTGTATTTTGGGGTCAACTTCATGATGCATGCATATGTTGTTGGTATAAACAATTTGAGCTCATAATAGCTTGATCTTAATAGTAAAAGAAACACACAGAAGGAGAACATGCAAACTGTTTTCATGCCAAACATGTGGTATGTGATGGATTTCATGATGAACCTTGAAGTCTCCGTTGAACATCTCAGATGGCACATACTTTAATTTGCTTGACCCCCCCCTGATTGTAATCTCTACACTTGTCAACCAGTAGACTAATTTGCTCTGCTTACTTTTATCTGTTGGTGCAGGAGGATGAACTTGGACTGCCTACCGTGCCGCACGCATCAATTCGTACCTGAAAGTAACAAAAAAAGCTATGGTGTAGGTTTTGATCTCGTCGTAAATGGTCGGCACTTTGTTTATGCATGGACACATTCATTGTATCTTGCATCATATACCATTGCAATTCGTTGAACGATGGAATGTCTCTTTCCCTTTGTGCTGGAACAATAGTGTGTGATAAAGGGAGTGTTCTCTATACGGTTGTACATCCTGTTGTTAGTATGTCTCTGCTGAGTTGAATTGGTATCTGCTTCTCTGATAATGAAATTATGGGACGTTGCTAGCTCTTTTTTACTAGTACTGTTGTACTTTTCTTGTTTTATGCACCTATATCCGCGTGTTCACATTCATTTGTTCCATTTACGCATCGAACACTTGATCATTGTGATCGTTCCTGCTTGGTATACTTTGATACCCAGAGAACAATAAAGTGGGATGACATGATAACGTGTCAGTTTTGGATTCCATTTTTTCACCTTCAGGTTCATGGGAGCAATAATAAGGAAAAGGACTACATACTTCTGCCCTACAACCCTCTGTAAGTGCTTTTACTTGGTATATTGCGGTACTTGCTCTTTTTTTATGCACCTATCTCCAATGTGCTTACATTCATTTCGTTCCGTTTATGCATTGTGATTGTTCCTGCTTGGTCCAAGATATTTGATCTTGATTCCCATACGGAATAATAAAGCAGGACTACATGGTACTGCGCCAGTTTTTGATTTCATTTTTTTTCAATCTTTATTAGGTTATGAGAGCAATAGTAGATAAAAAGAGACAAATATTAGGACACATTTTAAGTACCCTACAGACAACAGCCGAAAGAAATTGTCACATGTGGATACTATGTCTACAGTATAGTCTTTAACAAATATAAGCAACCCGCAAACCAAATTATATTTTTGCATTGTTAGAAATGAGCAAGCAAACAAACAGAGAAATATCAAGAACGGGACACACATTTTTACGTGGAAAACCCTTGTGGAAAAAACCACGGGCACACAACGGTGATCTTTTGCTGCGTCAGGAGAGTGTACAAATACATAGACTTACAATGAGTCGTCAACTCATCCTGTGTGGCATGGCATGGCATACAAGAGGTATATATAGGTGGTGTATGAGTGACTTGAGTAAAAATTCAGAAATCTGAATCGGCCTTTGCTTCGGTAGACCCTGGTTTCTCACTAGGATTCTGACCTTATGTCAACATGCATCCCTTGCTGTAATCTAAGTGCGCTGAAAGGCACAGAACTAGAACTAGAAGATGATTGCTGGATGAGCGTTTGGTATGCCTCCCGCATGGTTGGCCTTTCTTGTGGAGAAGATTCCAAGCAAGAAAAAGCCAGCTTGATGAGCAGAGATAAACTATTCTCTTCTATCGTTGTTGGTGCTGTCGTCCGTTGGTCCAGAATATCTTTCACCATTATAGATTGCTCCCCGCTCGAGAAACTACCGTCTAATAGATCCTTTGGATGCTTCCCCATCACTACCTCTAGCACAACCACGCCAAAGCTATAGACATCACATTTCTCCGTCACAACAGATGTGTATGAGAGTTCTGCACAAAATCAAAACATTAGAATTAGGAACAAATGGATAGATATGAATGTTCCTGATGTGAGAAGGAAAGGTTATACTAGTACATACCAGGGGCTATGTAGCCATATGTTCCTGCTAGTGCACTCCAGTTTGACGAATCGGGCTTAAGAATCCTTGCTGTGCCGAAATCTGAGACAAAAGCCTTGAAGGTTGTATCAAGCAAGATGTTGTTGCTCGTGATATCTCGATGTATTATAGGTGGACTGCATTCATGGTGCAAATAAGATATTGCTTGAGCTACATCACTTGCAAGAGCAATTCTCTTCCGCCAATCCAATTCCTTTGCTAGCTCCTCATTTTCCAGTGTCCCATGGAGGCTGCCCTGCTGAATGTAGTCGTAGACAAGAAATTTATACACCGGATGGGAGCAGAATCCATACATTCTGACAATGCTTCGTTGTCGGATTTGTGATAAGATTTCCATTTCACTGCGAAATCTTCTGTCATCATCTAATTCCTCTTCGGTCTGATGAAGCTTCTTCACAGCAACTAGTTGCCCGTCTTGGAGTTGTGCCTTATAGACTTTGCCGTATCCTCCTGCTCCAATGACGTACTTATCGTTGAAGTCTTCTGTTGCCCTCACAATATCATCAAATGCTAATCTTCCATCAAAATTCCAAACAGAGAATAGTTCCCCTCCTTCAGCAACACATTCATGTGGTTTTCTCCTTCTGCAACTAATTGTTATTATGATAGCAATTGTAGAAACAATGCCTAAACCCACCACAAGAACAATTGGCAAAAGCAAACCAAGTGTCTTCCTTTTATGGTGACCAGCTGCTGGAGTTGAATAACAAGGTGGCAGGCCAGAGAGGTTACCACACAGACCTTTATTAGGAAGAAACCAACTTGTTGAAGCATTCTGGAGTTGTCGTGTCATTGGGACTGGTCCTTCCAGGTCATTGTAGGACACATCGAGTGTTGAAAGGCTCACCATGCTTGCGAAGGAGGATGGAATGCTGCCACTGAACTGATTATGTGATAAATTCAGAAATTCTAACATCTCCAACTTCCCAAGTTGTTGCGGTAAAACACCACTGAGGTTATTTTTGCTCACATCTAACATGATTTGCAGGCTTGCTAAATTTCCAATTGCACCAGACAAATTCCCACTGAAGTTGTTGTTGTTGATCTTCAAAGACTGTAGTTTCATGCAGGCCCCTAGTTCCTGAGGTATTAATCCACTCAGTCTGTTCCCAGACATATCAAGGTATTCTAGATTGCTCAGCTTTTCTATTTGTGTAGGTATGGATCCAGATAACTGGTTGGATGATAAGTTAAGGCTATATAGGTTTGTTAAAGTCCAAATTTCTGGTGGAATCTCACCACTGAGATGGTTATTAGCAAGTGTTAGTTCTTCTAGCTTGGACAATTTAGTAAGTGTTGGAGGTATGGAACCTGTGATCATATTTTGTCCTAGATGTAGCACCATTAGATGGGTACATGAGCCTAGCTTTGGCGAGATCTGCCCGGAGAGTCTATTCGATGCTAATCGCAGCTGTACGAGTTGTGGATACACACCAAAATGCTGAGACATATCTCCTGTTAGTTGGTTAGACTCAAGGCGAAGTCGAACCAAACTCGTACATGTCTTTAAACTACTTGGAATGGGGCCATTGAATTTATTAGAAAAGACACTGAGATATTGAAGTTTCCCACCTGAACATATATTTGCGGGTAAAGGTCCTGAAAGTGAGTTGTTAGACAACCCAAGTGCAACAAGGTTTATGAGTTCTCCAAATTCTAGAGGAAGAGGACCTAATAATTTGTTATCGTAGATTTGCATATTTGTCATGCTTTGCAACTTGCCAAAAGTATTTGGTATTGATCCTGAAATTTGGTTCTGATTCAAGCCTAAGGATTCAAGGTTCATCAGATTGCCAATCTCTTGGGGAATGAAACCGGTTATCTGATTTTCATGAAGGATTAGTTCTACTAGCTTGGTTATTTTTCCTAAGCTTCCAGGAATAGAGCCAGATATTTGGTTGTCGGACAAGTCTAAATCCTGGAGATTCATCAGATTGCCAATCTTTTCGGGGATGGAACCGGTTATCTGATTTTTAGTGAGGGATAGTACTACTAGCTTGGTTATATTTCCTAAGCTGTCAGGAATAGAGCCAGATATTTGATTGTCGCTCAAGTCTAAAAACTGGAGATTCAGCAAGATGCCCAATTCTGAAGGTAGTGGACCTATGATTTGATTTCTTTTGAGAAGAACTTCATTGAGCATAGTGAGGTTCCCTAGTTCTGGGGGTATTGAACCTGTGATTTGATTTTCAAATAGAAAAAGTTGGTTCATCTTAGTGAGATTGGTTATGGAGATTGGAATTGGACCTGACAAATCATTTGAATAAAGCTGAAGGCTTTGCAAATGGACTAGCCTACCTAGTTCTTGGGGTAT
Organism: Aegilops speltoides; assembly: GCA_021437245.1. Taxonomy (NCBI): domain Eukaryota; kingdom Viridiplantae; phylum Streptophyta; class Magnoliopsida; order Poales; family Poaceae; genus Aegilops; species Aegilops speltoides. The sequence continues at coordinate 1,653,569 of CM038141.1, read as the reverse complement.
AGGCCCTGAAAGTTGATTACCAAACAGGTACAAAGTATCCAATTGGGTTAGATTTCCAAGGATTTTTGGTATCATGCCGCTTAAGGTGTTATTACTTAGTTGTAGAATCTGTAGGTTGACAAGGCTTCCAATCTCCTCAGGAATTGGACCTGATACCATGTTTTGGTGAATGAGAAGATAAGTTAACATTGTTAGGTTGCATAGAGACGCAGGGACATGTCCTGTAAGTGTGTTAAATGAGAGATCAAGCCATGTGAGACTTTGCAGGCCACCAATCTCATAAGGAATTTTCCCTATGAGCTGGTTGTAGTGAAGGTCAAGTTCCGAAAGTGCTGACAGGTCGGTGATACTAGTGGGCAGTGCACCATGGAGACTGTTGTTATGAAGGTCGATATATTCGAGGAATGGAAGAGCTGAGAAGTTGAGCTCACCAAGCTGGCCATTGATGCCAGCATCCGGCAGGGAGATGTTGGTCACCACCCAGGGCATTCGGCGACCATGGTGAACAGCCGTGCACATGATGCCCGTCCAGTTGCACGGGCTGGTGTTTTCCAGCCAAGAGCTCATCTGGAGCGATGGGCTTGCAACCGAAGCTTTCCAGTGGAGGAGGGCCATGTGTTGAGACCTCAGTGAGATCCCTCCATGGCGCACTGCATGTGCTTCTTCCAAGAAAAGAAGGCACGGCACCAGCAGTAGGCAGAGGTACAACAATGGTGTTGAGCAAGATGGCATTTTGCTGCGTAGTGTTTGCATGTTGTGTTAGGGGGGTGATTCCATGCACGCTACTTATGAGTATTTAACTAGCGTGCCTTCCGTTGTTGTGAGGTCCTCATTCAACACACAACAGTTGGGTGGAAGCTGCTACTGGATGACTAATCTTCAGTGTGTCGCCATCTCTGCCCCTTCTTCTTTCCCTTTGGCAGCTGCTGCTGGGCAGACAGTTTTTCCTTCTTCAGTGTCGCCATCTATTCCTTTTTTTCTTTCCTCGTGCGTGTGGAAGAATGACACAGTAGTTATTCCTAGCGAACTTGTCCTTACCTGTTACTGATTCAGTTATGGCAATTCCATAAATAAATTGGAGCAGCTTGTCTTGAGCTATCCTCTACATGTTTCTCTTTTCAGTTTTCAGTACATAGAACAAAATATTTAGCTCAAGGACTCGTGGCTGGTGGCGCAGCGTAAGGACAAATTGTGGGGAAATTCCGTGCTGTTGCCTGGTGGTAAAACTAAGGTTTCGGTGTTAAATTGTGGTTAACACAAATGCTGGACCTCAAGTCTTGTTGGAAGTCATGTGTCCGAGGAAAACGATGAAGTGGCACTGTACAACCATACAAGTCATGTGGAATTCATAACCTGTACAGCAAGCAGAATCTTCACCACACAAACTGAAGCAAAAATCCAAGTTCAACTTGGTCGACGCCTGCCGGCCCACGTACGTTGTTGATTGCCTGTAACATCTAGCACAGCGATATTCCCAGACCCAGGTATGCCCCTTTGTCATTTATGAGTAATCAAATGAGTGCAAATTAAATCCACTTGCCGACCTCTGATATTCCGTCGAAAAACTGAGAAGGCACTGAGCAAGGTAGAAGAAGACTTGTTTTGGAATAATGGTGAGTGATAATGGGAGCTGCTCACCACACGGTAGTTGTCTTATGTTGGAAGTTGTTCTCTGAACTCTGAACTGGTTAGAAATGGTTTCTGAACTCTGAACTCTGAACTGGTATAAATCCTGCTTCTCTCTTAGAAAGGGATAAAGGGAGCTGTTCTCTAAACTCGACAGTTGTTCAGACTGTTATGTTTTCTGCTAAATTTCCCGAAGAGAGAAGTTGGCAGGCACCTAACCTAGCTGAAACAAGTCATCAGTCATCATGGGAAAGCAAGCGGGGTGGAAATTACGTTTTGACTTAAGCTATTCTCTGCAGTTCTAATGTTCCCCTTTTCGGTTTTCAGACGCTACATAGTAGTAGAACAAAATATAAAAGTGTGGAAAAAAATCCATGCTGGAAATTCTGTCGATGGTAAGGAGAAAAGGTTTATGTGCCGAATTTTGGTTAACACAAATCCAGGACCGCAAGTCTTGTTGGAACTCGTTTGTTTGGCTGCATCTTGAGGAATTCAAGGCCTGTAGAAGCAAGCAGCAGCATCTCTGTAGGGCACACAAACTGAAGAAAAGTTTCAGGCTCAAGTGGGTTGAATCGGTAAACCTTTTTGCGCAACACAACAATAAATTCTGGAAAATTCCGTGCTCGAATTCTATTGATGGTTTATATGTTCAATTGAGGTGAAGACAAATAATGGACCGCAAGTCTTGTGGGAAGTCATGTGTTTGGCTGTTTTCCTTCTTCAGTGTCGCCATCTCTTCCTCTATTTTCTGTCCTCGTTCCTATGGAAAAATGACAAAGGACTTATTCCTAGAAAGCAATACCCACGGCGTACGCCTGCTCCTATATTTCCCAATTCTCCTCCGTCAACAACTCATGCACTGAATGGACTTGAGTTAACATTGCAGCAGAGTTTTTCTTTGATGGTGTCCCCTGTGATTTTTTTGTAGTATTACCTTGTTTATTTGATCATGTAAAACTGCTTCAGTATATATGTCTTAAGCTGTCCTCAAAAATGTTTCTCTTTTCGCTTTTCAGCTGCTACATACACCAAACATTTAGATCAAGGATTCATGACTGGTGGCGCAATGCAACTACAAATTGCGGGAAAATTCCGTGCTTGAATTCTATCCACCGGCTGTGGTAGAAATAAAGGTCTCAGTGTTGAATTCTGTTTAATACAAATCCTAGACCGTAATTCTTGTTGGAAGTCGTGCGTCCGAGGGAATATGAGGCCATGGGTGCAACTTTTGGAACTCAAAGCCTGTGCAGCCAAGCAAGCATCTTTTTTTTTACCACACAAACTGAAGAAAAATACAAACTCAAGTGGGTTACCGGCGCTTTCTGTACGTCTACCAGCCCGCGTATGTGTTGGTTGCCGTGTAACATCCGACACGCCAAAATTTTCTTCTTCAGTGTCGCCATCTATCCTCTATCTTCTCCCGTAGAAAAAATGACAGATTAATTTTCTCCTGAGAAAATTTTCCTAGACAGTGATACAAACTCTATAGCTCATGGGCTAGCGAAACTCAGTTTTTGTACTAAGTGTGACGATAGTTGGACTAATGAACCTCCGGGGTTTTTACTAGGACAACTAGTGAACAATGTAATTGTTCTTTAAATCAATAAAGCTAGCCATGATGCAATTTGTGTGTTTAGCTGCTTCTTGTGGAATTCAAGGCATCTAAAGGCAAGCAGCATCTTGGCTACACAAACAGCTTAAGAAAAGTTGCAACCTCAGGTGGATTGAATGAATCAGTAAGAGTATACTACTAGCACTTCCTGTACGTCTGCCAGATTGCCATGGCGGCGCTTTGTGCATCGCTACGAAAAAACCCGAACATAAAGCACTTTGTGCGTCGCTTCCTGTAGCTTATTAACTTCTTGCTTCCTCTCTTTGCCCGTGTTTGTTTTGTACTAGTAAATATTCCACATTCAGGGCGTGCATGAGCTAATAATGTAAAAATAAATAAATTATTCTCCCTTTTTTAACAAGAGAAAGGCGCATATTTCATTTTAGCTCAAGTACTTACCAAGTAGTACAACACAAAGTACATAGCCAGCAAAGTTGGCATCTTGATGTGCTACAATACAAGGCAAATGTTGTTCCTAGGAGCTGAACTGATGCAACGAGCTGTCTCGTTACTAAAATAAAAGATTTACAATCTCAGGATCTTTGTACTAGACTGATGAACCAAGCAAACACATGAATCTTGATATCTCATAGCTCAAATGGTGTCCTAAATTCTGCTACTTTCATACACTTCACCAGCTCATATTCTATTGATAGGTAAACCCCCTCAAAAAGGTAAGAACACAATGTTATTCCAGAGCAAAGACATGCTGTGACTACATACCTGTAATTAGCACACATCTATGTAAACAAGCATGCCGCCTTTGTACATGTCCAGCGAAACTTGGACATAATATTATTACTACAATGAATCGCATAGTGCCACGCGAACATAGCAGGCATTTACACAATAAAACAAGGGGTCCAGGACATTTGCTTAAATAAGATAAATAACACCAAATGGTCATATAGTGCCTCCACAGCAAGAACAAGGAATCTTGGGGCCTACTTATGCCGGTTTCGAAACAGCTACAGAGAGTAGAAATAAAGCAACCAAAATTACGTACGGTTGATAGTAATACACAAGTGGTGCCTACTATTAAACTTTCACCCACCAGATGCCGTCCAAAGATCATCATTAGACTGTCATACAGAAAAATCATACAGTAAAGGTAGAAGGCAATGATGCACAGGAAACAACTTAATGGCTTCAGCAGCAAATCCATACTAAATTTTTTGGAGACCACTTCATCAATAGCTGCCAAGACCAATTTTCTTCATAAGGGCATTTGAACACTCGCTGGAGTACTGAACTGACTTGGCAACACACTGCGCAGCTTGCAGAGAGACCTCACCACAAGACTCGATGACCAAAGACTCTAACTTCTGTGCATGTTCCAGTTCAGCCACTCCCACATCAGTGACGTTAGGACACATCCGAAGTGTGAGATTACTCAAGCATGGGGTGTGCGCAATGAAGCGCATCCCAACATCAGTTACCGCACGACACAATATAAGCTCGAGTGTCTCCAGATGAGGGGAGGATGAGAGGGCCTTCATCCCCTCGTCATCAAAGAAGTTGGCGTTGTTGAGCACGAGGACACGAATTGGGCAAGACTGAATGAGCACCAGAAAACCCTCTTGTGTGAATCCTATTTCTGATGGCCAGTCAGCAGCACATCCTGTAAAGCTGAGGTCCACCATCTGAAGCATACGACAGTTTAGGGCCAGAGCGTAAAGGCTGTTATCAGTAAATGACGTCCTGGTTTCACAATAGCTGACATCACTAGAGTAGTGCTGCAGGTTGAGCCAAAGTGAGATGCTTTTAAGGTTGCTGCAGCTCCGAGATAATGCAATCATGTCATTGTCATTTAAGGCACAAACATACTCAAGGCAAAGCTTCTCCAATGCTTTACATTTCCCTAGGACAACACGAAGTCCTACTTCCGGCCAAGTTTTAATACGTGCCAACCTTAAATCCTTCAAACTCTCACAGTAGAAATCATACAAATCCATGCTGTGAGCATCGTACGAGGAGTCATAGACCACATCATCTGTAAGACTATCATATCTTCCTCTTTTGCCCTCAAACTCAAACTTCTGGAGCTTCATCCATCCTGAACCAAACTTTAGGAAGTCATGATGATTGATTCCTTTGCAATTCTTCACTACAAGCTCTTCCAATGGTCCATCCCTACCAAGGTATTCCAGCCACTCTACACTGTCAATTTTCTCGCAACCAATAAGGTGGAGAGCAGATAGACTTGTGCAACCAACTGCAACCGAGAAAAGCCCAATCGAAGTTATTTTTGGTGTAGATTTCAGCCTGAGAGACACCAATTTCTTGCAATTCGCTAAACAAGCAAGCCCAGAGTCATCGATGCATGAGCAAAAGCTTAAGGTGAGGTCAATCATCGAGGAACAGTGAGATGAAAACACAAGAAGACCTTTGTTGTCCAACTGTTTTCCATGTCCAGGTACCCAACCGGAGTAATCGATATCCACTTTCCACAGATTTGGGAACCGGGCGCACAATGATGTCAGTGCTTTTGTAGCAGTGCAAAGACCGGAACCAACACGGATAGCGCCCCTTTGATTCCCCTCTATCTTGTAGAGCTGCTTTGACACAAGGGAAAGAGAGTTGAGATCACTTGTCCTGGTGATCGTGTTGAGAATCTCTGTCAGCAGAGCCTCCGGTAGGTCCTCCATCGAGCAAGTTCAATTCAGCTGTACCAATCATCAGGTAATATATATATCAAGGTTCAGAAAACAACCAGAAGAGATGGACTCAAACTTATGATATATCGGAATAATGCATGTGAAGATGGAGATCACACTAGCGACAAACACTCATTACGAAAAATATACTGATGAACTTTGAGCAATTTTTTATCCATCCAAATCTTGTGTTTTGTTCATAAGCATGGAGATTTATCGAAGTAGCTAGCTAGCACCTTGTCTGTGTCTAGATTGTTAGAAAGAAAAAAATGACGCTACAGGCAGGCCACATCATTAAATTAAACTAGCTAACACCATAATTAAGTAGCAAGCAGAGCCTGAATAATGAACTATCTAAGAGAATAAGTACAAAGAAACGAGATAGAATTGACGCAAGCAATTCTGCAAGAAGACCCACGGCCGGGCTTACTTTATTTCTGAATCATACAAAGAAAGCAATTCTAGCAGAACCATGTGTATGCGATCCAGACAAGTCAGGCTGAATCCGAACCAACTTATTTTTTTTAGAACTTATTTGGAGGCACCGAATTAATAAGATGGAAATCAGAGCATATATGCAAATTAGTTAGTGCCTGGGCAAGAAAGGAAGTCGTGAAATCATTTTGCAACATTAACGAACTTTGAGCACTTTCTGATGTATCTGTCCAGAACTTTAATTGTGTGTTGTTCATAAGCATGAAGATTTATTAAAGTAGCTAGCTAGCTAGCACCTTATCTGTGTCTAGATTGTTAGGAGGAAAAAATGACGCTCCAGGTTACATCATTAAATTAAACTAGCTACTGCCATGATTGCGTAGCAGAGCCTGAACTGAATAATGTGCTAGAGTTGACACAAACAATTCTGCAAGCAGAATTACTACTAATTGCTGAATCTGAACATGAAAAGCAGAGCATGAAAAATTAGTACGTACTTGTAGGTCTTGGTTGGGCAAGAAAGAAAGAAAGTAGGGAAATCAATCATTTTGCCAGCCACAGCCGATGAGTTGTGTTGAGTTGAGTCCCCCCCCCCCTTCCCGCGTCGTCCTCCCTGGGCGACTCGGGGGGCGAAACCCTAGGCCGCCGCAACAGGTCCTCCGCCCTCCTCTCCCTCCCCCGCCGCAGCCGGCGGCCGTCGTCGGGCTTGGCCCGCGCGGTGGTCGGCAGCGGGGGGGCGTCCTCCTCGCGCCATCTGCGCTGGTCTGCCCTCTCGCGCCCCTGGCCGCCGGCGTGGTTCCCGTTTCTCCCCTTTCTGCGGTGGCGTCCTCCACGACTCAGGCCTCGGCGGGCCTCGTCGGTTGCCCCTGCCGCCGCCCCATCCGCCGGATCCGGCGCTGGTGGTGGTTCCGGTGGCGGCGGGCTGCTAGATCCGGCTTCCTCGCATCGGGCCAGGGTGGTGGCCCTACGCCTTCTCAGGCTTGCCGCGGCCGCCCTGGAGTCGCCGGATCCGGGGCTCTGGCGGCTGCTGGCCTTCGTTTCCGGCCGGATCTGGCTGGTGAGGTCGCTGCAGACGCATCCATGTTCTATGGGGAGGTGATTGGTGGCTTCGGTGGCGTTCCTGGTGGTGCTGGCGGGGATGTCGGCGGGCTGCAGATGTGATGTGCCTGGTGGTTGGATGCTGGGGCGGCGGCCCCCGAAACGGGTGGACGGCGTCGTCTCTGCGGCGAGCGGCGTCTGTGGGTGCTAGCCCGTGACTTCGGCCGTGTGGGCGGCGAGGTTGCGGCGGACGTGTACTGCTGTAGTGGGGCGCCCCGTCGGCCGGCTTCCCTGCTTTTGATGAAGACATCCGTCCTTCTCAGTTGGCTTGCGCTCCTTTGGTCTGATCTGTGGCCATGTGGGCGAGGTGTGGAGCGGGACTGGGGGAAACTCTTGGTCATCGACGGCGGCCACGACATTGACGGCACCATTTTCTTGGTGTCGACTCCCTCCTTGGAGGCCTTGTCGAGGTCCCCTCCCACTGGCCACCTTGCATCCTTGTGGCGAAAGCTCTCGTTCCCCTTGCGGACGGCAGTGGCGTGCTATCATCGCATCCCTTCCTGGAGGCGTCGTCTGGGGTGCGTGGATGCAAGGTTGGCGCTTGCTGCTTGTTTGAGGGCGGATGGTGGCGGCTTCATGTTCATCTTCTTGCGCTGGTCTTCGTCTGGTGGTATCGTTCTTCAACTCGTGTCTAGATGGGCGGTTCGCGGTGCTCGGTGGTGAGGTCACGGGAGTCCCGCGGAGGTGGTTCGAGCTCTGGTTCCTGCCCGGGATGCTCTGCTGGTTTTGTCCATGCGGCTCTCAGCGAGCTTTCTACCGTCCGACGGTACGGCGCCCTTCGAGCCAGGGCGAGAGGATTGTGGTCCTCTTCGGAGGTTGAAGCGGATGGCGTGCTGGCAGGCTCTGCGGGAGTAGGCGATGGTGATGGTCACCGATGTGGGTGCTGCTTGTTGTTCTCACTCTGATGTTGGTGTAGCCGCAATTCTAGTCATTTGGCCTTGGCATTTCAGGCTGGGCTCCTTCTCCTATTCAGTTGCCTGTAATGCTATTAGGTTCTGAGTTGTTCTAGCACTCTGTATCTTTGCCGTTTTCCTTGTAAGTTGTTCGTTGTAATTCTGGCCGGTTGATGGCTTTGTTAATTCAAAGTCGGGCTAGGTTCGAGCCTTTTCACGGTCTCGGCCGTCGCCTTTTCTCTAAAAAAAAGTTGTGTTGAGTTCACAGGGCCAATCTAATATCTGTGCAACCCTAGGCAAAAAGCTTACTTTTTTTTCTACTAATTAACTAAGTTTATGGATGAGGATGATACTACCGGTTTGGTTTCCCCTATCAATCAAGAACAAGAAAGCGAATCAGTCCTTGAGAAGAGGAGAGGAGAGGAGAGGAGAGGAGAAGCAAGAAACGGCGGTACCTTCCTTGAGCACGACCGCTAGATTCGGTCGGAGGAGATAGAGAATAGACCGGAGCCGCCGCCGCCGCTGCCGCTCGACCTCGCCGGAGAGGAGAGGAGAGTGTAGTAAAACCCTAGAGCTAGTCTCGCTTTGTAATTTCCAGCGAAGCGGAGGAAGATGTGGGCTGCAGCGCCGCCTCGCTCACATGGCCCAGCCCAGGAACCTTGTGCTGCGCGCCGACGGGGGCTATTTTCGTCCTTCTACATTGGCTGCATGCATGTGAGAGAGTGCATTGGAAGTGGAATGAAAGAATTAATATGAGCAAATTACTATGTGTCTTGGTCTAAGAGAAGTTGTCTTTAGGCCTAATAAATCCGGGTGGAGGGAGTACTTTTCACTTCAATTTTTTCAGTTGTATGCATCGGACCACACTTTTCCTCCTCAATTACGCGTTTTCTGCCAAGGTTCCCGCTACACCATCCAAACCTACTTTTTCTGACATCCGATCTTTCATGACCTAAGGGGCATCATCCTAAGGCTATGCATTGACCATGCCCTAATGCAGCTCAACCTTATTTACTACAGGTAGCTAGCTTAACTACTACTCCCTCGTCCCATAATATAGGAGCGCTTTTGACACGAAAGCGCTCTTATATTTATGGGATGGAGGGAGTAGTAAGCTACTCCAGTCTACTGATCGCTAGATATTTAATAGCTATGGCTCCTTGCCGACATCTGATACTTTTGGTACACTGCCGACATGGGTGAACATTAGCTAGGCAAGCAAGCAAGCAAGATTAGTTCCAACATTTCACCCACACATTTGGTATCCTTTCTGAAGTCTTGTGTTCCCACTCCACTCGGACAGACTTTTCCTCCATTTACGCATGTGGTGTACAGCGTATGATCGTATGCCGCTTAGACTTTTCCTTCATTTATGCATGTGGTGTGGAGCCTACTATATACGTAGGCCGCTTAGACACAACTTCAGCATCCTCTGCGCGCGGCTTCCTCTCAGCTTAGATTTCTCCTGTAGTGTAGGTAAAACAATCCTTCCTAGTAGCTTTCTCGGTAGCTTAGAAATTGGCAACTGCATCATGGGGCTCGCCACGAGCTCACCGCAGCGCGCACATAGTAGTGCTCCTCGCGCCAGCGCGCGCCATGGAGAAGGCCGATCTGGATCGCGTGACGATGCAGGAATCTCTCCCCACGATGCTTCCACACGCCATAGAAGCCCCTCTGATTCTGGCGGCGCAGCATTCTCTAGCACCGGCCTATCACGACGGTTATCGTGTATCTTCCCGTGGCAGATCCCACCACGTCAACTTGGGCGAGCAACCACGCCACTCTGATTCTGGCGGCGCAGAATTGTCTAGCACCGCCGCCCACCACGACGGTCGTCGTGTATCTTCTCGTGACAGATCCCACCGTGTCAGCTTGCGCGAGCAACCACGCAGCTCTGATTCTGAGGTCGCAGAAATCTCTAGCACCGCCGCCCAACGCGACGTTCGTCGTGTATCTTCTCATGGCAGATCCCACCGCGTCAGCTTGCACGAGCAACCACGCCACTCTGTTACATGATCAAAAGCACATTGATACATACATAGAGACGGTTATATAAGACCTCAAGATAGAAAAGAAGTACATTTATTACAACCAATGCATGATGCATATTGACAAACAAAATGACACACGCCTTGATACACTTCTAATAAAAGCTACAGATTATAAGCGTGTACAGTCCGTTCTACATAGCCATGCACTGAGATGTTGTGTAAGAAATTATATATACGGTGGTATTAAACTTTATCTGATAATTATCTAATTAACTACTCAGTTGATCCCTGTTCACTTTTTTTATGTTGTGGTGTATGTACAACATCGTATTGGTATGGAAGCTGAAATCTTTCATAAAGAAACACACATTACCTAGATGCTACATAGAAGTTCTGTATGCGTGGATAGAAAGAGCCTTGTGTTCATTATTTGGCTAATTGGTTGGTTGTTTATGTTAACTGTTGTGTACTCCATCAGTTTTTCAGGTTTGTGTAAGTTTAATTGTATGTTTTTTCTCACAATGTTCTTGTTTTTCATCTTCATATGTAGTATCAGGTGCTTGATTTTAACTCTTGTTTTTTTTATTTTGTTTGGTTTGATATTCCGGTTTTGTTAATTTCATGTGAGATAGATGATGTGCGTGTCTTTATAATGATGATACAACAATCGGGTATGAATCAATAATGCCATGTCTTTTAGGACCCTCAACTACTGGAAAAGTTGGCCTAAAGTACCTAGCAAAAACTTCTACTTTCCATCCAAAATGGAGAGTAGCATTCTCTTTGTTTTCCAAAGAAAGCACATCCTAAGCTCTTCTCTTCTGCCACTGATTTTGAAGAGAACAAATAAAAAAAGATAGGCCTTAGCCAAGAGGTGCATGTTGAATCAAATTTTAGGTGGATTGTACATAAATATATGCATAGAGACCCTTGTTGAAATGTTGACCTAAAACAAAAAGAAACTTGAGACTATCTTCTCTGATGGCAAATTCTGCTTGCACCGAGTTTTCATATGTATGTACCGGGAACAGTTCTGCAAAAAAACCATACACCATTAGCAAAAACAGATATATAGTGATGAACCATCTATTTTGCGAAACAAATATGTGTGGCTTTGAGAACTAACTAACCTCCTTCAGAGTACCCGGGTGTACTACATACATCATACTTCCAAGTCACAAATCACAGGCAAAGAGTGTTCCTATTAAGATCAAGAAGAATTTTCAAGTGCCCTACTAATCCAACATGCATGCACGCTACTTTACCGAACAAATGATAAGACATATGCATGTACACCTGCTAGTACCAACCTTCTTCCAGTTGTATAGTACTATAGTACATTAGAATGGACGTCTCGGCTCAATTGGATACCTCTACAGATATGACAATTCAAATTACTATTACACCTCTCAAATTGTAGCAAATAAATCATATGTACAATCAATTAGCGAGTACTATCATTAGCAAAAACAGAAACATGTATGCTAGCTACCCGTGTGTCCGGTACACGTGCATCTCGTCCATCGTGTGGGTGGCCTATCGCAGGATTCTGAGTTCCTCCGGCAGCAGGACACTTTTGAAAACCATGGGCGCATGATCTTTCTCATTACTGGCAACAAAATCTGCCAAACTGCCGTTGTCCACTTCAGTTAGAACCCAAATTCTGAAAATAAGAAACTTTGCTAGGTGCATATATTTTAAAGCACGACCATTAATAATAATACCTCTCTGTATTATCCTCCAAGTGGGCTGTTGCACCAGTACTTGTTCATTCACAATATTCGGGTAGAAACTTAGACAATAAAACATTGCAAATCAGAAGGAATATTTCAAGGCAAACTCCGTATCAATAAAACAAACATAATATAAAGAGATCATGAGATTTGGAATCATAAAAGTAGCAAAGGAAAAAAGAAGAAATATGAACAGCACAGGAAATTTCGCTGGATGGTACTCATTCATCCCTGCTGAAAATGAAGATATGGGAACTTAGAGCTTCATGGAGAAATTGCTGATCAAGAGGTTGTAGATCAGTGAGCACAACCATCAGCTCATGTACAAAAAGGACACTGTCCTGCAACAAAAACTACTGGGAAAAAAATCACATCAAAAGGAGAGGAGGACAACTTCTGAACTTTAATTATAGAAGCAGCTAAGAGAGAGGAGGATATCTTCTGTACCTACTGAGGAGCTGCTCATGCCCAAAATATATAGAAGGAGTTCATATGTAAAAAAATGCAAACCTCTAACCTATGCATACTATTTCATACTAGTCAGATCTAAACCTAATTAATTCAGCGAATAATTTTCAAATTTACAATGGAATTACAAAGAAAATGTGGCAACATGTGAACCCAAAACCTGCATTATTGCTTCTGGCTTCATACAATGCCTTATTCCATAGAAAGGTATGTTCTAAAGAACAAAAAAATTGACTTCACCACGCATACAAAATGAACATAGAAAGATATATATAATAAAAGTTGCCAAAAAGAAAACTTAAACTTACATCCGAAACAGAGAAGACATGAGTATCACACGAACCTCCAAATCCACATCTAGAAAATGTATCTAAATCCACAACAGCATTTCTTCCACTAAGATCTAAAAGCAACCTAAAAGTAATCTTGGCTTATCTAATATGAAAATAGTGAAACTGCATCTAGGGGGTAAGCAGTCCCTTACACCTGATAACCATCCTCTTCACTTTTTCTGCTCAAACCTTCTGTTTTTAGCTGAACATCAAGGGATGAGATATTTATATAACCATCTTGTTCACTTTGTCTGCTATAAAAGCAACAGGTTATAGTTGATCATTAGCTAATGTGAAGATGTTTAGTTCTTGTCGACATATTAACAAACATATATTGATCGTGAAATAACCACATGAAGAGTATTGTATGTGTGTATTTCTATCAAGGTTTCTCTGCATTAAGCTTGACATATCAGACATTTTATTATAACAAAAAAAACCAGATTTCAAATTGATACACCAATTCAGCAAAAGAGAAGCTGTTGCTAAATGAGAGAGAGAGAGAGAGAGAGAGAGAGAGAGAGAGCTAGAGAGAGAACATGAGCCACCGCTGTGTGTACGGTCAGGGGAGAGATGGAGTTGCTGCAGCCATGGAGATAGATAAAAGTAGAGCAGCAACGGCAGGAGCTCCAATTTTTAGTACACGTAACGGGGAGAGAGGGATAGTGCAGAAGCGCCGCGTGCAAGAGCAATGGCCGTGCGTGTCCGTCGATGACAATCGTGGGCGGGAACGGAACACGGGTGAATGGGGGCCGGCGCTAATTGGTAGCAGAGGAGCCCAACGCTTGTTCCTGTGGTGGCGATTGGTGACTTACAGGCCGTTGAGGGAGGCGGCACCCGGGTGTCCGTGGGCAGCAGCGCACGCACAAAAGGAGGGGCAGCGACGCATGCGGCATGGGTGGCGCGCGCGGGGAGACCAGGTGGCGGTGTGGCGACGACGGCGCGAAGCAGGTCCCAGCGCCGGCCTTACTCGATGGAGGAGTCAGAACGGCGCAGCCGCCTCCTCCATGGAGGCTGCCGCTCCTTTGCCGTAGATGCCCCACAACCCATATGCCACAGCGGCCCTGGCACCACTCCAGATCGAGCAGCACGACACAGTTACGATGGCGGTGCCAACTTCGGTAGGGACGGCGATACAGTTCCTCGCTCGGTAGAGCATCAGCGGCGGCTCGACGCAGCTCCTCCCTGGTACTGTCCCTGAGAAGAAGACCCGAGGCAATAATCTGGCAAGGAAGGCGACCTATTTATAACCCCACACCGTAGCACGGTACGTACGTATGCATGGCAAAAGCGGTAGCAGTAAGCGGTGGGATTTCTAGAGCGAGGCACGATAGGACTCTAGAATAAACGGCAAAACCGGCACCGATCAGAGACACCAACAGCGGCAAGAACAGAAGAAAGCGACGCATCGATCGGGTAACAGCGGCCGAAAGAAACGCTAAACCAACCAAATCGATAGCCACACCCGTTCAAAAAATTTCAATAAAATACCTGCATCCACAAGGCCTTTCTACCCCACCGTGTACCAAAAAAATACCACGCGCCACATGCACGATTCACCATGGGTCACATTCATACAAGTGGTCTGTTCTCAAGGCAAAAACCTTGCCAGATATATAATGGTTTGGGTATGAGAACAGTTGGTTGTTTTTCCTATTTGCAGTACTCTAGTCGTACCATGTGTGGGTGTTAACTTATGATCTTGAGTCGTTTTGTATTTTCCGTGTAAGTTTTAATAAGCAGTACTAGTTTGTACGTACATTATATAAATGAAAATCCAAGGTGCTCTTCTCCCCACTGCTCAACATCATGGAGGTTATTCCCTTATTAGGTGCTAGTGACTGGTTCCACGGATGAAGAAAACTCTTAATTGTTGCTGCCTTGCTGCTGTTTTTGGTAGTTTGCGCATCGATTTGATGATTAGGGAGAAGAGCCACCAATCTGGAGGAGGGAGGTGACCAGGGCCATAAACATTAGTTCCCGCAAGCAACCACTTTGATGAAATTCCCACAACACGCCGCAGCGACGTCTTCTCCCCCTCTCGCTGGCAAGGAGCGGGCGCTCCCATGTTGTCTCTATGTCTTGAGGATAAATCACTGGACTATAGGTAATTTCTGGATCTCAGCACCTTTTGCCTCTATTTGTCTTCCTGCTCATGTCTTCCTCTGTTTAGCTTCAAAAATGCTGGAGCACTGTGTGCGACAGGCGAAAGCGTCTTACCTCATCAAGAGGGGACGATGTACGTGTTTATTGGCAGGGGCGCACATCATTGATAGCGCATACAGTTGAGAGAAATTACAACGGGAAGACCAAGATAAGGAATATGGTTACAAAGTTGAGATATCCCTCTAACTACCTATATTACATGCACAAGTAATATCTCCTGTCATGAGATATCCCGACAAGTAAATTCTTTAAAGCAATTAAGCTAGGCATATAGTGCTCAAGTAATGGATCCACCCGGATCCCAAGGTATATCAAAGCTAATTTTAATTAACAATGATTTTTAATTTAGTATTGAGCACAAATCAACATATATCATGCAGATGGCGGCTCCCACCCACCCCTCCCACCTCCGGCCTAGGTTCTCTGGCGATCTCCTTCTCTAGCCAGTGATTCATCCTCCCTCTCCACCCATCCTCTCCGGCGGCTCCTGATCTACACGGCTATACCCATTTCATATGGGCTCTTCTGGTGGATCAACGCTGGACTTGGATTTCTCGGCGGGTGCCATCTTTGCGGATAAGGTTTTCAATCATTGTGGGAGATCTATTCATCCCACAGATGACTCGGGCCACTTCATTATGGTTGTGTCTTTCAGCAGACACGTTTTTCGTTTTGATGATGACTCTGTGGTGGCTGCTTTGGAATCAGCGATTGGGGGTTCAGCTATTGAATTTTCGGTGCAAATCATACGGGACAAGGTATTCTCCTTTTTTGTCTCCTGCAAGCAAGTTGGTCTCTGCATTCTCCAGTTGAGATCGTTTACGTGTCCGCAATTCAAATGTTTCTTTCATCTCTGGGGAAATGGTGGTCCTAATTGGATCCGTGAATTTAAAATCTGGAAAAAAGAGTGTGACACTGAGTGGATCCTTGTGAGCCCCTCTAAGAAGCGTGCCACTTTGGGGTTGCTTGCCATGCATAAATCTCCGGCTAAATCTTATTTTAGATCGAATTCGTCATCGATGAAGAGGATTTCTTTTGCCACGTTTCAGCATTACCCTGTTTGTAAGGGTTATAGATATCCAGCGACTCAATCATGTGTTGAGACCGTTTCTGAAGCCGGCTATGTTGTTCATCCACGTGAAACTGTGATTTTGCCCCCGCCGCCGGTGACCGAACTTCAGTGGACGGTGGCAACGCCGTCCATCGCTTTCGGGGCGATCAACGTTCCTGGCAAAAACAACGTGGCTCGTTTCGGATCTTCAACCTCTAATTTGTTGTGATTTGAGCCAGCTTCGGTGGCACGTGATTACGTTGCACCGATTTCTCCAGCCCAGCATGGATGCATGTCCCAACTTAGGCCCCCGGCCCAACCTGACGCGGCTGCTCCCATTGGGCTGCCTGCTTCAGGTGGATCTTCTTCGGCCCAGTCTGGTTTGGCTCAACCGTCTCAAGATCTTTTGGATATATCCTCTGGCACAATACAATCTCCAGCTTCGGTTGTTTTGGAGGACCAGCCTCCGGATTTACGGGATGATGCGGCTCAATTTAATGATCTTATTGATGATATGGTGTTCAATGTTTGGAAATGTCAGAATTGTTTATCTTTGTTGCATTCCACCAATATGTGCACACACCAAATTCGCTGCCATAGATCCTTCCACCTGGGTCACCGAGCCAAAGGATGCTCCGACGCTGCGCATTCTCCGACTTACAAGTGGGTCCCGCGGGTCAATCCTATTTCCCCGGGCCGGTCAGCTGAGATTTTATCGCCCGTCGCCTCGGTTTCCCTCGCAGCCAGCCAAGTTGGGTCTTTGCCAAGTCCCATCACGCCTGCACCAACATCTTCGTCCCCGCCATTGCATGCTGAGCCACCCCCATCACACCGCCACCACCTTCCTCGACACCATCGCCACTTGCCACATCTCCACTTTCAGCAATGGCAACCTTCGAGCTCGACCCCACGCCTTTCGTCCCGCAGGGTTTTGAGATCATCGACGGTGGGCCGAGGAGGTTGCCGCGGACCTTCTACTCCCCTGCAGTGGCTCCAGATCGGCAGCATGAGGAGTACGCCATCGCCATCGTCGAGCCTGCTCCTTTGCCTGAAGAAGTTGCTATCTTCAGAAACATGGTAAGTGATTATGTGGTTAACACTCTTGGCTGTGCCGTTCTTGATGCTCAGCCTTCGATCCAAGGTGTTGGTCTTTTCCGTTTCCGTAGTCCGATTGCTAGGCAGGCTCTGGTAGATCATCCTCCGTTTGAGCTAGACATTGACAGATTTGTAAGATTTGTGCCTCATGATGAAGGGATTAATTTCAGAGCTGTTCAGGGTTTTCGGAGGAGTTGGGTGATGATTGTGGGAATACCTCTGGATTATAGGCGTACCCAATATATTGCTGATGCGATCAGTACTTTTGGTCGTTTTCATCACTGGCATCAAGATGACCCGCTTCTGGTTCGCACTTTGGCGTACGTTTCGTTCCCGGCTACTACTTTAGTGCCGCGTGATGTGGTTTACAGAGAGTTTGCGGATTTTGGAGGATCTCGCGTTTCTTGGTCTGCGCCCATATACATCTTCTCTGCTGATTTTGCTGATATCTTACCTCCAGATGAGGATCCAATGCCCTTCGATGGTAACCCTCATCCCTTACCTGGACATCTGCAGTTTAACAACCACAATTGGGTTGTGCCTGAATTCCCAGAGATTGGGTGGGATGAGCTGCCACCACCTGCTCAGGAGAATGCTCATCATAACCAGGATGCTCATGATGATGATCTGAATGTGCAGCAGGAGTTCGTGGAGGAAAATCAGATTGAGGTCATTCACTCCCAAGAATCAATTGTCCTTCAAGTTTATGAGGAGTCTGTTAATGATCAGCCAGTTCAGGAATTAGCAATTCTGCAGCAACCTGCTGCCCAGGTGCAGCCCCCTCTGCATGTTGGTCAAGTTTTAACAGTTTTTGGCCCTGTTTTACCGCCTGTGATGCAATGGCAGCGAGCTTTCTGCAAGTTTATGCCAGCTATCTTCTCTGCTGATATTCCAAAGTGTCTGTTCAAAACTGATCTGGGTGCTCTGCTACTGTCTAAAAGCTCCTGGGATATCCGTTGTATTGGGAACGAAGTCAGCCTCTCTCTTCTGCCTGAACCAGAGCCTGCAATTCGCCCTTCGCTTCATGTTGCTCTAGTTAAAAGGCCAGTTGCTTGGGCACTCTGCTTTGACGACCTTTCTGAACCTGTCAGTGAATCATTTGAGTTCTTTGCACTGCCAGAAGTTAATCCCAAGCGCAACAGGAAGTCAAAATCTTCTAGGATTGTTGTTGATACTGAGGTATGCCGTAGTGCGCGTCTCAGTGCCCTCAGGGAGGGTTACCGTGCTTCACCATGTTCGGGCCACAAGCAGGTCAAAGTCCAGGGTTCTTTCAAGCGGCGCCGTACTAGCTCAACTCAACAGGAGAATGGCTCGTCAGTGCCCCCACCAACGCCAATTGCCGACCTGCAGCGTATCGGGGCACGGTTGCGCATTGCACCTGAGAAGATCTCCAAGGATCAGCTTGAGGCTGACCCGTCTACCTCCACCTGCAGCAAGGGTTCTCATGAATAGTGGGTCCGGATGTTTCCTTGGTTTATGGCGTACCATTATAAACGCCATTTATCTGCTCTTTTATTTACTGCTTGGACTCTACCTTCTATATGTAGTTGGTCAGTGTAGGTCATTGCATGATCTACTTTTGCTGCTCTTTATTTTGGTTTGTAATAAATCAGACAGGGTTTAGAGATTGGAAAGTGTTATGTTGGAATGTGCGTGGTCTTAATTCCGAAGCACGGCAATTAGCAGTTAAGCAGAAAATTGATGAAAGTGGTTGCTCAGTCGTTTGTCTGCAAGAAACGAAGTGCATGCATATTGATCATAGATTCATTAGGAAATTCTGTCCTCGGCGTTTTGATAATTTTTGCTATGTACCTTCGTAGGGTGCATCGGCCGGTATGATCGTCATTTGGAATTCTGCTTTCTTCGAGGGAAAATTAATTGAGGCACGACGATATGGTATTCAAATGGAATTCCGCTCAAAGCATACCTCTGAAATCTGGACGCTCGTGTCTGTTTATGGTCCATGCCAGGGTCCTTCCAGAGATGATTTTGTGCAATGGTTATATAATCTTGATATTAACCCTGATGATAATTGGCTGTTGTTAGGAGACTTTAATTTCATGCGATCGTTGGAAAATCGCAACCATCCTGGGGGTAATATCAGCGATATCTTTCTTTTTAATGACGTGATTGGCCATCTGGGTCTCGTGGAATTACCAATTAAGGGACGACAGTTTACCTGGTCGAACATGCAAACTGACCCTTTACTTGAACAGATAGACTGGTTTTTTACCTTAGTTGCATGGACCACGGAGCATCCTAACACGCTTGTTCTGCCCCTTGCACGCACGGCCTCTGATCATGTCCCGTGTGTAGTCTCAATTGCTACTGCTATTCCTAAGGCTAAAATTTTCCGCTTTGAAAACTACTGGATAGACTTGCTGGGTTTTCTGATTGTGTTGATCAAGTTTGGAGCAAGCCTGTGGCCAGACCCTCAGCGGCTCTGATTATTTCCTCTAAATTTAAAGCTCTTCGGTCTGCTCTGAAAAAATGGCACATGAATTTATCCACAATTAAGGCATTAATTTCTGATTGTAACAAGGTGATTCTCTTCTTTGATGAGTTGGAGGAGATCAGGCCGTTGTCAAGGCCGGAGTTTAATTTCAGGCGGGTAGTCAAATTGCATTTGGAGGATATTTTGCACTGGCAATATATTTATTGGAAGCAACGTTGTACTATTCGCAGCATTAAATTTGGTGAGGAAAATTCAAAGTTTTTTCATGCAATGGCCACGGAAAGGTATAGGAGAAATACAATCTCATCCATCAAGAATGCTAATGGTGATGTGGTCACCGATCACCACCAACTTGCGACCATGTTCTGGGCTGATTTTAACCAGCGAATGGGTAATGCCAAAGAAATTACTATGGGTTTTGACTTGGACACATTAATTGAGAGAATTGATGGTCTTGAGGAACTTTCCCAGCCTTTCACTGATTCCGAGGTTGATCTTGTCATTAAGAGCATGCCTACCGACCGTGCCCCTGGCCCAGATGGTTTCTCGGGATTGTTTCTTAAGAGGTACTGGCCAATTCTTATGGAGGATTTCATGCATCTTTTGAAGGAGTTTTATGAGGGTAATTGCAACCTGGAATGTCTGAACACCTCTTTAATTACTTTGATTCCCAAGAAACTCAGCCCGAAAGTGGTCGGAGACTTTTGGCCTATCTCCTTGACCAACACGTGCTTAAAATTTCTGACCAAGTTGCTAGTGAATCGTCTTCAGAAAGTGATTCTTTGGTGCATCCATCGTAATCAATACGGTTTTCTCCGGTGTCGGTCTATTCAAGACTGCCTCGCTTGGTGTTTCGAGTACATTCATCAATGCAAGGCCTCCAAGCGGCCAATTGTTCTGCTGAAGTTGGATTTTACGAAGGCTTTTGACATGATCGAGCATGACCTAATCTTCAAAATTTTGCAATGCAAGGGCTTTGACTCTCGCTGGAATGGTTGGATCAATAATATTTTGTCATCGGGTTCTTTTTCGGTCCTTCTTAATGGCGTGCCCGGAAAGCATTTTGTATGCAAAACTGGTGTGCGGCAGGGAGGTCTTCTCTCTCCATTGCTTTTTGTGATCGCAGTTGACTTATTACAATCTGTCGTTAATGAGATGTGCTCCAGGAATATTCTGTCTCTGCCGATCCCAACCAACTCCAATGATTACCCAATTTTGCAATATGCCGACGACACATTAATTGTGCTGCCTGCGATTGATGAGCAGCTCGTAGCCTTCAAGGAAATGCTTGTCACATTTGCTGAGTCTACTGATTTGTGTGTTAATTTTAGTAAGTCCTCCCTCATTCCTCTAAATATGTCTGATGAAGAGGGCGCCAGAGTTGCCTCTCTGCTAGGATGTGACGTTGGCACAATGCCTTTCACATACCTTGGATTGCCTATGGGTACATCTAGACCCACCATTTATGATCTGCTGCCTTTGGTTGATCGCATCGAGCGCCGTTTATCCGCCTCGTCATGCTTACTTAACCAAGGAAGCTGTCTGCAGCTTCTTCAGTCTATGTTGTGCTCCATGCCTATATATTTTCTGTGCACTTTACACCTTCCTAAAGGAATTATTCAACAGTTAGAGCGGATCATGAGACAATGTCTATGGCGAGGCAACACGGATAATCCACGACAGTCACTTGCTGCATGGGATCTAGTTTGTCGCCCTAAGGTATCGGGTGGTTTGGGTGTTCTTAATCTGACCATCCAAAATGAGGCTTTACTCATTAAGCATCTCTTCAAGTTTTTCAACAAAGTGGATGTGCCTTGGGTATCTTTAATTTGGGATTCTTATTATGCTTCCTCTCCACCCCAAAGCACGCAGATTTGTGGTTCTTTTTGGTGGCGTGATGTCATGCACTTATATCCCAATTTCTGCAAACTAGCTATCCCACATGTCCACGCTGGGGACATAGTGCTTTTTTGGCTCGATCGATGGCATTTGGGAAATCGGGCGGTTTTGTTGAATGAATGTTTCCCGAGGCTTTGCTCTTTTGTTGTTGATGAGGCAATCACAGTTAAGGATTTTTTGGAGCAGCCGGATATCTTGGAGCACTTTCATCTGCCTCTATCGCAAGAGGCTTACTCAGAATTTACTCAATTACAAGCACTACTGCCTTTGATCAATCTGGATGCTGGGAGCAAGGATACTTGGAAGTGGCCTTCGAAATCTGGTGACTATAGGGCCAAGTTATATTATGACTCTTGCTTCACGCACATTGTGGTTGACCCCATTTTCAAGTGGATTTGGAAGTGTGCATGCACACTAGAGCTAAAAAATTTTGGCTGGCTTCTGCTAATGGATCGGTTGAACACCAGGGATATGATGCAACGTCGGCAGTGGATCATCCAGGATGATACTTGTGTGCTTTGCAACCTTGCTCAGCATGAGGACCGGGCCCATCTCTTCTTTGCTTGCAAATTCAGCCAAAGGGTTTGGAACTATGTTGGGATATCTTGGACTGTTCTACCCAACCAAACCACTTATGATATGGCCCAAGAAGTTAGAAAGGATTTTGGTCTCCCTTTCTTCTCTGAGGTGGTTTTTGTGGCTACTTGGAATATTTGGATCCAAAGGAATGGGAAGATCTTCAGAAATGAGCAGCCCTCATTTAGAGCTTGGAGGAGAAACTTTATTCATGACATCTCTCTTCTCTCCCACAGGATTCGGTGCAAATATAAGGATAGTCTTATGTCTTGGATAGCTAACCTTACCTAGTTTATTCTTTTGTAAGTATTTAACTCCTCCTGTATAGTTGCAAAGTTGTAACTTGAACTCTTTTTTATTAGTTAATAAAAGACTGTGAGGCTGTTGCCTTGCAGTACATAGTCAAAAAAACATATATCATGCAGCATCGAAGTCTAACTCTGTTCATATGTATCGGCATGCCATAAAAGAACAATTTATGCACACATACAGAGCATAAACAGTTTCTTGCAATTTTATTGTGTTTGAAACATAAAAAGGACGGATATATGTAGTTCCTCTCTGATAATAATTACAAGTAGGAGCAGCAAGCACATGCATATTATATTTATCAAAATCATCATGTGTAGTAGTAAAACGCAACCCATCAATATAATCCTTAATAAGCGCAAACTTCTCCGATATAATGTAGTTGGGAGAATTCAAAAGGATAATAGAACTGCCATGCATGGGTGTAATAGCAACAATTTCATTCTTAGCATAAGGAACTATAGCAAGTTCATCTTCGTCGGCATAATTCATATTGGCATCATGGCCACAAGCATAGAAAGCATCAATTTCATCAAAAAGGAATATTTCAAACGAATCAACAGGGTCATATAGAAATCATCATAGCATTCACCTTCAGTAAGCACGAAAGAAAATTAAATAATGTATGATTTTAAGGGTTACTCTCATCAGAAGATGGGCACGGGTGATCAATCCGGTCTTCCTCCTTTTGTTCTTCGCTCTCCTTCTCACCTTTTCCATCTAATGAGCTTACATTGTCATTAATTTTTTCTTCTATAGATTCCTGCAAAATATTAGTCTCTTCTTGGACAATGGAGGTGTCCTCAATTTATGGTTTAATATAAGCATTAAAGCATAGTTTTTTATAGCAATAATCAAGTATGGCAAAATTTCTAGATTCGTAGATAGTAGCATCATACTTTTCAATCAAAGAAGCAATTTCATAAGCACCTTTAAAAGCAACAAATTCTTCAATTTGTTCAGTATCATAGTAATTATAAGCATCTTTGGCATAAAAAGATAAGATACCATTATCCTTAAACTCACATTGGAATTGAAAGTGTTTTTTAGGGTCTTCAGAACAACAAGTAAAATCATATATTTGACATAAATTCCAAGCATAGCACTGCAAACAATTAATTTGATGTCGTAAAAGTTTCACTTTTTGAGACAAGCGGAGTCGCACAAAATAAGCATGCTCATTTAATGATTTTTCCTCAACTAAGCTAGTTGGGTTTTCAGCACGGCACATAGGGATGAAAGATGATCCAAGTAGAAAGCTTCAGTAGTATGATATATTTTGGGTGGTTCTTCAACCATTGGTTTAGCAGGTACAACTACTTTTTTTGTGTACTTTGCATTTTCTACCCATAACTAAAGATAGAAAATAAGAGCACAAAATAAAAACTACTCAGTGATTGAGCAAACAAGCACACACGAGAATATTCACCCCATGCTATTGCTCTCCGGTAACAACACCACAAAAAGGTCTTGATAACCCACAAGTATAGGAGATCAATTGTAGCTTTTTCGATAAATAAGAGTGTCGAACCCAACGAGGAACTAAAGGTAGGATTTGTATTCCATTCAAGTTCTATCGACCACCGATACAACTCTACACACGCTTGACGTTCGCTTTACCTAGAACAAGAATAAAAATAGAAGTACTTTGTAGGTGTAATGGGATAGGTTTGCAAGATAATAAAGAGCACACAAATAAAAGTTAGGGGCTGTTTAGATAAAGAAATAATTAAGTTAGTTTTAGTAGAGAGCCTTTTGTTACAAGAAAGTTAGTTGTCCCTAGGCAATCGATAACTAGACCGGTAATCATTATTGCAATTTTGTATGAGGGTGAGGCATGAACTAACATACTTTCTCTCCTCGGATCATATGCATTCATGATTCGAAGTCTAGAAAGCATCCGCAACCACTAAAGATCATTAAGGTGAAACCCAACCATAGCATTAAAGTATCAAGTCATCTTTACTCCCATACACAACAACCCCCTTACTTGGGGCTGTGCTTCTGTCACTCACGCCACCCACCATAAGAGAATCATGAAAGTATTGCAACACCCTACAGTGGGGATCCATCACGCTTGCGCGACTCGGAGAGCACCATAGGATAATGATACGTCTCCAACGTATCTATAATTTTTGATTGTTCCATGCTATTATATTACCCGTTTTGGATGTTTATGGGCTTTACTTTACACTTTTATATCATTTTTGGGACTAACCTACTAACCGGAGGCCCAGCCCGAATTGCTGTTTTTTTGCCTATTTCAGTGTTTCGAAGAAAAGGAATATCAAATGGAGTCCAAACGGAATGAAACCTTCGGGAGCGATCTTTTTGGAACAAACGCAATCCAGGAGACTTGGAGTGGACGTCAAGCAGCAACCGAGGCGGCCACAAGGGTGCCCGGCGCGCCCCAGGGGGGTAGGCGCGCCCCCACCCTTGTGGGACCCTCGTGGCTCAACCGACCTACTTCTTCCTCCTATATATACCCACGTACCCCAAAAACATCCAGGAGCACCACGAAAAAATATTTCCACCACCGCAACCTTCTGTATCCGCGAGATCCCATCTTGGAGCCTTTGTCGGCGCTCCGCCGGAGGGGGAATCGACCACGGAGGGCCTCTACATCATCTCCAAGGCCTCTCCGATGAGTTGTGAGTAGTTTACCACAGACCTTCGGTTCCATAATTATTAGCTAGATGGCTTCTTCTCTCTATTTGAATCTCCATACAAAGTTCTCCTTGATCTTCTTGGAGATCTATTCGATGCAACTCTTTTTGCGGTGTGTTTGTGGAGATCCGATGAATTGTGGTTTTATGATCAAGTTTATCTATGAGAAATAGTTGAATCTTCTCTAAATTCTTTTATGTGTGATTGGTTATCTTTCCAAGTCTCTTTGAATTATCAGTTTGGTTTGGCCAACTAGATTGATCTTTCTTGCAATGGGAGAAGTGCTTAGCTTTGGGTTCAATCTTGCGGTGTCCTTTCCCAGTGACAGCAGGGGCAGCAAGGCACGTATTGTATTGTTGCCATCGAGGATGAAAAGATGGGGTTTATATCATATTGCTTGAGTTTATCCCTCTACATCATGTCATCTTGCTTAATGTGTTACTCTGTTCTTATGAACTTAATACTCTAGATGCAGGCAGGAGTCGGTCGATGTGTGGAGTAATAGTAGTAGATGCAGAATCGTTTCAATCTACTTGTTGTGGACGTGATGCCTATACACATGATTATGCCTAGATACTCTCATAACTATGCACTTTTCTATCAATTGCTCGACAATAATTTGTTCACCCACCGTAATACTTATGCTATCTGTAGAGAAGCCACTAGTGAAATCTATGGCCCCGGGGTCTATCTTTTATCATATAAGTTTTCCATCTACTTTTATTTGCATCTTTTACTTTCCAATCTATATCATAAAAATACCAAAAATATTTATCTTATCTTATTATCTCTATCAGATCTCACTTTCGCAAGTTACTGTGAAGGGATTGACAACCCCCTTTATCGCGTTGGTTGCGAGGTTCTTGTTTGTCTGTGTAGGTACGGGGGACTTTTGAGGAGCCTCCTACTGGATTGATACCTTGGTTCTCAAAAACTGAGGGAAATTGTCGGTGTACTAAGGTAGGGGTACCTCAGTACCCCAACTTGTGCACGGGCAGTTGCAGCTTCCCGCGGCAGGGTTTACCACGAGCTCGCCGGAGACCTTCCTGCTCCGTGTCGAGCCATTCAAAGACAAAGTATACAAGACAGAAGATCGAGCCCCCGGCAAGCGGAGCTTGCCGGGAAGGCCGTCCCAGGCTCAAGGTTATATCACTCGCACAAGGCCCCGGCGAGAGGAGCTCGCCGGGAAGACTAGGAGATCACATCATAGAAGACACGCCTCGGCGCTATGTGCGTCCCGGCGAGGGCCCGGGGAGCGGCAAGTTACAGAGCCCGGCAAGCTCCCGGGCCCGGCTAGGTCAAGGCCCCGGCAAGGTGCTTGCCGGGAGGATTGCGCTGTGTGCCTGCGCTCCAGCTCATCCGCCCACGCGTCGCCCTGGGGCCTTTCCAGGGACGCGTGGCGGATGGCTGTGCAGCCTGGGGGACACGGTGGCACTTCACGGTGGTGAATCCATCGCCGTGGCAGACGGAGACGCAAGGGCGGGAGCTTTTGGGGTCGACGGCGACGGGCATTAAATGCCCTTGTCCCCCTCTGTCAAAAGTAGGTAGCGACCACTGTTCATGCACTGTAGCTTCACTGTTCCCGCACTGTTCCAACTACCACCTCTTTTACGTTTTTACCCCTTTCTCCTACGTTGACACCTGTCGGTGACCCCTTGCACTATAAAAGGAGGCCCATGCACAACGTGGAGGGGGTCGGAGGTTCGGAGGTTCGGCGAGTTCGACTCACTCGACGCCACAACACCACCATACGCTCGCTCTCTCGAGCAAGATCAAATACAAACACAAAGCAGCAGTAGGAGTTTTATCTCTCCGGAGAGCTCCGAAGCTGGGTAAAAACCCGCCCGCGTGCTCGCCTCGATCTGCTCTCTGTGCCTCCTCCGCCTCGTGCATCAAGACTCACGAAGGGGCCCCGGCCCCATAGGTGCCCGCGGCGGGCAGGATTCCCCCGGCAGAAATACTTACGCTACTTTGCTGCATCACCCTTTCGTCTTCAAGGGAAAAACCAACGCATGCTCAAGAGGTAGCAAGAAGGATTTGTGGCACCGTTGCCGGGGAGGTCTTCGCTCAAGTCAATACATACCAAGTACCCATCACAAACTCATCTCCCTCACATTACATTATTTGCCATTTGCCTCTCGTTTTCCTCTCCCCCATTTCACCCTTGCCATTTTATTCGCCCTCTCTTTCCCCTTCGTCTCTCTCTCTCTCTCTTTTGCTTGCCTCTTGTGTGCTTGTGTGTTGGATTGCTTGTCACGATGGCGCAAGATAATACCAAACTGTGTGACTTTTCCAATACCAATAATAATGATTTCCTTAGCACTCCGATTGCTCCTCTTAATGATGCTGAATCTTGTGAAATCAATGCTGCTTTGTTGAATCTTGTTATGAAAGATCAATTCTCCGGCCTTCCTAGTGAAGATGCCGCTACTCATCTAAACAACTTTGTTGATTTGTGCGATATGCAAAAGAAAAAAGATACGGATAACAATATTGTTAAATTGAAGTTATTTCCGTTTTCACTTAGAGATCGTGCTAAAGTTTGGTTTTCGTCTTTGCCCAAAAATAGTATTGATTCTTGGAACAAGTGCAAAGATGCTTTTATCTCTAAGTATTTTCCTCCCGCTAAGATTATCACTCTTAGGAACGATATTATGAATTTTAGACAACTTGATCATGAGAATGTTGCACAATCTTGGGAAAGAATGAAATTAATGATTTTCAATTGCCCTACTCATGGTTTGAATTTATGGATGAACACACAAAACTTTTATGCTGGATTGAATTTTGCTTCTAGAAACCTTTTATATTTGGCCGCGGGAGGCACTTTTATGGAAATCACTTTAGGAGAAGCTACTAAACTCCTTGATAACATTATGGTTAATTATTCTCAATGGCACACCGAAAGATCTACTCGTAAAAAAGTTCATACTATAGAAGAAATTAATGTTTTGAGTGGAAAGATGGATGAACTTATGAAATTGTTTGCTACGAAGAGTGCACCTATTGATCCCAATGATATGCCTTTGTCTACTTTGATTGAGAATGATAATGAATCTACGGATGTGAATTTTGTTGGTAGGAATAATTTTGGTAACAACGCTTATAGAGGAAACTTTAATCCTAGGCCGTTTCCTAGTAATTCCTCTAATAATTATGGTAATTCCTACAACAACTCTTATGGAAATTTTAATAAGATGCCCTCTGATTTTGAGAATAGTGTTAAAGAATTTATGATCTCTCAAAAGAATTTTAATGCTTTGCTTGAAGAAAAATTGCTTAAAGTTGATGTATTGGCTAGGAACGTTGATAGACTTTCGCTTGATGTTGATTCTTTGAAACTTAGATCTATTCCACCTAAGCATGATATCAATTAGTCTCTCAAAGCCATGAAAATTTCCATTGATGAGTGCAAATAAAGAACCACTAGGATGCGTGCAAAGAAAGATTGCTTTGTAAAAGCGTGTTCTTCTAGTTTCCATGCAAATAATGATGAATATCTAAAAGTTATTGATGTGTCCCTATTAAATCTTTGTTTTGGAATATGAATCTTTATAATGATGGGACTGGAGATGAGTCAACTTTAGTTAAAAGGCGTCCCAACGATTCAGAGTTTTTAGATCTTGATGCTAAATTTGGTAAAAGTGGGATTGGAGAGGTCAAAACTTTACATAGCATTGAACCCAGTATTATGGATTTCAAAGAATTTAATTATGATAATTGTTCTTTAATAGATTGTATTTCCTTGTTGCAATCCATGTTCAATTCTCCTCATCCTTATAGTCAAAATAAAGCTTTTACCAAACATATTGTTAATGCCTTGATGCAATCTTATGAAGAAAAACTTGAGTTGGAAGTTTTTATACCTAGAAAACTTTATGATGAGTGGGAACCTACTATAAAAATTAAAATTAAAGATCCTGAATGCTATGCTTTGTGTGATTTGGGTGCTAGTGTTTCCACGATTCCGAAAACTTTATGTGATGAGCCAGGTTTCCATGATTTTGATGATTGCTCTTTAAACTTGCACCTTGCGGATTCCACCATTAAGAAACCTATGGGAAGGATAAATGATGTTCTTATTGTTGCAAATAGGAATTATGTGCCCGTAGATTTTATCGTTCTTGATATAGATTGCAATCTTTCATGTCCTATTATTCTTGGTAGGCCTTTCCTTAGAACGATTCGTGCAATTATTGATATGAAGGAACGGAATATTAGATTACAATTTTCATTAAGTAAAGGCATGGAACACTTCTCTAGAAATAAAGTCAAATTACCTTATGAATCCATTATGCGTGCCACTTATGAATTGAATACCAAAGATGACAATACTTAGATCTATTCTCGCTTTTATGCCTAGCTAGGGGTGTTAAACGATAGCGCTTGTTGGGAGGCAACTCAATTTTATTTTTGTTTCTTGATTTTTGCTTATGTTTAGTAATAAATATTTCAGCTAGCCTCTGTTTAGATGCGGTTTTATGTTTAATTAGTGTTTGTGCCAAGTAGTACCTATAGGATAACCTACGGTGATAGTTAATTTGATTCTGCTGAAAAACAGAAACTTTTGCATGCACGAGAATAATTTTAGTAACTCACAAGGACGTGCTTTTGCGTTGATTCTTTTTGATGTAGATCAATAGACAAATTTCCCAGAACTTCCTATTTTGGTAGGATTTTTAGAGTTCCAGAAGTATTAAAAAATTACAGATTGCTACAAACTGTTCTGTTTTTGATAGATTCTGTTTTTCGTGTGTTGTTTGCTTATTTTGATGCATCTATGGCAAGTATCGGGGGGGTATGAACCATAGAGAAGTTGTAATACAGTAGGTATAACACCAATATAAATAAAGAATGAGTTCATTACACTACCTTATGTGGCGGTTTTTCTTTCTTGCACTAACGGAGCTTATGACATTTCCTGTTGAGTTTTGTGTTGTGAAGTTTTCATGTTTTGGGTAAAGATTTGATGGACTATGGAATAAGGAGTGGCAAGAGCCTGAGCTTGGGGATGCCCATGGCACCCCAAGATATTCAAGGACAACCAAAAGCCTAAGCTTGGCGATGCCCCGGAAGGCATCCCCTCTTTCGTCTTCGTCTATCGGTAACTTTACTTGGAGCTATATTTTTATTCGCCACATGATATGGGTTTTCCTTGGAGCGTCTTGTGTGATATGAGTCTTTTCTTTTTAGTTTACCACAATTGTCCTTGCTGTACACACCTTTTGAGAGAGACACACATGATTTGGAATTTATTAGAATACTCTATGTGCTTCACTTATATCTTTTGAGCTAGACAAGATTTGCTCTAGTGCTTCACATATATCTTTTAGAGCACGGCGGTGGCTTGATTTTGTAGAAATTGTTGAACTCTCATAATTCACTTATATCATTTTGAGAGTCTTTTAGAAAAGCATGGTATTTGCTATGGTTATAAATTTGGTCCTAGAATGATGACCATCCAAGTTGGGTATAATAAAAACTATCATAGAAAGTGCGTTAAACACTATGATCAATTTGATGCTTGATAATTGGGTGGTAATGTTAGAGTCATGCTAGTTGGGTAATTATGAAATTGAGAAATACTTGTGTTAAGGTTGGCAAGTCCCGTAGCATGCACGTATATATGGTAAAAGTTGTGTGACAAATTTGTTACATGGGATGCTCTTTTAATTGTCTTCCTTATGAGTGGAGGTCGGGATCGCGTGATTGTTAACTGCTACCAACCCTTCCCATAGGAGCATGCGTACTAGTACTTTGCTTCGAGGGCAAGTAGACTTTTGCAATAAGTATGTGAGTTCTTTATGACTAATGTGAGTCCATGGATTATACGCACTCTCACCATTCCACCATTGCTAACCTCTATTATGCCGCACAACTTTCGCCGGTATTATGCACCCACCATTTACCTTCCTCAAAACAGCCACCATACCTACCTATTATGGCATTTCCATAGCCATTCAGAGGTATATTTCCATGCAACTTTCCACCGTTCCGTTTATTATGACACGCCCCATCATTGTCATAGTGCTCTTTGCATGATCATGTAGTTGACATCCTATTTGTGGCAAGGCCACTTTCATAATTCTTCATACATGTCACTCTTGATTCATTGCATATCCTGGTACACCGCCGGAGGCATTCACGTAGAGTCATATTTTGTTCTAATTATTGAGTTGTAATTCTTGAGTAGTAAATCAATAAAAGTTTGATGATCTTCATTATTAGAGCATTGTCCTGAGTGAGGAAAGGATGATGAAGACTATGATTCCCCCACAAGTTGGGATGAGACATCGGACAAAAAAAATAAAAGAGGCCAAAAAAGCCCATACAAAAAAGAGGCCAAAGAAGCCCACCAAAAAAAAAGAAAAAAATGAAATGAGATAAAAGAGAGAAGGGACAATGCTACTATCTTTTTTCCACACTTGTGCTTCAAAGTAGGACCATGATCTTCATGATAGAGAGTCTCCTATGTTGTCACTTTCATATACTAGTGGGAATTTTTCATTATAGAACTTGGCTTGTATATTCCAATGATGGGATTCCTCAAAATGCCCTAGGTCTTCGTGAGCAAACAAGTTGGATGCACACCCACTTAGTTTCTTTTGTTGAGCTTTCATATATTTATAGCTCTAGTGCATCCGTTGCATGGCAATCCCTACTCACTCACATTGATATCTATTAATGGGCATCTCCATAGCCCGTTGATACACCTAGTTGATGTGAGATTATCTTCTCCCTTTTTTCTTCACAACCACCACCCTATGCCACATATAGTGCTATGTCCATGGCTTGCGCTCATTTATTGCGTAAGAGTTGAAAAAGCTGAAGCGTTAAAAAGTATGAACCAATTGCTTGGCTGAAACCGGGGTTGTGCATGATGGGAGTATTTTGTGTAATGAAAATGAAGCATGGCCTAACTATATGATTTTGTAGGGATAAGCTTTCTTTGGCTATGCTATTTTGATAAGACATGATTACTTGTTAGTATGCTTGAAGTATTACTATTTTTATGTTTTATGGACTTTTATCTTGAATCATTTGGATCTGAACAATCATGCCACAATAAAGAAAATTAAATCGAGAATTATGCTAGGTAGCATTCCACATCCAAAATTCTGTTCTTATCATTTACCTACTCGAGGACGAGCAGGAATTAAGCTTGGGGATGCTTGATACGTCTCCAACGTATCTATAATTTTTGATTGTTCCATGCTATTATATTACCCATTTTGGATGTTCATGGGCTTTACTTTACACTTTTATATCATTTTTGGAACTAACCTACTAACCGGAGGCCCAACCTGAATTGCTGTTTTTTTTCCTATTTCAGTGTTTCAAAGAAAAGGAATATCAAACGGAGTCCAAACGGAATGAAACCTTCGGGAACGATCTTTTTGGAACAAATGCAATCTAGGAGACTTGGAGTGGACGTCAAGCAGCAAACGAGGCGGCCACGAGGGTGCCCGGCGCGCCCCCACCCTCGTGGGCCTGTCGTGGCTCAACCGACCTACTTCTTCCTCCTATATATACCCACGTACCCCGAAAACATCCAGGAGCACCACGAAATACTATTTCCATAGCCGCAACCTTCTGTATCCGCGAGATCCCATCTTGGAGCCTTCGTCGGCGCTCCGCCGGAGGGGGAATCAACTACGGAGGGCCTCTACATCATCTCCAAGGCCTCCCCGATGAGTTGTGGGTAGTTTACCACAGACCTTCGGGTCCATAGTTATTAGCTAGATGGCTTCTTCTCTCTCTTTGAATCTCAATACAAAGTTCTCCTTGATCTTCTTGGAGACCTATTTGATGTAACTCTTTTTGCGGTGTGTTTGTCGAGATCCGATGAATAGTAGGTTTATGATCATGTTTATCTGTGAGAAATAATTGAATATTCTCTGTATTCTTTTATGTGTGATTGGTTATCTTTGCAAGTCTCTTGGAATTATCAGTATGGTTTGGCCTACTAGATTGATCTTTCTTGCAGGAGAAGTGCTTAGCTTTGGGTTCAATCTTGCGGTGTCCTTTCCCAGTGACAGCAGGGGCAGCAAGGCACATATTTTATTGTTGCCATCAAGGATAAAAAGATGGGATTTATATCATATTGCTTGAGTTTATCCCTCTACATCATGTCATCTTGCTTAATGCGTTACTCTGTTCTTATGAACTTAATACTCTAGATGTAGGCAGGAGTCGGTAGATGTGTGGAGTAATAGTAGTAGATGCAGAGTCGTTTCGATCTACTTGTTGTGGACGTGATGCCTATATACATGATCATGCCTAGATACTCTCATAACTATGCACTTTTCTATCAATTGCTCGACAGTAATTTGTTCACCCACTGTAATACTTATGCTATCTTGAGAGAAGCCACTAGTGAAACCTATGGCCCCCGGGTCTATCTTTTATCATATAAGTTTTCCATCTACTTTTATTTGTATCTTTTACTTTCCAATCTATATCATAAAAATACCAAAAATATTTATATTATCTTATTATCTCTATCAGATCTCACTTTCGCAAGTTACCATGAAGGGATTGACAACCCCTTTATCGCGTTGGTTGCGAGGTTCTAGTTTGTTTGTGTAGGTACGAGGGACTTTTGAGGAGCCTCCTACTGGATTGATACCTTGGTTCTCAAAAACCGAGGGAAATACTTATGCTACTTTGTTGCATCACCCTTTCCTCTTCAAGGGAAAAACCAATGCATGCTCAAGAGGTAGCAGATAACACCAATAATAAAACATACAACTCAAACCAATCACAATCATCAATCAACCCATAAGACAAAATGGATCTACTCAAACATCATAGGATAGACACATATCATTGGATAATAATATATAGCATTGAGCGCCATGTTTAAGTAGAAATTACAGGCAGGAGAAGAGGTGTTACACCGCTGCATAGAGGGTGAGAGAGTTGGTGATGCCAGCGGTGAAGTTGTTGGTGTAGATCGCTGTCATGATGTTGGCCCCGGCGGCGTTCCGGCACCACCGGGAGAGAGGTGGAGAGAGCCCCCCTCCTTTTTGTTCTTCTTCCTTGACCTCCCCCTAGATGGGAGGAGCTTCTCCTCTCTGATCCATGACCTCCATGGCGGTGAAGGGGCGGAAGCCCCGCCGAGATAGGATCTATTTCTCTGTTTCTCTTATGTTTCGCGTTCCTATTTTTTGGCCTTTCACCATTTCTTAAAGTCTCGGAGATCCGTAACTCCGATTGGGCTGAAATTTTGAGGGAATTTTCTTCCAGATATTATCTTTCTTGCGGCCAAAGGATACCTCCAACCGTCCTACAATGTGGCCAGAAGCCTGCTAGCGCACCCACCCCCCTGGCGCGTTCCCTCTTAGCTTGTGGGGCCTGTGAGCCACCGCTTACGCTGATTCTTCTTCCCAAAAATCACATATATTTCAAAACAATCTCTGTAATTTTTACCATGTTTGGACTTCGTTTGATATGGATATTCTAAGAAACAAAAAATATGCAACAAACAGGAACGGACAATGGACACTCGATCAATATGTTAGTCCCAAAAATAATATAAATTACTGCCAAAAGTGTTTGAAAGTTGTATAATATTGGCATGGAACAATAAAAAATTATAGATATGACGAAGACGTATCAAGCTTATATAATAGAAGATGGGCATCGGAGGCTGGCCAGGGGCCGCACAAGCCACCAGGGCGCGCCCTGGTGCCTTGTGGGCACCTGGGTGGCCCCCTCTTCTACTTCTTTCTTCCAATGTTTTTTATTTATTCCAAAATAATTCTCTATTATATTTCAGCTCATTTGGAGATGTGTAGAATAGATTTCTTTGACATAGCTTTTTCAGGCTCAGAATTCCAGCTGCCGGCAATCTCCCTCTTCATGTAAGTCTTGCAAATTAAGAGAGAAGGGGCACTAGAATTGTGATACAAAGTATTATAATGGCCAAACACATTATAAATAACAGTAGGAATACATGATGCAAAATGGATGTATCAGTCACCGGTACCCGTACACTTTGGCAACCCTTGGGGGTGGTCACTGGAACCCATACGAATTGCTCGGTACAATCTCCACAACTTAATTAGAGGCCCCGACGCTTTTCCCGGAGCTTTCCACCATAATGATTGAGCTCCACGACATCACCAACCGTCTAGGGTGTCCAAGCACCCAATAGGCACATGTTCTAGGGTAGCCAAACAACCAAGAGTAATAAGCTTCTCAACTTTCACTTCCACGTATTACAATGGAAAACTCAAATCGATGCAACTAATGCAATGGCAAGAACACACGAAGTGGTCATGTCC
This sequence comes from Aegilops speltoides, assembly GCA_021437245.1. Lineage (NCBI taxonomy): Eukaryota > Viridiplantae > Streptophyta > Magnoliopsida > Poales > Poaceae > Aegilops > Aegilops speltoides. Next base: position 1,618,217 of record CM038141.1, on the reverse strand, counting down.
CTCACTCCCAACCCCACCACAACAACAGAAGCTATGGAGGAATATGAGAGGAAGAACAAGGAGAACACCAAGAACTCCAAGATCTAGATCCAAGGGGTTCCCCTCACATAAAAAAGTAAGTGATTGTGAAATGTGGAACTATATATCCTCTCTCTTTTCCCTCAAAAGGAGCAAGAATCATCTGAGGGATTGAGAGATAGCAAGCTCAAAGAAGGTCAGCAATGGGGGGGCAAACATGAGCTCAATGGATAAGAACCATTATGGCCACTGGTCGTGCACAACGGTTCTACTGCTTAGGGGAGCGGTACTACCGCTTAGCACAGTAAACGCAACCAAATGAGACAGGAAAACATGTGGTAAATTAGCCAGAGCGGTACTACAACTCTACTACCACTTACAGGAGGTACTACTGCTCGGGAGCAGTACTACAACTTATAAGCGGTACTACCTCTCTACTACCGTGAAATTCGTTGCGAGTTCTAGCAGCCTAAATATAAGCGGAAGTGATGACCCATAAGTATAGGGGATCAATCTTAGTCCTTTCGGTAAGTAAGAGTGTCGAACCGAATGAGGAGCATAAGGAAATGACAAGCGGTTTTCAGCAAGGTAATGTATGCATGCACTGAAATTATTGGTAACAAACCGTTCGATGGCAAGGTAATTTGTAGCAAGTAACAAGTAACAATAGGTGCAGCAAGATAGTCCAATCCTTACAGCGACTGTCACCGGTGGCAGCGAGCAACCATGCTCAATGGGCTGGCCCTCTAGTCATCACCCATTGCACGAGGGCAGACCTACTTCGCTTGCTGTGAAGCCCAATGTTTTACTCTCTCTGTGCCACGATATAAGATGTTTTTGCAAGCTAAGCTAGGGAGTACAAATTTAGGCCTTAGCTAGCCTAACAACTATGTCCCCGCTCACTTGGGTTGTGTTGATGGGCCGTCGACATGTAAGCTCAAACTGTGATGATGGGCCGTCGACATGACAAGGATGATATGTTAGCGTCCAACTCGGTCTAGCCCACACTCTACTCACGTTCTGGACGTTTACACAGGCCAGCATTCAGCGAGAGCCCACTCGATCCCAAAGGATAAGCCTGGACTGAAAGGAGGATGGAATCTCTCCCTTATAAGCTGGTCATGGCCTCCTCCCTTAAGTAAGGTGGAACTAAACTTGAGCCAACCTCACTGGCCGAAAGCAACCCTAACATGATACTACCAAAGTTGACGTGAACAACTAAGCCAGCTGCCGATCGTCGAGCCACCGTACGCAGACCACGTTCTCCTTCCAAAGGTTGGGCGTTGAGCATCAGAATTCGCATTGTCAACCATCACTCTGGCGGTTTCCGCAGCATCGTCGTTGACGGTGGGCGTCGTTCGACGGCTGGGGTTGGTGAGGATGACCTCATCGACGTTGCCACAGCGAGTCCCAAGGAGGCAAACTCAAGCATCACTCTGGCGGTTTCCACAGCATCGTCGTTACCGTGTGTATGCCCCAAACGACGGCTCGGGCACATCGTCCACAGGCACCCTAGGGTGCAGGACGTTGATCGATGTGGGTGTGAGACTGTCTACAGTCGGATGCCTCAAACCAGCCCCAAACGCTCGGGCGGATGGACCGGTCCAAAAAAAGCTGATTCACCTGGGCGCCTCAAACTATAGCTTTAAAAACCGGACAAGATAGCCGTTCAAGCCGAAAAAAAAACCCAAAACCGGTGATCAATTCCATATAGATATTGAGTCAGTACTATGATGGTTATACTAAATTTGAATGCAAGTAACAACCAGATGTAGAGAGACCAAACCTCTGTTGCATCTTCACCATCAGCGTCGGCTTATCAGCGCCGACTAGTCCAAACAAACTTCAGATTCACTTCTAACTGAGCCAAAAGCCCAAACAACATGGGCAATTACTAAATCACATATCGAGCAAAATTACTAATCACATGTGGCATCAGATCCCTGTACAGACAACACGCAAAATCACTGAATCACACATCGAGCAATTAGAAGATGGCAAAGCAGACAGCTGGATGAAGCGGCAGCCCAGCGCCACCTGGGCCAGGAGAAACTACATGCACTACGATTACTGTCAGGACGGCTGGCGGTTCCCGCCGAATGCTCCCGCAACTGATGATCGACTGATTCGTCGCCGTCGTCCCTACGTGCCGATTGTTCTAATTGACATGTGGTTTCTTGGCTCATCACTTTTTTTTTGAAAAGGGGGAGCACCCTCTGCATCAAGAGTGATGCATACAGCCATCATATTAATCAAAGCAACAAAATGTGCATACAAAGTTCCATAGTCTCGAACTCAAATAAAGGAAAAGCAGCCCACACAGAGCGCAGAAGGCTAGAAACACAGACTAGCCAGAAATAAAATGCTACAACCGGCTGGCTAAAGAAGGTTGGTAAACTAATTGCCTATCCTATTACATGACCGTCATCCAAACCGGTTGAAGATATCCCGAGCAACCATCTCCCAACGGATAGACCCAGTAACCAAATGCTCCCTGGCCTCCATCGGAGTGAGTAATGACCATGAACGGATCAATGCCGTAGCTCGGAATATAACCTGCAAAAAATGAATTCGTGATGTTCTGTTAAAAACCAAATCATTTCTGCACAGCCAGATGGTCCACATCAACGCACAGACTCCAACCCGAATACGCCTTGCTAATGTAGAGTCAATCCCATTAAGCCAATTCCCAAATAAAGCGTTAACCGCAGTCGGTGGAGTAATATTAAAAGCAATGTGAACCGTCTGCCAAAGAACCTTAGCCAGCGGGCAATCGAAAAAGAGATGTTTAATTGTCTCATCCCGATCACAGAAACTACACCCAGTAGGTCCTGTCCAATTACGCTTTATTAAGTTGTCCTTTGTTAGAATAACTTGTTTATGAACAAACCACATAAGCACTTTTATTTTCAAAAGAACTTTGACATCCCAGACCTTCTTGGAAGTTGGAATGGAGCTTGAATTAATAACATCAATATACATTGACCTCACTGTAAATACTCCAGACTTAGTCAACTTCCAGCGTAATTCATCAGGTTGGTCAGAAAGTTGTACCTCCATTAGTCTCCTAACTAACTAGAGCCAAACCTCCCAACGATTGCCCACTAACGACCGTCTAAACTGAATATTAAGGGGGACAGATTGAAATACCATTGCCACGAACACCTCACGTCGTTGAGGAATACGATATAAAGACGGATATTGAATGGCCAAGGGTGAGTCACCCAGCCAAGAATCCTCCCAGAAACGTGTAGTTGCACCATTTACAAGGACAACTTTTGTCCTATTGAACAGTAATAGTTTGACTTTCATGAGGCCTTTCCAGAAAGGCGAGTCAGTTGGCCTAACTAATACCTGGGACAACGTCCTAGTCTGGAGGTACTTGCTGCGTAGGATTTGCGCCCACATAGCTTCAGTGCGGGAAGCGAGCTTCCACAACCACTTACTAAGAAGGCATCTGTTCTTAACTTCTAGATTCTCAATACCAAGCCCACCTTGGTCTTTGGGTCGACAGATAATATCCCACTTAGCAAGCCAGTATTTTCTTTTAAGCTCATCACCCTGCCAAAAGAAACGTGATCGATAGAAGTCCAGTCTTTTCCTAACACCCACTGGAACCTCGAAGAACGATAAGAGGAACATAGGCATACTCGTGAGCACCGAATTTATCAAGATTAACCGGCCTCCGTATGACATGAGCTTACCTTTCCAGCAGCTCAGTTTCTTCTCAAATCGATCCTCGATACACTTCCACTCTCTGTTAGTTAGCCTACGATGGTGTATCGGAATGCCAAGGTATGAGAAGGGCAAACTTCCCAACTTGCACCCAAATAATTGCCTATAAGACTCCTGTTCGTGTTTGGCTCTCCCAAAGCAGAACAACTCGCTCTTATGGAAGTTGATCTTTAACCCCGATAATTGTTCAAAGAGGCATAACAACAGCTTCATATTTCTCGCCTTGGCCAAATCATGCTCCATAAAGATGATTGTATCATCAGCGTATTGAAGGATGGATACACCTCCATCAACCAGATGCGGTACTAAGCCACCCACTTGACCACTGTCCTTCGCCCTTCCTATCAAAATTGCTAACATGTCCACCACAATGTTAAACAAGATAGGGGACATTGGATCTCCTTGCCTGAGGCCCTTATGAGTTTGGAAATAATGACCTATATTGTCATTTACTTTAATTCCGACACTCCCTTTTTGCGTAAAAGATTCGACCTGATGGCGCCAGGCATCATCAAAACCTTTCATACGCAATGGCTGTTGTAGGAATGGCCACTTGACCTTATCATACGCCTTTTCTAAATCCACCTTAAAAATTACCCCATCTAATTTTTTAGAGTGAATTTCATGGAGCGTTTCATGAAGGACAACCACCCCTTCGAGGATGTTTCTGTCCGGCATGAAAGCAGTTTGGGACTGTTGCACCACAGAAAGCGCAATCTGTGAGAGCCTGTTCGTCCCGACCTTGGTGAATATTTTGAAACTAACATTGAGTAGGCAAATCGGCCTGAACTGCTCAATTCGCACAGCCTCCGTTTTCTTAGGGAGTAATGTGATAGTTCCATAATTCAAGTGAAACAATTGAAGCTGTCCCGAGAAAAGATCATTAAACATAGGTAACAGATCCCCCTTAATAATGTGCCAGCACTTTTTATAAAACTCAGCCGGAAACCCATCCGGTTCGAGAGCCTTATTGTTTTTCATTTGTGCAATAGCATCAAACACCTCCTCCGTAAACGGGGCCAGCAAAATCTCATTATCGGCAGCCGACAATTGAGGAACATCCTCAGTCCTAGACTCATCCAAGGTCACACAATTAACCTCCGGTGGTCCGAATAACTGGCTATAATACTCAGTGATGTAAGTTTTGAGATTATCCTGCCCAACAATTGTACCCTCATCTTGCTCAAGTTGGAATATACGCTTCTTACGGTGCTTGCCATTAGCAATCAGGTGAAAGAATTGAGTATTGGCATCCCCTTGGACTACTTTGCGGACCTTAGCGCGCAACGCCCACTTCAACTCTTCCTCGCGGAGAAGTTCTTTCAACCTCTTCTCAGCCTCATTTTTAACCTGGAGCTCAGCAGGCAGCAGAATCGTAGATTCAGCTTTTGTATCTAGGGCCTGTGTAAGAGAAAGGAGTCTATCCTTTTCAATCTTATAAGCCCCACTTAGGTGCTTAGCCCAACTTCGTAAGAAACTTCTTAAGTGCCTAATTTTATTCTGCCAACGTTCAACCGCCGTCCTACCTCCGCCACCCTTATCCCATTCCCAGGCAACGAGGTCTAAGAACCCTTCACGTTCGAACCAGGCCATCTCGAATGAGAAAGTGTTCTTATTTCCCACATAATTGGACTCCCCGGAGTCCACGAACAGTGGTGTGTGATCGGATATGCCTCGCGTTAAAGCTTGTACCGTAACAAGAGGGAACTTCTGCTCCCACTCTACGCTGGCCAGAACACGATCAAGCTTTTCATATGTCGGGTTTGGCAGAGCATTAGCCCAGGTAAACTTTCTACCAGAAAGCTCTATCTCCCTCAGATCCAAGCTCTCAATAATGGTATTGAACATAAACGACCATCTCCCGTCAAAGTTATCATTATTTTTCTCCTCTCTCCTCCGAATGATATTGAAATCACCCCCGACCAGCATTGGAAGCTGTTCGGACCCACAGATTCGAACAAGATCCGCTAGAAATTCGGTTTAAGCTCGGCCAGCGGCTCGTGAGACCGCCACTAAAGCCCAGTCGAACCCATCAACTTTTGACCTAACCCGAAACTTAACGGCAAAATCGCCCATCACAACACTCCGGACCTCAAGGGAATCGCATCTCACTCCCAGCAAGATACCTCCCGATCGTCTACGCGGAGGAAGGCAATGCCAGTTCAAATCGATACCACCCGCAAGAGAAGCAAGAAACTGAGGAGCAAAATTATCTCTTCCAGTTTCGGAAAGAGCAATGAAATCTAATCGGTGCTCCAGAGACGCCTCAGCGAGAAACCTTCTTTTAGCCAAGTCCTTAAGACCTCTGCTATTCCAAAAGATTCCTTTAATAATTCATCATGAAATTTTTTGGCCGTACGAATCCTAGCACTTATACGTACTGCGGATGCTGGATACACCTTCCGCTTCGACTTACGTTTAGGTTTTTCATTGTCCACCGGCCGGTCCTCATAACCGGGCTGCGGTGGTTGATGATCCACAACTTCTATACTAGTCTCCTCCTCATCAGACTCATTAAAGGTTGGTGCAAGGTCCGCACACAAATTGTCTAGCACTCTCACCCCCAACGCATCAATCTCCGCATCATTCATAGGTCCTACTGCCGCTAGGTTGCGAATGGTTTCTAAAGCGCGTTCCGCTTCCAGATCCAGAAGATCATTAACCGAGTTGGAGATTTCAGAATTATTATTCCCTAGCGAAACCCCTACTTGATTTGCATTATGAATAATCTCATCCATAGAAAAATGCAAAATAGAATTGGATAAGTTGACTGACATACCGGTAGTGACCTCAATGTCACGAAGCTTGGCCGCTCTCATTGCGCACCTCTGCTGCATGTCATCAACCTCCGGTTGGTCCTGGAGACGGGAGCTCATCCGTCGCCCCTCAGATACCGGGTCAGGGATTCCGCCGAACGCAATAACCTCCTCCCGAGTAGCGCCACTCGCAGTAGGCAGTGAGGGACGACTCCCAAGGCCGGCGGTCAGGAAGCCGGGTGCAGTCAGTGCCGGCGCCGCCTGGCCGACCACCCCCTCCGCCGCACTCCTCAAGGCTGTGGGCGTCACCATCCCGACAGCCGAGGACGAGGGATGGACCGGGGCCACCTTCCCCGGACTCCCGCCAAGCACGACAGTAGAAGCCGCATCCGCCGTAACCGAAAGGGAAGTGTGTGGGGCCTCCTCCCCATACGGCCTCCCTCAGGTCCGGCCAACACCGTCGCAGCAAGCGCCGCCGGTGCCACCTGCCCCGGATAAACTCCTGAACGCTCAGACGAAGAGGCCGCAGCCGGGCGCCCTCCCGAAGAGGGCTCCTCCCTCTCAGGAGACCCGATCTGAGCAACAGAAGAGTGGGGTGCCAAGGCCTCCTGCCTTAGACCCCCCACCAAGCTCGTAGTCACCTGCAGCTCCGCCGTCACAGGAATATCTGAGGGAGGCGAGAACGCTATCTACGAACCTCCCTCCGCTCCACGACCCTCCACGCTCTGGCCCTCAAAGTCCAACGCAGGTAAGGAGTGCTCAAACACCTCAGAAGACTCCACCCGCTCACTCCATAATCTCGAAGGTGCAGAAGCAGGCTCAAAAGACCCAAATCGCAGTGTGGTCGATGGCACAGAAGATGTAGGCGATATCGTCCCTCCGGTGGTCTTCACCACAGACCCCGGTCTCTCGGCCTCTCGACCAGGATCAGCTATCTCAGGCTCCTTGCGCCCCATGCCATCATCACCCTCGTGCATATCAACATCGACAGCAGCAGGTGCCTCAGCAAACAGGCTGCCATCCTCAAACTCAATCTGAATGTTATACACCTGACCTCGATAAGCCCACTTCACCACGTCCGGAACAAACTCAATGTCCAAAATACTGACGAGAATGCGAGCCACCCCCTGAGCTCTGGTGAAAGCCATATCAACACGTTCTGGCTTTCCCACCAAAACAGCCAGACTAGCCACCACCCTGGCATCCTGCATGGGCATGTGTGGAGCTCCCGAAAAACGCAACCAGACCTGGGTAAGTGGCTTTCCCTGAGGCTCACTCAATTTCCACGCGTGAAACTCAAGAATGCCCTCCGTGCCTGGCACCTTACACATCCCAAAACTCAGTAACCTCTGTAAATCCTCGACCGATGGAAACTCCACCCTGAAAGAGTTAGGCTCAAGACTGACTAGCTCCTAGAGGAAGTCACCCGGGGCCAGCTCCCGGAGCCGCTGCACAATCTGGACCTCAGAGACTTCACCTTTAGTCACTTTAACAATCCCAGATGTCATACTGCGCACCTCGTCAGTAACTTCCCTCTCGATCGGAGACTCAAAAAACGTAAGCTCAGAACAAAACACACCATACATCATAAGATTGGGTAACTGCTCTCTCATAAGCGGACACGCCCCTGACTCATGATCCGGCTTACCACACTTGTCGCATAAGACCGCCACACACTCAGCAATGAAGTGGCCCTTATTGCCACATCGATAGCAAAGCATTCTTTCTTTCTTGCGAGCATACTTAGCCACCCTGTCCAGCTCAGCCCTGTCAGAGCCCTCCGCCGACACTACCTCATCCGTAGCAACCACCTCTGCCGTAGCCGTCACCACCTCCATAGCAGTCTCCTCAATACCCTCATCAACCGCTGTCTGATCCACGACAACTGGATGCTGCCTTGGACGGTAGCGACCACCTCGGCCACCCCGTCCGCCACGGTTACCACGAAAACCACCGCGGTTCCTGTTAGCCGGTCCTGATGCCCCTTCGACGAAACCTCCCGTTGGCCCCAGGAAGGGTCTCTCGGTCGAGCCATCACTCTGCCATGCATATCCCCGCCCACCACCTGTGGACGAGGATCCCCGGTGCTGTCCGTCTCCGTAAGCGTTAAGCCCGTCGTCACCCCATTCACCACGAGGCACCGTCGAGTCACCCCCCCTTGCCGAAGCCTCCTAAAACTGTGCCTGCTCCAACACTGGTGCCGCCGTACTCTGCGACTGTCGAGCCACAAAATGTGGCGGCCTGGCCCCGGTCTGAACCGCCGTGGGCCGTAACTGCCCACCCAAGGTCGGAGTAGGCGGCCTAGCCGTCGGGGTGCCGCGACCCGCGACGGCCACGGGAAAAGGCGCCGGCGGCCTAGGGTCACCCCGGCCCCCGGCAGACGCAGGCGGTCTGGTCCCCGCCGGCGGTGCCGCGCCCACCACGCGGGCCCTGGAAAACCCCATGCAGCGGTGGTGGTGCCGCTTCGCCCGAGCCGCTGGCTGGACAACGGAGGAGCGGCCGACGCTTAGCTCGAACGGCGTGCCAGCTCGCCGCGACCACGCCTGCGACGCCGCATCACCGCCGCGCCCGCCTCACGCCGGCATCGACGGACCTCCGCGGCCTGCGCCGCCCGGGGCACCGGACTGGATGCCGGTCTTGGCCGGGGGAGGACCTTCGCCTGCCATGCTGCGGAGAGGAGGGATCCGGCGGGCACGCCTCGCACCTCGGTCGGAAAAACATGGTCGCGCCGACGGTCGAAGAACCCTAGCTTGCGTCAATCGATAACCCTCAGTCGGCACGTCGATCATGCATGGTGGCTCGATATCGCCCGTCGTACGCACCTGGTTAATCTGGGCCTCATACCCAGTTAACCCAGGCCCACAGAGGACAAGGCTCGGCTCACTCAGAACCGGCCCATCGAGCATTCGGCCCAGTAAAGCGTTCAAACGCTTCTCCCGCATCTGCGAGATCCCGATGGACTGCCCCGCCGGCGATCTCGCCATGGCCGCCGCCGGCACACCTCCGAACGGACCGGCCTCTTCTTCCTCTTAACTTGAGTCCACGAGTCCGGATGTATAAGATCGAAAAGAGTTAGATTTGGTAGACTAACCTTAGGAAGGGGGCCCTTCCATGGCCGGAGTGCCGTCGCCGCCGTTCGCCAATGCACCACGTGCCTGACCATCTCCTTCCTCTCGCCCACATGAAGGCCAACCCTTGCCGGATCTTCCACTGGCAAGACCCGATCCACCGTCGAGGCCACCTCGTCCTCATCATATCCCGCATGGAAGAAATCACAGAAGAGATCCGAGGGAGTCGGTGTTGGTGGAGAGGCCTCCGGATCATCACTATCTCCGTCCGCCTCGTCCTCGTCGGTTCCGGCCAGCGCCCAGAAGCGGCCCCCAACCTGCGGTCTAGTCACCGCCCCCGAGAGCACGGGCCCGGCGATCGCCGGACGGGCACCCGCGGCGCCCCCCCCCCTGTCGCCCCCCTGTCGCCCCTCATAGCCGGCTCATCACTGGTGATCTGCCATTTTGCCTTCCAATTCCCATGTGCTGTCGACTGAGCGGTGCACGGCGGGAGTGACGAGTGAGCTCAAACTCGATGGATGAGGAGGACAGGAGAGGAGCACTTGCCCGCGATGGCTCCAAGGAGGGTGGATCTGCGAGGGTAGAACCACAAACCTCACCTGGAAAGCCTCTCCTCCTGCGTTGTCGTTGCCCAGCGTCCTAAGTCGCACATGCAACCCGCACGCGAATGAACGACTACTTCTATTATATATAGATAGAGATGGTCATGGAAGAAGGCATGATGGAGAGAAAGAGAGGGCTATGGTGCCACGGATCAGTGATGTGGCACAAGCCAGACCCGCTGGTGGGCATCTCTAAGTCGCTTAATGACATTGATGATGATAATTGCATGTGTGCATCCCTTTCTAGGAAAGAGAGAGGGAATTACTAAGCGACACAGTTTCTTACCTACCTAGATTTTGCATGGCGTGGCAATTGTTTAACACCTTTTAACTAAATTTTGCACAAAATAACATAATATCCTCAAGGAACAAAAGATTACTAGCGAAAATATTTGATGATTGTAACCACCACAAAACAAGATTTTCTTTCTCTTTATAGTATAATAGTTAGCATAAGATTTGTATTTGCTGGAATATACTATTTGATGGTTACAAATTAATATGCCCTATATCTTCTTGAGAAAAATCCTAGAAATCACAATCACACCCTAGGGCCATATATACACCCTTTTTTTTACTGACGCAAAAAGTTAGAGAATCATGTTACATATGTATAACAAGGAGGCAAAACAAGAAAAACTGTCTTTGGCAACATATCAAAATTTATCGCTCAAGATTTGATAGCATTGCATTTTAAAGTGCACACGAAGTCAACGTCAGTTTCCGCACTCACCACAAATGATCCACACACCGGAACAAATATAGCATTCAGTAAAAGACATCAACTATAGGATTACAAAAGGTAAACTTTTACGCCTCAAGGCTCTTGCTTTATCATGAAACTTTTAGGCTGGGGCTCAAGTTACCCAATACACAAGCAAGCATCCAAACCCAACACTGCACTACAGGATTACAAAAAAGTGTAATGTTTCACAAATGGACATGAAGACCCAACAGTAAAGGATTACAAAATTCGCTAGGAGTTACAAAAAGACTCCCGCACTGACAGTCCAAATGCAGAAACAGACCTCCAATCGATGGTAGAAAAGGAACTTCAAACACCAACTCCACTGCTCAGGATGCAGATCTGGGGCTTCGGCAGTTGGCGATGCCAACCAAACCAAACCAAACCAAGCATCCAACCCCAACACTACAGGATTACCGAAAGTAAAATGGATATCCCATTGCTGCACCTTAGCGAAGGCCAACGGAAACATGACGAACCTCCATTGCTCTGAGGACAACCAATAGAAACCCAAATGGATTTTGTAAAATATGAAACTTTTCATATAAATACTATGCAATATTTGTGAATGCCACAAAAAGTTTGGAGCTTAGTTGAACTCATTCGAATTTTGCTTAAATTGAAATGGGTTAAATGAGATTGTTTTGGTCCTGTTTTAAATAGGTTAGGGTCAATTTATTAACTCAAATAATGTTTGTTTATGAATGAAATTAATTAGTGAATATTAGCAACCCAACAAACATTTTTATTTGACAGATTGAAGAAATGATTTTTTTTCTTGCAATTCAAATTTGAATTTCGCTTAGGTTTTTATCAAGTGGCACTTAAGCTTTTTGCAAAACATGGTTACAAGGCATCATTAGCATGAGGTCACTGTAGCATGACACCGGGGGTGTTACAAGACCGGAACCAACATGGATAGCACCCCCTTTTATTCCCCTCTATCTTGTAGAACTGGTTTGACACAAGGGGAAGAGAATTGAGATCACTTGTCCTTGTGATCCTCTTGAGAATGTCAGTCAGGAGAGCCTTCAATAGGTCCTCCATCGAACAAATTCAATTCAGCTGTACCAACCAGTTAACATATATCAATGTTCAGAAAACAAGCGAAGACCAGATATGAGCTGCATGGTAAGCTGAGGAACATGAGCGACAGAGGGAACGTGAAACGAAGAAATGTTAAGAGTGTCTCGACTAGCTACAGGGAGAGGCGTGCCATCAGCCGTAAGAACATGAACATGAGACTCAATAGGTCGAACGGAGGTCAAAGTAAAAGAATCACAAGTCATATGAAAAGATGCTCCAGTATCAAGAATCCATGGGGATGTAGTTGAATGAGTAGAAGGTGGTTTCTAAGTGCCAGAAGAGTCAGTCATGGAAACTGCAGAACCTGTCGGTGAAGAATCCCAAGCATCAAGTAGGCATCACAGCTGCACAATCTCACGCGCAGACAGGGACATCACAGAAGAGGTTGAGGTAGAAACACCTGCCAACGATGAGCAGTCGCCACCACTCGAGGAAGCCGCATGTAGATTCGAGCAAGAGTAGCGAGTCGACATAGAGCGGTCACCGCCGCATACGAAAGCCGTGAGAGGAGTAGGCATAGAGCGATCACTGCCGTGCGGGGAAGCCACAAGTGGAGTCTGCGTAGAGCAGGCTCCACCGCCGCGGGAAGAAGCCGTGATAAGAGTCAACGAATAGCGACCATCATAGCTTGCTGAAGACGTGGTACACAGACGAGCACCAGGTACTGACCTACGACGCACGTGCAAGACGGGATCGATATAGGGAACTCCGTCAAAAGTTGGCGGGCAGCGACGGAGAGAGAGGAGCACGTCGCGAGATTGAAGAGAGAGCGATCGGTCGGACAAAGTAGCAACGGCTGCCGACGAAAAAACCTGATCGAAAAAGCACTAGTTGCCCGTGCTAGAGAAAAACCTACGGTTCTAATACCAAGATAGAAATATGCAACTTGATATTGTCTCGTGGCCAACGCCAACATATATACAGGTACATAAGGGAGGCCAAAGGCCAATATCTAAAAGACGAAAAGACTACCTACATAAATATAACTCTTAACAGGGGAATTAGCTAAAACTACCTTACAAGCACCTATTGTAGTAGCGGCGGGGCGGTAGGTAAAAAACAAGGATACATGGTCTACTACTGATTACAAGTTATAACGGCAACACCTTAGGTTCATTAGGATGCCCCTCAAGTTGCTTCCTCAAGTCCTCCTTGAAGTCGGTGCTGCATGGACCCGTTACCAAGACTTTCTTGAGAGTACGTATATGATTTAGCCCTGAAATCCGCAAACACGATGACAACCCACAAGAGCCGCAACAGTGAATGTTGAGCACTTCGAGTTCTATGGTTCTCGAACCTCCAAAAGTTACCATTGAGCTGAGCCTGTTGCAATCAATGCGGAGGGCGTCGGCAGAGAACCGATTACGAGGATACTCCGCCTTCTCATCAAAGCTGAGGTGCTGCTCAATTGGCTTGATACGAAGAAGGCTTCTATTTACTTCCAAACGATCATAGAGGATGATGTCCATGTCCTCTTGACTTGATATCGTCGACTCATGGTCAAACTTGTGGATATAGCTATTACTAAGCTGCTTAATCCAGGTTGGCCTTATCCACGCGCCACCTGCGCCTGCCCCAGGTTCAGTAGTGTACAGTACCTTAATGCTCGTTAGGGTGTTGGGCGGCTTGAAGATGTTGTCGAAACGAGCAAAGTTATAGTTGCCACCCTCCTCCAGCAGCAATAGCTTCAGTGACAAGGACTCAAGATGGTGGTGACCCGAGATGGCATCACAAAAGTTGCGCCAGTTTTCACGGGTGACGCCGGACAACCGGAGCTTGCGCAGCTGGGTAAGCTTCTTGAGCTCCTTGAAGAAGAGCGAGGCGCATGTCCCACCTGCAACATTCACAACACCAAGTGTATGCAAGTCCGTCAGCTTCCCAATCCCGTTTGCTGCAGTGGGAACAACCTCAACACCACCGCCATTCTTAGCAACACGGTGGCGCCTGCACAGATTCTTGAAGTGCCACAGTCTACTGCAGGTTTCTTCCAAATCATGTGCCATCTTCCGTGCTCCTGTTGATGCTCCCTGGACCACCCCTGACAATGCTGCTTTGGCTCGGAGGAAAGGGCATGTGCCATCATTGCCATCTTCTAGTGTTGCTGCTGCCGCTGGTGGTGGTGATGGTGTTGTTGGTTCTGAGAGAAATCTTGTTTCAGTTGTGCCAACACGAAGGTACTGCAGCTTGTACAGCTTGGTGGTGATAGCAGATGGCAGCTCGACTATGGAGGTGTCCTTGGCATCTAGAGTCTGCAGTTGCTTCATGTCACCCAATGAATCTGGGAGACGAGTGATGAGCCTACATCCTCGTAGGCACATGCACTTGAGGCGTGGCAACAGCTTCCCGATCTGCTCCAGATCCTCATCTCTTACCCTAGCAGTACCATCTGATGTACTACTAGTGCCCTCCAGATCAAGCACGCGGAGCAGCTTCATCTTGTCACAGATGAGGAATGACCTCCAGTCCCCAAACACTGTGAACGACCGTAGCCGTGACAAGTCCAGGCTCCTGAATACAATCTCATCTCTGTCCCAACTGCAGCTTATGGAGAGGTGTTGTCCAGTGAGTCGCGGGCTTGGGCTGCAACTCCCGTCTAGTTCAAACACACGGTTATCTTCCATTGGTCGTGACTTGATGTATTCGCGGAAGAAACCGTTGAGCTTCAATCTATAACGGCGAGATTGAATTGTGGTTTCCACATCAACATCTAATATGCTCAGCTTGAATAACTCCGACATGAGATTTTTTCCCCTCTCATCAGCAGTACCAGCAGACAAGTAACCTTCTGCGATCCACCGCCTGAGCAAACTCTTCAACCTAATGCTTTGGTCTGCAGGGAAGACTAACATATAGAAGATGCATGGCTTGAGTTCATCCGAGCAAGCACCAAAGTAGGATTTCATCCAACAAAATAGACCACCTAAACTAGGAAACTCTTTCAAGTTATGTAACTCTACCATAAAGTCGTCATTTAGAAGCCCCAGGTACCTCAGCAACTGATCCACGTTGTCCGCCATCGGCCGGGTTTGTTTTCCAATAGCAAGTATCACTTCTGGAAGGCCACCACACTTGGAGACTATGAGTTCTGAAATCGACTTTGCGTCGGGGAACAGTGGCGTGTCATCCAAAATTGCCTACACACATTTGGGAAACAAATGAGAGAGAGAGAGAGAGAGAGAGAGAGAGAGAGAGAGAGAGAGAGAGATGTTGCATACTCCCTCCGTCCGGAAATACTTGTCATCAAACTAAAGAAAAGGGGATGTATCTAGATGTATTTTAATTCTAGATGCATCCCTTTTTGTCCATTTCGATGACAAGTATTTTCGGACGGAGGGAGTACCTTTCTGAAAAGCTCAAGGGCCGCCTCAGGTTGTAGACCAATAAGGGTGTGGACAAGCTGGGCATCAGAACAATGTTCGGCCACTCTTTTTTCACGGGTAATGACAATAGGCGTACACCTAATAGGCTGGGTCTGGGATAACAAGAATTCTTTTATCAGGTCCCAGTCATGCGTGGACCGCAGACCATCAAAAACAAGGAGGCATTGGTTGTCACGCAGAATTTTACAGCACTCCTGAATGGGGTCTTGGCCTTCCATCATACCAATTGCTACAGCTTCCTTGGCATCAAGACCACCCGAATAAAGATCCAGAAGCAGTCTCTGGCACAAGTCCACCAAATTGAACGGATGCGGCACATCCACCCAGCCACATTTTATTTGCTTTCTTCTAGACATTATGAAATTGTAATATTCTCTGACAAAAGCAGATTTCCCAACACCAGCAATCCCCCACACGGACCGCGTCCAACCAGTACCAGCATATGGGCGCCCACCAGCATATACGTCATCAAAGAAATCCTCATCATCTTCACGCCCAACAAGTGTTTCAATGTCAGATTCACCCTCTTCCTCTGTGCTGCTTCCTCCATCTGAATGCTCGCTCTGGTCCTCTTGGTTAGAACCCTGCAACTATATATATGCATGTAAATAAGTGCAAGATACATAATCAATTAACCTGCTGTTAATTTACTTCATTTTTTCTGTAAATTTACGCACATAGTACCTTCAACAGATTTCGAACGTTGAGCACCCGATATAGATCGTCATCTACACAATGTCTCGCCACACTTTCTACACATGTAACAACAACGGTGCAACCTCTAGTAGATTCACCCGAGAGATGTTTTCTAAACAACTTCCAGTCCTCGATGGACTTTAGGTCCTCAATAAAGAAGAGACAATCATGTTCATTCAGAAGCTCACGACACCTTCCAAATATAGACTCGTCATCATTCACCTGACTGAGCTCTTCGCATACCTTTTCTTGCTCATCTTCAGTAGCAAGGATGATCCGAGCCGAGTTAACCAGCCCATCCCCAGTAGCATCAACGTAGCACTGGTGTTTAAATTTCACTCCGTCAACCAGATTAAACGTGCGGTTGTTGTGGTCGTAAAGTTGACGGATTACTCGTCTTCTCTCAGCGTTGGTCCGGCAGAGCAAGGAGATAACACCGCAGCGTCGCCTTAATTGCCAAAAGAATTCATCCATGCCGATTCGATGCCCACAACCCTGTAACAATTAAGTAAACAGATCATGAAATTAATCCCCTAACCAAATTTGTTCGACTACATAAGTCGATATCAATAATATATTAAACAAACATACTTGCTAGAAAATCGAGCGCAAAAAATGTAGCACAAGCTTTAACCCAAGCAAACTCTCTCTCTCTCTCTCTCTCTCTATATATATATATATATATATATATATATATATATATATATATATGGGTCATCCCTGGTCGTCCAGCGGCCGACGGCAACCCGCGTTCTCTAGCGATGGTGGGCGCTGCATCGGCCGTGGATCTGGATCCCATCTTGATCCATCGTCGGCTTTGCTCGTGGGCAGCCGGCGGCACCGTGAGGGGTCAGCTAGCAAGGCGGGCTCCTTGTTGGTGATCCGGCGGCTGCGTGTTTCGTCACGGCATGGCTCCATGTTGATCCGGGCAGCTCATGGTTCGGAGTGGTGCGAATGCCAGTGAAAACCGCGCCGACCTTGGTCATGGATGACGATGGCGGCGTCTTGGGTGTCGTCTCCTTGTCGAAGGCATCATTGTTTGTAGTCATCGTCACCTTGCTTCGGCTACTCAAGGGGAAAACCTAGATCTATGATTCCCGGATCAGACGATGACAGGACCTTCAAAGTTGTCCTCCCACTTAGGGACATCGTTTTGGAGCAGGTGCTGCCTGGAGAGGACAAGAGAAAGAGTGCTCTTGAATCTACCGAAATGGTGATGACGGGTCTCGACGGCGTGGCGCAACGGAGCCTTGGCGACGAGCACGTGGTGATGGACGTGCGTAGGTGTTGGCGCTATTTAGCATCGTGATGGCATCAACGGCAGAATGGCCTCACAAGATCAATGCGTGATCGCTCCTGAAGGTAATACGGTGGAAGATGGTGGCAACTGATTCTAGAGCATGTGCATGAGGTGCGCGCTGAGGGTCTGCTAGACCAGTTGGTTCTCTCGGTTTGCCGACGGGCGGCTTAGTGAGGCCATCAGAATAGATGGTGTGTGTTAACATTCGGTCAGTTACATTATCAAGCTGGTAGGTGTAGCGACTATGGTTGCTAGGTTGGTGGCTTTGGGTTAATCATTGTATTGTTTTGTCAGGTTCTGATGAATAACTTAATAAAGTGGCTGTACGTATTAATCGATGTAGAGGCCGGGGGTTATCCTCTTCGATTAATTATAGGACTATGATATTTGACAAACCTTATAATATTATAAGAATCTAAATAGTTTTCTCAACCCCATTCCCACATGCATATGCATGCATCTAGTAGAGGACAAAAAGTTCTATGACAGGAATATTACACCAAAATTTATAATGTTTTGTACCTCAAACCATCGGTCTAATTCAAAATCTATTTTCGGCCTTAAATACGTCGCAATGAGACTTTCAAAACTAGATCCCACCATGATATGTTCTATCAACTTTTTTTTGTCAAAACTTCCTAAGCCGCGGATGTAAGTTCCAAACATGCTCATATAGAGGCATGAAAACTGTACTCTTTTTTGCACCGTTTCAATTAAATTTTTGAGGTCAAAAGTTATCACCAGAAACTATAAGAGTTACTACTCTTCATATGTAGACTGGCAACATTATGCTGATTGTTGGACTACTCGTGGATAGTTATCGATTTTATCACTTGATCTCGCCGTTGTTAAGGAGTATTAGTATTACGTCTAGCAGTCTTATTAGTTTGTGTTTCCTTTACTTTTACCGAAGTCTTATGTAATATATATACACCCCATGGGCTATGCAATATATATAACTTGAATCCATAGTCGCAACCACCCATGTAAGTGCATAACTATTATGGTGGTGACTGTGACCTTTTTAAAAAAAATGGAGGTGGACCCCCAGCCTCTGCATCTGGACGATGCATGCGGCCACTTTATTAATTATTCACACAAGACCTTACAAAGTCATACAACAATAAGACTAAAGCCACCGTCTAGGCAACATCTGTCGCCACTCCTATCCAGTTGATGAAAGGATGCTGATAGTCTGGGCCTAATACCAAACAGACCTCGCAGCCAAACCTAAACATCTAAGACCTGAGGTCCCAAACAGGACACCTGCCGGGTATGGGGCACCTACCAGTCCGGCGCATTCCTCAACCAGGACGCCTGCCGGGTATGAGGCCGCCGTAACAACCTGCCACCAATCCATCTTCAGAGCTATACTGTTGCATCTACCGTGCCAAGTCTCTCTGCCATCGACGCCACCACGACGCCAGATTGCGTCGTCCTCCTGCGCGAGTCCATCCTCGCACATCGAACGCCGAATCTGCACTGCGCCACGCCGTCGAGATCCGTCACCATTAATGTGTAGGATGAAGCACCGCTCCACCAAAGAAGTCGTCCGCTGTTCCCGTGAGAACGAGTGCACCTCCAAGAATGCCGCCCCTAAGGGGGTAACGACACATGATTGCCGCCAACATCCAATCAGCTGATCTAGGGTTTCCTCCTGAGGCATTGAGTGGAGTTGGGATCTTCACCTCGATGATGCCTTCATGAAGGAAATGATGATAAGGGCATCGTCATCAATGGCTCCGGCCATCGACCGGAGACCAGGTTTTCACCCGGATCCGTCCCAAATAGTCCACCCGACAACCTGTGCATCGTCTCGACCGCCTTCAAAGCCCTAGATCTAGCCGCCTAGATACGACGACCAACCGCAACAGCAGTGCCACCGCAGGAGCCCTGGCGCACCGGCCACTGCCTGAGTGTGCCACCACTAGAGCCTAGGAGGAGGGCTCTCACCCCGCCTCGCCAAGCCGCGAGAGCCGCCGAGATGAATCCCGCATGCTCGTCACCGTCGCTGATCCAAACGAATCCGTAGATCAGATCTCCATCACAGATCGGCCTTGGACAGGGACTGCACCATGCCATGACGCCGCGGGAAGCACTAGCTTCACCGGCCGCCACCATCCAGGGCTGCCGCCCCGGGATCCAGCGGCTGACCAACTCCGACGAAGAAGAAGGCCACCACCACAAAGCCTAGGGCCGGCGCCCCAGGCATCCTCGTGTTGCAGATCAATTCCAGGAGTAGTGCACTGCTGACGGCTATTGAGATCGGTAGCACAACGAATTAGCCCGACTGAGTCAAGGCCAGATCCCCGTTGCTGGTGCCGTCCTCCACCGCCGCCATCGCACCACATCCATGTCGTCACCGATCTGCGCCACCGCTGCCGATCTGGTCGGAAAGGAGCGCCGCCCCCAACCAGATAAAGATCCGACGAGAAAACTGCCGCCGCCGCCACGCCACAAGGACTTTGCCCTGTGACGCCCCGGGCGACGGCGGCGGAGGGGAGCGGAGGTGAGGCACGCTGTAGGAGGAGGGCGGGGGCTCCCCGGTGCGGGGCGGCGCCGCTGCACGGGGTAGGGGAGGGGAGGGGACGTGGATGTGGTGGCTATAATGATGGAGCAGAACATGACTTAACATACACGATAACTGTAGAATGGACAATGGGTAACTATAGTTGTCTCATGTTGGTAACTATCGCACGGGCAGCTGGGTACCTACATAGTTTACATGTTGATATATGTTTCATGTTGGTAATTGTAGCATGGGCGACTGGTAATTGTTATAGCTGGGTACCTACATAGTTTACATACTAGAAGGGTTGCGCGTGCTTTGCCACACCGTTCGTGTTGTTGGATTTCCTCTAAAAACAATCACTCTATTTTAAAATATAAGATGTATTACTTTTTTTGGAAAGTCAAACATTTTAAGTTTGATCAAATTCGTAGAGAAATATATCAAAATCCAGAATATCAAATTGGTATTTTTAAATTCATCATGAAATGAAATTCCATATTTTTAAATTTTGTGGATGTTGATATTTTTGCTCTGAACTTGGTCAAAGTTGAAAAAATTGACTTTCTACAAAACTAATACCCCTTAGATTTTGAAGAAGATGGAACATTTAGTACGGTGAGTGGGGAAGATGATAGATTGTGGTTTATTTTTATTTATAATGTGGTGATTTGGTAGGCCTTCCGCGGTGTGATTCCGTGTTATCCGCTAACCGACCTATTTATGTGGGAAAATTTATGTGTCGGTGGTCGTATGTACTACTATATTGGTGCTACGATATCACATTGTGGCGCTTTTTTCCCAGGTGGTGGGAGGGTGCTGAGGATTGATATGTTCTTATAAGCCGGTTGTTGCTGATTGATGTAAAAAATCATTTGCCGGTTAAAACAGTAAACAAATCAGAAATTGAATAGTGAATTAAAAAAATTGAATGGGACAGTTTGAGGAAGTGTTGACCCGGTCAAAATCGGCTGACCCAATTCTAAATTGAATACCTCAATTCATGAGGCCTTAAAAAACAGAAAGCATATTGTGTTGGCGCCGCCTCCTCGCGGCGCCGCTTCTTCTCCCTTGCAACTCTCTCAGCTCAAGGTTTCTCTCAAGAACACATACAAGTGCTAGAGGTAGAAGAATAGTACTCAGGAAAATTTGTGGCACCGCACAACTTGTGCCTTTTCTGTTTCTCTATTCTCTTAACAATGGACATGATTACATGGGATTAAGTAGCCGGACTACCCAGCCCCAACGCACCCACTAACCACTACCTTGCATGCACTCCACATAATTCTGCATGCAACACACACGGCCACGCCACTAACGGTTTGACCCACTAATCACTCCAGCACACACGCGTACAGGCTTGAGTCACCTCCAAGTTTGCAACATATATGAGCTTACCCACGACACTTGACGCACGCCACAACTGATTGCGTCCGCTTCTTGCTCCACCTTTGATCCGCCGCCGGACTTGGACGTACGTTGTGACTCTACGGAGCTGTACCCATTTTGCTAACCAACACATCCATGCAGCAGACTACCTACTCATCACTAGCTTGCACACACACACGCCATCTAATCTCTACGTGAGTGTATGGCCGCAGCCTAATGGTTGAGCATGTCTACGTGCAAGACACTAAGTAAACGAATGAAAAACCAAAAACAACTAGGTTAACTCTAACAATCACCCCCTTAACCTTGTTGTCACTTATTCCTCTCTTGAAGCCCATGATCGCCGTGTCATCAGTGAAACACAGAGACGGCCGCCAATGCCATCTTGCCACACCGATTGTCGTCGTCGCCGCTAGCTTCGATGAGAACGGCACCTCTTGCGCCTTCACCACGAGCGCGCCGCCGTGGCACGCTCGTTGCCACATGTTTGCCACCGGTGCCGCAGCTCGCCGATGACTCGTTCGTCACCGGTGACGCAACTCGTGAAGATGGAAGAATCAAGATTAAGGGGGAAAATGTTAGCTCTAATCTTGATTTGTATCTGCACACTTAGTTTGTTTTTTGTCATGCATGTGACTTAGATGGCCTAGGGAGTGATAGGCAGGTGAAGGTTCACTTTGAGTCGTAGAAAGGCGAGATGCCGAACTGGTCGTGCGACGCGGCCAGTGTGCAAGGTGTGATGCCATGGGGCTGTGCGATGCAGCAACTTCGTGTGAAGCGACATGGTACGAGGGAAGTGCAGCGTGACAACCTGTGTGAAAGAGCCCTGGAGCCAACGTCTACACATGCGTGATCCGAGTGAACAGGTTGAGTCAGTTTGCATGCATGTGAGTTTGTTAGCTGCATGTAGTGTGCATTTGAGGCCAAGTCATGGCTCCTGGAGAGATTCCAGGATTAAGATAAGGTCAGTTAGTACATGGTTAGTGCATGGAGAGTTTAGTGGAGTAGTGGGTCTAGGTAGTGGTGTGAGTTTTGCACGGCAAGAGTGCCAGCCCCTGCTGTATAAATGTGTTGCTTTGAGTAATCAAAAGATAAGGCCATGAGGGCCGAGCAAAATGTAGCGAATACGTTCACCAAGGAGAAGAGCCCGTGGGCAAAGCTTTGTGCTCCTTCTTGGTGCGTGTGTGTGGGGGGTGTTCTTTTGTGTTTGAGAGAAACAATAGAAGAGAGAAGAGAGAGGAAGCTGTGAGAGGCAACACCAAGGTAGAAGAAGAAGCGGCGCTGTGAGAGGTGGCGCCAACAATTTATTGTATAGTATAAAAGAATTGAATGAGCGATCTTTGATAAATAGTTGACCCGGTCAAAATCAAGTAGCCCAATTATAATTGTAGACCTCCATTGAATGTGGGTTCTTTAAATCTAGTACGAAACTTAGTGTTATAGAGGATTTGTAATTGTAGCATGGATAACTACATACTTAGTCCGTTTCAAAATAAATGTCGTGGATTCAGTGAGTAGTTGACTTCTTGGTATCTATAGCATTAGCAACTAATAACTATAGGTGTCTCGTATTGGTAACTATAGCACGGGCAGACTGTAACTATACTTGTCTTATGTCGGTAATTATAACACAGACAATCATATTAATGCATATGCTACAACCACTACCATGGAGTCTTGCTAGGTAGACGCTCTTGAATCGAACAGTACTAGTGAGTAGAGCGAGCAGATCAATATCTTGAAATCACACTTGTACGATAAACTGGTATGTTTTCTATAATTAATATTACTGTTCTACAAGTATTTGCATCTTAATTGATGTAAGTTGCAAAAGTAATGGCCAAATTAAGTAGTATATATACTAATAAAAATAATAAGGCAAGTAACAAAAAATGTATATATTACTCTTGCCTTCCACTAAATAAAGGTCTATTAGCTAGATACTCAATTACAATTAAAATACTTACATACAATTTCGCTTTTGTTGTATCACACAAGTTAACCAAATATATTAATAATTGGTTAAATTGGACTTGTTTAATAAATCAGAATAGGACTTATATATATTTTTTCGAACAGGTCGAGGGAGCATGATTTATACATATACGATGAATAGTTAGATATTCTCCATATTCCAAGATATAACGAGCATAAATATACGTGTGGTCAACATTTCAAAACTTCACCACAATATCATCGTATTTCTCACAATAATTTTATGCCATATGTCATTTCAGTAAATCTATAGGCATACTAGTGAAAATCATAGTCAAAAGGATGCACCGGAGTTGAGACAACAAAAGCATGATGTATATGTACAACAGTGATTACTATGATATTATACAACAAATTACGTACATACCTTGGGGAAAATGGCACAAAGATATCGATCATTAGAGAAGTGTTTAAGCTCGGATACTTCGTAGGTCTCCCCCGTGCAGACAAGCGCAATTCCCAAATGCTTGGTGGAGACAATGATCCGGCTGCCATTTTTGCCGTCCAGAAGGCACATTTTGATGGCATCCCACTCTGCGACACTAGACAACTCTGTCTCTAGGACAATGAGATACCTATGTCGGCTGACTTGCAGCATGAGCTCGGATATATCATCATGGCGGTGGGGGTGGCGGTGAGATGCGGCGAAATAACTCAGTAAATTGTTGAGAAACTCAACCGGGTTAAAAGGGTGATGCGTACTCAGCTTTACCCAGGCGCGATTCTTGAATTCTTGGCGGATTTCTGGGTCCTCATACGCCTTCTTCGCAATAGTCACCCACCCAAGTTCACCAACGACATCAGCTTGTGGACTTCGCCATAGCGAGATCACTTTGAGCTCATCGCCTTCACAGTCGATCAACCTTTTGAATTCACCGTTGGTGGGGATCAACTTTCCCATGGCCTCCCACACCTCCCTTACGGCGTGGAATGCCCCCGTTGTTGCCGGTGTACTACTAGTTGTACGGCCCGGAAGGTGCATTAGTTGCTGCTGATCTGAAGAGGAGCCGCCGCTGCCGCCACCACCACCGCCACCGCCGGTACCAAAGAGGTTGTAGCGTGTGTTCCTCTGGCTTAAGTCCTCCACCCTCACCTTGAGCCGCTTTATCTCCGCCACCGCCACATCAAGGGGCGGCGGCGGCCTCGCTACGCAAGGGACTGTCGAGGCCAGACGCCGCACCCAGTCCCAGGGTGATGCCTTGTCGAGGTGGACCACGAACTCAACGCAGTCCTCCACGTCAAAAGCCAGCTCGCGGAGCTGCCTCACCCACGCCTGCACCACCTCGTCCTGTGATGCACGTCCTCCCTCATTGGAGGCTTTCAGAAAGGACTGCATCATTAGGAACTCTCCGGAGATGAACACAAGGTCATCCTGCACACGAACTCTCAGCTGCCCCTCCTCCTCAATCGCCGACTTCACCCGGTTCAGCGTCCCTTGCACCGCCGTCTTGGTCAGACCAAGGGCCAGCTCCGCCATGGTTTGTGATGTGGTTTGGTGTGGTGTAGCAGCAGCTAGCAAGTTTGGTAGCAGCAAGTGATATGCGCTGGATCTGAGATTTGTGTGTTCATCAGCTTCTGTAGGTGGGTTTATAAAGGGGCCTGCTAGCTGGCCAAAGCAGAGATGAATTAGTGAGCTAATTAAGTGCCTAGAATTATTAGTGAACCAGCTGACTGGCCACTATCATACTACAACTGGCTCAATATTATTTTACTCAGAAATTAGCTGGTACTCCCACTGCCATCACTATTCCCAATTGTTTGACCTTGATTTTTGCGCAATTCGATCGGCCATCTGAAGGCCTCCGCATTTGACGGTGCCAAGAGCTTATAATCCAAAAAAAAAAAAAAACAGTGTTGCACGACCGGGGAAAACCAAGGGCTATGTGCTAGGTAAATTAGTTGAAATAATCGGTGGTTACATTATTTATTTTTTCCAAACACGTACTTAAGCTAGTTAGGCACCAACAATGTCTCTACCATATGAAAGTATGCTTTGCAACTCTGAACCAAATGTTTCTGCCATGGGGCAACTAGTAATACATAATATTTCCCTACTATATCTCTTAAAAATCCATAAAACTTTACTGATGATGATCAAATACGTAGTATCCAAAAATTTGGTTTGAGACAGAAGATGTATCGCTAAACAAACAAGTTAGTACAGCACCCAGCTCGGTGTGAGCATGTGACAAGACTTGCATATAAGTCTTAATGAAATCTGTGCATCAGCAAGTTGATCCGCTGTGCATCTACACCGAGGAATCCGTGGCACGTTCGGTTAACGTGATGGCCTCATTAGACTAGCCACAATGCATAGTAACATACACTAGTAACATACACAAATCCCTATACTATGTTACTACCTTCATAGTGGGTAGTAACATAAGTGTGGTAACATGCAAAGCTTCATTTATTAGGTTATAGACTCATGTTGCATTGGGACATGTGATGTTACAGTAACTAGCTAAGTTACTGTAACTACCTCTCTCCACATTAACTCATTGCCACGTAAGCAAATTTGCTGAGTTGGACTCGATGTTACTGCTGAAGTTACTCCCACTGTGGCTAGTCTTAATTGATCCCCTGTGCATCGCCAAGTTGTGATCTTATTTTAAAGCCCTCTAAATTTGAGGGAGTGAGCCTAACTCAATTGGTTGGGGGAGTGGATGTACAAACCTCGTGTAGCCTCCCCCAGGGCAACCTGAGGAGAAACCCTAGCCGTCACCCGTCACTAGCCCTCCATCCTCCTCTCCCCTTGTTGTCCCCTGAGGAGGCTGCCGGGAAATCCCGTGCGCCACAAGAGATGGGCACGGCGGGCCTTGGTGCCTCATGACCATGGGCAAGCACATGGCGGCGGATCGCATCAAATGCACGTCCTCTTCATTCAGGTGCTTCTCCTGGTGGCATGGCGTCCCGGTGGTGCTGCGTGGAGGGCGGCTTCGGCAAGGGGCGTCGATCGATCTGGGGCGCAAGGATCCCAGAGCGCCAGCTCTGGACAGGGCGGTGACGGCGTACCTTCCGCCGGAGTTGATAGGTCTGGAGGCGGCTACTTGTGGCGGCTAGCGACGATTCGATCCCGATCTGGTTCCAGCCTGTGGCGGGCTCGCGGGGGCAGCTATGGTGGTGCGCGGCGCGTTGAGTGCCTTGTCCAGTGGCCTAGGGCTCTCCATCCACCACTTCGTCTTTCTATTGGATGTGAACTCTTGGATCTGGCCGCTGACGAGTTCCGGCAACGCTTGTATATCGTTTCCTTCTTGGAGGCGTTGTTTTCGGAGAACTTTTTTTTTTGTATTTCGGGTGTATTCTTTGGTGGCGGTTAGAGTGCTGTGGATGCTAGTGAATCATCACGGCGGCAGGGTCTTTTTTCCTTCTGTTCTGTTCAGTTTCCTTTTTTGGCTGTGTGTATCGTTGATGTCTTTGATCATCTTGTTGATACAGAGAACAGATGTTATTGGTATTTCCGTGGTATTAATATATTTCCTTTGTCGAAAAGGATACCCTAAACATGTTAGGCTGGCCAGTCTCATGAGAAGACTTAGATGAAGGTCCTATGATACTTATTAATAACCTGGCCGATCAGTGGTGCCTGTCCCTCACGTTACCCGAACGTGGGGCAGCTGAATGCATCGAACTGTTGAACTGCCACATGGAGATCAACAGATGATCAGTGATACAGAAACACAATTGGTCCACTAGCTTCTTTGATTTGCTACTTTACAACCTAACCGATTAGTACAAAGTTTACAGCTACACAGTATATGGCACCTAGAGGCGTCTGATTTGCAGGGAAGTATTGTTTCACTTCACTGACAGATTATGGCAGTGGTTTAATTACCTATGTGAGTGTTGCATATGCCGATTAACTAAATAATTATTTTTGTAATCTTGAATTTCCATCAAATATACTCCATCTGTTCCAAAAATATGCATGCATATTTTGCTGGTCCTTGTTCGTAAAGCTCGACCAAGTTTATAAAGGAAAATATCAACACCTATAATGCCAAATAAACACAACATCAAAATATGTTTCATGATGTGTCTAATGATATTGATTTGTGACATTTTTCTCTATAACTTGGTTAAACTTTACAATGTTAGACTTAGGACAAAATCCATATCCACCATATATTCGAACTATGGGAGTAAAAAAAACAGTTTTGACCAAATAAAAACCTACCTCCTTTTCCTCTACCTCAATGTTACGATTTCTGACATCTACCAAGGTGCCTCCAGTCTATCGCCCTACAAGATGTACATGACCAAGACAGATGAAGTTTTTGTTGGTTGTACCTCTTTTTTCCCACCAGTTCAAAGTTACCATTTCTAACATTTACCATGATGCCTCTAGTCTACATCTACATGAGATTCAAAGTTCTACTAAACAAACAAGTCTAGTACAGTATCCAGCTCAGCTGTGACAAGAGTTGGGTAGAGGAATTAATTAACTAGCTACTCCATTGGTCGATCCGAGGAATCAACACCACGTTCAGTTAACGTGATAGCCCGAGGAATCTGCACCAAGTTATGCATAAGCATCTTGTGACCTGCATCGATCCAACTTGACTTGACTGTTGGATGGAGCACATGCAAGCACATCGCACCAGCGTGAAACATATTCATTCAAACGAATAATGAGTACTCTCTTCATCCTCATGGACAGTTCTTACTCTCCAATAAATACTGACATGGTTAAAGATTTAGAAAGGTTCTTCGAAAGAAAAATAAGGATTCAGAAATGCTTTCTTGGAGAGGCTTTTACCAAGGAGGAAATTTGGGTAGCATCGCTCCTTATGCTACAACGGCGACTGTTCCAGGTAGTTTACCTTCATCTTTTTGATGAGAAGTTTTTTGGTCCATGGTCAGAAAAGATTTGATGGCCACGCTGTCTGAATTTGAATAACCAATATTAGAGGGCAATTTGAAGTGCATGCCAGTTATTTCTATGGAATTGAGTGCAAATGAAGAAAATTCTACGATTTACCCGTACATGGAGCAGCTAGTTGCATCGAACTGTTGAACAAATCACACCAAGTAGCAATGTTAGCATGGGAGTCGACAGATGCTCAGTGCTATGACACCACAGTTGGTCAAGTAGCTAGATAGATTCACTACGGGACAAGCTAACAGGAGAGTAAGTACTATGTTATCTACATAGTATATGGCACCTAGAGTAGTGTGATTTGCAAGTAAACATGCATTGTTTGACTTAACCGACGGGTGATGCACATGCAAGCACATTGATCGAACGCGGAAAGACGGTATTCCCCAAATGAAAGAACTAATCTGCCCTTAATCATGCCTATGGTCTAATTAACTAACGTACTTACGTGCTTGGAATCTAGAAATCTGGCTAAAATTTAAATTGTAATATGCGTGTTATGGCATTGGGAAATCATGTGTCCTAGTAATAGATTCTGCAATTGGGACCAATTGTTTTTCTCTATAGATATTGACATTTTTCTCTATAGCTTGGTTAAACTTTATGAAGATATATACTTAGGACAAAATATATATCCACTATATTTTTTTTACTATGAGAGTAAAAAAACAGTTTTGACAAAATAAAAACCTAACTCCTTTTCCTCCACTTCAATGCTACGATTTCTAACTTCTACCAAGGTGCGTCCAGTCCGTTGCCCTGCGAGATGTACATGTTCACCACAGATCAAGTTTCTGTCGGTTATACCTCTTTTCCCACCAGTTCAAAGTTACCATTTCTAACATTTACCAAGGTGCCTCTACTCTACATGAGATTCAAATCTATACTAAACAAACAAGTCTAGTACAGTATCCAGCTCAGCTGTGACAGGACTTGGAGTCTTGGATAGAGGAATTAATTAACTAGCTACTCCATCGGTTGATCCGAGGAATCAGCACCACGTTCAGTTAACATGATGGCCCGAGGAATCTGCACCAAGTTGTGCATAAGCATCTTGGGACCTGCATCGATCCAAATTGACTTGACTGAGCCATTGGATGGAGCACATGCAAGCACATCGCTCCAGCGTGAAACATATTCATTCAAACGAATAATGAGTACTCTCCTCATCCTCATGGCGAGTTTTTCTTGTTTTATGGCCAGTTTTAACTCTCCAATAAATACAGACATGGTTAATGATTCAGAAAGGTTCTTCGAATGAGAAACAATGATTCAGAAATGCTTTCTTGGAGAGAGGCTTTTACCAAGGAGGAAATTTGGGTAGCATCGCTCCTTATGCTACAACGGCGACTGTTCCAGGTAGTTTACCTTCATCTTTGTGATGAGAAGTTTTTTGGTCCATTGTTTGACTTCACTGACGACAGGTGATGCACATGCAAGCACATTGATCGAACGCGGAAAGACGGTATTCCCCAAATGAAAGAACTAATCTGCATTTAATCATGCCAATGGTCTAATTAACTAATGTACTTACGTGCTTGGAATCTAGAAATCTGGCCAAAATTTAAATTGTCATATGCATGTCATGTCCTAGTAATAGATTCTGCAATTGTGGCCAATTGTTTCCTACATACAGCTAGGTTTTGCACTTGGTGATCGTGATGGTGCACCGGGTCATGATCGGTGTTGCCAATGACGTAGCATTGCTCGCCGTGGAGTATATGACAAGCAAAGGGTGATTCAACAAACAAGCGGAGGTATGCATCCAAAATTTCCAAATAGCAACAGTGAGAAAGAAAATCGTGGAGTACATGGATGGTTGGAAGTTACATTGGCGAATGCGTGTGAGCATGCCTGAAGAGCAGAGGGGGATTTAGAGGATCATTACAGTACCTCACCAAAGGTTGGGACGCGAGGCAACAGGCTGCCCGGCTCGGTCGCCGGCCGGCGTGCTCTGCAGCTGGAGGCCGCGGGAGGCTGCTGCCCAGGTTGTCTGAGGCTTCTGCCGGTTGTACCCGCCGCCCGTCATCGAGTTACTCCGGTCCAGGCGGCGGACGCAGGTGCGCACGACTTGTCGTCGCCGTCACTCGGCCGATCGATTTCGGTGGAGATGATGGGGAGGCTGCGCCTGCCGGTAAAGAGGGGAGTTTGTTTCTTGGCCCTCACAATTTATTTATTTTTCAAAAAATAGAGACAAGACCTTAGATTTTTGCATGGTAATACATGTCTCATTTATATAGAATCAAGATCAAGTTACAAGGCATGCAAGCACCAACCATACATGACTGAAAAGATAGAAAAATCCTATGCAAAATACCAGCGCATGTCCCTTTCCTTCGACACCACTGAAGCGGCCACCAAGGATAAAAAGACAGATCACCTCTTTACTCAAACTCGACGCGGCTCCGTCGCTGATAAGCAGCTTTACAGACCTCCAAAGTAGTTTGCCAGAAGCAAAACCATAGCCGTTGAAAGAATTAGACCGGGGCAACATGTCCCCGAAGACGCCCAGCCTTCGACCATAGACCCAACACAAGATACTTCATCTTCCAGCTGTCACTTGCATACACAACCGCCTGCATGTACTCCTGAATGAAAAAACCTCCCTGCTCCACCATGACGTCGGAGACAACTCCACGGTAACGGGGATAGAGCAGAAGGAGAGCCACACCTGATGGAGTCGCCGCCGCCGCCTGACCAACACCATCCATAAACCCTAACGCTGCCGATCTGAGGGATCGGCAGAGATACGATGCCATTAACTCCGAGACGCTGCCACGAAGGGCACCGCCGGTGTGGAAGTGGAGTTGATGCAGACTTATTCGTCCAGGCGCCGCTCCCACCACTCCAACGACGCACTACGACCTATAAATTCAAAACCTAACTACAGAGCAGAGGAACAGGGTCCCCCCTCCCTCCTGCCACCGGAGCAGCGGCCAAAGGGAGAGGGGGCCAGCGCCCTGGCCGATGGAGATCGGAGGAAAGAGATCGCCTCCCTAGTCGCCTGGTGGTGGCGGCGGCTAGGGTAGGGAATCGACGACTCGTACATACACAGTACAAACGCATCTGCTCATATAGACGCGCATGCACTCATCTCTATAAACACACACCCACAACCTATCCCTATGAGCACAATCTTTTTAATTTCAAAAAGAAAAAGACTTTGTACTAAAATGGGAAAAAGTTACATTTGATTATGAGTAAAAAACAAGTTGCCACCGTATAAGAAATACACGGTCATCACTCACTGTCGGAGTAGATTCCGATACCCCTCAGTAGGGTACCCCGGGAAGGCAAATATGATGGATGGTAACAGGAGGCAAGGTTTTACCTAGGTTTGCGCTCTCATAGTGGAGATAATAACCTACTCCCTTTCGTGTATATCTCAATAGTGTTGTGTACAAAATACAAGTGAATACCAGGGGATTGTATGATATATTCTATGACGAGCCCGATCCCTGGCTTATATAACATATACGGGGTCCTAGCATTACAGATCCTAGTGGGCAATGTTGATTTATCATCACAAAGTCAATTATTTAACAATCCAGGAACATGTTCTTTTGATTACATACGGTGCGTTTACAACTTAGTAATTTACTACAAAATCACACATTGCACTTATAAGGTGTCTGTGACACCGTTCATGAAAACGAAATAGATATATCGATGATGATCGTGGAAGCCTTCTTTTTGAAAAAGGAGGCAAAACTCGTGGCCTCTGTATCAATCGATGCATGCATCCATCTTATTAAAAATAAAATAACAAAGTCTTAGGGTCACTAGGATCCCATAAACAAAGTGCTAAACAAAATAAAACCAAAGGATTGCGGAAGCCTGGAACACAGACATTTTTATGGAACGGAAGGCGCTGCATATGGTGCGTGATGGATCACTGTGCTTGTTCAAGAAGACCAAGGGATTGCTTTTTCGTAGTAGAAGCAGCTTGGGCCTGCGGTGCAGACAAGTGCCACTCCTCGACACCCTTGCGGATAGAGTCGCTGTCCTGGTAGTCGTCGCGGAAGGTCTCGAGGTTGTTTACCATGTTGGCGAGCGTCGACATCAGCAGCTCTTGACGCCATTTCTCCACACCTGGAAAGTCGCAGTACTTACCACCGAACTCATTCATGTACTGCAGACCAAAGAAAGAAACAATATATTAGGAGTAAAAATACCTACCAAGACTTCTACATATCCTACGAAAATCCCTCCTCCCCTAATATTTGGGTGGACCTGTGTAGACCCCCTCAACGCTCTGTAATCGTTTGTTCGTATGTGTAGAAACACCAAGGTAATCTCTTAATTAATTAGATAGGTACTCCCCGTCCGTACCTAAATATAAGATGTTTTTGTAGGCTAGTACATGAAAACATCTGAGATGCTCGAGCACATTCTATATAGTGTTTACTATAGGGCTGCCTATTACCAAGTCACATGAGAAAACCTTCTGGGTTAAATCATTTTCCACGAGGACCACTAGATCTTCATCCAACGACCGGAAACATATCATGTATTATTTATCTTCTTCCTCCCCTCCTTCCTCCTCCACGTGCCGCCAACTGGCCTAGCCCCATCGGCATGCCTCTACACCCCTTGGCTGTCTCTCGTCGGTGGGCACTGCTGTGCACCACTTCCCCACCGCCGATGCTTGCCGTCGCCGCGACCACTTATATAAGCACTGGCAATGTGCAGAAACTTCGACGACCCTTACAACCCCAAGAACCGCACCCGTCAACCTGCTTTCTTGTCTTTGCCTGGGACGTTGTAGTTTGCTGCCAGTCGCAGCATCGTCCCCATCTCCGCGAAGTACAGCCTCGGCATGAGCGTAGTTGACCGTCATGTTGCTATTCACTTCACCCCCCACATTCATCCTCGGACAAAGCAAAAATCGACTAATGTCATTACTATTTGTGAGTAATACCGTGATGTCAAACAAGCTGACGTCATGGGTGAACTTCTTGGGCACGCCAGCGATATCCCTGGCGTGGTAAAACTCCTCCACAGATTGCATCATCTCCTCCTCCGGCGGCAGCGTCCTCTTGCCAGACAGCACATACGCCACCCATTTCGCTTGAGCCTCAAAGAACCAAGGCGCAAATACCTGCAAACCATATAAATGCAGTTATGGTTTTGGTACGTGCCGGAAAAAAAAGGCGTACTAATGCAACATCCCTAACTTGCTCTCTCCTACAGGTTCACATACCTTTTTGGGTATACCGATGAAGGAGAGCGATGGCGCCAGCGTCGGCGGGAACACGTGCTCGAACAGCGGGCCCACGCGGTTGTCGTCGACGGTGACCGCTCCCTCGGTATCCAGGAACGGGAAAGCGTAATTGTAGCCTGTGCAGTAGATGACCGTGTCGGCGAGGACACTGGAGCCGTCGCCGAACATCACCCGCCCGTCCTGGCACAGGCGCTCCACCTAAACGTTGCCAGATCTACGGATCAATCATTCGTGCATGCATGCATATGGAGTGGAGATCGACATGACTCACTGGAGCAATAAGTGTACGGAATGAACATACTCTAAATGTCAACAACGCTCTTATATTATGAGACGGAGGGAGTAGTAGAGTACGTACGTGAAGATGTAGGTGCAGGCTGGCGCTATGCTTGGCGAGCACCTTGGCGAGCCCTTGGGTTACCTCCTCCATGGATTTGGCAACGAGATGCACCTCCTTGGCGACCCCGCGGACCTCCATGGTGATGTCCATGCCGCTGAGGCCGCACCCTACCACCACCACCACCTCGTCGCGGAACTGTTCTGGCACCCTGTACGAGTGGCTGTGCATCTGCCTTCCCCTCCACACTTGCATGCCTTTGATGGTTGGTAATCTTGGCTGCGAGTAGTGGCCATTGGCCACGACCACGGCGTCGAACACCTCCTCCTCCTCGGTACCATTGCACTTGCCGAGATCGACGAAGCTCACCGTCCACTGCCGCGTCGGAGTCGGAACCGGTGCCAAGGCAACACGGACAACACTGGTGTTGAGCCTGACGAGCTCCATGAGCCCGAAGGCATCGCAGAAGTCCTTGAGGTAGAGGTACACCTCACGGTGACCCGGGAAGCGGCGGCTGTCACGGCCGTCCTTGGGCTTGGGCGCGAAGGGGAAGTCGGTGAAGCCCATGGTCTCCCGGGCGCTGATGAGGCGGAGGGACGCGTACAAGCTGCTATGCACCTTCACCGGCTCTGCGGCGCCGAGCGGGTCGGTGCCGTCGACCCTCGGGTCGTATAGCCACTGCCCGCCCACGTCGCCGCGCTGCTCCAGCACCGTTACGTCGTGGCCCTCCCGTCGCAGCTCGCGGGCTGACGCGAGCCCAGCCATCCCGGCCCCGATCACGCATACCTTCTTCCGCCGCGATGGCGCCTTGATGCTGTTGCCGACCATGTCGATTTTCGAGACGCCGCGCGGTCGAGAGGGTGATTGAATTATTTGATCTTGTCAATGGTACCGTTGGCCTCAATATATGCGCACTCCACCCACTGCGCTGTAGAATGTTTGGGTGGTGCAGTGCATGCATGAGCGCATGTCCCCCGGCTTATGCGCATTCTCAGCCGATCAGATCAGCCACTCTACCCGCTGCATGCGCCGTACAGTGTTTGGGTGGTATAGTGCATGCACGAGTGTATGTCCCCCGGTTATTTAAGAGAAAAACACTACTCTCTCCGTCTCATAATATAACAGCGTTTTTGACACACTCTTATATTATGGAACGGAGGAAGTATATTACTATTAGCTTGTATGACCGACAAACCAAAAAATTTGGTGTAGTAAGAGTGTTTTTGACACGCTCTTATTATGTAACAGAGGAAGCATATTATTAGCTGGTATGACCGCAGACCAAAATATTTGATGTTGCAAGAGCGTTTTTGACACGCTCTTATATTACAGGACGAAGGAAGTATATTATTAGCTGGGTATGACCGACAAACCAAAAGATTTGATGTAGCCAAGTGTTATATTTCGGATAGCCGGGTTTTATACACAAATAAGCTAAATATCGCAAATAAAGCACATGGCATAAAGTAGATTCTCAGCATATCACGGGCCAAGCTGAGAACAAATAAAAATAAGCTGAGAACAAATAAAAAAAATTCTCGGTGTACACCAAGCACTCGGCTTATCGAGGAAAAAGTACTCGGCCTATAGATGAGCCTTAGCACTGTGGCTGCCACGTGGCCATCCTCCGTGCTCCTCATGTCTTCGTGTCGGTGGTCTATGTAAGTCGAGTACCCACAAACGGCGCACGCGGCTTATATTTTTCCTTTTTTTACACCGCACGTCGCTTCACCTTTCTATATGCAAAGTGTACGAAAATAAGCACTCTACACACTATGCTCGAGAAAGTTGGGCTGGTGCAGTGCATGCATGAGTGGATGTCCCCCGATTATTTAAGAGAAAATATTTTTGCCTCAAGTGGGCAGGGCCGTCCATGGCCATGTGCGGGCTGTGCGAGCGCACAGGGCCCCCAGGGCCATGGTTATACTCCCTCCGTTCCAAAATACTTGTCTTTCTAGAGGTTTCAAATGGTGACTACATACGGAGCAAAATGAGTGAATCTACACTCTAAAATATGTCTATATACATCCGTATGTGGTGACCATTTGAGATGGCTAGAAAGACAAGTATTTAGGAACGGAGGGAGTATATATTATCAGGATTTTTTCCGCTATTTGCATGGATTTGGGCCTGCGGATCTGGTATGATCGCCCGAGCTCCCTCACGATCGCGCACGGGCCGAGCCTCTCTGCCGAACTCATCCCGATTAGGCCCTGCTCAGTTACCTCGTTGCTCCGTTCCCAGTCTTCCCATGTCCCCTGACTCGATCAAATCTTCTTGGCGGCGGCGCGATGGCAAGGATAGGGCAGGCAGCAGCGCCACGAATTCAAGCAAACTTCAGCAACAGCCAGGCCAGCAAGCACCAACATGCCGCCAAGCAAAGCTGAAGGCCGCCGCTGGCCAGTGATCAGGAGCTTTAATTTAGGCTTCCCCGGTCAGTTAATGGCCCTCAGGTGCACAAGACAAAGCTTACTTTAGGCTATTTTTTTGTTCAGTAACTTAATGACTAAAGAGTATAGGGTAGATGTGAAACAATTCTCTCGTTAATTAGATCTTTATATGTCAATTGCTCAGGATCGTTTGAGAAAGAAAGTTCCTACATATGTTTTTCTGAATATATAGTACAAAATAACACATAACCAAAGTTATAGGCGGCAGGGGCTTGAATTTCTGGAGTATAATTTAAGTGTGAGTATGCTTTGGTTACAAGAAACCTTTTAGATTTTAGGGCCTCATTTGCATTTCGCACCGGGGCCCCGAATTTCTGGAGACGGCCCTGCAACTGGGCCTGGTTGAGTGGATATGGGGTGAAAACCATGTTGTGCAACTTTTTTGTCTCCTGCATTGCATTGCAGAGCAGCTATGTGTTGCATGTGTGCTTTGGGGGTGATCAGAAGCAGAACACATTTGTTTGCTTGAGTCCAAAGTGTTGTTGTGCTCACCCCTTTAAAATGCAGTGAACTTACCACCACTAGCAAGCACAGAGCACATGAGATGAACACAATATATTAAAGACGATTAACACAACCATTACCATGTACCAAGCACAAACTTATAGGGGAGGTTTATGAAAGATGCCCTTGCACAACATTGACAAAAGATAGACAAGTTTGATAGGAAAACATGTCGCTACTTCACAATACTTGTTAGGTTCAGATTTATGAGGACTACAAGATCGCCAGGTCTAGGTCAGCTGGCGCATGATGGACGTTCTTATGGCATCTCTAACTGCAGATCACAAAGTTGTTGGCATTGTAGATCTGGACCTGTCGGACCCGTGGGACTGGAGTTACCCAGGAACGTCTGCCTGCGGCCCATCACGTGGCGCATCGACTGGGCCCCCGAGGAACCCATCTTCAGGCTTCAGGAACAAGCCCTTGTGAGGACCCCCTCCTCGCGAGGCGCCCTTTGTCAGGCTTCACTAGTAGCCACGCGATGCCCTCTCACAAGGCAGCATCCCGAGGGTGTCTCCCGAGGCCTCCCGAGGAGGCGTATGGATCAAGGAGCAAGTGTAGGAGTCACAGTGCCCTGCGCCTTCACATGGGTGATGCGTGTGGCGACGAGCGGAGCCAGAAGGGCGCCAACAGGCGCGGAGAGGAGGTTTACCCCTTTTGGGGTAAGGGAGCAGGGCCATCCGCCAGTTCCCGAGGAAATCCCTGAAGGTTACCTCTTTTGTGCAAGAAGACCAGGACGACGGGCTCGCCAGGACAGAGGTCAGCATGGAGAGCACCAGCGCGTCATGGAAGGGAGCTTTGGCAGGCGAAGACCACCTTTAGTCAGTATAAGATGTACTCTTGTCCCCCTTCAAAATTGGCCGTTGTGGCAACCCTTCCCGCCTAGAGTTTTTGGGGGAAGAGGACCAGGGCCTGTATAAGTATAGGTAGTGCTCCACCGTACAGAGGCACCGGACCTTATCGGACAAGGAGGACCGATCCCGGATCTGACCTATTCCACTTAGCCCCGAGATCCATTCCTGGACCCTCTGCAGGCAACTCTTGTACTCTCATGTTCATCCTCCCCCGCGAGGCAATCCACCAACCAAAGTAGGATAGGGTTGTACACCGCAAGGTGGCCCGAACATGGGTAAACTGTTGTGTCTGTTGTTCGTCTTCTCCCTCACTTGAGCACGTCGGAGCATCGCCATGAGGTAGTCTGTAAGCTAGACATGGCTTGACGAAGATCCGCGCGCACACCCCAGTGTTCGAACCTTCCTTGGGTCCCCGGAGCCCCGATTCCGATAGGACCTTGAAGCCAAGGTTTGACAGCTTGAAGAGGAGAAGGTTGACGGCCATGAACATGTGATTCCCAGTGAACTACTCAAAATCCCTCCCCAACACGATCTTTTCCTGAAAGTCCTAGACCTTCACCCAGTAGTTGCAGCTCTATTTGGCCGAGAGGTTGACGATGCGTGGAAGCTCGATGTACATCCAACTCTTCATCACTGGATGGAAAGCCATGGGGAAGGCGAGCATGGCTATATATTCGGCATCCGGATCATCACATGGAAGTGGCGTGGCACTGGTTCTATTGACTCATGCCCAAGCTAGGGCTTGCAGCCAATCCTGGGCATCGGGTTCGCATTCTCCTCCCTCCTCCCGGCACATTGAGACTTGGGAGCCACTTGTTCTCCTGGATGATGTCCCCAGCGTCCTTCACGCCTTCGACGACATTGACCGTGTGACCTCAATCCCACTCTGTCTGTTTTGCTAAAAAAATGGTCCCCCAGTAGGGGTATTCCTAAACAAGGTTACGATAATAAATTGCAAGGCATGCCAATGTACAATTGTATATGAATAAATAAAAGAGACAAACATTGCTTTATTAATTCTTATTGAATTACAAATTGCAACTTCCCACTGATTACAAATATTGCGCCTTCATAGATATCTACCTTGAATCAACGACTGTGTAGTTGCAGGTTCATGGAGCCTCGTAAGACAATGCAGTTAATTACATCTGCTGGATAATCCAAGGAACACATCCGATTAAATCACACTTGATGGTCTTCATCTTATAACCTGAAATATTATCCAAAATATATGTGGTCGATGTGGCCATATGGTGACATGCCAAAGCCTTGTCGGCCTTTGGGTTAAGATATCTGGTTCGTGGCAAAGTCTCAGGGTGAATGTTCGGCCTCATCGTTCGCGGACAAAAAGGTCCCACCTTGTCCGTCAGGACATGTGAATAATTCCGGCCTCATCGGTCACGGAAAGTGACGGTCTCCCAGCCTCCTCTGTCAAGGAGAAAATACCTGGCCTCCTTGGCCTAGACTAATGAGTGGTGTCCCAGCCTCGTCGGTCACGGAAAAAAGATCATGTCATGAGACTTTGCAACGGGTACATGGCTAACTGTGAGGGCCGTGAATGAAATATCAAGATTTACAAGCTAGGCATGTCATGACTTTTGAAACTCTTCCATAAATATTTGTGTATGAAAACGATCTGCTAGGAGAGTGATCCGAACCCAAGTTGTAAGCTCACAACGATTAACATTGCGAAGAGAAAGCAGACATTTATAAAACACATGACATCGTACAAAGTGCTCACATTTCAAAATTCAAATGTATTGGAGTTACACGGGAGAGACATATATAGCAGATACGACCAATTACCTGCATGCCACTAAACTACCATGCCACACACATGAATGGTAGTGATACACGATCCCACACATACATCACTTATTCAATCACCAAATTAACGTAGGTATTACAACACCGCATTTATACATCCACATCCCCGGACAGACATGAGCCATGTATGCATACATAGTTCCATTGAAAAAAAATAGCGCGCTATAGCGTAGCTAATAGCAATACTATAGCATATTTAGAATCGCCTCGAAAATAAATCAATGTACATTGTCTCGCTAATAGCACGCTATAGCGCGATATAGCACGCTAATAGCGTATTCTGAGACCGACACTATTTTGCTATAGCGCGCTATTTTTTCCTTGGTTCACACTTAATTGACAAACATACATACATAGCTTTTTCTTTAGCGAGAAAGCAAAATCCAATGTTTTAGGGGTCCGTCGACGACTGGAAGGAGAAGCTTTTCAAGCATGAACTGCCGTGGGAACGCGAGGCTTCCTACAGTAGGGATACTGGCAGCTGCAACCAGCGACGACGAAGCAAAAACCAGTATAGCATGTTTCGTCGGCGCATCTGGCGTCTCCCCGCGGCGCTTTCAGGACGAGGCGCTCAATCGCTATCTTTTCTGACCTCGCCGCCGCCGTTTCCATCTCCTCTGGTGGTGAGCGAGCCATGGCCGCCACGAGCAGCTGCAGAAGCAGCAGTAGCGTCACGATGCCGAGTGCCTTCTTATGGGCGCTCTCCATGCCTTCCTTTCACAGGATTTTATGCTTCTCCCTGAGATTTTAGGCTGCTGCCTCACACAACTCTCACGAGAACAAAGGAGACACCCTGAGATTTTATGCTTCTCCTTGAGTTTGCCTCAGCTGCCTCAAGCAACCTGCCCTGCTACAATGCTTAAGTAGGAGCACGCACACGCCAACCTCACACACTAACCCACTAACTCAGGCCACTAACACATGACTCATCTATCATGCAAAACACACCCACAAAGCTAACTAACAAACTAACGGACTGGTCGATTCTCTCGGCACCAACTGATTGTCCAACCCATCTGGCTCGAGCCTGCAGGTGCCTTGTCGCTTCACACGACCATGTCGCATCGCGCAGCACCGCAACTTCACGCCACCACCGGCATATTGCCATGCTCGCCGCATCTCGCCTTCGTCACGCGCACAACTGAAGCTTCATTGGCCTACCCACACTACCCTAGACAATCTAAACTACATGCCAAACTCAAAAGTAAACATAGTGATACATCATGACAAGATTAGGGCTAACGTATCTCTCTCTCTCTTTTTTTTTTGAGCATTATCTCTCTCTGTTTTCGTGTGTTTGTCTTGCACCCGGCGTACACGTTGGTTGATCCCAGCCAGCCCTATTTACATGCGGCAGGAATGGGCAGTAGCTACATAAAGGATTGACAGTGCTGGATTTCTGCTAGCAGACATAAACGTTGGTGCTAGGTATTTCTTTCAAGACACGCTGCCATGGAATGGCCCGTCCTTAATTTTAAGAAACATAAAAGGCCAGAAATGTGAATCAGGGCCAGACACCAACAAACAAGATATTGGTAAAAGAAAATAAATGGTATGGGTGATGCTGAAGTTGAAAAATGCCAATTTTTAGGATCAACAGTAAAGGTTGAATAAAAATTTATAGGGGACGGGGGGCAGAGCCACTGGCCGCCGCCCTGACTGCTGCGCACGACTATCCCAAAAGGATCGCCCTAGACGCGTTTGGGGAGCCCGCCGTGATCCATCGGCCTAGGTACCTTCAGCGCCAGGCCCGCCACCACCGCGGCCAACGCCTGCGGCAGGGGAGCTGCCGAGATCGGGGCTGGCGGTGCTAGGGTTGGGGCCCTGGCGTTGCCATGGGAGCGGCGCGAGGTGTTATGTGGGCAATATCAAACTCTCACCAGGGATATGACCGGATACCGTTGTCCCCACTGCTTTAGAGGCAGCTCATTATCCAACATAGCCAACATTGACTATATTTTTTTTGTTATGAGGGACATTGACACTAATCGACTAAGGGCTTGCTTTTCTTATAAGGATGTGAGCACCATATGCCCATATCTATTGTCTAGCTGAGAAATAACATCAGGGTCGACTCCAAGTTGTGATTCGACGCAAAGTAGATACTATAGCTAAACCTACCTCCTCTAGACATTGTCGTAAGCTTAGCGATGTAAATTGCAAAACTTCTAGCAAGCACGGGGCGGAGCCAGGTTACCGCTAGGCTTGGGCATGCTCCGATGGTACTACAGTGGTCTACAACACATGCTAAATATAGCCCTTGGGAGTGCGTGTGTGACGCCCCGGGCCGTGGCCTACAGAAGCAGAAGTTACACGATGAAAGAGCATTTAGCACCGCCAGGAATCAGTTTCAACAAGTCTTCGAGCTTTATTCTTTTCCTCAAACATGAATCAATAATTTTCTTAATTCTTCTAATGAATATTGGTCACTTAAGTTTATTTGCATCTTAATATGTGCTCGACAACTTCGTTCTGAAAAAAGAGAATAGGAATACTATGTTTCTTAACTAAACCACAGATGAAGTTGTGGCCTACGGATGACCACAATGCTATTATCCTATCACCCCATATATCATGTTATCACATCTCTAGTAGTATCTTGCATTGGAAACATAGACCTTGGCAACTCGCTGGCCTGTTCTCTGTTGTTGACTTACAGAAACCTTTGCATTACAAAAACCTTTGCATTTCCATATATGCAACTTCATAACTGGTTTATTTTGGTTTTCTTTTCTCCTCGGAAAGAGGTATCGATAACACCCCTGGGCTTTGCAGTACGCAGCCTTCCTACTACTGAATAATGCTAATTGCTAAATACCGCTAAACTATTACCTGAAGCAGCATTAATACATGTTACCCAGGACATAGCGAACAATCTTTTTTTTTTGCGGAAAAACTTCCAATCTATTTATCTTCAATCATGGCAGTACAACGAATACCAGAAATAAAAATTACATCCAGATTCGTAGACCACCTAGCGACGACTACAAGCACCGAAGCGAGCCGAGACACGGCTTGGGAAGACCGGCCATTCAGATCCAGGACTATTTGGAAAGTAGATACTGTAAATATTGACTGCAGTAGGACTGATTGTTAACAAGCTCACCAGCATTCTTGAGGGTTCGAACCAAGTTAACTAGATACTTGTTCCCTGTTTGAGATTGCGCCCTAGAAAATTATTCCGGAAGGTCAAGAATGAAGATTCTTCCTCAGCGGTTGGTTTTTGGATCCGGCCAGCAATAACGTCATCCAAAGCCTTCACGAAGGTCTTGCCGTTAACATCTCGTTATGCTCAGAGATTGATGCCGAGACTGGTATTACGGAAGATCAAGGCGGAATTCGAAAGGTGGAGAGTTGCAAGAGATAGAGACATGTAATTTGTATTGATGGTTGAGTCTGGCGTTGATCGTTCAAACGGTCAACAACAGGCTATCTTTGTACTATTTTCACCCTATCTCAATGTAAAAGACTGGCAAAACTCTTGCGTGCTCTCGAAAAAGGCACCACTGAAATGCAAAGGCAAATGCAAACGCATGCATGGCGACACGATAGTAGAATCTCCTGCCTGGAGAGATGCAGGTTTAGCCGTTCGTTTTACCCACACCGGTTTTTTGCCGGCCTCGGCCGTTCATTTTAACTGAAGGAACTCTACCGTCCATTGGATCTAGCTGTTTTTTTGCACACTCTGTAGAATTTCAAAGAAGTGAGAAAAACGAGGCAGTTTTTCCAGTACCAGATCTGGACACCAACAAACAAGATACACTAACTGGTAAAAACATGCATCACAGAGAGATAACTCAGTTAATCGATAATAGTAAATATTATAATTAAAACTGCCCCGATAGATAGACACTGCGGTAAGTCAAACAATGAAAACTGTAAATAGTTAAGGTGAGTGATAGGCGCCCGTCGGCCGGCCGCCGCGTGTATGTCTGATACAACCTTTTGTAACCGTACGATAAAGAATTGGCTTCGTCCCAAAAAATCAAACACCGGATAAAAACACGTGGAAAAGGTAGTTGCTCATATGCATCTCGATAGATCATGCTCCTTTACCCTATCTGCTATTATTGTCAGAAACGTTCCCTCGACAGACTGCACGTGCGCTCACCGGCCGCCCGCACTCGTCCTCGGCTTTCCGTGCTTGCCGGTCACATTTGCCACCGTGCCCGCCACCTGTGCTCGCCGGGCGCTCGCGCCACTACGCTCGGCTCGGCTGCCTCCGACTCGCCATGGCTGCAGCTCCAATACAGTCAGGTTCCAACATCTGGTCACCATGGTTGAAACTTCCCTTGCTTCCCTGTCTCCGGCTCGCCTCCATCGACTTGGACCAGCATGTCCAGCAAAAAAAAAACTAAACTAACAAAAACGCCGGTACTTGGTTGAAGCAAAAGGATTTGCTGATTCCAGCAAAAATCTAAAGCAAGAAAACCTCCGGTACTTGCTTGAAGCAAAATGATTTGGCGGTTCCAGGAAAAATGGCTGGCATCCGGTGCATGTGCGGCGCAGCCGACCTTTGGTGGAAGTACGAGATAGACGGCTGCTAGCTACTCCTGGCGAAGAATCGGACTACTGACTGGTCATGGACCAAGCTGCAATGTCCTATCGACTGGGACAGCAGGTACGCCGCGCCTCTCGCTCTGCAACGCTCCATCGCTCTTGCTGTGTGGCGCGTCGTAGCCTCTCGGCGTGGACGCGCCTATCTAGATCCGCGACGCTGCCGTGCCCTGCACCGAGGGTCCTCTCAACCCTGGCGATAACGCACAACACTACGTTGTCCGGTGCGTTGCTGGTTCCAACATCCGGTCACCATGGTTGAAACTTCCCTTGCTTCCCTGTCTCCGGCTGGCCTCCATCGACTTGGACCAGCATGTCCAGCAAAAAAACTAAAGTAACAAAACCGCCGGTACTTGGTTGAAGCAAAAGGATTTGCTGATTCCAGCAAAAATCTAAAGCAAGAAAACCTCCGTACTTGCTTGAAGCAAAATGATTTGGCAGTTCGGGAAAAATGGCTGGCATCCGGTGCATGTCGGCGCGCCAACCTTTGGTGGAAGTACGAGACAGACGGCTGCTAGCTACTCTGGCGAAGAATCGGACTCTTGACTGGTCATGGACCAAGCTGCAATGTCCTATCATTGGGACAGCAGCGCGCGCGCCTCTCGCTCTGCAACGCTCCATCGCTCTTGCTGTGTGGCGCGTCGTAGCCTCTCGGCGTGGGCGCGCCTATCTAGATCCGCGACGCTGCCGTGCCTGCACCGAGGGTCCTCTCAACCTGGCGATAACGCACAACACTACGTTGTCCGGTGCGTTGCTGGTTCCAACATCTGGTCACCATGGTTGAAACTTCCCTTGCTTCCCTGTCTCCGGCTGGCCTCCATCGACTTGGACCAGCATGTCCAGCAAAAAAACTAAAGTAACAAAACCG
The DNA here is from genome assembly GCA_021437245.1 of Aegilops speltoides. Lineage (NCBI taxonomy): Eukaryota > Viridiplantae > Streptophyta > Magnoliopsida > Poales > Poaceae > Aegilops > Aegilops speltoides. The sequence continues at coordinate 1,573,438 of CM038141.1, read as the reverse complement.
CGGTACTTGGTTGAAGCAAAAGGATTTGCTGATTCCAGCAAAAATCTAAAGCAAGAAAACCTCCGGTACTTGCTTGAAGCAAAATGATTTGGCAGTTCCAGGAAAAATGGCTGGCATCCGGTGCATGTGCGGCGCGGCCAACCTTTGGTGGAAGTACGAGACAGACGGCTGCTAGCTACTCCTGGCGAAGAATCGGACTACTGACTGGTCATGGACCAAGCTGCAATGTCCTATCGACTGGGACAGCAGGTGCGCCGCGCCTCTCGCTCTGCAACGCTCCATCGCTCTTGCTGTGTGGCGCGTCGTAGCCTCTCGGCGTGGACGCGCCTATCTAGATCCGCGACGCTGCCGTGCCCTGCACCGAGGGTCCTCTCAACCCTGGCGATAACGCACAACACTACGTTGTCCGGTGCGTTGCTGGTTCCAACATCTGGTCACCATGGTTGAAACTTCCCTTGCTTCCCTGTCTCCGGCTGGCCTCCATCGACTTGGACCAGCATGTCCAGCAAAAAAAAACTAAAGTAACAAAACCGCCGGTACTTGGTTGAAGCAAAAGGATTTGCTGATTCCAGCAAAAATCTAAAGCAAGAAAACCTCCGGTACTTGCTTGAAGCAAAATGATTTGGCAGTTCCAGGAAAAATGGCTGGCATCCGGTGCATGTGCGGCGCGGCCAACCTTTGGTGGAAGTACGAGACAGACGGCTGCTAGCTACTCCTGGCGAAGAATCGGACTACTGACTGGTCATGGACCAAGCTGCAATGTCCTATCGACTGGGACAGCAGGTGCGCCGCGCCTCTCGCTCTGCAACGCTCCATCGCTCTTGCTGTGTGGCGCGTCGTAGCCTCTCGGCGTGGACGCGCCTATCTAGATCCGCGACGCTGCCGTGCCCTGCACCGAGGGTCCTCTCAACCCTGGCGATAACGCACAACACTACGTTGTCCGGTGCGTTGCTGGTTCCAACATCTGGTCACCATGGTTGAAACTTCCCTTGCTTCCCTGTCTCCGGCTGGCCTCCATCGACTTGGACCAGCATGTCCAGCAAAAAAAAACTAAAGTAACAAAACCGCCGGTACTTGGTTGAAGCAAAAGGATTTGCTGATTCCAGCAAAAATCTAAAGCAAGAAAACCTCCTGTACTTGCTTGAAGCAAAATGATTTGGCAGTTCCAGGAAAAATGGCTGGCATCTGGTGCATGTGCGGCGCGGCCAACCTTTGGTGGAAGTACGAGACAGACGGCTGCTAGCTACTCCTGGCGAAGAATCGGACTACTGACTGGTCATGGACCAAGCTGCAATGTCCTATCGACTGGGACAGCAGGTGCGCCGCGCCTCTCGCTCTGCAACGCTCCATCGCTCTTGCTGTGTGGCGCGTCGTAGCCTCTCGGCGTGGACGCGCCTATCTAGATCCGCGACGCTGCCGTGCCCTGCACCGAGGGTCCTCTCAACCCTGGCGATAACGCACAACACTACGTAGTCCGGTGCGTTGCTGGTTCCAACATCTGGTCACCATGGTTGAAACTTCCCTTGCTTCCCTGTCTCCGGCTCGCCTCCATCGACTTGGACCAGCATGTCCAGCAAAAAAAAAACTAAAGTAACAAAACCGCCGGTACTTGGTTGAAGCAAAAGGATTTGCTGATTCCAGCAAAAATCTAAAGCAAGAAAACCTCCGGTACTTGCTTGAAGCAAAATGATTTGGCGGTTCCAGGAAAAATGGCTGGCATCCGGTGCATGTGCGGCGCGGCCAACCTTTGGTGGAAGTACGAGACAGACGGCTGCTACCTACTTCTGGCGAAGAATCGGACTACTGACTTGTCATGGACCAAGCTGCAATGTCCTATCGACTGGGACAGCAGGTGCGCCGCGCCTCTCGCTCTGCAACGCTCCATCGCTCTTGCTGTGTGGCGCGTCGTAGCCTCTCGACGTGGACGCGCCTATCTAGATCCGCAACGCTGCCGTGCCCTGCACCGAGGGTCCACTCAATTCGGATGTAACTTTTCGAGTAGATGCTTTTTCATATAAATTTTTTTTTCATCCGAGTTCGTATGCAAAAGTTATGGCCATTTTACAATTTTTCAGAGAGATTTTGCAAATAAAGTCGAAATTCATATTTGTAAATTTTCCCAACAACTAGACCACATATCACATGGGAAACTTATTTTCTTTTATTTTTTTGACATTTTTATCATTTTCTTTTATTTTTTTTAAAACTGAAAAGGCGGTCCACGGGGGGGTAGACTTTGACAAATAGGCCATAACCCGCGCTACTACTATGGCAGACGATTAGCAGTAGCGCGGGTTTTTAACCCTCGCTACTACTAAGTTGATAGCAGTAGCGCGGGTTAGTAGTAGCGAGGGTTAGAAAACCGCGCTACTGCTATCAACTTAGTAGTAGCGAGGGTTAAAAACCCGCTACTACTATGGCATATCCCGGGGGGCACGGTAGAGACCGCTTAGCAGTAGCGAGGGTTACAAACCCGCGCTGCTGCTATCAACTTAGTAGTAGCGAGGTTTAAAAACCTGCGCTGCTAGTAAGTAGCAGTAGCGAGGGTTTTTAACGCTCGCTGCTGCTAAGATTCTGTGTATAGCCTTTTCCCTAGTAGTGGTCGGAGCAACCGGATCCGGCTCCTCTTGCCTGGCTTACCGTCGGGAGGAAGATGACAGAGGAGGGCCCGTTCGCCCGCCGTGTGGGCGATGCAGCTTCGCTCTGCCCAGCTCGTGAAGCCGTCGTTCATATCATACTCATCGGGCAGCTGGCTACCTCGGCTCTCTCTCTCTCTCTCTCTCTCTCTCTCCTTGCTCGCATGTCTTCCTTTCTGTTTCCTTCGTCACTGGTTCTCTGTCCATATATCTCATTTGTTTCCCTTTCATTAATTCATTGGTACCTGAAAACGGGGTGGATCCGAGGGTCTCCCTTCGTCGCTTGATGCGGACGAGGCGAGGAGTGTGACGTCACCGATTTGGGAGCTCCGTCGTCGTGGGCTTTGATCTGGAAGCACGAATGTCGAGTGGGAGAGGTGGTCGCGGCGGCGGAGCGTGGAGACGGAGGACAGCGGCGCATCTGGGGAGAAGTTTTTCTTTTTTTTAAGGAGGGGATGAGCTTTTTTAATGGAGCAGATGAGATCGATCAGAAGCGGGAAGGTAGAAGAAGGAAGGTGAAATCGTGGGCTCGCTGTGTCCCGCATCGTCTTTTTCGCTCATATGTGTGTAAATCTAATTTTAAATCTCAGCGGTCGATCTTTATAGTTATCATAGCATCAATGGATGTAAAAGGATGACTTATGAAGAGCTATGAAAGCCTCCGTCCTTTAATATTAGGTAGAGATGTCACACATCATGTGCGAATCTCCAAGCCATGGCAAACATTTTGTGCTTGTAAATTGTTTAGGATGACGCACAGACCGTATGAGTTGTGAACATGTTCGCATACGCAGAACTATAGTTAGCAGTGTGCCAACTATTATACACGGTCTTCATCACCTAATCGTGCCCAATGTATGGGCCAATGTACACATTTCATTTTCTGGCACACAAGTATATTTTGTTACCGCTTGCGATTTTTGTATTGTACACAGTTTGATCGATTGGTGTGCGATATATGTGTCGCCTTAGACCTTCCTGCAGTAGTGAGGAGCCCAATCATATGGTCTCTGCTGCTGTGTGCCTTCATTAATTTGACTTACTATCATCACCTAGCTCGTGTCACAAGTACACGTCCTGGGAATGGCTTAAGTGCATGGTGAAAACCAATAGTTTGATAAACTAGGGACCATGGTGATAATCAGCATCAAAACCAATTTGGAGTTTGACAAAATAAATGAAATAATGGACAGTCGGTGACCATTAAGTAACATACTATGTTTATTTATTGAATCCAAATGGGAATACAATTCTTTTTGTCAACCAACACAACCACTTGGTCCACCATAGTTGAACATATAGCCCCTCTTATAATCAAGAACAAAATCATTTGCTCTATAGCAATCTAGCCTATCAACTAACTTGACCATTGGAACGCCAAACGGGCTATAAGAATGACCATTTGGATTGTAATACCGAATGTGCTTGAAGTACGCAGATTTCTTATTGTCATGATCGTAATGATCGGGGAAGTGGCCACTACCCATTGGAGGACCATGTGCATTCTTCAAGTAATTCACGAATCCAGTCAAGGCTTGTATACGTGGTGTTCCAGGGCAAAGCTCCTTTGGAAAATGTCCCAATAATGATGGTTTTTCTAAATCATGACGGTACACCACCCAATCTTCGGAATTTGGATCCTGTAGTTAATGAAAGATTGATGACAGCCATGAACAATAAATTTCATACACAAGAAGAGTAGAGAACAAGTTGTTATTAGCAAGAATCTTGGGTGACGTACAATTTCCCAGATCCTAATTAATGTTCCATATTTTCATCATAAAATAACAATGGATATTACTTACTAACCATATGAATTTATGCCTAACTAATTTTCACTCTCATAAAATCTATCTTTGTTAGTTTTAATCATCTATTCTTAAATACTTGCAATCCACTACCTATTTTTTTATTCAAGCAGCCATGCTACATCAACAAGTCATAAAAGTTAGTTATAAGTTAAGTTTTCCTTCTCTACTTGCAGCAATACCACATCAACAAGTCATGCATGTTCGTCTTAAGTTATATTTTTTTATATGTGCTTTCTTTTTCTATCCATGCAGTCCTACCACACCATCAAGTCATGCATGCTCCTCATAAATTATTGTTTGTATTAATTTTTTTGTTGTCATGAATCGATTATGTGTTGGACACTATGAGTATACCTAGGTAGTTCATGTTTCACATTTTTTATAGAAAAATGGCATTGTGTTAGTTGCAATCCAACTCCTTTCTCTTTTCTAGTTGCTCTTATAGCATGCATGTACATGTTTAATATGATGAGGTTCCTGCAACAATGTGCGGGTACCATCTAGTTATAGTAGAAATAGTGGCACATTTGGGAGAATATATAGCTTTAGTAATCTCCAGAATGGGACAAATGGTGCACCTGGTTGAGGCTAAGCCTAACATAGTAGGCTTGTTTTCCATAAATTGATGGAGGAACAATGGCTTGTCCAGGTACCAGATTAGCTCCAGTTGCAGAAACAAATCCTGGGCACTGCAAGTTGTAGCACCCCCTTGATTTTAAGTCCTTCTGAGGAATAAAAAAGGGATACATGTATTATTATGGATGTAAAGAGACTTGTTGTTAGTCCAATAATGCCTCTAACTCACACAAAATAACCAAAAATTATATGTGCACCACAATAAGATAGAACTTGTTAAAATGGCATTGATTATACTTACAGTCCAATATGTAAAGAAGCGAATATCTTTGTTATGGTATAAAGAGGGGGAAATCTGCAAGAAAAACTTGGTTATGAAATAGTAGTTTATTCAAAAGCATTTGACTTGACCAGAATGGGTGATATGTTTGTACGTGAAATCCAGCTTGAATTAAGTTGTAGTTTCCTCCATCTTGACAATAGATCTGTAAGGATGCTCCAGATTCTTGAGAGTTTTCTTGATTTGGTGAACCCCATATACTCATCTCAGCTCGAAGGCCATAGAATTTTCCTGGCTTTGTGTGCCACATTGCATACTAGTGACAGAAAATTATAGCTCAAATTAGTAATAACTAGAAAAATGTATAGATAACGACATAATAAACAAGTGAGGCTATGTGTTCTTGGCCTTGGTATGAGGTTCACCTACGATACATTTATAGTGGGGAATTTTTCATGGTCCTTTGTATTTAGTCTAGATTTTTTTCGCATGCGTTTTTTTGAGTATATCATACTGAACTTAGCTTACTCCGCAGGATGTGGTGTTATTCCAACGAATTATACCTTTTTTGGTGATGCATCCAATGCTCTAGTTCATGTGCATTGTCAATGGTGTTACTCAGGTGCTTAGGCTTAGAACATCTTCTCTCATCCTTGTGGCAGGCGCAAAACAAGATTTGATTCTCTCTCTGATAGGTGTGAAGCATATTTCCAGTAGATTGTTGGTATGTCAGGATAAGTCTCCAATAGAGGGTGTCTTAAATGCCTTTCTAAATCTATTATTCTCGGTATTATGGTAGGATGTTTTGTATGTAATGATCATTGCTTTCATGGTATATAGGGCATCAACCTTAGTTCATTTAGGTGTACGTCTTTTTATCTAGTCTTTATGTACCACGTTGTCTCTGACCATTGACCATAATTTAGCTTGACGAACTATGAGTTAAGTCTATCACTAATGAATGTAGATTTCTATCGTTTTCTCTTTGTGGTTTAAATATGTGATGCTTATATTCAAAATACCTTGAATTTTCCTTTTATATTTACCACATGTCACTGTGACATACATTGTGATGTTTTTTGTGGTCAATACGCACCAAAAGATCAACAAAACATCCCAAATCTAACACATGGAAAAGTAAAGAGATATATAGAGAGATAGTGGGAGCGAGTGTGTGTACATGAGAAATAATGCCGCTTCCTTCATTCTTGATATTAGCTCTCCACGGAAAATCAAAAGATTTAGGTCTTAAAAGAGTGGTGTTCTGCAGAGGGAAATGTTAGTTCATGACAGGTTAGCAGGTATAATTGATGTACAAAGTCCTTGAAAGATATAAGTATTTGTTTCCAGTTCCACATATGTATGCTACATTTTAGTTGGGCATATAAGTAACATAGTAGTTACGAATGATTACAACCAATGGTAATTATCAAGATTAAGTGGTCAAGTATATAGAAGAATGGGATGAATACATAAACCAATTGATAAGAGTTGTATATGTCAAAGCTAAAAGGAAAATATCAGTTACCTTCTCATCCATCGCGAGATTGCCATCTACGTCTACCGAATCAACCAAGGTGAGTTGGCAGGTTATACACAAAAAGCACAGTGAGACTGGTATCACAACATAGTCACCTCCCATTTTGTATGGGTAATTGTGTTCCTATGAACGAAATAGTAATTGTGTGATTCCTTACATACATGTATGTTCTTTAGAGAACACAACTTATATAGAATCGAGCCACATTATTTTTTTGGAAAGCTTTAGATGGCATCGTATTGCTGATGAACTCAACAAGTAAAGAGGGATGGTCCGGTGCACAAATCTTTCTAGAGTTGGGTATAAATTAATTATTCAGTCAATGTTCACTAAATATGGACTTGGTTTACATCCAAATAATGATTTCTTTATGGCCTATGTTTTTATATGGATATAGATCAATTTATGCATCAATAATCATTAATGATGGACTTGATTTACATCCAAACAAAGGAAGTATGTATTTTCTTATATGAACAAAAATGGCGTTGTGTCAATGTTCCTTTAAACGTGGACCTAATTTACATCTAATGAATGTATGATTTATGGTCTATCTTTGTTTGGATATGAATATAGATAGACTTTTCATCAAATTTAATCTCATAATAGACTTGATTATCACTTTCTCATTTAATCCATATATCAGTTAAGTTATAGGGAGTTACCCTATTTATTGCCGGGAATTGGGCTAATGTAAATATTAAAACACCTAAAAACATGGGGCCGTTGAGGGTGTCCTGGACTAAGGGGTCCTCGAGCGTCCGGTCTGTTGGATATGGGTCGGACTGATAGACCGTCAAGATACAAGACAGAAGATCACCTCTCGTGTCCGGTAGGGACTCCCGTATACATGGATGGCAAGTTTAGGTGTCAGGATATGCTACTTCCTTTCTGTTAAACCGATTTTGTATAACCCTAAGCCCCTCTGGTGTCTATATAAATCGGAGGATTAGATCGAAGGCAGGATCATAACATTACAAGGCTAGCCAATCTAGGGTTAGCCAATACGATCTCATGGTAGATCAACTCTTGTAACCCCTATACCCTTCGTATATAATCAAGCAGGAGTATGGTTTTACCTCCATTAAGAGGGCCCAAACCTGGGTAAACACTATGTTCTTTGTCCATTGTTACCATCGATCCTCAAACATATAGCTTGGGCCCCCCTACCCAAGATTTGCCGGTCAGTACAGTCCCAAACACGCCGATCACGAAGATTCGGAAGGCAGCAACTATATGACAGATTCCGAAGAGGACGTTAGCCTCGGTGACGAAGACTTTATCGTCCCAGAGGAACCCCTCGAACATCAAGCGACAGCTCATCGCCACAGCGAGGAGCCTGAAAAGGAAACAACAGCAACTCAAAGATGAACACGATACGCTCAATGAAAGGTGGACCAAGGTCCTGGCCGCCGAGGAGTACGACCTCGAGTGACCTACAAAAAGTTACCCCAAGCGCAAGCTACTGCCACAACTCGACGACAAAGCCCTTGAGCCAATACCGTCGAAATACAATCAGGCAGATCAATCAGACCGACCACCACGTGGACGGGACAAAGCGGCATATCAAGCCGAACACCAGCCCGCACCCCCTCACCGAAGAGGGAAGGAGACAGCAGCTGCGGGATACACATATGACTTGCAACACGACCTAGCCAATAAAGCTGGCCAGACTAGATCAATCTACGGATCAAGAGGTCGTGCCCCAGCACGAGATAGCGTCTATGAAGCCCGGCGTGACGACCATTACTATACTCGGGATCAGAACCGAACTCAGATGCTGCACACCCTTTATGTTTCACCGATGAGGTAATGCAACACCAATTTCCGGAAGGGTTTAAACACGTAAACATCGAATAGTACGATGGAACGACGGATCCAGCCGTCTAGATTGAAGATTTTCTTCTCCACATTCACATGGCTCGCGGAGGCGACTTCCATGCCAATAAATATCTTCCTCTAAAGCTGAAAGGACCAGCACGACACTGGCTGGATAGCCTCCCAGAAAATTCCATTGGAACCTGGGAAGATTTGGAAGATGCCTTTCGGGCCAATTTTCAGGGCAATTATGTCCGGCCACCGGATGCTGACGACTTGAGTCACATATTCCAGCAACCAGGCAAATCATCTCGCAAGCTTTGGAATCGGTTCCTAATTAAAAAGAACCAGATCGTGGATTCTCCGGACCCCGATCCTTAGCGGCCTTCAAACACAGCGTCCGGGACGAATGGCTCGCCTGATACCTCAGGCAGGAAAAGCCGAAGACTATGGCAGCCTTAACTGCACTTATGACCCTCTTCTGTGCGGGTGAGGATAGCTGGTTGGCTCGTAGAAGCAACAGCTCGAGCAATCCCGGCAATTCTGAGGCCAGGGATAGCAATGGTAAACCTCGCCGCAATAAAAATAAACGTCGGAACAACAACGAAGACGTAGGCGATACGTCAGTCAATGCCGGATTCAGTGGTTCTAAATCCTGTCAGCGGAGAAACCTTTTAAAGGCAACAAGGACGGTCCATCCAGTTTGGATAAAATCCTTGAGAGGCCCTACCAGATTCATGGCACACCCGATAATTAAGCCTGCCAACCACACCAACATGAATTGTTGGGTTTTCAAACAGGGCGGTAAGATAAATACCGAACACAAGGGAAAGGGACCTCCAAGTGAAGACGATGATGAGCCCCGTTAGCCGAACACCGGGGGTCAGAAGCAATTTCCCCCCGAGGTGAAAACAGTGAACATGATCTATGTCACTCACATCCCCAAAAGGGAGTGCAAGCACGCGCTAAGGGACGTCTACGCTGTAGAGCTTGTCGCCCCAAATTTTAACCCATGGTCAGCCTGTCCGATCACTTTTGATCGCAGGGATCACCCAACCAGTATCCGTCACGGGTGAGGGAGTCCTGGACTAGGGGGTGTCCGGACAGCCGGACTATCATCGTCAGCCGGATTCCAAGACTATGAAGATACAAGATTGAAGACTCCGTCCTGTGTCCAGATGGGACTTTCCTTGGTGTGGAAGGCAAGCTTGGCGATACGGATATGTAGATCTCCTACCATTGTAACCGACTCTGTGTAACCCTAGCCCTCTCCGGTGTCTATATAAACCGGAGGGTTTTAGTCCGTAGGACAACACAACCATTACAACAATCATACCATAGGCTAGCTTCTAGGGTTTAGCCTCCTTGATCTCGTGGTAGATCCACTCTTGTACTACCCATATCATCAATATCAATCAAGCAGGAGTAGGGTTTTACCTCCATCGAGAGGGCCCAAACCTGGGTAAAAACATCGTGTCCCTTGTCTCCTGTTACCATCCGCCTAGACGCACGATTCGGGACCCCTACCGAGATCCGCCGGTTTTGACACCGACATTGGTGCTTTCATTGAGAGTTCGTCTGTGTCGTCACCGATAGGCTTGATGGCTTCTTCAATCAACAACAATGCCATCCAGGATGAGACTTTTCTCCCCGGACAGATCTTCGTATTCGGCGGCTTTGTGCTGCGGGCCAATTCGCTTGGCCATCTGGAGCAGATCGAAAGCTACGCCCCTGGCCATCAGGTCAGGTTTGGAAGCCTAAACTTCACGGCCGACATCCGTGGAGACTTGATCTTCGACGGATTCAAGCCACAGCCAAGCGTGCTGTGCTGTCACAATGGGCATGATTTAGCTCTGCCACCGGACAGTGCCCTGGAGGCCGCACACGGGTCCGCTCTGACCCATAGTTCGGAGCAGACCGCGCAGATCGAGGACAGGTGGCTGGACACCGCCTCGGTAGCTGCAACTTATACGACGATGGAGCCGAATACCGACCTGGTCCCTTATAAAGCTCGTGACTCCAAGGCGCCGGACTCCTTGCCGAACTCCGAACCTCCTGCGCCCTTGCTAATCGAATCCGATTGGGCGCCGATCATGGAGTTCACCGCCGCGGACATCTTTCAGCACTCACCCTTTGGCGACATCCTAAATTCACTAAAGCATCTCTCGCTATCAGGAGAACCCTGGCTGAACTGCGGTCAGGATGGTTGGGATGCGGACGACGAAGAAATTCAAAGCCCACCCACCACCCACTTTGTAGCCACTGTCGATGACCTAACCGACATGCTAGACTACGACTCCGAAGACATCGATGGTATGGACGACGACGCCGGAGACGATCAAGAACCAGCGCCTACAGGGCACTGGAAGACCACCTCGTCATACGACATATACATGGTGGATACCCCAAAGGATGGGGACGGCGAAGAAGCAGCGGAGGCGGATTCTTCTAAGAAACAGCCCAAGCGCCGATGTCAGAGGCGCCGCTCTAAATCCCGCCACAGTAAGAATGGAGATTCCGGCACCGGAGATAATAACACCCCGAGAGTGCGAAGACAACCCTCCGGCAAGATTCAGCACGGGAGGGCGGGAAGCCAGCCCTCGAGAGAGAGCGGCGGCGAGGAGGATGAGGACTACATGCCTCCCTCCGGAGACGAGGCAAGCCTCAACGACGGCGAATTAAATGCCGTGCGGAGGATCCCGTCGAACAAGAGCGTTTTAAACGCAGGCTTATCGCCACGGCAAATAGCCTAAAGAAAAAGCAGCAACAGCTTCAAGCTGATCAAGACCTGCTGGCCGACAGATGGACCGAGGTCCTCGCGGCCGAAGAGTATGAACTCGAACGCCCCTCCAAAAGCTACCCAAAACGCAAGTTGCTCCCCGACTAGAGGAGGAAGCATACAAACCTTCATCACCAGCGCACAATACGGCAGACCGACCACCCCGTGGTCGTGACAGAGAGGCATCTAGGCCCTTCATCAGGACCGTACCCCGGCACCGCTCGAAAAGTACGAAGCCACGAGGGAATGCGCCGGACTTGCGGGACATATTGGAGGACAAGGGAAGACAATCCAGATCTATCTATGGATCACGTGGGCGCCCCACGACCCACAACGACTACCGTCGCGCCGGATACAACAACTCCGGCCGGGCCGAACACAGCAGGCAACACTCCCTTGAGCTACGTCGTGATATTGCTCAATACAGAGGCGCCGCACACCCACTATGCTTCACTGACGAAGTAACGGATCATCAAATCCCTGAAGGGTTTAAACCCGTGAACATTGAATCCTACGATGGCACAACAGACCCCGCGGTTTGGATCGAAGATTATCTCCTTCACATCCATATGGCACGCGGCGACGATCTCCACGCCATCAAGTATCTCCCACTCAAGCTTAAAGGACCAGCTCGGCATTGGCTTAATAGCTTGCCCGTAGAGTCAATTCGGTGTTGGGAGGACCTGGAAGCCGCATTCCTCGACAACTTCCAGGGCACATATGTGCGACCACCAGACGCCGATGACCGAAGCCACATAATTCAGCAGCCAGACGAATCGGCCAGACAGTTCTGGACACGGTTCTTAACAAAAAAAACCAAATCGTCGACTGTCCGGATGCAGAGGCCCTCGCAGCCTTCAAACATAACATCCGCGACGAGTGGCTGGCCCGGCACCTAGGACAGGAAAAGCCGAAATCCATGGCAGCCCTCACATCACTCATGACCCGCTTCTCTGCGGGAGAGGACAGCTGGCTAGCTCGTAGTAACAACCTCAGCAAAAACGCTGGCAGTCCGGATACTAAGGACAACAATGGCAGGTCGCGTCGAAACAAAAACAAACACCGCGTTAACGGCGATAGCAATGAGGATACGGTAGTCAACGCCGGATTCAGAGGCTCTAAAACCGATCAGCAGAAGAAGCCATTCAAAAGAACTACCCCGGGTCCGTCCAATTTGGACCGAATACTCGAACGCTCTTGCCAGATACATGGCACCCCCGAAAAACCAGCTAATCACACCAACAGAGATTGTTGGGTATTCAAGCAGGCAGGCAAGTTAATTGCCGAAAACAATGACAAGGGGCTGCACAGCGACGACGAGGAAGAGACTCGGCCGCCGAACAGTAGAGGACAGAAGGGCTTTCCCCCACAAGTGCGGACGGTAAACATTGTATACGCAACCCATATACCCAAGAGGGAGCGGAAGCGTGCACTTAGGGACGTATATGCGATGGAGCCAGTCGCCCCGAAGTTCAATCCATGGTCCTCTTGCCCGATCACTTTGATCGAAGAGACCACCCGACCAGTATCCGCCATGGCGGATTCGCCGCATTGGTGTTAGACCCAATCGTCGATGGATTTCACCTCACTAGAGTCCTGATGGACGGCGGCAGCAGCCTGAATTTGCTTTATCAGGATACAGTGCGCAAGATGGGCATAGACCCCTCAAGGATTAAACCTACAAAGACGACTTTCAAAGCGTCATACCGGTGTAGAGGCCAATTATGCAGCTCGATCCACACCGAAGTGGTCTTCGGATCCCCGGGCAATTTCCGAAGCGAGGAGTTAATCTTCGACATAGTCCCATTCCGCAGTGGCTATCATGCTCTGCTCGGACGAACCGCGTCTGCAAAATTTAACGCGGTACCGCATTATGCATACCTCAAGCTCAAGATGCCAGGCCCTCGTGGAGTCATCACGGTCAACGGAAATACTGAACGCTCCCTCGGAACGAAGGAACATACAGCGGCTCTCACGGCAGAAGTACAGAGCAGCCTTTTAAGGCAATTTTCGAGTCCGGCCGCTAAACGACCGGACATAGCCAAACGCGCTCGGAGTAACATCAATCAAGACCACCTGGCACGTTCCGAGCACGCGTAGAAATGCGGCCCCAACCCTAGCCCTTGCATGATTGCAGGACCAGCCCTTTGCGTACATCATTACGCCCTGGAGATACCATGGGCATAGGGGGAGGGGCACGACCACGACAGGCCCAGAGTGCGGCTTAACCACACCAGGGGCTCAAAAGTGTATCACTCTTTTTTCTTCCTTTTTTTATTCTTCCATAGGACTCCGCTCACCAGAGGCCCTGTCCGGCAGTAGATCTGCCGAACTCACGATGCAACAGCCAGGAAGGGACAAAGGCTACGACCAACACTCAGGTGGTCTCCATTATGAGCATTAAATTTGTTAAATACACCAGTTCGTAGCCTACCCCTGGAGGGGGACATGTTTAATTAGTCCAATCCCTTGCTTACCGCACTATTTGTATCGTTCTGCACTCATAGCAGAATTTCCTGAATAAACAATGCAGCACCTTTTGCCTATAATTGCATTACCTTTATATATATATATATATATATATATATATATATATATATATATATATATATATATATATATATATATATATAGGATTGACTATTCGTCACCCTGGGTGAGGAATAGTTATTCTTCACCCCCCTCTATTTTAACATCAATGCACCGTAATTTTACGTTTTTTAAATTTTGTCTTATTCCAGACATAAAAAGAGAACGTAAGAAAATATATAATCGCCGTAAAAAATATTTTATGTTACGTAAATTACAGATGTAAAAACATAGTGTAAAATGTACATAAAATGTATTTTTTCTGGTATTCTAACCTTTTTTATGCCAAATTTTACGCAGTGGATCAATATGACCGTAACTATTTGTATTTGAAACATAATTTATTTATGAAATGATCGTAATATTACCTCGGGTGAAGAATAATTTATTCTGCACCCTGGGTGATGAATAGTAACACTATATATATATATATATATATATATATATATATATATATATTCATTAATGACATCTTGCACCCGTACATTTTGGTACGGCTGAATACACCAGGGGCTTGTGTTCCCCGCATCATGGTGTGATAAGTCCGAACACTTTCACAAGTGCGGCACCCCGAACTTATAGCATTATATGCATCGGCTCTGAATCATGTCTTGGGTCAATAGTTGGGTTTGCCCGGCTCCCATGTTTTGGTACCTTACGTTCCGTTCTGTCGACTAAGGTAGCACTGGGAGAACCACTGCGATTGCGCCCCGGTTGAGCTGGGCGAGCGCCTCAGTGGAGAAAGCTAAAACTGACTGTCATGATAAGCCGAGAGACTGGTCGCTGTTCGAGAGGTCTTTTCGAGTCCCTCTTATGCCGCTTCGAGCGAAGAACCGGCTGTGTCCGGCCCAGGCGTGGATAGCGCCCTGAACTCGGTCTTCCGAATACTAGGGGCTTCGCCGAAATTTAAAATTATAGAATTCTATGGCTAAGTGAGAGTGTTCAAGCATTATAAGTCCGGTTGCCTTGTTCGTTGTGTTGAGCGCCTCCCTAGATGGACCCAAACATGGGAACAAGAGTGCTCAAGTTTATCCCGAACACCCCAGCACTCGAGGCATGGGGGCTGAAGCCAACGACTTGCCATCTCTCAAATTTAATAAACAACCGCACAGAAGGTAATATTTTCAATCAATAAGCGTTGCTTAGCGCATATGAACAAAGTTTTCAGTGCACAGGATAACACATTGCGGGTTTACTCAATAATTACATCTCTGGGGCACTCATCCGCAATCTTGCGGGCACCCTTCAGGACAGTCTTATAGTACATCTCGGGCGTATGATACTCCTTGCCCGCTGGCGGCGCGTCAGTGATAAGCCTCTCCGCATCCAGCCTGCCCCAATGCACCTTTGCGCGGGGCAAGGGCCCGACGGGCACCTTCAATGCAGGCGGAGCGCTTGATGACCTCCACCTAGGGGCACGCATCCACCAGCAGCCGCACGAGGCTGAAGCAACTCCCAGGCATGGCCTCTCCAGGCCACAGCCGGACTATGAGGCCCTTCATGGCCTGCTCGGCTACCTTGTGGAGCTCGACCAGCTGCTTCAGCTGGTCGCTAGGGGCACGGATGTCCGCCTCGAGTCTCGAGACCGAAGACCTTCTCCATTGAGCTCCCTCCTTGCCCACAGTAGAATGCGGCAGCATCGAGACACTTCGCGAGGCAGATCTGCAACGCCTCGAGAGCTCCGATTCGGGTAAGTGTAATTTACATTAACATGCTTGCTTTGCATGAAAAATGCCTTACCCGCCGCTATTTTCTTCACATCCTCTACCTCCTGGAGGGCCTTACGGGCCTCGGCCTTAGCGGCTTTGGCACTTTCAAGAGCCGAGGTAAGCTCGGACTCTCGAGTCTTCGAGTCACGCTCCAAACTCTCATGCTTCTCCATGAGAGCCTGGAGCTCTTGCCGCACCTCCGCCACCCGCGCCTCCTGCTTCTCTCGCTCCGCTCGTTCCACGGCCGCATTGCGTTCGGCCGCAAACACGGCCTCCTTCAGGGTCGCCACCTTGTTCGTGGCCCCTGCAGTACCCACGTTATCCTTGTTATTTCTATTGCAACCAAAATCCTTTTCTGTAAGGTACAAATTTTAAAGTGGTGTTACTCACCTTCTTTGTCCTCGAGCTGCTTCTTGGCAAGGCCGAGATCTCGCACGGACCGCTCGAGTTCCTCCTTCAAAGCACCGACCTCCGAAGCCAATGCGGCAGAGGTCAGCAGCGCAGCCTGCAAACCCATATTGACATAATTATTAGCACTCCTGCGTATATCTTTTTTAGATCCTCAGTCCGATTTTTCTTTCCGAACACCGAACCGAGCATCAGGGGCTACTGTCTATGCGGTATTACATTACATATTTTAAACTTCTTACCTCAAAGCCTGTTAGAAGGCTACTGCAGGCTTTGGTCAGCCCGCTCTTGGCGAGCTGAACCTTCTGAATCACCGCACTCATGACAGTGCGGTGTTCTTCCTCGATGGAAGCACCGTTAAGCGCCTCCAACAAGTTGTCTGGCGTCTCTGGTTGGACGGAGGCCGCCGGCATCACGGTCTTGCCCTTCTTACGAAGGGGCCGCCTGCCGGACTCCGGAACCACTGCGGGTTCCGGCACAGAGTCCGGCGCAAAGTCCGGGAGGCTGCCTTGCGGCACCTCCGGAGCCTCCTCCTGATGGGTCCCCTCCTGGGATCCCACCTTGACGTCGTCAGCGTCACGAGGGGTGGAGGCGGTCGGGACGGAGGCAAGGACCCGCTCGATGAAGCGGGAAGATCATCATCGGCCAGACTACAGCAGTATGCGGGATTAGAAGGACACTATGTGACACAAAAGATAAATTATAAAATCATTCAGGAATCCGGATACTTACGATCTTGCCGGAGGCCTGACCCTTGAGGGCCACTCTTCGTCGCCAACGTTGGCGTTGGCGGAGCTGTCCGGGGGATGGGTCCTTCCCCTCTTGGACCCTTCGGCCTCCCCCGTTGGGGAGGCCTTCCTCTTCCTCTCTCCCTCCTCTGGGAGAGAGTCCTCTTTCTCCTCCTCGTCTTCGGGGGAGGAGTCCACCTCGGAGCCATCGGATGATGAGTCCGATATCACCTGGCGCCGGGAACTTCTTCAGGTTCCCGTGGCCTTCTTCTTGGCCTTCTTCTCCGGTACCACATAAAGTGCCGGGACCAGCAGCCCCGTTAAACGGGCGTCCGCTGGGTCTTCGGGAAGGGGAGCCGGACAGTCTACCTGTCCGGACGTCCTCTGCCAGTCCTGCCAAAGGCATTGGGAGTTTTAAAATCCCACATAGAGTCAAACTATGAAAGAAAATAAATGTCCCATAGAGGATAACAAAGCTTACCTCGCCGGCCGGGCGCTTGGTGCTGAATCTGCGGTCTTCTGTCGCGGATGCGGGGGCTTCTCCGCCCTTGAACAGCACCCTCCAGGCAGCTTCGTATGTCGTGTCGAAGAGCCCGCTCAAGGCCTGGTGCTGTGGCAGATTGAACTCCCACAAAGTAAAGGCCCGTTGTTGGCAGGGGAGAATCCGGCGGACGAGTATGACCTGGATCACATTGACAAGCCTAAGCTTCTTGTTCACCAAGGTGCAGGAGGCAGATCGAGTCTGTCGGCTCCTCGAACTGCCCCATAGCAAGCCCTTCTTTTTCTAGGAGGTGAGCTGCATAGGGGCACCAGATCTGAACTCGGGGGCCGCTGCCCATTTAGGGTCCCACGGCTCGGTGATATAGAACCACCCCGATTGCCACCCTTTGATGGTTTCCACAAAGGCGCCCTCAAGCCAGAGGACGTTGGGCATCTTGCCCACCATAGCGCCTCCGCACTCCGCCTGGACGCCCTTCACTACCTTCGGCTTGACGTTGAAGGTCTTGAGCCACAAGCCGAAGTGGGGCCGGATGCAGAGAAAGGCCTCACACATGACGATAAACGCCGAGATGTTGAGGATGAAGTTTGGCGCCAGATCGTGGAAGTCCAGGCCGTAGTAGAACATGAGCCCCCGGACGAAGGGATGAAGTGGAAAGCCCAGTCCGCGGAGGAAGTGGGGAAGGAATACGACCCGCTCATGGGGCCTGGGGGTGGGGTTGAGCTGCCCCTCGTCGGGCAGCCGGTGCGCGATGTCGCTGGAAAGGTATCCGGTGCCGCGCAGCTTTGCGATGTGCTCCTCCGTGACGGAGGAGTCCAACCACTTGCCTCCCGCTCTAGACATGACTGGAGGAGGTTGAGACGAGATGTGCGGTCTTGGGCGCTGGAGCTCGAGTGCGCGGAGATGGATAAGCAAAGGAGGAAGAAGGCGTAGGTCAAAAAGGTGGATCCGTATCCCCTTATATATAGGCGGACGAAGACTATGCGTCCCCACCGGCCTGGTAAAACTCGCTTATCTCCCAAGCGCCACCATCAATGGCGCGGTTGGGTTACCCACGTCCGTATTGATGGGAATCCTGGAATAAGGTGGAACACGATCTCTGCTTCGTCAAGACGTGCCAAGGAAACCGCTTCGCTAAATGCGCTGAGGTGGTATAATAAAAAACAATTCAAGTAAAGGCTTGGTAGTGGCGTGACGTCATGCCACAAAAATGCGTCAGCAGATTGAACTTGTGTACATGTTATTCTCTCTACGGTGGAATGTGGAAATTATTTTGCAGAGCAGGACACTATCCTGGTGTTCACAATCTTCTATGAATTATTCGGAGGAGGAACCCGCCTTGCAATGCCGAACAATATGCACGCCGGACTCATCGTCATTGAAGCCTGGTTCAAGGGCTACTGAGGGAGTCCTGGACTAGGGGGTGTCCGGACAGCCGGACTATCATCGTCAGCCGAACTCCAAGACTATGAAGATACAAGATTGAAGACTCCGTCCTGTGTCCAGATGGGACTTTCCTTGGCGTGGAAGGCAAGCTTGGCGATACGGATATGTAGATCTCCTACCATTGTAACCGACTCTGTGTAACCCTAGCCCTCTTCGGTGTCTATATAAACCAGAGGGTTTTAGTCCGTAAGACAACACAACCATTACAACAATCATACCATAGGCTAGCTTCTAGGGTTTAGCCTCCTTGATCTCGTGGTAGATCCACTCTTGTACTACCCATATCATCAATATCAATCAAGCAGGAGTAGGGTTTTACCTCCATCGAGAGGGCCCGAACCTGGGTAAAAACATCATGTCCCTTGTCTCCTGTTACCATCCGCCTAGACGCACAGTTCGGGACCCCCTACCCGAGATCCGCCAGTTTTGACACCGACAACGGGGGTTCGGCCGCCCTGGTACTTGATCCAATTATTGATGTACCATCTCACTAGAGTCCTTATGGACGGGGGCAACAGTCTCAACTTGATCTATCAAGACACTGTCTGCAAGATGGGCGTTGACCCATCAAGGATCAAACCTAGTAACACTACCTTTAAAGGCGTGATACCGGGCATGGAGGCCCATTGCACGGGCTCACTGACTCTGGAGGTAGTATTCGGCTCCCCAGACAACTTTCACAGTGAAGAGTTAATCTTCGACATCGTCCCTTTCTGCAGTGGCTATCATGCACTGCTCGGACGAACTGCTTTCGCACGCTTTAATGCAGTCCCACATTTCGCTTACTTAAAGGTTAAGATGCCTGGACCTCGTGGCATTATTACAGTCAATGGAAATACGGAGCGCTCCCTCCGTACTAAAGAGCACACCGCGGCCCTTGCGGCCGAGGTGTATGGCATCCTTATCAAGTTGAACAATTCATCGGGCAGTAAAGCCAATGACGTGTCTAAACGAGTTCGGTCCGCCCATAATTATGATAAATCAACGGATCCGGACCTTGATTAGCAGTTCGGCCTCCGCCTATTGCCCCATAAGGTTGTGGCTTACGTACCGCGCATACATAACTACACACTAAAAATACCTTGGGCAGCGCCAGAGGCACACTGCGGATAAGGTCCATAGTATGGCTTGACCCTCTCGACTGCATATACCTTTTTTCACTACAGGTTCATTAAGAGCCTACTTGCTATATGGTTATCTCAGGAGATCCTTTTATGGCTAGCATTTCCCAACCATCAAATAATCCTATCAAAGGACTTATTACTAAGTAGAAACGGCACAGACGTGCGACAGGGCATCACTGGAGTTTTTGAACTATTATTTTTAGGCCCCGTGTTAGACTTTCCCTTATGTAAAAAATTTCTCTTTTTTTTCTTTAGACATATAACATGACCTTAATATTCATGGCATTGTCTGTCGAAACACGCCTCGACGTATTAATAAGGATATAAAGGAAGCAGATGATCATCACCTTTTTGGTTGGACTCTTATATTATCTTGTCATCCGTGTTCCCCCTTGCGTTCGACTGACATACGTGCTTCGGCACGGCCTTCATACCAGGGGCTATATTCGGCCCGCAAACCCTTAAGTCCGAACACCTCTAGGGAACTCTTCGGCGTCACGGATATGGCATTATATGCATCGGTTCCGAATCATGTCTTTGGTCTATAGTTGGGTTGCCCGGCTCTTGTGTTTGCCACCTTACGTTCCGCAAGTTCGGCTAAGGTAGTAAAGGGACAACTACTGCGATTGTATTTCTGGTTCGTTCGGTTAAGTACCTTAGTAGAGAAAGCCGAAAACTGACTATCATGATATGGGCGAACGGTTTAGTGATCCGATGACTTAGTGTCATACTTCAAATTGTTCGCGATTTATGCCGTGTTATATACGAGGGGCTGGGCTTCGACCAGCCGCGTTGCAAAAGGCGTCGTACTCCGGATTGCCATTCACACAACAAGGGGCTAGTACTTAGCCCCACCAATGGACTCTTATGGCTAAGTGAAAGTACTAAAGCCGCATAGTCTGATTGCCTAGTTCACCTCGCAAGACGCCTCCTACATCGGACCAAGACGTTGGATAAAGTGCGGTCAGGCGTTCTCGAACACCCCTGTAATATTTACATGGGGGCAGAAGCCGACGACTGGTAAACTTTCGGACTTACAAATTGAACAGCCAAACAGGAGGATAAACTAATGATAAAGTGCAAGCATAAATATTTTACACCATAAGTTCATTACACGGTTCTTACAATCCGGACTCTACTAATCAAGTATGATATCTTTCGAGCACTGGCCCTCTACAATGCGGGCTCCCTAGAGGACCTCGCCGAAGTACTTCTCCGGCTACCGGTGATCCTTGCCTTCAGGCACCCATGCGGTGGCAATCTCGATGGCCTTAATCTTCGCCCACTGTACCTTGACTCGGGCAAAGGCCATCCGGGCACCTTCTATGGAGGCCGACCGCTTGATGGCGTCAACCCGAGGACACGCCTCGACCAGCTGCTTCACAAGTCCGAAGTAGTAGCTGTGTATGGGATCGGCTGGCCAAAGATGGACTATTGCATCCTTCATGGCTAGTCCGGCCACCTTGTGCAGCTCCGTCAGCTACTTCAACTGATCGCTGAGGGGCATCGGATACTCTGGCGCAAGGTACTGCGACCAGAATAGCTTCTCTATTGAGCTCCCCTCTTCGGCACGGAAGAACTCGGCGGCGTCGGCAATACTCCTCGGCAGATCCGCAAAAGGCGCTTGGAGAACTCCAAACTTGGGTCAGTAAAATGTATTTCTTCCTTGTAAATTTACTCTACATAAGAAAGGCCTTACCAGCCGATATTTGCCCTGCCTCTTGGATCTCCTGGCGAATGCCTTGGCTTCAACCTGGGCTTCTTTCACGCTTTCCAGCGCTTTGGTGAGCTCGGAGGCTTGTTCGGAACTCTTCTGCTCCAAGGACTCACACTTGGCAATGGCGTCCTTGAGCTCCTGTTCAACCTCCCCCACCCGCGCCTCACGTCTTCGGCAGGTGGTCTGCTCCACCTCTAACTCCTTGGCCGCTTTGTCAGCGGCCGCCTTGCTCACCTCTGCCTCCTTCTTGGCTTGGGCGAGGACGCTCTTGAGGAACTCGACTTCGGCTGCGCCAACTGTGAGTATAGTCATAACATTTAGTAAATTTAAAGACTTAGCACACATATCACTTCGGGAATGTACTAGTGCTGCATACCTTGGGTTTCTTCAAACCCCGTATTGACGCGGTCGAGTTCCTCATCGGCTAGCCGAAGCTTCCGATTGAGCTCGGAAACCTCTGTGGCTTGGGCAGTAGTCGCAAGCAAAGAAGCATGTCCAACAAGATAGTATGGTACATTATGAATTTTTTTTGATCCTCTATCCGGATAGAGTTTCAGGGGCTACTGTCTATACATAGGTTCAGTCTTATATATATCCAAAAAAACTTGTAAAGAGCATTACATCGCATACCTCAAAGCCCATCAGTAGACTGTTGAAGGCTCCAAAAAAACTTGTAAAGAGCATTACATCGCATACCTCAAAGCCCATCAGTAGGCTGTTGAAGGCTTCGGTCAGTCCGCTCTTCGCGGACCAAACCTTTTCCATAACCACACCCATCAGGGTGTTGTGTTCCTCCATGATGGACGCACGTTGTAGTGCTTCTTGCAGAGTGTCAGCGGCCTCCTGATTGACAGCGGCCGTCGATGGAGCTGCTGCTCCTCCCTATCTGTCAAAGGGGGGTGTTGGTCCGAACCCGGAGCCGTATTGGTCTCCGGGACGGTGTTCGGCGAGGGCCTGAGCTGTTAAGGGCCCCCACCCTCGATGGTCATGGGGGTCATCGTGCCCTACTCTAAAACGTCCGAGGTGTTATCCTCGGGCGCCTTCTGGACAGCCTCGTTCACCCCTCCTCGGCCAGGAGATGTCCTTTGAGATGACACATCGGTGTCCTCCATGGCAGGGGGAGAAGGCATGTGATGGTCCGTCACTCTCCACCTCTTCAGGTGCCAGAGAGTTCCTCTTCGAAGAGGTGGGAATCGGGATCTCGCGCGAAGGGCTGAAAGGCAAAGAAAAGATTTGATTCATATAACAGATGCAGATTAAGAGAAAACTGAACAAGTAAGTTTTCGATACTTACATTTCGGCCAGGGGCTTCTCCCTTTGGATCCTCTTCGGGCTGTGTTCGGACTCTGAGTCCAAACTATCCGAGAGGGTTACCCTCCCCCTCTTCGGCCTCGCTCCCTCCGGATTCTTGGAGGCTGTCCTCTTTCCCCTCCTCGTCTTGCGTGGGGAGTCGCTCTCCACTTCCTCCCCTTCCTCCTCTTCGTCCTTGTCCTCGTCTTCCTTGGGCCCCTTGCCCTTCTTCTTGGTTTTCTTCTCCGGCGCCTGATAGGGCGCCGGGACTAGCATCTCCTTCAGTTGAGGAGTGACTGGGTCTTCAGGCAATGGAGCCGGACTCTTAATCCGCCCCGACTTCTTGGTCCAGCCTTGCAGAAAAGGTTAGCTGATGAGTTTCATGTTGATCGAATACATAAACCAGATATGTCTACGGAAAATCAAACACTCACCGGAGTGGCCGGGTTCTTGGTGTTGAGGCCGACGTCTTTGGTCTCCATGGTCCAGCTCTTCTGCGCCTTGAAGAGTAGCTTCCACATTCCCTCGTGCGATGTGTCGAGGAAATGCTGCAGAGTCCGCAGCTCCTCTGGATTGAACTCCCACATGTGGGAAGTCCGGCGCTGGCAGGGGAGGATGTGATGGAAGAGCATAATTTGCACTACGTTGGTTATACCAACGTTTTTGCTCAGCACGTTGGTGATATGCATCTACAGCGTCTGCACCTCTGTCTGGGACCCCCATTTGAGGCCCTTCGTGGTCCAGGAGACAATCCTCATGGGGGGTCCGGATCTAAATTCCGGAATTGCCGCCCACTTTGTGCGGCGCGGCTTAGTGATATAAAACTACTCTTGTTGCCAGATCTTGACGGTCTCGACAAAGGCCCGCTTGGGCCACGTGGCGTTGGGCACCTAACTTATCATGGCCCCTCCGCAGTTCGCATGTTGCCCGTCGATCACCTTCGGCTTCACATTGAAGATTTTCAGCCACAGGCCGAAGTGTGTGTGTGTGTGGGGGGGGGGGGTGGCGATGCGGAGAAGAGCCTCACATACCACGATAAACGCCGAGATGTGGAGGAAAGAGTTTGGGGCTAGATCATGGAAATCTAGCCTGTAGTAGAACATAAGTCCACGGATGAATGGGTGGAGTGGAAAACCTAACCCTCTAAGGAAATGGGGAATGAAGATGACCCGTTCGCTGGGCTCCGGAGTAGGAATGATTCTGACCCTTGGGGGAGCCTGTGCGCGATGGTGGCAGTGAGGTATCCCGCACTCCAGGGATCCTTTATCTCCTTCTCCGTGACGAAGGAGGCCTCCCACTTGCCTTTGGAACTAGATCCGGCCATGGTCGGAGGAGGTGGTGGTGAGAAGGACACAAACTTTTCGGGCGCTAAGAGCTTGGGAGATTGGAAGGCAGAGGAGATTGGAAGGTGTGGGGAAGAAAGGAGAAATCCATTGCCCTCTTATAGGCGGAAAAAATGCCTACCGCTCCCCCACTTGCGCCTTGAAACTCGCCTATTCCCAATGACAATGTTCGTCGTAAATGGTTGGATTACCCAAATTCTATTGATGAACAATCCCGTATTAAGTGGGCACGATCTCTGTTTTGACAGGATAGGCCAATGGGGCTTGGCCTCGAAACACGGAACACATGGTGTGAAAACGGTTCAAAACATCGAAGGATCAAGTCTGACGCTTCGCCCAAAAAAATTGTCAGTAAAAGACACTATTCTTTATTTTTATATATATCCTGCCTTCACGGCTAAGGGTTGTGTTAACTATGCAAAGCCGGATACAATTCTCTTATGGAGGAAAGCTGATGTGTATTACTCAAGGAACCCGCCTCGCAATGCCAAAGATAATCTGCACGCCGAACACGTCGTCATTGCAGACTGGTTCAGGGGCTACTGAGGGAGTCCTGGACTAAGGAGTCCTCGGGCGTCTGGTCTATTGGATATGGGTCGGACTGATGGGCCATCAAGATACAAGACAGAAGATCACCTCTCGTGTCCGGTAGGGACTACCGTATACGTGGATGTAAAGTTTAGGTGTCCGGTGATACGTCTCCAACATATCTACTTCTCCAAACACTTTTGCCCTTGTTTTGGACTCTAACTTGCATGATTTCAATGAAACTAACCCGGACTGATGCTGTTTTCAGCAGAACTGTCATGATGTTGATTATTGTGCAGAAAACAAAAGTTCTCGGAATGACCTGAAAATCCACGGAGATAAGTTTTGGAAAATATAAAAAATACTGTCGAAAGAATCAAGGCCAGGGGGCCCACACCCTGTCCACGAGGGTGGGGGCGCGCCCCCTGTCTCGTGGGCCCCCTGGTGCTCCACTGACCTCAACTCCAACTCCATATATTCCGTTTCGCGGAGAAAAATATCATAGAGAAAGTTTCGTCGCGTTTTACGATACGGAGCCGCTGCCAAGCCCTAATCTCTCTCGGTAGGGATGATCTGTAGTCCGTTCGGGGCTCCGGAGAGGGGGAATCGTCGCCGTCGTCATCATCAACCATCCTCCATCACCAATTTCATGATGCTCACCGCCGTGCGTGAGTAATTCCATCGTAGGCTTGCTGGAAGGTGATGGGTTGGATGAGATTTACCATGTAATCAAGTTAGTTTTGTTAGGGTTTGATCCCTAGTATCCACTATGTTCTGAAATTGATGTTGCTATGACTTTGCTATGCTTTATGCTTGTCACTAGGGCCCGAGTGCCATGATTTCAGATCTGAACCTCTTATGTTTTCATGAATATATGTGAGTTCTTGATCCTATCTTGCAAGTCTATAGTCACCTATTATGTGTTATGATCCGACAACCCCAAAGTGACAATAATCGGGATACTTCTCGGTGATGACCATAGTTTGAGGAGTTCATGTATTCACTCTGTGCTAATGCTTTGTTCTGGTTAACTATTAAAAGGAGGCCTTGGTATCCCTTAGTTTCCACTACCCCACTTCCACGGGAGGGTAGGACAAAGGATGTCATGCAAGTTCTTTTCCATAACCACGTAGGACTATATTGGGAATACATGCCTACATTACATTCATGAACTGGAGCTATTTCTGTGTCACCGTATGTTATAGCTATTACATGAGGAATCGCATACGACATAATCATCCATCACTGATCCAATGCCTACGAGCTTTTCACATATTGTGCTTCGCTTATTTACTTTTCCGTTGCTACTGCTACAATTACTACAAAACTATTATCTTTACTTTTGCCACTGTTACCATTACTATAAGATTACTTTGCTACTAAATACTTTGCTGCAGATACTAAGTTATCCAGGTGTGGTTGAATTGACAACTCAACTGCTAATACTTAAGAATATTCTTTGGCTCCCCTTGTGTCGAATCAATAAATTTGGGTTGAATACTCTACCCTCGAAAGCTGTTGTGATCCCCTACACTTGTGGGTTATCATCCGGATATGCTACTTCCTTTCTGTTAAACCAACATTATACAACCCTAAGCCCCTCCGGTGTCTATATAAACCGGAGGGTTAGATCGAAGGCAGGATCATAACATTACTAGGCTAGCCAATCTAGGGTTAGCCAATACGATTTTGTGATAGATAAACTCTTGTAACCCCTATACCCTTCGAATATAATCAAGCAGGAGTAGGGTTTTACGTCCATTAAGAGGGCCGAACCTGGGTAAACACTGTGTTCTTTGTCCATTGTTACCATCAATCCTCAGTTATACACTAGTAGAAAAAGGGTCATTCGTCCCGGTTCGTGAGGGCCTTTAGTCCCGGTTCGCCTAGGAACCGGGACAGATGGGGCTCCACGTGGCTGCTGCCGCTTGCCCAGGAAGGGGGACCTTTTGTCCCGGTTGGTGCCACCAACCGGGACCAAAAACCTTCCATGCGTCAGCAGTTGAGGGGCTGAGACGAGGGGCTGGTAGTCCTGGTCCAGCCCGTGGATGATGTAGGACATGAGCTCATCGTCCTGGATCGGTTTCCCCACTGCGGCGAGTTCATCGGTGAGGCCCCTCATGGTAGCGAAGTAGGAGGTCACCGATTGGTTTCCCTTCTGCGCGTTAATCAGCACGGTACGGATGTTGTTGACGCGGCTGAGTGACTGCGATGAGAACATGCTTGCCAGAGCCACCCAGAGTTCCCTCCCCGTGGTGGTCATGGTCACCGTGACGAGCACCTCCTTAGAGAAGTTTTGGAGCAGGTATCCAAGGACCTGCTGGTCCTTCCTCACCCAGATCGGATGGAGAGGATTTGGCATGGATGTGTCCTTCCCCGCAGCATCCTTGGTGGCGAGGGTTTTGGCCGGTTCGGTTCCCGTGCCATCGACGTAGTGGAAGAAGCCAGCACCCCCTTGCTGCGGCGTGATCTGTGTCCGCCACATGACATAGTTGGTGCGAGAGATTTTCTGGCTGTACTGCTAGACGCCGGAGCAGGCCGAGCGGTTGTGGCTGTCTTCTTTCATTGCTTACGAGGCGGAGGAGAAGGACTACGACGTGCCGGAGCAGCCAGAGTGACGGCGGGTCTCTTCTGCCCTTGCTGACGAGGCAGAGAAGGAGGAGGCTGGCTGGTTGGGCACGCCGGCGCAGGCGGAGAAGGAGGCGGAGTGCCGCCACGCGCCGGAGAACGAGGCGAAGTGCCCTGATCACTCACCGGAGGAGTAGACGGAGAGGAAGCGGAGTGCCCTGACTCACCGGAGGAGGAGGAGGAGGAGGAGGCGGAGGCGTCCAGTTCGAAAGGTTGATGAGCTCCTTCCGCTATAGGCATGGAGTCTTTAGAGCAGAACCCAACCGAGTGTCCCCTTCACCGATAGGGTAGTCAAGCACGAGCTCCTCAAATCCCTCCGTTATTTCGTCCACCATCACCCTAGCATATCCTTCTGTAATTGGACGACAGTGAAAAGTTGCGCCGGGTTTAGGAGGTCGAACAGAGCCAACAGCCGCCTTGACTTTGTAGTTCTGCAATTGCGTCATAAGGTGGCAATGTTGAGACTCCGTGATAGCATCCACGAGGTAGCTAGAAGGAGCCGTGAAGACATGCTCCAGCTGAAGTAGCTCGGTGGAAGCCACGCTGCTTCTCCGGTGAGATGGCGGGGTAGCTTCAGGGGTAGCTTCGGCAGGTCGCTTGCTTCGAACTGCTTCTCGTTCCTCTAGCTTCCGTACCCTTGCGTGCAGCTCCTGCAGTTCGCTCTGCTCCACTTTCCTCCTCCTCTCTTGGCATTTGTAACCGCCTGCGTCCGGAAACCCAGACTTCCACGGAACGGAGCCTGGCGTGCCTCGTGTCCGTCCAGGGTGCTCAGGATTCCCGAGGACCATTGTGAGCTCGTCCTTCTCTCTGTCTGGAAT
Organism: Aegilops speltoides; assembly: GCA_021437245.1. Taxonomy (NCBI): domain Eukaryota; kingdom Viridiplantae; phylum Streptophyta; class Magnoliopsida; order Poales; family Poaceae; genus Aegilops; species Aegilops speltoides. The sequence goes on along the minus strand of CM038141.1, from coordinate 1,545,171 downwards.
GAATGTCCCTTCCTACGCTGCGGCGATATAGTCCTGAAGCTTTGTGACTGGTATTCACAATTGCTCGCTCGTCCCAATGCACTTCCCTATTACATGGTCCAAGGTTCCGCCAACCCCGAAGAACCAAGTCCGGCAACGGTCTGGCCAGTTCAATGTCTCTGGTTCGACCCCTTTATCAAGCAGGTTGTTCTCAGCCTTGGCCCACAACGGCCTGGCTTTGTGGTAGCCACCTGACCCCGTGTGATGGTGATGCTCCTTCTTCTCATCATTTATCTTGTTTGTCACTGACATCTTCTTACTCCTATCCGATGTCTTGTTGGCCACAAATGTGTGCCATTGATCTCTGAGCTTCTCATACTGGCCGATGAATTCAGGTGTCTTTTGTTTGTCGACAAACTTTGCTTTCAGATCATTCTTCCACCTCCTGATTAGATCTGCCATCTTCTTGAGAGCAAATGACTTGATCAATGGCTCTATAACTGGATTCTCCGGATCCTCCTCTTTCGGTAGGGTGAAATTTACCTTCAGCGCTTTCCAATGAGGGAAGATGACGATGATGATGAAGTATACGTCAAAAGAAGGATCAATACTCATTACCTAAGAAAAATCATACTCCATGGAAAAGGCAAAGTCACAATGAGGGGCTCAATTATTCTTCAACGAATAAGAAGGGAAAGAAGCTGACTCAAAAACGAAAACGTCAACGCTGAGGAACCGTATGTTATCGGTCAAATGATGCAATATACATGTTCCTATTTTGTATACCTACTTAGCCATTATTATGCATGGGTCCAATGATGTAATGTATATGTTCCTATTTTATATACATACTTAACCGTCAAATGATGCAATATATATCGCCTTCCCTTCGTTCACTTCTCTCGGAAAAGAAAAGTGAGAGAAAATAAAGGAAAAGAAAATAGAAGGAAATAAACAGGAAAATTGTTATGTAGGTACTGGTTATAGCAGCAGCGCTTTTGTGAGAAAATAGCTACAGCTAGTCAAGATAGCAGTAGCGGTTTCTAAGAAAACCGCTTTAGCTACCTGTAGTAGCTATAGCGTGTTTCTCGTAAACGCGCTACTGCTATTCCCAATTAACCCCCAAAATCCCCACTCCTCTCTTCGTCGCGCCTCTTTTCCCACAAATTCCCACTCTCTCTCCCTTGTCGCGCCGCCGGAGCCCTACCCTCGTCACGCCGCTGCCCTCTCCGCGCTCCTGCCCTCGCCCGCGCCCTCGCCACGCCACCCTGCACTCGCCCCGACTCGACCCGACCCGGCGCGGCTCCGGCCACAGCTCCCGGCCTCGGCCTTCGCCACGGCCCGGCCCCGACCTCGACCCCGGCTCCGTCCCCGGCGCTCGACCCTGACCCCCTCCCAACCTCGGCTGTCGTCGGGCCTGCACCCTCTGTAAGCCCCCCACCGCACCTCCTCTCTCTGGTAGCTAGGGTTCTTTGCTTAATTTACTTAGGTTTTAGTTAGGGCAGATGGTTAATTAGGTTATATATTTAGTTATGAATTTAGCTAGGTTTTTTCTTCAAGTTATATATTTTTCTTCCTTTTATATGCAAATTTGAAGTGGGCATGTGATATGTGGACATGTGATGTTTTGGACATGTCATATTTGAAATTTGGACACGTCATTTGGACATGATGATTATGTGCAGGGTAAATGATCTGAGTGGCCTATATTCTGTTGGAATGTTGATTCATTTTCGATTCGGTGAATTTGGTATTTCGATATGTCCATTTTTTTAGCAAAGGTCATGCCGAAATTTTCCATGAATTTTGGCATGATTTGTGCTAGATGGTAGGCATATCGAGTGCTGGGAGTTGCGGGAAACGACATTCCGGCAAACATAAATATCTTTTTTAAGTCATTTCTCATTTTTTTTCATAGTTTTAGAATTAAACAAGGAGACTTAATCATAGGAAACATGTCGAACAGCGAAGAAACTAGGCCTTGTGACCAAGATGCAGACGAGATGGATTATGAGGGTGAACAAGAGTACCTCAACTATTTGACTGCTAGGCAAGGTCAAGGTTTGCAGGTCGGCCTCGATGATGGTACTAACGCCAACATCGACACCGACGGTGCTAGCACCGATGGCTGCGCCGAGACCGATGGCGGCACCGAGACTGGCGGGGAAGGTGCCGGCGGGGAAGGTACCGGCGCCGATGCCGCTACCAAAAAGAAGAAGCAGAAGAAGCAGAGGATACGAAAACCTAACAAACTAGGGATTGGACGACTGGTGATCACAAAGATGGCACCTGGCAAGTTTGATTCATTAGAGCCGGAAGAACCTCGCAAGTGATATGGGAACCAAGTAGGATGCATCCTACGGGAATGCGCAAGCATCAACAACGATGACTTAAGGAGTAAAGAACATTTGACGGAGTTGCTCCTGACAAAGTTGCACATGAGATTCAAGTCCTAGACCAGGATGATAACATGGAACAACCGTGGGATGATCCAAAGATGAAAAACATTAACAATCACGCCATGGGCATGTTCAGTAATGATTTGGACTCCTGGAAAGGGAGGGTGAAAAGAGCTATTGAGGCTGAGGAACCCCTGTCCAAGATTTTGGAGGAAAATCCGACACTTACGGAAGAGGAGTTCTAAAAGTTCAAGGACACTTGCGCTAGCGAGGCAGCCAAGGCTAAGGCTGCAAAAGTCAAGAGCCTTCAGCAAAGGAACACGGGGAAGCATCGCCTCGGAAGCCATGGCTACCTCGGTAAAAGGCCATATGGGATAAGGAGGACGCGGAACGTGAAGCCGCGGGTCTCCCAGACCCCTTCGTGAAGTTCACCAACCCCTTGGAGCGTGACTTCATCAGGACCCGCTAAATGTGGGACAAGGAAAAGAAGGTTTTTTACACGGACCATATCACAAGGAAATTGATCAGACTACTGGTAATTATTCTTTTACCACCTTACATTTAGCTCTAGATCTAGTCGACTACACATTCCTAAACGGTTCACGCTCCTTCTGTAGGAGAAGCAACACCAACTTGCAGCCGAAAAGCCCTACTCCTCGATGAGGCCCAAGTGGGACACCCCTCTCAACGGGCTTTGAGCGAACTTAAGGGACTCCCTTTGGACCAGCGGCATAATATGGTCGTGTGTGCACGGGCTGGATCTGGTGCCACGTCGAAGGTGTTTACAACGAGGGCCGGAGGCCAAGAAGCGAAAAAGAAGTTTAGTCGGCGGACATCAACGAGAAGGTGAAGCTTGCGGTTGAGAAAAAGTAGTTGAGGATGCCAAAAAACAGCCGAGGAGAGAAATGAGTTGCTACTGCGGTAGTCGGCAACAGAATCGCCAAGAGAAATGATTTCGCTACTAACTTGGTTCCAGCTATCATCAACTGGACGAAGGAAAATCCAGACAAGATGGTACATGATTTCCCGTTGCCCAGTTTCGTCGGGAGCAACTCCATGAACATCAACACCACCACACCATCACTTGCTCACGCAACCGGGCCTCCTCTCACACTCACTCCCGCTCATAGCAGCCCGTCCTCGGTCTCTGGCGCGCTAGGTGGCCCTTCGTCTTTGGCTGAGCTCAACGCCCTCACGGTAATTACATGTCGCACCAACATATATATATAATATTCCATTTTCGTTGCCTTATGGATGTTTTACGCCACATACATGTGTTTGCGGGCTGAAGAAACCACGTGCACCATACTCTACTTGATCAAAGGCCAGAAGGTGGACATGGGAAAGGGGATGATAATGAACCCCTTGGAACCTACGTTCCACAACCAGCCGATCCCCGTTGGGCACTTCAGGGTTAACTTGTCCAGTGTGAAATCAGGGCACGAGGATTTGCCTCCTCCAGTACAGCATGTGGGAGAGGACGACGAGACCCCGCTATGGATTGGAAGCTGCAAGGGTTGGGTGCTGCTATGGCCGAAGAATCTTATTCGTCTAGAGCCGGCCGAGATCACACCAATAACCAAACATCAACAAGCATGTGCGGAGACCACCACCCCGCCTACGCAATTACCAGCTCCTGTAGTGCCGGGTTAGAGCGGCAGATGACGTGATGAAGGGGGTGCAATAGTACTGGCTGATGTAATCGGTCCTGCAGAATAGAGAATGGATGATGAGACTGAGGTCGACCCAATGGGTTTCCTCAATACAAACGCGTATGATTGTGACATAGATATGATGAGTCAACCGACGAATCGGGCTATCAACATGCTAATGAGGATATGGATGATATACCCGGGCAGGAAGGTCGTAGCAGGGATTGCAAGATGTCTCTCTTCATGAAATCCTCATAGGACACGCCTGAAGATGCCGCCTCAACACAGGCTCAACTAGCCGGGGGTCGTACAGTGCTTAGCCCAGCAACACTGGGGCAGGGGTTAAGGAAGGGTCTGGAAGGTGTACCCAAGAAAAAGGAGAGGAAGAGATCGTGGAAGATAACTGCCTCCAAACAGGCCAAAGCACATAGCAGCCAGACGATGGATTCTGGAGAGCGTGTACCCGTGAAAGGTGTGGTCATGTTCCATCTCACGGGCGAGCCGATGCTACCGCCAAAACCGCCAGAGGCACTATCAAGGGATCTCAGGAGACTGCACGACCATATGTTGTCGACTTAGAAAAGCCTACTAGCCTCGAAGGATCCAGGATATCCAACATACGCGGCTCGTGTGCCTAAGGGGAAGTGCTACATCGACACACGGCCCGTGGAGCCTGTGGTTTGACCATATCTTTGAGATGTTTCTGACATGGCGGCTCGATTATACAATCGTCCGCCTTTTTGTGCTACATATGAGCTCCGTCATGAAGAGAGAAGAAGTCTCGCAAATCTGTGTGGCAGATCTGTATACATGCACGAGTCTTTCTTGAGTCTCGGCGACTTTGAGCGTGAAACTGCTAGGGACTACCTCCAAAACTTCATGGTACAGAATAAGGACCAAGAAATTGTCCTCCTGCCTTATCATCCAAAGTAAGTCAATTCTGGACAACCCTTTCGTACATTTCAATCATTCCTTCTCGCTCATATGGAGAATAATTTGAGGTGTCTTTTCCCCGCAGCAATGAGCGCGCCGTCCTTATCGTTCTTTACCCGCGAGTCTCCCACGCTGTCGGCGTTCTGGGAACGGGGGTCCCCAGACTTGCCTGCCTGCGGCCCGCGGCGTGGCTCAAAAGGGGGCCCAGCACGGCCCATCTCCGTCAACACAAGCTCAAGACCCTCGCGAGGGGCCAAGCCTCGCGGGGTGGACGACAAGGAGCTTCCTCAGGCGCGGCCTCATCAGGCTGGCTCACGAGAAGGCGGAGAGTTCAAGGCAGGGCACCTCACGAGGTACCCATGACGCAAGCCATGATGACCAAGGGCGCCAGTCGGGCGCCAGCCCGCAGTGTCCTCCTTTCCTCTTTGGTGCAAAGGGAGCAAGCGCGGGCGAGAGTATCAAGCAAAGGCATCCGTTTTGGTGCAACAAGACCAAGACCAGCCCAACGGCAGGAAGGAAGTCATTGTGGAGCCCAAGCAGGCGTCACCACCAGAGCCTTTGACAGGCGAGGACCAACTTTAGTCAGGATAAGTGTACCAGATGTTCGCCTTCAAAATGGCCAATTGTTGGCGCCCTTCCCGCTCCATATTTGGGAAGAGGCCCAGGGCCTTTGCCTATAAATAGGACTAGCCACCCACAAGGCGAGGACACGCAGAGATAGAGGCATCTGAATCCTAGCCAAGAAACCCGAGAGAGAGCGGTGAACTCCTCCTAACAGTTCGTCGTCCCAACCAAACAGACCCTCGCGAGGCTGTTCTTCCTTGTATTGTTCATCATCAGCCCAAGAGGCAATCCACCACACCACACCTTTGGGTAGGGTATTACACAACAATGGTGGCCTGAACCGATATAAACTACGTGTCTCTTGTGTTGTTCCTTTTGTAATTTAGATCTTAGCGAGGCGAGAGAGCAGGTAGAGAGGCAAAATCTCCGCGCGCACCCCAGTGTTCGAACCTCAAGGGTCTGCCGGAACCCTAAATCTGATATTTCACGCGCCAGGTAGGGGGTCGCCGGAATTCGTCCTCCGTCGCCCTGTTCTTCTCCGACCATCGCATCCATGTCTGACGCTCGTCGGGCCTGCGCCGGGCGCCGAACCGCCCTTGCTTACCGTGTCACCCAGACGGCTCCCGTCGGCGGGCGCCCTCGACGTTCCCCGTCACCCGCCGCCACCGGCCCGGCGGGGAACGAGCAGCAAGCATTGTCCCAGCATCCCTCCATGGCCTCTTCGGAAGAGCCACGCGGCCTCTTCCTCACCCACCACGCCGCGCCAGCTTCCCCGGTCGTCGCAGCCCTCCTGGGCGGCTCGCAGGCGCCGCCCTCCAGTCACCACATCAAGCCATTCGTCCGCCGGGTCGGCGCTGCCTCCACGCGGCGGGGGGCTCCCCCGGACCGATCGGGGCCACAGGCCAGGCTGGCCTTCAGCTCGGAGGACCACCCCTCCAACTCGGCCTGCTCGGGTGCGCTCCCCATGCTTTGCACCCCCACCATCTGCCAGGTGGATGTCACCAGGACTCTCATCGACGGTGGCGCGGGCCTCAGCATGCTCACAGTTGAGGCCTTCAACCTCCTCTGCATACCCCGGGAGCGGCTGCAGCCCAGCCGGCCCTTCTCGGGCGTCGGAGGCGGGTCATCCAGCCCCTTGGGACAGATCCGGTTTCCAGTAACTTTCGGCACCTACGACAATTTCCGCACGGAGCTGGTCGATTTCGACATCGCCCCCATCGGCCTCCCCTACAACGCCATCCTCGGCTATCCAGCACTGGCCAAATTCATGGCCGCAACTCACCCGGCGTACAACCTCATGAAGATGCCCGGGAGCAACGGTGTCCTCACCGTGCCCGGGCACACCGGAGATGCGTTGCGAGTACTCAAGCTCGCCTTCAAGATGGCGGCAGAAGACGCCCGCCGACGCGAAACCCCAAACACGAGGGGCTCGCCAACCAAGAAAAGCGATTGTTCACACAAGACAAAGCGAGACCAAGAAGTTACTGTCGATGAGGCGGGTCCGCAGCGCCACTTTCACCATAGGCGCCAACCTCGAACCCGAGCAGGAGGAAGCCCTGGTCAGGTTCCTGCGCGCAAACAAGAAGGTATTCGCTTGGGAGCCCGATCAGTTGGCGGGGATCCCTAGGGGCGTGATCGAGCATCACCTCAACGTGTGCCCCAACGTGCGCCCCGTGAAGTAGAAAGCAAGGCGGCAATCCACCGAAAAGCAGGCCTTCATCATCCAGGAGACCCGCAAGCTAGAAGCCGCTGGGGTCATTCGCGAGGTCCGGTATCCGGATTGGTTGGCCAATCCAGTTGTTGTGCCGAAGAAGGGAGGGAAAGAGCGCATGTGCGTCGACTTCACCAACCTCAACAAAGCGTGCCCGCAAGATCCGTTCCCGCTGCCTCGCATCGATCAGATTGTCGATTCCAGCGCTGAGTGCGACCTGTTATGTTTCTTGGATGCCTTGTCCGGGTATCATCAGATCAAGATGGCGGTGGAAGACGTGGAGAAGACGGCCTTCCTGACCCCGTGTGGGGTGTACTGCTATACCTGCATGCCGCTCGGACTGCGCAATGCGGGCCCAACCTTTCAGCGGCTCATGCATATCACCTTGGGCCCGCAACTTGGGAATAATGTGGAAGCTTACGTCGACGACATTGTGGTGAAGTCTCGCGAGGCCAAGACCCTGATACAAGACCTGGAGGAAACCTTCGCAAACCTCGACGCAGTGAACCTGTGGCTCAAGCCGGAGAAATGTGTGTTTGGGGTCCCCTCGGGCAAGCTCTTGGGCTTCCTCCTGTCCCACCGAGGCATCGAGGCCTACCCAGAAAAAGTCAAGGCGGTCGAGGACATGAGCCCGCCAAAGACCCTCAGAGAGATGCAGAAGCTCACTGGGCGCGTGACTGCGCTAGGGCGCTTCATCTCCAAGTTGGGGGAGCGAGCACTGCCTTTCTTCCAACTGATGAAGAGAAAGGGGCCCTTTGAATGGACTGAAGAGGCCGACAAGGCGTTCCAAGATCTCAAGAGATACCTAACCAGCCCCCCGGTGATGGTGGCCCCTCGCCCTCAAGAGCCTTTGGTGCTCTACCTTGCCGCCACTCCCTACTCCGCCAGCGCAGCTCTGGTAGCGGTCAGAGAGGAGCGTCAGAGCAAGGCCACGGCAGCTACCCGTGTCAAGGCAAAGCAGAACCAAGAAGGACTCGCAAAGATCACTACCAAGGCTGAGAAGGATCAGCCGCCGCAGGGGAGCGCACTGGGAACGGAAGAGGCCCTTCCCCCAGGCAACCAGCTTCTGGAGGCTCCACCGCCTCAGGAGGTGCCACGGCCTCCGGAGGACGCCACCAGCACCGGCGCTCCAAGCCTCGTCGAGCACCCAGTGTACTTCGTCAGCACGGTGTTACGGGATGCGAGGGCATGGTACCCCATGCCTCAGAAACTCCTCCTCGCGCTACTGGTGTCCTCGCGCAAGCTGCGGCACTACTTTCAGGGTCACCCTATCAAGGTTGTGTCAGCATACCCCTTGGAAAGGGTGCTCGAGAGCCCTAACTCAGCCGGAAGGGTCGCTGAGTGGAACAATGAACTGCAAGCATTTCAGCTCGAAATCAGCATGACCAGAGTCATCAAGGGAGCCGCGCTAGCGGATTTTGTGGCTGAATGGACGGAGGCACCGGACCTCAAGGCCGACGAGGATCGATCCCTCTCCCCGGGAAGCGAGGTGCCAGAAGGCTGGGTCATGTACTTCGACGGGGCGTTCTCCGGGCATGGCGCTGGGCTGGGGCGGCGCTCATATCTCCCATTCAGGACAAGCTTTACTACGCCGTGTAGCTCTATTTCCAGCAAGGTGAAAAGGTCTCCAACAACATAGCGGAGTATGAAGGACTGCTAGCGGGCTTGAAGGCCGCAGCTGCCCTAGGGGTGAAGCGCCTTACTATCAAGGGCGAGTCGCAGCTCCTCGTCAATTTCTCCAACAAAGTCTATGAGCCAAAAGATGAGCACATGGAAGCCTACCTTGCGGAGGTCCGCAGGATGGAGAAGCAGTTCTGGGGGTTGGAGCTACAGCATGTACCCCGCGGCACTAATCAACGGGCGCCAGGGGGCTGTCGCTACCTCTACGTCGCCGTGGACAAGTTCACCAAGTGGGCTGAAGTTCAAGCGGTCCGCACCATCCCTGCTGGTTCTGCGGTCAAGTTCATCAAGGGCATCGTGAGCCAGTTCGGGGTGTCGAACCGCATCCTCACCGACAACGGTTCGCAGTTCACTAGTAACCTCTTCAAAACATACTGTGCTAACCTTGGAACGCAGATATGCTACGCTTCGGTAGCGCATCCCTGAAGCAACGGCCAGGTCGAGCGGGCCAACGCAGAAGTCCTGAGGGGCCTCAAGACCAGAACATTCAAGAAGAAGCTGGAGGCCTGCGGCAGGGGTTGGTACGATGAGCTCCAGTCCGTGTTGTGGTCCATCCGCACAACCGCGACCAAGCCGACTGGGGAAACCCCATTCTTCCTGGTCTATGGAGCCGAAGCGGTCCTCCCTCACGAGGCCAGGCATCGTTTCGCACGGGTCCTGACGTTCGATGAGGCGCAACAGGACGCCATGCGGGGGATGGACCTCGTGCTGGGGGAGGAGCATCGTCGAGAAGCCGCACTGCGAGCGGCAAGGTACCAACAAGCACTGCGACGATACCACTGCCGCAACAGCCGCCCCAGAACTCTTGAGGTAGGGGACCTCGTACTCAGGCGGGTTCTATCTAGGGAGGGACTGCATAAGCTCTCTCCCATGTGGGAGGGCCCGTTCAAGGTTGTTCATGTTTCCAGGCCCGGCTCCGCGCGCTTGGAGACTCAGGAGGGGGTGCCAGTCCAGAATGCGTGGAACATCCAGCACCTCCGAAGGTTTTACCCCTAAAAAGGCCCAGAGCCTGTGAAGAAGGCGAATGCCTATGAAGGCTATCTTTTTGGAAAAGGCCTAGAGCCTGTGAAGAAGGCGAATGCCTGTGAAGACTATCTTTTTGGAAAAGGCCCAGAGTGTGTGAAGAAGGCGAATGCCTGTGAAGCTCATCTTTTTGGAAAAGGCCCAGAGCCTGCGAAGAAGGTGAATGCCTGTGAAGCTGATGCGTTTTGGAAAAGGCCCGGAGCCTGTGAAGAGGGCCAACGCCTGTGAATCTTGTTTCCCCCAAGAAAGGCCTGGAGCCTGTGAAGAAGGCCAACGCGTGTGAAGCTCGCCGTCCGTGAGACTCTCACGTAATAATGAGTTGGGGCTGTACACGCATACAGAGTCTCGAGGCGCCCGGCCTCGGGCCCCGGGCTCCCTCCCATGCCCAGTGGCAGCACTTAGCTCCGCACTGGTGAGAAGACGTCGAAGACTAGATTAGGTGCCGGACGCGGCTTTTTCATTTGCTTTCTGCAATTGGCTTGTTCGCTCTCATTTGAAGTTTTATTGAAGTTGTTGCCTTTGACTTGTGGCTCTTCGACTTTTCGCTCTCCTACCTCGATTTCTCTCGCGGAAGGTCTCACGAGGGAGCAGCCTAAACTCCCTCGCGAGTGTTTTCTGCCCTTATCATTCAAAGGTTTCCCAACCAGGGTCCACTACAGGAGCACCCTTCCAGTCCATGCCTCGCGGGCACCGCGACATGAACACAGGACCTGGGTCGGTCGCCCCCCACGGCTGAGGCTGGGAACTACCTATGCGTAGGCGTGCGGCCGGAAAGGACAATACCGAAATAACAGAAACAGTGCGGTGATTAACAACGGTAACCCAAACACGCCCCCACGGGGCCCCACACTACTGTCTTTTTTTCGCAGGAAAAGGGAAAAGAAGGAGCAAATCAGGCGCGGCTTGCCCTACACCGGCCCTCAGGGAAGACGCGAGCCGCCTATCGTGGGAACGACTCCGACAGTAAAAGAGGGGTAGGATAACGGAGCATGATCTATCGAGATGCATATGGGTGACACGATGGTTTTAGCGAGTTCGGGCCTCTCATGGTGGAGATAACAACCCTACGTCTCGTGCTCCGGAGAGGCTTTGTTTTATCTGAGTATATATCCGGAGATTACAATGTATGTGTGAGAGAGAGAGCGGATCCCCATGCAGAGCTAAGTCCCGAGACTAATGGTGAAAAGGGAGAGAGGTGGAAGAAAAGAACCCCCTTAGTCTAGTGGTGGGGGTGGCTTATATAGAGTGTGCCACCCCCTCACCTCCTATGTTACAAAGTGGAGTATCAATGCCATAATACCTGGCCACTACAAGACCGTTATGCTGACTATCGGTCTTCGCATATCCGAGTGAGTTACCCGGCCGAGTGGAATGAGCTTGTCGAGTGGAGTGCCGTGCCCCGAGTGGTTGTTGCCGTCCGAGTGACTTTCAAGTTGCGGTACATCCGACGGCGATCTGGCCCAGGGGCCCAGTACAAAGTTCTGATGTCCATGGGTAGGGTCTTTAGGTCAGGCCTGTTACCCTACCCCTAATACATGTCCTCGTCATTAGCCCCCGAATCGGTCGAGGTTGAGCGGGTCGTGTCGAGGTGAATTCCCAGATGAGTCGAGTGCTACGGAGGCACTTATGAACTTCCTTTGGTCACCCGGCGGTCTTATCTTCGCTTGTTGCCTTGACCAGTTCCGATGCATGGTGCCCGAGTGAAATGAGCTCGAGCGGGTCCACGGAGGAGGTTGAACTCACCTTATAACAATTTTTTAGTGATTTGGAGCTGGTCACGCATCGAGTGGCGGTTACTTGAAATTTCTTCATGCTTGGAACGTGTCTTTTTTTGTTGTTTAGCCGTCACTTGGACCGGGCGGACCGTTCCGAGTGGATACCATTCCAGTGGGGGCACGCTGAGTGCACCCACTGGGTGTAATCCCGAGGCTGCCGTCATTGCGGGTAGTCGGCGGAGTCTTAAACTTGTCTTTTTGTTGTTGTTTATCACTTGGATTGGTCAGGCCATACCGAGTGGAGATTACTCCAGTGGGGGCACGCTGAGTGCACCCAGTGGGTGTAGTCCCCGAGACTACCATCGAGTGCGGGCAGTCGGCGGGGGTCTGAGAGAACTAAAAAATCTTCTTAGCTGGTACTGATCGAACTTGTTCTTCTCTGACTCGGAGGTCGAGTAATTATGGTCAGAAGAATATTCCTGATGTGATCAATAGGTTGACCAAATGGGCGTAAACCCCGAGGGTGACATGGCCAAGCTGTCGTGGCGTAGCCCCAGTGATGCTCGAAGGAGGTAAGCTTGCTACTGAGTGTGATATGAGGTTTGACCATATGAGTAACTTAGTCGTTCCGTCTTTGGGGTGTAGAGGTAAAGACATGTCAATCGATGGTGGCGCGAGGCGCGCGAGAAGGCGATGATGTGTACAACCGAGTGACGCGCTTGTGGCGGTCGAGTGGTGAAGACGTGCCCAACCGAAAGTGGCGACCGTGGAGCGGCGAATGGTGATGGCGTGTGAAGTGGTGAATGTAGGACTATATATCTAGCCAAGTGAAGATCGCGGGGCAGCAGTGGTGAAGATGTGCACAACCAAGTGGCGGCACGCGAGGCGTGCTAAAGCGAAGTCGTGTGCCACGGATGGCGAAAATGGTCCTCGGAGGACTTAGTCGAATGCTTTTGAAGCTTATGTAGTGACGAGGTCGATTGTAGCGTGGTTGCGCGCGAGAAGACCGGTGTGCCAACTGATTCTGAGTAGGAATGAAGATGGCATGCAGAGCGTCTGGGTGATTACTAAACTTGTCGAAGTGGCGGATTGTATGCATTTGTTGAAGTGAAGGATCTGCCAGGTGATGTAGTAGTCGACCACTCTGGAGAGTGTCATTCCAAATGAGATGCAGCCCCCGAGTGCGGCGTAGCCCCCCAGCGTACTACAGGCTTTGACAACGGACATATCGTAACACGAGAAATATAGTTTTGAATGGATGATTTGCAATTCATCAAGTTAGACTCGGGTAAAGATGAGGAGAATCTTCCGAGTGATGCTCGAAAGAGGCAAACTCGCAAAAGAGTGAAGTGTGAAATTTGATTATAAAAGGGACTTATCTGTCTCATGCCTGACGAGGTCTATATCATTGATACAATGAAGAGGATTCCACAGAGGGGTTGGCCGGATGTGTTTGAAGTCAACAGAGCGACAAGGTAGGTGTTGTGGTGCACTAGGACAGGTACGGTGACCGAGTCCGAGCAGCGATGAAGTTGGCGCATAGGGCCATCAAGTGATCACGTAACTTGTGTAAAAAATGGCACAAGCCAACGAAATAATTTCTCGAGGAAATTCGGTGTGTGCTCAAATGATTTGTGTGAATAACACCCGTAGACACCCGCTGGGAGTGCAAGGGGCTTGCTGGTTAACCAGCATGAGTCTGAAAGAGCGAAGGATCAGTTTGAACTTGTCGAAGTGATGGATTCGACTGAACTCATTGGAATATTGCTCAAATAAAATGGAAGTGTAGTGTTTCGACTAAGTTGCAGCCCCGGAGGACCGATGCAAACTCGAAATTAAGAATGACACATGGTGTTCATGAATGATGTATGCGAAAAAATGTAAGCTGGACTCGGGAGTCACATAACCAGTACTAAGCAAGTATGTGAAAATAAGCAGCCGAGCGTAGAGGTACACTCGGTGGTGCGGCCTTCGAGTGAAGGTGATGTGTGAATTACGGGATACTCGGAAATAACAGAATGTAAAATCACTTAGCTGTCTGAAGGCGCGCGAGTGGCCGAGTGGTGATGAGGCGACCAACTGAGCGGCGATGCGCGGAGCGGCCGAGTGGTGATGAGGTGACCAACCGAGTGGCGACGCGCGGAGTGGCCGAGTGGTGATGAGGTGACCAACCGAGTGGCGACGCGTGGAGCGGCCCAGTGGTGATGAGGTGATCAACCGACTGGCAACGCGCGGGGCGGCCGTGTGGTGTTTTCAAACTTAGGCGAGTACTGGACTGCAGCTAAGCCCTCCGAGTGGAAGGGTTGCTCTCCACTCGGTAGGATTATTTAAACTTAGGCGAGTACTGGACTGCAGCTAAGCCCCCGAGTGGGAGGGTTGCTCTCCACTCGGTAGGATTTTCTAAAACTTAGGCGAGTACTGGAGTGCAGCTAAGCCCCCGAGTGGGAGGGTTGCTCTCCACTCCGTAGGATTTTTTGAAACTTAGGCGAGTACTGGACTGCAGCTAAGCCCCTGAGTGGGAGGGTTGCTCTCCACTCGGTGGGATTTTAAAACTTAGGCGTAGTCTTGGACTGCAGCTAAGCCCCAGTGGGAGGTTGCTCTCCACTCGGTGGGATTTTGAAACTTAGGCGAGTATTGGACTGCAGCTAAGCCCCCGAGTGGGAGGGTTGCTCTCCACTCGGCAGGATTTTTTAAACTTAGGCGAGACAGATTCGCAACTAAGTCACCCACTGGGGGGGATTTAGAGCATTTAAAAAAGAATAACAATCATTTATGAGATTGTAAAAACTGTGTCGCGGGGTGACCGAGTGGTGATGAGGTGACCAACCGAGTGGCGACGCGCGGGGCGGCCGAGTAGTTATGAGGTGACCAACCGAGTGGCGACGCGCGGGGCGGCTGAGTGGTTATGAGGTGACCAACCGAGCGGCGGCAGGCGGCCAGTGGTTATGAGGTGACCAACCGAAGCGGCGGCATGGGCGGCCGAGTGGTTATGAGGTGACCAACCGATGGGCGACGCGCGGGGCGGCCGAGTGGTTATGAGGTGACCAACTAAGTGGCGACGTGCGGGGCGGCCGAGTGGTTATGAGGTGACCAACCGAAGGCGGCGACAGAGCGGCCGAGTGGTTATGAGGTGACCAACCGATGGGCGGCGGCGGCCGAGTGGTTATGAGGTGACCAACCGAGTGGCGGCGGCGGGCGGCCGAGTGGTTATGAGGTGACCAACCGAGTGGCGACGCGCGGGGCGGCCGAGTGGTTATGAGGTGACCAACCGAGTGGCGACGCGTGGGGCGGCCGAGTGGTTATGAGGTGACCAACCGAGGGGCGACACGCGGGGCAGCCGAGTGGTTATGAGGTGACCAACCGAAGCGGCGGCTGGGCGGCGGCAGTGGTTATGAGGTGACCAACCGATGGGCGATACGCGGGCGGCCGAGTGGTTATGAGGTGACCAACCAAGTGGCGGCTGGCGGCCGAGTGGTTATGAGGTGACCAACCGGCGGCGACGCGGGCGACCAGTGGTTATGAGGTGACCAACCGATGGGCGGCATGGGCGGCCGAGTGGTTATGAGGTGACCAACCGAGTGGCGGCAGCTGGGCGGCCAGTGGTTATGAGGTGACCAACCGAGTGGCGGCAGGGGCGGCGAGTGGTTATGAGGTGACCAACCGAGTGGCGGCGCGTGGGGCGGCCGAGTGGTTATGAGGTGACCAACCGAGGGGCGACGCGCGGGGCGGCCGAGTGGTTATGAGGTGACCATTCGAGGGGCGACGCGCGGGGCGGCCGAGTGGTTATGAGGTGACCAACCGAGCGGCGACGCTCGGGGCGGCCAACTGGTTATGAGGTGACCAACCGATGGCCATGCGCGGGACGGCCGAATGAAGTAGATGTATCCCGCGGAGTGACGAAGCACGAGGGGTCCGACTAAAGTAGACGCGTCCCGCGGAGTGGCAACGCACATGTGTTTAAGTCGGATAAGTTGATGATGATGCGAGCAGCTTCATGACCTCATGCAGGACGACTGAGGACACGTCCGATCGAGCGATGATGTACGGGTGGCCGAGTGGTGGCGTACGGACGTCCGATTGCCAGTGATCCGGTTTGGTCCGAGTGAGCCAGTCCCATCCGAGTGACGATGCCAATGCCGATCGGAGGGAGTTGCTGCCGAGTGCAATAGTTTTCCGAGGCGATGGACTTGACGCCTTACGTGAACGAGGCTGTCGGCAGGCACTGGAGAGTAGTAGCTCGGGATGTGGGTCTTGCTGACATCGTGGCCTCCGATGGTGCACTCGACATGGAGCATCAGGTCGACTGACTTGGCAGAGCTGACAGGCATGATGAGCCTGACCGTGGCGGTTACGACGGATAGATGCACTGCATGTGGTGGTACGGCCAGCCTTATCCGAGTGTATCCTGCATGTTACCCGAACATTTAGGCAACGGATTAATACTGTAACGCGGAGTACTAATTGTGTGCGCTTTTGAAGAGTAGTAATAGCAAATGGTATTAGCATGCAATTATGGCTGCACCGGACTGCATGTTTCGTTTTTGCATGCCGCAAATTAAGCCCCCATTCACCACTGGCTGCCTTCACGGCATGCATGCATCGGCTGCTGCGTTAAGTACGCAGTTAATGGCGTGGGAGCCTAACCGATTGGGTGAACATGCAACAGAGAAGATCGACGAAAAAACTGCGTACGCATGGATGCGTTCAGCGCTGGTCGTAGTTACGACATGCATTGGCTGCCGCATTATGTACGCAGTTAATGGCACGGGTGCCTAACCGATCCAATGAACTTGCAGCCGAGAGGATTTAGGAAAAAACTACGCACGCATGGATAGGTATGGATATGTATTAATTAAAGGAAGAGAGAAAGATTACGACCGGGCGCGGACGACGGATGCCTTGTCTTCTCGCGAAGTCGGGTCGCTGGTCGTGGTAGCCGGGAAGATCCGGACCGTTTCTGCAGTCGTTGTTGAGGCGTGCCGTGCGTGAGGGGCCGCCGTCGACGTCGTAGATGAGGGTGGAAACGACGTGGTGGACTGCGCCGGTGCCTGTGTGTAGGAGCTCGATGGTAGCGTCGAGGCCGGAGACGACGCAGCGGACCGCGTTGGTGGCCGTTTGCGGCGGTTGCCTTTGATAATGATCCGTTGAGAAGGCTAGAAAGATGAGGAGCGGCTCGTCCTGTTCTTTTCTCCTCTGTTTCATGATAAACTCATTGCTAGATAATGTATTGTAAAAAGACTAGGTTCAATGGAAACTTCCCTGATCCTTTTGTTTGTACGAATGGCGCGATGACCAAAGCGCCAATTTCTCTGGTGATGGTGGTTGATCCGCTGTTGAAGATTGAAGAAAAAACCATTTGCACCATGGTTCGATAGACGCCATGCCCCACGGTGGGCGCCAACGGTCGTGGGAACGACTCCGACAGTAAGAGAGGGGTAGGATAACGGAGCATGATCTATCGAGATGCATATGGGTGACACGGTGGTTTTAGCGAGTTCGGGCCTCTCATGGTGGAGATAACAACCCTACGTCTCGTGCTCCGGAGAGGCTTTGTTTTATCTGAGTATATATCCGGAGATTACAATGTATGTGTGAGAGAGAGGAACGGATCCCCCTGCCTGAGCTAAGTCCTGAGACTAATGGTGAAAAGAGAGAGAGGTGGAAGAAAATAACCCCCTTAGTCTAGTGGTGGGGGTGGCTTATATAGAGTGCGCCACCCCCTCACCTCCTATGTTACAAAGTGGAGTATCAATGCCATAATACCTGGCCACTACAAGACCGTTATGCTGACTATCAGTCTTCCCATATCCGAGTGAGTTACCCGGCCGAGTGGAATGAGCTTGTCGAGTGGAGTGCCGTGCTCCGAGTGGTTGTTGCCGTCCGAGTGACTTTCAAGTTGCGGTACATCCGACGGGCGATCCGCCCAGGGCCCAGTACAAAGTTTACGATGTCCATGGGTAGGGTCTTTAGGTCAGACCTGTTACCCTACCCCTAATACATGTCCTCGTCACCGCCTCCGGGGTTCAGGCGGACTCTCTCTCACGCTTCATCGAGGCGCGACGGCGGGCAGACCCGCTACCACCCTCCAAGCAGGCACGACGGTGTGGAGGATGACCGCGGCCGCTGCTAGAAGAGTCACTGCCCAAAGAAGAACCAGTGAAGCTTGAGGAACCCTGGGCGCCGCCAGCCAAGCGCGCACTGTCCTCTCCGTCCTCGCCGGGGCTGGGTCCCCGACATGATCGTCATCTTGAGGCAGCACCTGCTGTGGCGACCATCTTCCCCAAACACCCTCACGTAGAGGGTGGCATCGCCATCGAACTTGAAGTGCAGGGTGCCAGCCGCGGGTCAAGGCCAAGCTTCCGGCTGCGGAGACCACCAGCGAAGCCCACGAGGCCCGGCCACAGCAGCCATCTGCCTGGAGCCAGAGGCTGCCCGGGGCGCCAGCCGGGAGCTCACCTAGGAGGAAGCGAGGGAGCTGAAGCCGGGCGCTAGTCGGCTCCGCCGACCACACCACAAACTCCGGCAGCACCTCCGCGGTGTGAAAGCGCGGCCAATGGGGGCGCACGGCCGAAGCACGTGCGCCCCCGGGCCACGGCCAGCCGCCCGTCACCGCGCGGGAAGTCACCTCCGCGACCGCGGGGAGCCACCGTGGAGGCCACAGGGTGTTTGCGAGGGCAGACTCGACCGCGCTTGGGCGGGGGAGAGGCAGGCTCAACCTGGCGGGCTTTTCCTTTCTCTGCGGCCGAGAGCTTCCTTGACGGAGCCATGAAGAAGAAGGAGAAGCAAGAGGGGATAGATTGGAAGGGCACGCGACGTGCCGTACTTAAATCCAGAGGAGGCCAACCGCCGACCTCCACGATCGCAGGTAATCATGACCCGCTTTGCATGCAGGGACTTGTCATTTCGTGCGGTTGCCGAGGCGGCATGGGGAAGTGGAGACGCCCGCGTCCAATCAGCTGCCATGTGGCACCCAAGGCCGCAGGCTATTAGGGCCCGCGGCGCTTCACACTTGCCCTTTCGCCTCTTTGCTCGGCCAAGTCCGGGCGCGCCTTGGGCCCGGGGGCTACTGTCGGCGTTCTGGGAACGGGGGTCTCCAGACTTGCCTGCCTGCGGCCATCGGCGTGGCTCAAAAGGGGGCCCAGCATGGCCCATCTCCGTCAACACAAGCTCAAGACCCTCGCGAGGGGTCAAGCCTCGCGGGGCGGACGACAAGGAGCTTCCTCAGGCGCGTCCTCATCAGGCTGGCTCACAAGGAGGCGGAGAGTTCAAGGCAGGGCACCTCACGAGGTACCCATGATGCAAGCCATGACGGCTAAGGGCGCCAATCGGGCGCCAGCCCACGCAGTGTCCTCCTTTCCTCTTTGGTGCAAAGGGAGCAACCGCAGGCGAGAGTATCAAGCAAAGGCATCCATTTCGGTGCAACAAGACCAAGACCAGCCCAACGGCAGGGAGGAAGTCATTGTGGAGCCCAAGCAAAGGTCACCACGAGCCTTTGACAAAGCGAGGACCAACTTTAGTCAGATAAGTGTACCAGATGTTCCCCTTCAAAATGGCCAATTGTTGGTGCCCTTCCCGCTCAATATTTGGGAAGAGGCCCAGGGCCTTTGCCTATTAATAGGACTAGCCACCCACAAGGCAGGGACACGCAGAGATAGAGACATCTGAATCCTAGCCAAGAAACCAAGAGAGAGAGCGATGAACTCCTCCTAACAGTTAAATCGTCCCAACCAAGAGAGACCCTCATGAGGCTGTTCTTCCTTGTATTGTTCATCATCAGCCCAAGAGGCAATCCACCACACCACACACTGGAGTAGGGTATTACACCACAATGGTGGCCTGAACCAGTATATATAAACTCTGTGTCTCTTGTGTTGTTCCTTTCGTAGTTTAGATCTTAGCGAGGCGGCGAGGAACAGGTAGGTAGAGGGCAAAATCTCCGCGCGCACCCCAATGTTCGAACCTCAAGGGTCTGCCGGAACCCTAAATCCGACGCACGCCGTGTATTTCTACCCTTCGAGAGACTACGAGAAGAAGGACTACACCCACATAATGAATATTCTAGATGATGTTCTCGAAGGCTTCAGCATTAGAGGTGGCCACATGCAGATCAGGAAACAAAGGAACAAGAAGATGGGTTTCGCGCATAAAACTAACTTCTGCCACATCCAAGTCCCAAAACCAAGCAAGGAAGATGGATTCTACATCCTCCATCTCATGATTGAGTTCAGCACGGATCACCAAAAGCTTCGCATGACAGGCAGAAATGATGATCATATCCACAAGTGGGTAGAATCTCATGGACAAGCGGATTATACTCAGAAGAGATGACTTCTTTCGCATCCAAGGGACATTGCGACGATCATCATGAAAGAAGTAAATCGATGAGAAAGGGATGTTCCACCACGACCCTATATCGCGAGCTGACGTCCGAACTCACATAGGCATGCAACGTCATGACCTCACGTCGTTCAAGATGCTAGGGTCCATCCTGGATGATATGGAAGGATGGAACTTCTAGTGATTTACGATGCCGATGATGATGATATGTGTCGGTTGAACTTGTATACTTTCTGTAGCGATGAAAGTTTGTGGTGTCCACGGTCCCTGCCGAACTTGCGTAATGCTACTTTGTTAGTTTGGGTACGATGACCTGTGTACCTCTAGTTAATTAGTTTGCGTATTGTATGTTGCATCTAGTTGCTAACCCTTTCTTTTTCGTGTTGCTCTAGTATATTTTGTTGCATATGATTGTACATCCTCTTGATGAAGATACATCTCTAACAGGTACCTAGCTTCTTGATGGCGAGATGGAAGTGCTATGTCGCATATAAAGGGAAGGTTCCGGGGGTGTACAACCAGTGGCCTGAGTGTCAGGAGCAAGTGAATGGGTTCTCGGGCGCCAGCCATAAAGGCTTCAAAAGCAGACAAGAAGGAGAAGCTAGTTACTTGAGGTTCACGCTAGCGCGAGAGAGGACTTGTAACTGCCGCCTCATGTACTGCATAGTTCCGCTCTCACTCATAGTGATAGCCCTTCTCGTGTATACCTTTGTTTAGATGGATGACGTTGTAGTTGCAAGTATTCGAGACTTGCATGTATCACTATTTTCGAGATGATGACAAGATACCACTTTGTGTTGGATGATGATTATGATGAGACTATTTGTATGTATATGCTATGATTACATTTGTGGTATCGCAGCCATTTATATGTGTATCATGATGACATTTGTATGTGCTAAAGATTCTTCTATAAAGCCTGTTCAAATACAAAACAAATATGTAGAAAAAATGAAAACTACTAAAATTAGCAGTAGCGAGTGGAGAAAAGTTAGCAGCTGCGCGACAGTAGCAGTAGCGCGCATAGGGCAAGCGCGCTATAGCTATTAGCAGTCGCGAGCTCCCGGGATGAACGCTGCTGCTACACTTGTATAGCAGTAGCGCGGGCACGCACGCGCTGCTGCTACGGGTTAGCTGTAGGGCGTTATTAGTAGCGCCTTGTCCCGCGCTACTGATATACCTAGAACTCGCGCTGCTGCATTGGTACCTAGAACCCGCGCCATGTCACGCGCTACTGATATACTTATAAAGGGGGGGCATTGGTCGATTGGTACCACGAACCGGTACCAATGCACCCTTTAGTCCGGTTGTTACCTGGCGGGACCAAAGGTTCGATGTTGCCAGCGTCGCGGCCAAAGTTTAGTCCCACCTTGCTAGTTGAGAGAGCTTGAGAGTGGTTTATAAGCGATGATGCGTCCACCCTCTCGAGCTCCTCTCAACTACAGGCTTTCGGGCCTAACCTGTTAGTGTGTACCTGTGGGCCTACTAGGCCTGCTCCGGGCTTGAATCCTGACCCATTATTGAGTTTCTAGTCGTACTCAGGTCGTGGTGGCCCAGTAGGTGGCACTTTTTTTGCTTTATTTATTTTATTTTGTTTCTACCTATTGTTGCTATTTTTATTTATTTTATTAAAATTTATTTATTTTACTTTATTAAAGTTTATTTTGTTTCTACTTATTTATTAAAGCTTATTTTGTTTCTACTTATTTATTAAAATTTATTTTGTTTCTACTTATTTATTTTATTTTCTTTTTTGGTTTTTTATTTATTTTATGAAATTATTTTTTTTCTTTATTTATTTTATTTTGTTTCTACTTACTCTTGCTATTTTTATTTATTTTATTAAAGTTTACTTATTTTAATTTATTAAAGTTTATTTTGTTTCTACTTATTTATTAAAGTTTATTTTGTTTCTAATTATTTCTTTTCTCTTTTTCTCTTTTTATTTATTTTATGAAAATTCTATTTTTGCTTTATTTATTTTATTTTGTTTCTACTTACTGTTGCTATTTTTATCTATTTTATCAAATTTATTATTTTCCTTTATTAAAGTTTATTTTGTTTCTACTTAATTATTTTCTTTTCTTTTTATTTTATTTATTTTATGAAAATTCTTTTTTTGCTTTATTTTTTATTTTTCCTACTTACTATTTGCTTATTTTTATTTATTTATTAAAGTTTATTTATTTTACTTTCTTAAAGTTTATTTTTTTTCTACTTATTTATTAAAGTTTATTTTGTTTCTACATATTTATTAAAGTTTATTTTGTTTCTACTTATTTATTAAAGTTTATTTTGTTTCTACTTATTTATTTCCTTTTCTTTTTTGCTTTTTTATTTATTTTATGAAATTTCTTTTTTTTTGGCTTTACTTATTTTATTTTGTTTCTACTTACTATTGCGTATTTGTTCTTTAAATGCGGGGTGAAGACAATATATCATTGACGTGATGTCACTATTTAATGCAATACTATTTTTTACTTAATACTATGAGATGAATGTTGGATAGTGGTCTTGGGGTGGAGTATTAGATATAGATGCAATTGAATGGCAGTCTATAGATTTTGGGATGTGATCCTCATATGCTAATTATGTCATGGATAATCATACTCATAAATATTGCAGTTTAATCAATGCTCAATTGTAATTTCTTACCACACAGTGTTATCTTTTTGGAGAGAAACAACTAGTAAACCTACGGATCCTGGTCGACCTTCTTTCTATAATCTTTCAATCGCAAGACACCTTTTCTTTTACTTTCTTGTTGCAATCAAATCTTTCATACACTTGTACTTTTAATTCCTTCAAACTAGCAAAGCTAGTGAGGTTGACAACCTCACTAGGTTAACTGGGGACATAAGAACAATTCGCTTTTTTTGTATGTGAAGGTACCAATCACTAGTTGCAATTTTGTACTGTCGGTCTTGTGGATTCGTTAAGCCTTGAGGTCACTTGAGAGAAACTATTGCTTGTTGCAAACCCTTGCACTTGGAGCCAAACGCCTTCCTAGTTGAGAGGAAGCGGGACTTTTTTTTGGCACCATTACCTCCTGAAGTACAAATACAGATCACCAAACAGCAGATATAATCTGGTCACAGATGCAATGTATGTTACCAAACTATGTGCATAACATGCTTTTCAACCTGCATTAATTTAGCCTGTCCTAGTTGAGTCACACATGCAAGGGTAAAAAAACAACAAAGTGTAGGCTACCAAAAGCATCCTTAGAGAAACTCTAGCAGATCCGACAAAAGACCTCGAATTATAAAATAGTTGCCATTTAACAATATGAGGTGAAATAAGTCCATCCCATATACCACAAAATGTTCTCGTCCTGTAAAATTTATACAGGCCCCCCCTCCCCCCCCCCAAAAAATGGCCCTTCGTACCCTACATATCTAGGTTTGGAGACAATTTTTATAGGGACATGAAAACAAAGAAACGGCTGGCGGGAGGGAACTTTGAGCTCGCGCGCCTTCCATCGTCGCCACCGCCGCCAAGGTCTAAGCTCAATTCCGGCCATCCCCGCTGCTGGCGGCCAGGGAGCGGATCGGCTGATGTCCCGCCCTCACCACTCCTCCGGATCCATCCTCTGCAGCACCCTCGCCAAGCCTCCTTCTCTATCCCGGGCTCCCCGCGCCGTCGGAGGTGAGCTGCTCCAGGTTCTTCCTCGCCGCTGGTTCATCTCCGCGTGGCCATACCGACCCCCAATAGCTCATCGCCACATTCGATCCTCGATCCACCCCTAAGCCCTACCATAGTGTGTGTCCAAAGTCGGCGAGGAGGGGAGCCGCTGCCGCGTTCTTGCTCGACCTGGTGCGCCACAGTCCGCCTCGAGCCGCCCCTGTATGTGGGCCGGCCGACGACCACGGACTCCGCCGAGAACCCGCTGTAGGGCACCGAGGCATCAGTAGAGGACGTCCACACCAGATTCCCTCTGGGCGCCGCACTGGAAGGCAATCGACGGTGCCGTCGGGCCATTGGCGTCCTCGAGGACCCAATTGCAATATATATCTCACGGTTAGGGTGTGTTGTTATATTTTGCAGGGATTTATACAGGGTCTGTTTTGCCGACACACACATTATATACTGTATAAAAACATTTTACGTTCCTTAAAACAATTTTTTTTGCATGGTAATATGTGTCTCATTTATATAGAATAAAGATCAAGTTACAAGGCACGTAAGCACCGACCATACATGACTGAAAAGATAGGAAAATCCTATGCAAAATACCATACATGACTGAAAAGGGGCGAAGTGCCCTGATCACTCACCGAAGGAGTAGACGGAGAGGAAGCGGAGTGCCCTGACTCACCGGAGGAGGAGGAGGAGGAGGAGGAGGAGGAGGAGGCGGAGGCGTCCAGTTTGAAATGTTGATGAGCTCCTTCCGCTATAGGCATGGAGTCTTTAGAGCAGAACCCAACCGAGTGTCACCTTCACCGATAGGGTAGTCAAGCACGAGCTCCTCAAATCCCTCCGTTATTTCGTCCACCATCACCCTAGCATATCCTTCTGTAATTGGACGACAGTGAAAAGTTGCGCCGGGTTTAGGAGGTCGAACAGAGCCGACAGCCACCTTGACTTTGTAGTTCTGCAATTGCGTCATAAGGTGGCAATGTTGAGACTCCGTGATAGCATCCACGAGGTAGCTAGGAGCCGTGAAGACATGCTCCAGCTGAAGTAGCTCGGTGGAAGCCACGCTGCTTCTCCGGTGAGATGGCGGGGTAGCTTCGGGGGTAGCTTCGGTAGGTCGCTTGCTTCCAACTGCTTCTCGTTCCTCTAGCTTCCGTACCCTTGCGTGCAGCTCCTGCAGTTCACTCTGCTCCACTTTCCTCCTCCTCTCTTGGCATTTGTAACCGCCTGCGTCCGGAAACCCAGACTTCCACGGAACGGAGCCTGGCGTGCCTCATGTCCGTCCAGGGTGCTCAGGATTCCCGAGGACCATTGTGAGCTCGTCCTTCTCTCTGTCTGGAATGAACGTCCCTTCCTACGCTGCGGTGATATAGTCCTGACCCCGGCGCCGGCTCCGGCCCCGGCTCCGGCCTCGGCGCTCGCCCACGGCCCCGGCCCCGACCTCGACCCCAGCTCCGTCCCCGGCGCTCGACCCCGACCCCCTCCCAACCTTGGCTGTCGTCGGGCCTGCACCCTCTGTAAGCTCCCCACTGCACCTCCTCTCTCTGTAGCTAGGGTTCTTTGGTTAATTTACTTAGGTTTTAGTTAGGGCAGATGGTTAATTAGGTTATATATTTAGTTATGAATTTAGCTAGGTTTTTTCTTCAAGTTATATATTTTTCTTCCTTTTATATGCAAATTTGAAGTGGGCATGTGATATGTGGACATGTGATGTTTTGGACATGTCATATTTGAAATTTGGACACGTCATTTGGACATGATGATTATGTGCAGGGTAAATGATCTGAGTGGCCTATGTTACGCCGGAATGTTGATTCATTTTCGTTTCGGTGAATTTCAGGCGCTCGATATGTCCATTTTTTTAGCAAAGGTCATGCCGAAATTTTCCATGAATTTTGGCATGATTTGTGCTAGATGGTAGGCATATCGAGTGCTGGGAGTTGCAGGGAACGACATTCCGGCAAACATAAATTTCTTTTTTAAGTCATTTCTCATTTTTTTTCATAGTTTTAGAATTAAACAAGGAGACTTAATCATAGGAAACATGTCGAACAGCGAAGAAACTAGGCCTTGTGACCAAGATGCAGGCGAGATGGATTATGAGGGTGAACAAGAGTACCTCAACTATTTGAGTGCTAAGCAAGGTCAAGGTTTGCAGGTCGGCCTCGATGATGGTACTGACGCCGACATCGACACCGACGGCGCCAGCACCGATGGCTGCGCCGAGACCGATGGCGGCACCGAGACCGGCGGGGAAGCTGCCGGCGGGGAAGATACCGGTGGGGAAGGTACCGGCGCCGATGCCGCTACCAAAAAGAAGAAGCAGAAGAAGCAGAGGATACGAAAACCTAACAAACACTACTAGGGAAAACCTTATACACAGAATGTTACCAGTAGCGCTTGTTAAAATGGGGCGCTACTGCTACTTTGCGAAGAGCGTTCGCGTAACCGCGCTACAGACTAGCAGATTAGCGAGAGCGCTGTCTGGTAAAGCGCTACTACTATAATTGCCACACCGTTCGGCGTGGTAGGTATAGTAATAGCGCCCTTCGCGACAGCGCTACTACTATGGTTTTAGCAGCAGCGCGTTTTCCTTCCACGCTTCTGATTAAAGCTACTTTCACCTTACCCCCGCCGCGCCTGATTCCCTCTCCTCTGCTTCCTCCCCCAATTCCCGACCCCGCCTCGCCACCGCCGTCTCCCCGACCCGCCGCGCCGCCGTCTCCCCGACCCCGCCTCGCCGCGCCTCGGTGCCGCCGTCTCCCCCGACCCCGCATTGCCGTCTCCCCGACCCGCCTCGCTTAGTCTCCCCGACCCGGCCGCCTCGCCTCCGTCTCCCCGACCAGCCGCCTCGCCCGCGCCTCGGTGCCGCCGTCTCCCCGACCCCATCTCTCTCCCGCCCTCTGAAGCACTCTCCCCTTCCGATCCCTCTCTCCCTTCGATCCTCTTTCTGCTTAGTATGAACCCTAGGTATTTAGTGCTAGTTAGTATGAACCCTAGGCTATTTTTAGTGCTAGTTAGTTAATTACTTAGATGGTAATTAGGGTAGTAGTTCCTAGGTACTAATTAGTTAGTAAGAATTAGGTACTAATTAGGTACTAGAATATTTTTATTTATAGTATTATTTTTAGTAAGAACTAGTTGAATTAATAGAACTAGTTAGTAAGAACTTGTTTCTATTTTTTAGTTAAAGCAATTTTTCCCGCCTCGGCGTGGGCGATGCCTATCCGCATCCTCGTCGTCGAGTCGGCGGAGGATTTACACCGCTTGACCAGATCGGCCATGTTGGGACTGGCTCCGCTGAGGTGGTACTGGAGGCGCTACCTACCGGGGCGAGGTTGGTGAGGAGCCACTGTCGTTGACCGAACCTTGTTTGGTGGCGATCGCGTGGGCGATGGCGATCCGAGGCTCGAGGACTCGCGGAGGTGGTGCG
Source organism: Aegilops speltoides (assembly GCA_021437245.1). Classification (NCBI taxonomy): domain Eukaryota; kingdom Viridiplantae; phylum Streptophyta; class Magnoliopsida; order Poales; family Poaceae; genus Aegilops; species Aegilops speltoides. Next base: position 1,518,109 of record CM038141.1, on the reverse strand, counting down.
TCACCGTGTCGATGAGGAGGACGCGCACGCACGTCGCTACTTGTTTGCGTTGGAGCACAGTGCCGTTCTCCAATACTGGCAGTGTTCTCGGGGATCTCACCGAGCTATGATCCCGTGATGGTGCCTTCTCTATGGTGTCCACCGCCCGCGCCGATACCCGTCGTGTGCTAGAGTTTTAGTTGTATTAGTGATGTTATATGTATGACACTATTCGTGATGTATTAGTGACAATATTTTGAAATGCATGAGATGATCTACTTTTGCTTATTGAATGCATGCTAATTTGAGTCCTATAAGATATTTTGAAATGTATATCTTGTGTTGCTCAATATCCAAGTGGCCAGTCATGTTTGCAGGTTACACCTCCGAGTGGCCTATGTTTTGCCGGAGTGTTGATTCATTTCCGTTCCGGCAAATTTCAGGCGCTCGATATGTCCTATTTTAGCAAAGGTCATGCCGGATTTTTCCGTGAATTTTGGCATGACTTGTGCTAGAATATGTAGGAAATATCGAGTGCCCCGGATTTGTGTGTTCAATATCTTGGTAGTTGTCTTCGATCGATTTTCAATTAATGTTTTAACTATGAACATAGGAAATGTCCGACGACGAGAAGGATTTCGGTATTTGCAAATACTGGTAAGACGAAAGCGGCATGTGCGACGGAATCTTCCTAGATGATGATAGGCGCTTCAAAGATCAAGCTGGACGAGAACTTCAAGTGGATCTGATGAAGTCACAACGACAAGTCTTTTTTCGTAATTAAGCATGACATCTGCTTTCATTTGCTTCAACTTATATTTTTTTACTATTCTACTAGCGTATCCCCTGCCATGCAAGAGTTTTGTATTGGATAAGATAGGTTTCAGTCATAGTATGGAGGAAAAGAAAGTTTACTTGAAGACCGAGCATGGTTATATTTTCCATGCGAAGTTATACAATTCAGACGACTACACATATTTTGGATGCAAAACATAACGAGCACTATGCAAGACTTATGCATTTGAGCCTGATATGGTTATCACCTTTGATATTCGTCCGGAAGATGATATTGAAGGTAATACCGACATCTGGGTCAATGTGCAAATGCCTCCAGTTATACCATTATGTAAGTTTCTCAACCATATTTATGTCTTTGATATTGTTTATTCAAAATAATTGACAACTAATTTGTATTGTCAGCTTATTTCCGTGCAAGCAAACATGTCCAGTAGCTTGGTAGATAGGACGGATATCTTGTCGGGCTGAACTCAAGCTGCGAGGAGCTCGGTCATTATTTTTCATGGCTTGAGGATCTTGATCTTGTCAAGACAAATTTTCTTCCTGCATTTAGAAATCTTAGTACTGAAAATGTGCGACCCATAGTGTTCATAATGAACTACGGTCACATCCATTTAGGAAGGATGGCAAGATTTTTACTTTTTATCCTCATTGCATCTTTTCCATACATTATTTTTGAAGCTAAACTTCATTGCTAAGTATGTTACCATCGATGTTCTTCAACAGGACTCTCGATGAATGTTGTGCCTTATGGGATCGAGACTAAAGGTGTCATGAGTATTATCAACTTACGGCCAAGATATCCTACAGCTTACTTTAGTGCATTCAAGATTAGCGACGGATGCTTAATAGTGCAAGACTGGACCAAATATGTGTTGGGGAGCGCAGAGAAGTACTAGGGAGCAGCAACAGAGACGCCTTCCACGATTAGGAGACAGGTTCATCTGCATGCTCCAACTTGATCAAGGAGGAGAGCTATACATGTTTTATGTTCTTTTACCTAAGAGAGAGCAAAGCAGGAGTGAGTAGCAGGAGTGAGTAGCTGGCTAGAAATGAGTTTCAGGATGATGATGTGCTACACTATTACTATGATGATAAAATAGCTAGTGTTCGTGGTAATGACTATGATGATTATTATTAGCTAGTGTTAGTGGTGATTAAATAAATAATGTTGATGGTAATGACCATGATGACGATTAAATATCTTGTGCTGGCGGATTAGATTCAAGTGGAGGCAACATGTGGTGCACATCGAAAGTACTACTAATCCAAAGTATATCAAGTTTGGATTAGTGGTATACTTTTGACATGCACCACATATTGCCTCCACTTGAACCTAATCCACCTTCATTTAATACACTGTTATGGACATAATGATGTAAACCTCATAACAGCTGGTATTGTACCAATATTTGTATGATGGCGCATAAATACACTAAAAATAAAAAAATAAAAAAATACTAGTAGCGATGGAAAGGAAACACGCTGCAAGTAGATAACTTAGCGATGAGCTTGATGTAACAGTAGCTGCAGCTATTTGTACTAGCGAGAGCGGCGTGATGGCACGCGTTCATCGCTAAGCAATAGCTGTAGCGCCTTATTAGTAGCGCGGCTTCCCGCGCTACTAGTAGGCACAATACACGCGCTACTGCTAGGGTTTTCCCTAGTAGTGAAACTAGGGATTGGACGACTGGTGATCACAAAGATGGCACCTGGCAAGTTTGAGCCATTAGAGCCGGAAGAACCTCGCAGGTGATATGGGAACCAAGTAGGATGCATCCTACGGGAATGCGCGAGCATCAACAACGATGACTTAAGGAGTAAAGAACATTTGACGGAGTTGCTCCTGACAAAGTTGCACAAGAGATTCAAGTTCCCAGACCGGGATGAAAACATAGAACAACCGTGGGATGATCCAAAGATGAAAAACATTAACAATCACGCCATGGGCATGTTCAGTAATGATTTGGACTCCTGGAAAGGGAGGGTGAAAAGAGCTATTGAGGCTGAGGAACCCCTGTCCAAGATTTTGCAGGAAAATCCGACACTTACGGAAGAGGAGTTCTAAAAGTTCAAGGACACTTGCGCTAGCGAGGCAGCCAAGGCTAAGGCTGCAAAAGTCAAGAGCCTTCAGCAAAGGAACATGGGGAAGCATCGCCTCGGAAGCCATGGCTACCTCAGTAAAAGGCCATATGGGATAAGGAGGACGCGGAACGTGAAGCCGCGGGTCTCCTAGACCCCTTCGCGAAGTTCACCAACCCCTTGGAGCGTGACTTCATCAGGACCCGCTAAATGTGGGACAAGGAAAAGAAGGTATTTTACATGGACCATATCACAAGGAAATTGATCAGACTACTGGTAATTATTCTTTTACCACCTTACATTTAGCTCTAGATCTAGTCGACTACACATTCCTAAACGGTTCACGCTCCTTCTGTAGGAGAAGCAACACCAACTTGTAGCCGAAAGCCCTACTCCTCCGATGAGGCCCAAGTGGGACACCCCTCTCAACCGGGCTTTGAACGAACTTAAGGGACTCCCTTTGGACCAGCGGCCGCAATATGGTCATGTGCACGGCGCTGGAGACGGTGCCACGTCGACGGTGTTTTACAACGAGGGCCCGGAGGCCAAGAAGCAGAAAAAGAAGTTTAGTCAGGCGGACATCAACGAGAAGGTGAAGCTTGCGGTTGAGAAAAAAGTAGTTGAGGATGCCAAAAAACAGCCGAGGAGAGAAATGAGTTGCTACAGTAGGTAGTCAATGCAGCTGTAACTGCCAGTAGAAATGATTTCGCTACTAACTTGGTTCCAGCTATCATCAACTGGACGAAGGAAAATCCAGACAAGATGGTACATGACTTCCCGTTGCCTAGTTTCGTCGGGAGCAACTCCATGAACATCAACACCACCACACCATCACTTGCTCACGCAACCGGGCCTCCTCTCACACTCGCTCCCGCTCATAGCAGCCCGTCCTCGGTCTCTGGCGCGCTAGGTGGGCCTTCGTCTTTGGCTGAGCTCGACGCCCTCACGGTAATTACATGTCGCACCAACATATATATAGAATATTCCATTTTCGTTGCCTTTTGGATGTTTTACGCCACATACATGTGTTTGCGGGCTGAAGAAACCACGTGCACCATACTCTACTTGATCAAAGGCCAGAAGGTGGACATGGGAAAGGGGATGATAATGAACCCCTTGCAACCTACGTTCCACAACCAGTCGATCCCCGTTGGGCACTTCAGGGTTAACTTGTCCAGTGTGAAATCAGGGCATGAGGATTTGCCTCCTCCAGTACAGCATGTGGGAGAGGACGACGAGACCCCGCTGCGGATTGGAAGCTGCAAGGGTTGGGTGCTGCTATGGCCGAAGAATCTTATTCGTCTAGAGCCGGCCGAGATCACACCAATAACCAAACATCAACAAGCATGTGCGGAGACCACCACCCCGCCTACGTAATTACCAGCTCCTGTAGTGCCGGGTGAGAGCAGCGGATGACGTGATGAAGGGGTGCAATAGTACTGGCTGATGTAATCGGTCCTGCAGAATAGAGAATGGATGATGAGACTGAGGTCGACCCAATGGGTTTCCTCAATACAAACGCGTATGATTGTGACATAGATATGATGAGTCAACCGATGAATCGGGCTATCAGCATGCTAATGAGGATATGGATGATCTACCCGGGCAGGAAGGTCGTATCAGGGATTGCAAGATGTCTCTCTTCATGAAATCCTCACAGGACACGCCTGAAGATGCCGCCTCAACACAAAGCTCAACTAGCCGGGGTCGTGCTGAGGCTTAGCCAAGCAACCTTTGGGGCAGGGGTTAAGGAAGGGTCTGGAAGGTGTACCCAAGAAAAAGGAGAGGAAGAGATCGGGGAAGATAACTGCCTCCAAACAGGCCAAAGCACATAGCAGCCAGACGATGGATTCTGGAGAGCGTGTACCCGTGAAAGGTGTGGTCATGTTCCATCTCACGGGCGAGCCGATGCTACCGCCAAAACCGCTAGAGGCACTATCAAGGGATCTCAGGAGACTGCACAACCATATGTTGTCGACTGAGAAAAGCCTACTAGCCTCGAAGGATCCAGGATATCCGACATACGCGGCTCGTGTGCCTAAGGGGAAGTGCTACATCGACACACGGCCCGTGGAGCCTGCGGTTTGACCATATCTTTGAGATGTTTCTGACATGGCGGCTCGATTATACAATCGTCCGCCTTTTGTGCTACATATGAGCTCCGTCATGAAGAGAGAAGAAGTCTCGCAAATCTGTGTGGCAGATCTGTATACATGCACGAGTCTTTCTTGAGTCTCGGCGACTTTGAGCGTGAAACTGCTAGGGACTACCTCCAAAACTTCATGGTACAGAATAAGGACCAAGAAATTGTCCTCCTGCCTTATCATCCAAAGTAAGTCAATTCTGGACAACCCTTTTGTACATTTCAATCATTCCTTCTCGCTCATATGGAGAATAATTTGAGGTGTCTTTTCCCCGCAGCAATGAGCGCGCCGTCCTTATCGTTCTTTATCCGCGAGTCTCCCACGCTATCGGCGTTCTGGGAACGGGGGTCCCCAGACTTGCCTGCCTGCGGCCCGCGGCGTGGCTCAAAAGGGGGCCCAGCATGGCCCATCTCCGTCAACACAAGCTCAAGACCCTCGCGAGGGGCCAAGCCTCACGGGGCAGACGACAAGGAGCTTCCTCAGGCGCGGCCTCATCAGGCTGGCTCACGAGAAAGCGGAGAGTTCAAGGCAGGGCACCTAATGAGGTACCCATAACGCAAGCCATGACGACCAAGGGCGCCAGTCGGGCGCCAGCCCGCTGTGTCCTCCTTTCCTCTTTGGTGCAAAGGGAGCAAGCGCAGGCGAGAGTATCAAGCAAAGGCATCCGTTTTGGTGCAACAAGACCAAGACTAGCCCAACGGTAGGAAGGAAGTCATTGTGGAGCCCAAGCAGGCGTCACCACCAGAGCCTTTGACAGGCGAGGACCAACTTTAGTCAGGATAAGTGTACCAGATGTTCGCCTTCGAAATGGCCAATTGTTGGCGCCCTTCCCGCTCCATATTTGGGAAGAGGCCCAGGGCCTTTGCCTATAAATAGGACTAGCCACCCACAAGGCAGGGACACGCAGAGATAGAGGCATCTGAATCCTAGCCAAGAAACCAGTAGAGAGAGCGACTGAACTCCTCCTAACAGTTCGTCGTCCCAACCAAGAACAGACCCTCGCGAGGCTGTTCTTCCTTGTATTGTTCATCATCATCCCAAGAGGCAATCCACCACACCACACACTGGAGTAGGGTATTACACCATAATGGTGGCCTGAACCAGTATAAACTCTGTGTCTCTTGTGTTGTTCCCTTTGTAGTTTAGAACTTAGCGAGGCGGCGAGGAACAGGTAGGTAGAGGGTGAAATCTCCGCGCGCACCCCAGTGTTCGAACCTCAAGGGTCTGCCGGAAACCTAAATCTGATATTTCGCGCGCTAGGTAGGGGGGTGCCGGAATTCGTCCTCCGTCGCCCTGTTCTTCTCCGACCATCGCATCCATGTCTGACGCTCGTTGGGCCCACGCCGGGCGCCGAACCGCCCTCGCTTACCGTGTCACCCAGACGGCTCCCGTCGGCGGGCGCCCTCGATGTTCCCCGTCACCTGCCGCCAACGCCGCCACCGGCCCGGCGGGGAACGAGCAGCAAGCATCGTCCCAGCATCCCTCCATGGCCTCTTGGGAAGAGCCACGCAGCCTCTTCCTCACCCACCACGCCGCGCCGGCTTCCCCGGTCGTCGCAGCCCTCCTGGGCGGCTCGCAGGCGCCGCCCTCCAGTCACCACATCAAGCCATTCTTCTGCCGGGTCGGCGCTGCCTCCACGCGGCGGGGGGCTCCCCCGGACCGGTCGGGGCCACAGGCCAGGCTGGCCTTCAGCTCGGAGGACCACCCCTCCAACTCGGCCTGCTCGGGTGTGCTCCCCATGCTTTGCACCCCCACCATCTGCCAGGTGGATGTCACCAGGACTCTCATCGATGGTAGCGCGGGCCTCAGCATGCTCTCAGTTGAGGCCTTCAACCTCCTCTACATACCCCGGGAGCGGCTGCAGCCCAGCCGGCCCTTCTCGGGCGTCGGAGGCGGGCCATCCAGACCCTTGGGACAGATCCGACTCCCAATAACTTTCGGCACCTACGACAATTTCCACACGGAGCTGGTCGATTTCGACATCTCCCCCATCGGCCTCCCCTACAACGCCATCCTCGCCTATCCAGCACTGGCCAAATTCATGGCCGCAACTCACCCGACGTACAACCTCATGAAGATGCCCGGGAGCAACGGTGTCCTCACCGTGCCCGGGCACACCGGAGATGCGTTGTGAGTACTCAAGCTCGCCTTCAAGACGGCGGCAGCAGCACGGCCCGCCGACGCAGAAACCCCCAAACCTGAGGGGGCTGCGCCAACCAAGAAGAAGCAGTTGTTCACCCAAGACAAGGCAGAGACCAAGAAGTTACTTGTTGATGAGGACGGGTCCACTGACGCCACTTTCACCATAGGCGCCAACCTCGAGCCCGAGCAGGAGGAAGCCCTGGTCAGGTTCCTGCGCGCAGACAAGAAGGTATTCACTTGGGAGCCTGATCAGTTGGCGGGGATCCCTAGGGGTGTGATCGAGCATCACCTCAACGTGTGCCCCAACGTGCGCCCCGTGAAGCAGAAAGCGAGGCGGCAGTCCACCGAAAAGCAGGCCTTCATCATCCAGGAGACGCGCAAGCTAGAAGCCGCTGGGGTCATTCGCGAGGTCCGGTATCCGGATTGGTTGGCCAACCCAGTTGTTGTGCCGAAGAAGGGAGGGAAAGAGCGCATGTGCGTCGACTTCACCAACCTCAACAAAGCGTGCCCGCAAGATCCGTTCCCGCTCCCTCGCATCGATCAGATTGTCGATTCCACCGCTGAGTGCGACCTGTTATGTTTCTTGGATGCCTTGTCCGGGTATCATCAGATCAAGATGGCGGTGGAAGATGTGGAGAAGACGGCCTTCCTGACCCCGTGTGGGGTGTACTGCTATACCTGCATGCCGTTCGGACTGCGCAATGCGGGCCCAACCTTTCAGCGGCTCATGCACATCACCTTGGGCCCGTAACTCAGGAATAATGTGGAAGCTTACGTCGACGACATTGTGGTGAAGTCTCGCGAGGCCAAGACCCTGATACAAGACCTGGAGGAAACCTTCACAAAACTCGACGCGGTGAACCTGCGGCTCAAGCCGGAGAAATGTGTGTTTGGGGTCCCCTCGGGCAAGCTCTTGGGCTTCCTCGTGTCCCACCGAGGCATCGAGGCCAACCCAGAAAAAGTCAAGGCGGTCGAGGACATGAGCCCGCCAAAGACCCTCAGAGAGATGCAGAAGCTCACTGGGCGCGTGACTCCGCTAGGGCGCTTCATCTCCAAGTTGGGGGAGTGAGCGCTGCCTTTCTTCCAGCTGATGAAGAGAAAGGGGCCCTTTGAATGGACTGAAGAGGCCGACAAGGCGTTCCAAGATCTCAAGAGATACCTAACCAGCCCCCCGGTGATGGTGGCCCCTCACCCTCAAGAGCCTTTGGTGCTCTACCTTGCCGCCACTCCCTACTCCGCCAGCGCGGCTCTGGTAGCGGTCAGAGAGGAGCGTCAGACCAAGGCCACGGCAGCTACCCATGTCAAGGCAAAGCAGGACCAAGAAGGACCCGCAAAGATCACTACCACGGCTGAGAAGGATCAGCCGCCGCAGGGGAGCGCACTGGGGACGGAAGAGGCCCTTCCCCCAGGAAACCAGCTTCTGGAGGCTCCACAGCCTCAGGAGGCGCCACGGCCTCCGGAGGACGCCACCAGCACCGGCGCTCCAAGCCTCGTCGAGCACCGAGTGTACTTCATCAGCACGGTGTTGCGGGATGCGAGGGCACGGTACCCCATGCCTCAGAAACTCCTCCTCGCGCTACTGGTGTCCTCGCGCAAGCTGCGGCACTACTTTCAGGGTCGCCCTATCAAGGTTGTGTCAGCATACCCCTTGGAAAGGGTGCTCGAGAGCCCTAACTCAGCCGGAAGGGTCGCTGAGTGGAACATTGAACTGCAAGTGTTTCAGCTCGAATTCAGCATGACCAGAGTCATCAAGGGAGCCGCGCTAGCGGATTTCGTGGCCGAATGGACGGAGGCACCGGACCTCAAGGCCGACGAGGATCGATCCCTCTCCCCGGGAAGCGAGGCGCCAGAAGGCTGGGTCATGCACTTCGACGGGGCGTTCTCCAGGCATGGCGCTGGGCTGGGGCGGTGCTCATATCTCCCATTCAGGACAAGCTTTACTACACCGTGTAGCTCTGTTTCCAGCAAGGTGAAAAGGTCTCCAACAACATAGCGGAGTATGAAGGACTGATAGCGGGCTTGAAGGCCGCAGCTGCCCTAGGGGTTAAGCGCCTTACTATCAAGGGCGAGTCGCAGCTCCTCGTCAATTTCTCCAACAAGGTGTATGAGCCAAAAGATGAGCACATGGAAGCCTACCTTGCGGAGGTCCGCAGGATGGAGAAGCAGTTCTGGGGGTTGGAGCTACAGCATGTACCCCGCGACACTAATCAACAGGCCGACGACATCGCCAAACGAGCCTCCAGGCAGTTACCTCAGGAACCTGGCGTCTTCGAGGAACGACTCTTCAAGCCCTCGGCCGTGCCATCATTATCAAACACAGCGCAGCCTTGGGAAGAGCTCCCCCAGCCACCTACCTCGGGAGCCCCGGCCTGTGGCCTAGCCTCAGGAGCACGCCTACTCCTGACGATGGAGCCTCAGGAGGGGTGCTGGATCACAGAGCTCCGGAGCTACTTAACACAAGGGACCCTGCCGGAGAAGGAGGAGGAAGTAGAGCATGTGGCACGGCAAGCTACAGCGTACTGCATCAGGGATGGAGAGCTCTACCGAAAACGACCAAATGATGTGTCCCTGCGCTGCATCTCCAGGGAGCAAGGGAAGGAACTGCTGGCAGATATACACGATGGAGACTATGGGCATCATTCATCGTCGCGGACCCTCGTCGGCAAGGCGTTCCGCAGCGGTTTCTATTGGCCATCTGCGCCAATGACGCTGTCGAACTAGTGAAGGCTTGCGGCTCGCCAATTCCATGCCAAGCAGATCCATCACCGCAGAGGTGCGCAAACCATACCCCTCACATGGCCGTTCGCGATGCTGGGGCTGGATATCTGGGCCCGCTTCCACAGCGCCGGGGCTATCGCTACCTCTACGTCGCCATGGACAAGTTCACCAAGTGGGCTGAAGTTGAGGCCGTCCGCACCATCCCTGCTGGTTCTGCGGTCAAGTTCATCAAGGCATCGTGAGCCAGTTCGGGGTGTCGAACCGCATCATCACCGACAACGGTTCGCAGTTCACTAGTAACCTCTTCAAAACATACTGTGCTAACCTTGGAATGCAGATATGCTACGCTTTGGTGGCGCATCCCCGAAGCAACGGCCAGGTCGAGCGGGCCAACGCAGAAGTCCTGAGGGGCCTCAAGACCAGAACATTCAAGAAGAAGCTGGAGGCCTGCGGCAGGGGTTGGTACGATGAGCTCCAGTCCGTGTTGTGGTCCATCCGCACAACCGCGACCAAGCCGACTGGGGAAACCCCATTCTTCCTGGTCTATGGAGCCGAAGCGGTCCTCCCTCACGAGGCCAGGCATCGTTTCGCGCGGGTCCTGGCGTTCGATGAGGCGCAGCAGGACGCCATGCGGGGGATGGACCTCGTGCTGGGGGAGGAGCGTCGTCGAGAAGCCGCGCTGCGAGCGGCAAGGTATCAACAAGCACTACGACGATACCACTGCCGCAACATCCGCCCCAGAACTCTTGAGGTAGGGGACCTCGTACTCAGGCGGTCTCTCCAGGGAGGGACTGCATAAGCTCTCTCCCATGTGGGAGGGCCCGTTTAAGGTTGTTCATGTTTCCAGGCCCGGCTCCGCGCGCTTGGAGACTCAGGAGGGGGTGCCAGTCCAGAATACGTGGAACATCCAGCACCTCCGGAGGTTTTACCCCTAAAAAGGCCCAGAGCCTGTGAAGAAGGAGAATGCCTATGAAGACTATCTTTTTGGAAAAGGCCTAGAGCCTGTGAAGAAGGCGAATGCCTGTGAAGACTATCTTTTTGGAAAAGGCCCAGAGCCTGTGAAGAAGGCGAATGCCTGTGAAGCTCATCTTTTTGGAAAAGGCCCAGAGCCTGTGAAGAAGGCGAACGCCTGTGAAGCTGATGCGTTTTGGAAAAGGCCCGGAGCCTGTGAAGAGGGCCAACGCCCGTGAATCTTGTTTCCCCCAAGAAAGGCCTGGAGCCTGTGAAGAAGGCCAACGCCTGTGAAGCTCGCCGTCCGTGAAACTCTCGCGTAATAATGAGTTGGGGCTGTACACACCCTGGAGTCTCAGGAGCGCCGGCCTCAGGCCCTGGGGCTCCCTCCCACGCCCAGTGGCAGCACTTAGCTCCGCGCTGGTGAGAAGACGTCAAAGACTAGATTAGGTGTCGGACGCGGCTTTTTCATTTGCTTTCTGCAGTTGGCTTGTTCGCTCTCATTTGAAGTTTTATTGAAGTTGTTGCCTTTGACTTGTGGCTCTTCGACTTTTCGCTCTCCTACCTCGATTTCTCTCGCGGAAGGTCTCACGAGGGAGCAGCCTGAACTCCCTCGCGAGTGTTTTCTGCCCTTATCATTCAAAGGTTTCCCAACCAGGGTCCACTACAGGAGCACCCTTCCAGTCCATGCCTCACGAGCACCGCGACATGAACACAGGACCTGGGTCGGTCGCCCCCCACGGCTGAGGCTGGGAACTACCTATGCGCAGGCGTGCGGCCAGAAAGGACAATACCGAAATAATGGAAACAGTGCGGTGATTAACAACGGTAACCCAAACACGCCCCCACAGGGCCCCACACTACTGTCTTTTTTCGCAGGAAAAGGGAAAAGAAGGAGCAAATCAGGCGCGGCTCGCCCTACACCGGCCCTCAGGGAAGACGCGAGCCGCCTCCGGGGTTCAGGCGGACTCCCCTCTCACGCTTCACCGAGGCGCGACGGCGGGCAGACCCGCTACCACCCTCTAAGCAGGCACGACGGCGTGGAGGCTGACCGCGGCCGCTGCTAGAAGAGTCACTGCCCGAAGAAGAACCAGTGAAGCTTGAGGAACCCTGGGCGCCGCCAGCCAAGCGCGCGCTGTCCTCTCCGTCCTCGCCGGGGCTGGGTCCCCGGCCGCGGTCGTCATCTTAAGGGCAGCACCCTGCGCGGCGACCATCTTCCCCAAACACCCTCACGTAGAGGGTGGCATCACCGTCGAACATGAAGTGCAGGGTGCACCGACGGCTCAGGCCACGCGCGCAGGCGAACGTCTCCCAGCCGTGGGTCAAGGCCAAGCTTCCGGCTGCGGAGACCTCCAGCGAAGTCCACGAGGCCCGGCCACAGCAGCCATCTGCCTGGAGCCAGAGGTTGCCTGGGGCGCCAGCCGGGAGCTCACCTAGGAGGAAGCGAGGGAGCTGAAGCGGGGCGCTAGTCGGCTCCACCGACCACACCACGAACTCCGGCAGCACCTCTCCGATGTGAAAGCGCGGCCAAGGGGGGCGCACGGCTGAAGCACGCGCGCCCCTGGGCCACGGCCAGCCGCCCGTCACCGCGCGGGAAGTCACCTCCGCGACCGCGGGGAGCCACCGTGGAGGCCACAGGGTGTTTGCGAGGGCAGACTCGACCGCGCTTGGGCGGGGGAGAGGCAGGCTCAACCTGGCGGGCTTTTCCTTTCTCTGCGGCCGAGAGCTTCCTTGACGGAGCCATGAAGAAGGAGAACCAAGAGGGGATAGATTGGAAGGGCACGCGACGTGCCGTACTTAAAGCCAGAGGAGGCCAACCGCCGACCTCCACGATCGCAGGTAATCATGACCCGCTTTACATGCAGGGACTTGTCAATTCGTGCGGTTGCCGAGGCGACATGGGGAAGTGGAGACGCCCGTGTCCAATCAGCTGCCATCAGCGCCTAAACCCATGATCTGTTAGGGCCCTTGGCGCCAGACTTGCCCTTTCGCCTCTTTGCTCGGCCAAGTCCGGGCGCGCCTTGGGCCCGGGGGCTACTGTCGGTGTTCTGGGAACGGGGGTCTCCAGACTTGCCTGCCTGCAGCCATCGGCGTGGCTCAAAAGGGGGCCCAGCATGGCTCATCTCCGTCAACACAAGCTCAAGACCCTCACGAGGGGTCAAGCCTCGCGGGGCGGACGACAAGGAGCTTCCTCAGGCGCGGCCTCATCAGGCTGGCTCACAAGGAGGCGGAGAGTTCAAGGCAGGGCACCTCACGAGGTACCCATGACGCAAGCCATGACGACCAAGGGCGCCAGTCGGGCCCCAGCCCGCGCAGTGTCCTCCTTTCCTCTTTGGTGCAAAGGGAGCAAGCGCAGGCGAGAGTATCAAGCAAAGGCATCCATTTCGGTGCAATGAGACCAAGACCAGCCCAACGGCAGGAAGGAAGTCATTGTGGAGCCCAAGCAGGCGTCACCACCAGAGCCTTTGACAGGCGAGGATCAACTTTAGCCAGGATAAGTTTACCAGATGTTCCCCTTCAAAATGGCCAATTGTTGGCGCCCTTCCCGCTCAATATTTGGGAAGCGGCCCAGGGCCTTTGCCTATAAATAGGACTAGCCACCCACAAGGCAGGGACACGCAGAGATAGAGACATCTGAATCCTAGCCAAGAAACCAGTAGAGAGAGCGACTGAACTCCTCCTAACAGTTCGTCGTCCCAACCAAGAACAGACCCTCGCGAGGTTGTTCTTCCTTGTATTGTTCATCATCAGCCCAAGAGGCAATCCACCACACCACACACTCGAGTAGGGTATTACACCACAATGGTGGCCTGAACCAGTATATATAAACTCTGTGTCTCTTGTGTTGTTCCTTTCGTAGTTTAGATCTTAGCAAGGCGGCGAGGAACAGGTAGGTAGAGGGCGAAATCTCCGCGCGCAACCCAATGTTCGAACCTCAAGGGTCTGCCGGAACCCTAACTCCGACACACGCCGTGTATTTCTACCCTTCGAGAGACTACGAGAAGAAGGACTACACCCACATAATGAATATTCTAGATGATGTTCTCGAAGGCTTCAGCATTAGAGGTGGCCACATGCAGATCAGGAAACAAAGGAACAAGAAGATGGGTTTCGCGCATAAAACTAACTTCTGCCACATCCAAGTCCCAAAACCAAGCAAGGAAGATGAATTCTACATCCTCCATCTCATGATTGAGTTCAGCACGGATCACCAAAAGCTTCGCATGACAGGCAGAAATGATGATCATATCCACAAGTGGGTAGAATCTCATGGACAAGCGGATTATACTCAGAAGAGATGACTTCTTTCGCATCCAAAGGAACATTGCGATGATCATCATGAAAGAAGTCGTCGATGAGAAGGGGATGTTCCACCACGACCCTATATCGCGAGCAGACGTCCGAACTCACATAGGCATGCAACGTCATGACTTCACGTCGTTCAAGATGCTAGGGTCCATCCTGGATGATATGGAAGGATGGAACTTCTAGTGATTTACGATGCCGATGATGATGATATGTGTCGGTTGAACTTGTATACTTTCTGTAGCGATGAAAGTTTGTGGTGTCCACGGTCCCTGCCGAACTTGCGTAATGCTACTTTGTTAGTTTGGGTACGATGACCTGTGTACCTCTAGTTAATTAGTTTGCGTACTGTATGTTGCATCTAGTTGCTAACCCTTTCTTTTTCGTGTTGCTCTAGTATATTTTGTTGCATATGATTGTACATCCTCTTGATGAAGATACATCTCTAACAGGTACCTAGCTTCTTGATGGCGAGATGGAAGTGCTATGTCGCATACAAAGGTAAGGTTCCGGGGGTGTACAACCAGTGGCCTGAGTGTCAGGAGCAAGTGAATGGGTTCTCGGGCGCCAGCCATAAAGGCTTCAAAAGCAGACAAAAAGGAGAAGCTAGTTACTTGAGGTTCACGCTAGCGCGAGAGAGGACTTGTAACTGCCGCCTCATGTACTACATAGTTCCGCTCTCACTCATAGTGATAGCCCTTCTTGTGTATACCTTTGTTTAGATGGATGACGTTGTAGTTGCAAGTATTCGAGACTTGCATGTATCGCTATTTTCGAGATGATGACAAGATACCACTTTGTGTTGGATGAGGATTATGATGAGACTATTTGTATGTATATGCTATGATTACATTTGTGGTATCGCAGCCATTTATATGTGTATCATGATGACATTTGTATGTGCTAAAGATTCTTCTATAAAGCCTGTTCAAATACAAAACAAATATGTAGAAAAATGAAAACTACTAAAATTAGCGATGGCAGTGGAGAAAAGTAAGCAGCATGCCGACAAGTGAGAGCGCGCAAGATAGGGCAAGCGCGCTATAGCTATTAGCAGTCGCGAGCTCCCGGGATGAACGCTGCTGCTACACTTGTATAGCAGTAGCGCGGGCACGCACGCGCTGCTGCTACGGGTTAGCTGTAGGGCCTTATTAGTAGCGCCTTGTCCCGCGCTACTGATATACCTAGAACCCGCACTACTGCATTGGTACCTAGAACCCGCGCCATGTCACGCGCTACTGATATACTTATAAAGGGGGGCATTGGTCCCGATTGGTACCACGAACCGGTACCAATGCACCCCTTTAGTCCCGGTTGTTACCACCAACCGGGACCAAAGGCCCGATGTTGCCCGAGTCGCGGCCAAAGTTTAGTCCCACCTTGCTAGTTGAGAGAGCTCGAGAGTGGTTTATAAGCGATGATGCGTCCACCCTCTCGAGCTCCTCTCAACTACAGGCTTTCGGGCCTAACCTGTTAGTGTGTACCTGTGGGCCTACTAGGCCTGCTCCGGGCTTGAATCCTGACCCATTATTGAGTTTCTAGTCGTACTCAGGCCGTGGTGGCCCAGTAGGTGGCACTTTTTTTGCTTTATTTATTTTATTTTGTTTCTACATATTGTTGCTGCTTCAGACGCCTATACCTGGATAGGAGTGCAGACAACATAGAGAAGTACAAGATGGCGAAGAAGGCCGCAAAGCGAGCTGTTGGTGAAGCAAGGGGTCGGGCATATGAGGACCTCTACCAACGGTTAGGCACGAAGGAAGGTGAAAGGGACATCTATAAGATGGCTAAGATCCGGGAGAGGAAGACGAGGGATATTGGCCAAGTCAAATGCATCAAGGATGGAGCAGGCCAACTCTTGGTGAAGGACGAGGAGATTAAGCATAGATGGCGGAGTACTTGATAAGCTGTTCAATGGGGAGAATGAGAGTTCTACCATTGAGTCGGGCGACTCCTTTGATGAGACCGGCATGCGTTTTGTGCGGCGCATCCAGAGTCTCGAGGTGAAGGAGGCTTTAAAAGGATGAAAGGAGGCAAGGCGATGGGCCTGATTGTATCCCCATTGAGGTGTGGAAAGGTCTAGGGGACATAGCGATAGTATGGCTAACCAAGCTTTTCAACCTCATTTTTCGGCAAACAAGATGCCGAAGAATGGAGGCGGAGTATATTAGTACGAATCTTCAAGAACAAGGGGATGTTCAGAGTTGTACTAATTACCGTGGAATTAAGTCGATGAGCCATACAATGAAGCTATGGGAGAGAGTCATTGAGCACCGCTTAAGAAGAATGACAAGCGTGACCAAAAATCAGTTTGGTTTCATGCTCGGGAGGTCGACCATGGAAGCCATTTTCTTGGTACGACAACTTATGGAGAGATATAGGGAGCAAAGGAAGGACTTGCATATGGTGTTCATTGACTTGGAGAAGGCCTATGATAAGATACCGCGGAATGTCATGTGGTGGGCCTTGGAGAAACACAAAGTTCGACCAAAGTACATTACCCTCATCAAGGACATGTACGATAATGTTGTGACAAGTGTTGAACAAGTGATGTCGACACCGGTGACTTCCGATTAAGATAGGACTGCATCGGGGTCAGCCTTGAGCCCTTATCTTTTGCATTGGTGATGGATGAGGTCACAGGGATATACAAGGAGATATCCCATGGTGTATGCTCTTATGGATGATGTGGTGCTAGTTGATGATAGTCGGACGGGGTAAATAGGAAGTTAGAGTTATGGAGACAAACCTTGGAATCGAAGGGTTTAGGCTTAGTAGAACTAAAACCGAGTACATGATGTGCGGTTTCAGTACTACTAGGTGTGAGGAGGAGGAGGTTAGCCTTGATGGCGTGTGGTACCTCGGAAGGACACCTTCGGTATTTGGGGTCAATGTTTGGGAGGATGGGGGTATTGATGAAGATGTGAACCATCGAATCAAAGCGGATGGATGAAGTGGCGCCAAGCTTGGCATTCTCTGTGACAAGAGAGTGCCACAAAAGCTAAAAGGCAAGTTCTACAGGGGCGGTTCGACCCAAGAATGTTGTATGGCGCTGAGTGTTGGCCGACTAAAAGGCGACATGTTCAACAGATTATGTGTGGCGGAGATCGTATGTTGAGATGGATGTGTGGCCACACGAGGAAGGATCGAGTCCGGAATGATGATATCTGAGATAGAGTTGGGGTAGCACCAATTGAGGAGAAGCTTGTCCAACATAAATGCGAGATGGTTTGGGCATATTCGTATGAGCCTCGAAGCTCCAATGCATAGCGGACGGCTAAAGCGTCAAGGAGAATGTCAAGAGAGGCGCGATCGATCGAATTTGACATGGGAGGAGTCCGTTAAGAGAGACTCAAGGATTGGAGTATCGACAAAGAGCGAGCTATGGGCGTGGGTGCGTGGAAGCTTGCTATCCATGTGCCAGAGCCATGAGTTGGTTGCGAGATCTTACGGGTTTCACCTCTAGCCTACCCCAACTTGTTTGGGACTAAAGGCTTTGTTGTTGTTGTTGTTGTTGTTGTTGTTGTTGTTTCTACATATTGTTGCTATTTTTATTTATTTTATTAAAATTTATTTATTTTACTTTATTAAAGTTTATTTTGTTTCTACTTATTTATTAAAGCTTATTTTGTTTCTACTTATTTATTAAAGTTTATTTTGTTTCTACTTATTTATTTTATTTTCTTTTTTGCTTTTTTATTTATTTTATGAAATTATTTTTTTATTTATTTATTTTATTTTGTTTCTACTTACTTGTTGCTATTTTTATTTATTTTATTAAAGTTTACTTATTTTAATTTATTAAAGTTTATTTTGTTTCTACTTATTTATTAAAGTTTGTTTTGTTTCTAATTATTTCTTTTCTCTTTTTTCTATTTTATTTATTTTATGAAAAATTTATTTTTTGCTTTATTTATTTTATTTTGTTTCTACTTACATGTTGCTATTTTTATCTATTTTATTAAATTTTATTATTTTCCTTTATTGAAATTTATTTTGTTTCTACTTATTTATTTTCTTTTCTTTTTTATTTTATTTATTTTATGAAAATTCTTTTTTGCTTTATTTTTTATTTTTTTCCTACTTCTTTGTTGCTTATTTTTATTTATTTATTAAAGTTTATTTACTTTACTTTATTAAAGTTTATTTTTTTCTACTTATTTATTAAAGTTTATTTTGTTTCTACTTATTTATTAAAGTTTATTTTGATTCTACTTATTTATTTTCTTTTCTTTTTGCTTTTTTATTTATTTTATGAAATTTCTTTTTTTTGGCTTTGCTTATTTTATTTTGTTTCTACTTACTCTTGCATATTTGTTCTTTAAATGCGGGGTGAAGACAATATATCATTGACTTGATGTCACTATTTAATGCAATACTATTTTTTACTTAATACTATGAGATGAATGTAGGATAGTGGTCTTGGGGTGGAGTATTAGGTATAAATGCAATTGAATGGCAGTCTATAGATTTTGGGATGTGATCCTCATATGCTAATTATGTCATGGATAATCATACTCATAAATATTGCAGTTTAATCGATGCTCAATTGTAATTTCTTACCACACAGTGTTATCTTTTTGGAGAGAAACAACTAGTAAACCTACGGATCCTGGTCCACCTTCTTTCTATAATCTTTCAATCGCAAGACACCTTTTCTTTTACTTTCTTGTTGCAATCAAATCTTTCATACACTTGTACTTGTAATTCCTTCAAACTAGCAAAGCTAGTGAGGTTGACAACCTCACTAGGTTAACTGGGGGCATAAGAACAATTCGCTTTTTTTGTATGTGAAGGTACCAATCACTAGTTGCAATTTTGTATTGTCGGTCTTGTGGATTCGTTAAGCCTTGAGGTCACTTGAGAGAAACTATTGCTTGTTGCAAACCCTTGCACTTGGAGCCAAACGCCTTCCTAGTTGAGAGGAAGCGAGACTTTTTTTGGCACCATTGCCTCCTAAAGTACAAATACAGATCACCAAACAGCAGATATAATCTGGTCACAGATGCAATGTATGTTACCAAACTATGTGCATAACATGCTTTTCAACCTGCATTAATTTAGCCTGTCCTAGTTGAGTCACACATGCAAGGGTAAAAAAACAACAAAGTGTAGGCTACCAAAAGCATCCTTAGAGAAACTCTAGCAGATCCGACAAAAGACCTCGAATTATAAAATAGTTGCCATTTAACAATATGAGGTGAAATAAGTCCATCCCATATATCACAAAATGTTCTCGTCCTGTAAAATTTATACAGGCCCCCCTCCAGCGAAAAATGGCCCTTCGTACCCTACATATCTAGGTTTGGAGGCAATTTTTATAGGGACATGAAAACAAAGAAACGGCTGGCGGGAGGGAACTTTGAGTTCGCGCGCCTTCCATCGTCGCCACCGCCGCCAAGGTCTAAGCTCAATTCTGGCCATCCCCGCCGTTGGCGGCCAGGGAGCGGATCGGCTGATGTCTCGCCCTCACCACCCCTCCGGATCCATCCTCTGCAGCACCCTCGCCAAGCCTCCTTCTCTATCCCGAGCTCCCTGCGCCGTCGGAGGTGAGCTGCTCCAGGTTCTTCCTTGCTGCTGGTTCATCCCCGCGTGGCCATACCGACCCCCAATAGCTCATCGCCACATTCGGTCCTCGATCCACCCCTAAGCCCTACCATAGTGTGTGTCCAAAGTCGGCGAGGAGGGGAGCCGCCGCCGCATTCTTGCTCGACCTGGTGCGCCACAGTCCGCCTCGAGCCGCCCCTGTATGCGGACCGGCCGACGACCACGGACTCCGCCGAGAACCCGCTGTAGGGCACCGACGCATCAGTAGAGGACGTCCACACCAGATTCCCTCTGGGCGCCGCACTGGAAGGCAATCGACGGTGTCGTCGGGCCATTGGCGTCCTCGAGGACCCAATTGCAATATATTGAAGGAAATATGCCCTAGAGGCAATAATAAAGTTATTATTTATTTCCTTATATCATGATAAATGTTTATTATTCATGCTAGAATTGTATTAATCGGAAACATAATACATGTGTGAATACATAGACAAACAGAGTGTCACTAGTATGCCTCTACTTGACTAGCTTGTTAATCAAAGATGGTTATGTTTCCTAACCATGAACAAGGAGTTGTTATTTGATTAACAAGGTCACATCATTAGTTGAATGATCTGATTGACATGACCCATTCCGTTAGCTTAGCACACGATCGTTTAGTATGTTGCTATTGCTTTCTTCATGACTTATACATGTTCCTATAACTATGAGATTATGCAACTCCGTTTGCGGAGGAACACTTTGGGTGCTACCAAAGCGTCCACAACGAATGGGTGATTATAAAGGAGTACTACAGTGTCTCCAAAGGCGGATGTTGGGTTGGCGTATTTCGAGATTAGGTTTTGTCACTCCGATAGTCGGAGAGGTATCTCTGGGCCCTCTCGGTAATGCACATCACATAAGCCTTGCAAGCATTGCAACTAATGTGTTAGTTGTGAGATGATGTATTACGGAACGAGTAAAGAGACTTGCTGGTAACGAGATTGAACTAGGTATTGGATACCGACGATCGAATCTCGGGCAAGTAAACATACCGATGACAAAGGGAACAACGTATGTTGTTATGCGGTCTGACCGATAAAGATCTTCGTAGAATATGTAGGAGCCAATATGGGCATCCAGGTCCGCTATTGGTTATTGACGGAGACGTGTCTCGGTCATGTCTACATTGTTCTCGAACCGTAGGGTCCATGCACGCTTAAGGTTTCGATGATGCTTATATTATGAGTTTATGAGTTTTGATGTACCGAAGGAGTTCGAGTCCCGGATGAGGTCGGGGACATGACGAGGAGTCTCGAAATGGTCGAGACGTAAAGATCGATATATTGGACGACTATATTCGGACATCGGAAGGTTCTGAGTGATTCGGGTATTTTCGAGTACCGGGAGTTACGGGATTACGGGAGAAGTAATGGGCCTTGATGGGCTTTAGTGGGAAGAGGAAAAAGGCTGCTGCCCCCTCCCTCTAGTCCGGGTGGACTAGGGAAAGGGGCCGGCCACCTTCCTACTCCTCCACTTCCTTCTCCTTCCTCCCTCTTGGTGGACTCCTACTAGGACTTGGAGTCCTAGTAGGACTCCACACCTTGGCGCCCTCCTCCTAGGGCCGGCCTCCTCCTCCCTCCCTCCTTTATATACGGGGCAGGGGCACCCCATAGAGACACAAGTTGATCTACGGATCATTCCTTAGCCGTGTCTGGTGCCCCCTCCACCATATTCCACCTCGGTCATATAAATGCAAAGTCGAGGCGAAGCCCCGCGCCGTAGAACATCAAGATCGTCACCACGCCGTCGTCTTGTGAAACTCTCCTCCCCAGCTCTCTGGATTGGAGCCCGAGGGCGTCATCGAGCTGTCGTGTGTCAAGAACTGGGCGCCGGATGTGGCGCCGGATCGGTCGGATCGCGAGGAGAACGTCGACTACTTCCTCTACGTTGTGATCGCTTCCGCTTCGGGTCTACGAGGGTACGTAGACAACACTCTCCCCTCTCGTTGCTATGCATCACCATGATCTTGCGTGTGCGTAGGAAAATTTTGAAATTACTACGTTCCCCAACATATATATCTCACGGTTAGGGTGTGTTGTTATATTTTGCAGGGATTTATACGGGATCTGTTTTGCCGACACACACATTATATACTGTATAAAAACGTTTTACGTTCCTTAAAACAATTTTTTTTGCATGGTAATACGTGTCTCATTTATATAGAATAAAGATCAAGTTACAAGGCACGTAAGCACCGACCATACATGACTGAAAAGATAGGAAAATCCTATGCAAAATACCATACATGACTGAAAAGAGGCGAAGTGCCCTGATCACTCACCGGAGGAGTAGACGAAGAGGAAGCGGAGTGCCCTGACTCACCGGAGGAGGAGGAGGAGGAGGAGGAGGAGGAGGAGGAGGAGGCGGAGGCGTCCAGTTCGAAAGGTTGATGAGCTCGTTCCGCTATAGGCATGGAGTCTTTAGAGCAGAACCCAACCGAGTCTCCCCTTCACCGATAGGGTAGTCAAGCACGAGCTCCTCAAATCCCTCCGTTATTTCGTCCACCATCACCCTAGCATATCCTTCTGTAATTGGACGACAGTGAAAAGTTGCGCTGGGTTTAGGAGGTCGAACAGAGCCGACAGCCGCCTTGACTTTGTAGTTCTGCAATTGCGTCATAAGGTGGCAATGTTGAGACTCCGTGATAGCATCCACGAGGTAGCTAGAAGGAGCCGTGAAGACATGCTCCAGCTGAAGTAGCTCGGTGGACGCCACGCTGCTTCTCCAGTGAGATGGCGGGGTAGCTTTGGGGGTAGCTTCGGCAGGTCGCTTGCTTCGAACTGCTTCTCGTTCCTCTAGCTTCCGTACCCTTGCGTGCAGCTCCTGCAGTTCGCTCTGCTCCACTTTCCTCCTCCTCTCTTGGCATTTGTAACCGCCTGCGTCCGGAAACCCAGACTTCCATGGAACGGAGCCTGGCGTGCCTCGTGTCCATCCAGGGTGCTCAGGATTCCCGAGGACCATTGTGAGCTCGTCCTTCTCTCTGTCTGGAATGAACGTCCCTTCCTACGCTGCGGCGATATAGTCCTGAAGCTTTGTGATCGGTATTCACAATTGCTCGCTCGTCCCAATGCACTTCCCTATTACATGGTCCAAGGTTCCGCCAACCCCGAAGAACCAAGTCCAGCAACGGTCTGGCCAGTTCAATGTCTCTGGTTCGACCCCTTTATCAAGCAGGTCGTTCTCAGCCTTGGCCCACAATGGCCTGGCTTTCTTGTAGCCACCTGACCCCGTGTGATGGTGATGCTCCTTCTTCGCATCATTTATCTTATTTGTCACTGACATCTTCTTACTCCTATCTGATGTCTTGTTGGCCACAAATGTGTGCCATTGATCTCCGAGCTTCTCATACTGGCCGATGAATTCAGGTGTCTTTTGTTTGTCGACAAACTTTGCTTTCAGATCATTCTTCCACCTCCTGATTAGATCTGCCATCTTCTTGAGAGCAAATGACTTGATCAATGGCTCTATAACTGGATTCTCCGGATCCTCCTCTTCCGGTAGGGTGAAATTTACCTTCAGCGCTTTCCAATGAGGGAAGATGACGATGATGATGAAGTATACGTCAAAAGAAGGATCAATACTACATTACCTAAGAAAAATCATACTCCATGGAAAAGGCAAAGTCACAATGAGGGGCTCAATTATTCTTCAACGAATAAGAAGGGAAAGAAGCTGACTCAAAAACGAAAACGTCAACGCTGAGGAACCGTATGTTATCGGTCAAATGATGCAATATACATGTTCCTATTTTGTATACCTACTTAGCCATTATTATGCATGGGTCCAATGATGTAATGTATATGTTCCTATTTTATATACATACTTAACCGTCAAATGATGCAATATATATCGCCTTCCCTTCGTTCACTTCTCTCGGAAAAGAAAAGTGAGAGAAAATAAAGGAAAAGAAAATAGAAGGAAATAAACAGGAAAACTGTTATGTAGGTACTGGTTATAGCAGCAGCGCTTTTGTGAGAAAATAGCTACAGCTAGTCAAGATAGTAGTAGCGGTTTCTAAGAAAACCGCTATAGCTACCTGTAGTAGCTATAGCGTTTTTCAAATAAGCAGCATCTCTGCTATTCCCAATTAACCCCAAAATCCCACTCCTATCTTAAATCGCGCCTCTTTTCCCACAAATTCCCTCTCTCTCCTCGTCAAGGCCCGAGCCACCCCTCGTCCACGCCTGCCCTCTCCCAGACTCCTGCCCTCTGGCGCCTGCGCTTCTTGTGACCCCACGACTCGACTCGACCCGACCCGGCGCCGGCTCCGGCCCCAGCCCGACCCGGCTGCCGGCCTCGGCGCTCGCCCACGGCCCGGCCCGACCTCGACCCCGGCTCCGTCCCCGGCGCTCGACCCCGACCCCCTCCCAACCTCGGCTGTCATCGGGCCTGCACCCTCTGTAAGCCCCCCACCGCACCTCCTCTCTCTGGTAGCTAGGGTTCTTTGGTTAATTTACTTAGGTTTTAGTTAGGGCAGATGGTTAATTAGGTTATATATTTAGTTATGAATTTAGCTAGGTTTTTTCTTCAAGTTATATATTTTTCTTCCTTTTATATGCAAATTTGAAGTGGGCATGTGATATGTGGACATGTGATATTTTGGACATGTCATATTTCAAATTTGGACACGTCATTTGGACATGATGATTATGTGCAGGGTAAATGATCTGAGTGGCCTATGTTACACCGGAATGTTGATTCATTTTCGTTCCGGTGAATTTCAGGCGCTCGATATGTCCATTTTTTTAGCAAAGGTCATGCCGAAATTTTCCATGAATTTTGGCATGATTTGTGCTAGATGGTAGGCATATCGAGTGCTGGGAGTTGCGGGGAACGACATTCCGGCAAACATAAATTTCTTTTTAAAGTCATTTCTCATTTTTTTTCATAGTTTTAGAATTAAACAAGGAGACTTAATCATAGGAAACATGTCAAACAGCGAAGAAACTAGGCCTTGTGACCAAGATGCAGACGAGATGGATTATGAGGGTGAACAAGAGTACCTCAACTATTTGACTGCTAAGCAAGGTCAAGGTTTGCAGGTCGGCCTCGATGATGGTAATGACGCCGACATCGACACCGACGGCGCCAGCACCGATGGCTGCGCCGAGACCGATGGCGGCACCGAGACCGGCGGGGAAGGTGCCGGCGGGGAAGATACCGGTGGGGAAGGTACCGGCGCCGATGCCGCTACCAAAAAGAAGGAGCAGAAGAAGCAGAGGATACGAAAACCTAACAAACTAGGGATTGGACGACTGGTGATCACAAAGATGGCACCTGGCAAGTTTGAGCCATTAGAGCCGGAAGAACCTCGCAAGTGATATGGGAACCAAGTAGGATGCATCCTACGGGAATGCGCGAGCATCAACAACGATGACTTAAGGAGTAAAGAACATTTGACGGAGTTGCTCCTGACAAAGTTGCACAAGAGATTCAAGTTCCCAGACTGGGATGATAACATAGAACAACCGTGGGATGATCCAAAGATGAAAAACATTAACAATCATGCCATGGGCATGTTCAGTAATGATTTGGACTCCTGGAAAGGGAGGGTGAAAAGAGCTATTGAGGCTGAGGAACCCCTGTCCAAGATTTTGGAGGAAAATCCGACACTTACGAAAGAGGAGTTCTAAAAGTTCAAGGACACTTGCGCTACCAAGGCAGCCAAGGCTAAGGCTGCAAAAGTCATGAGCCTTCAGCAAAGGAACACGGGGAAGCATCGCCTCGGAAGCCATGGCTACCTCGGTAAAAGGCCATATGGGATAAGGAGGACGCGGAACGTGAAGCCGCGGGTCTCCCAGACCCCTTCGCGAAGTTCACCAACCCCTTGGAGCGTGACTTCATCAGGACCCGCTAAATGTGGGACAAGGAAAAGAAGGTTTTTTACATGGACCATATCACAAGGAAATTGATCAGACTACTGGTAATTATTCTTTTACCACCTTACATTTAGCTCTAGATCTAGTCGACTACACATTCCTAAACGGTTCACGCTCCTTCTGTAGGAGAAGCAACACCAACTTGCAGCCGAAAGCCCTACTCCTCCGATGAGGCCCAAGTGGGACACCCCTCTCAACCGGGCTTTGAACGAACTTAAGGGACTCCCTTTGGACCAGCGGCCGCAATATGGTCATGTGCACGGCGCTGGAGACGGTGCCACGTCGAAGGTGTTTTACAATGAGGGCCCGGAGGCCAAGAAGCAGAAAAAGAAGTTTAGTCAGGCGGACATCAACGAGAAGGTGAAGCTTGCAGTTGAGAAAAAAGTAGTTGAGGATGCCAAAAAACAGCCGAGGAGAGAAATGAGTTGCTACAGCAGGTAGTCAATGCAGCTGTAACTGCCAGTAGAAATGATTTCGCTACTAACTTGGTTCCAGCTATCATCAACTGGACGAAGGAAAATCCAGACAAGATGGTACATGATTTCCCGTTGCCCAGTTTTGTCGGGAGCAACTCCATGAACATCAACACCACCACACCATCACTTGCTCACGCAACCGGGCCTCCTCTCACACTCGCTCCCGCTCATAGCAGCCCGTCCTCGGTCTCTGGCGTGCTTGGTGGGCCTTCGTCTTTGGCTGAGCTCGACGCCCTCACGGTAATTACATGTCGCACCAACATATATATAGAATATTCCATTTTCGTTGCCTTTTGGATGTTTTACGCCACATACATGTGTTTGCGGGCTGAAGAAACCCCATGCACCATACTCTACTTGATCAAAGGCCAGAAGGTGGACATGGGAAAGGGGATGATAATGAACCCCTTGCAACCTACGTTCCACAACCAGTCGATCCCCGTTGGGCACTTCAGGGTTAACTTGTCCAGTGTGAAATCAGGGCACGAGGATTTGCCTCCTCCAGTACAGCATGTGGGAGAGGACGAGCGAGACCTGCTGCGGATTGAAGTCGCAAGGGTTGGGTGCTGCTATGGCCGAAGAATCTTATTCGTCTAGAGCCGGCCGAGATCACACCAATAACCAAACATCAACAAGCATGTGCGGAGACCACCACCCCGCCTACGCAATTACCAGCTCCTGTAGTGCCGGGTGAGAGCAGCGGATGATGTGATGAAGGGGGTGCAATAGTACTGGCTGATGTAATCGGTCCTGCAGAATAGAGAATGGATGATGAGACTGAGGTCGACCCAATGGGTTTCCTCAATACAAACGCGTATGATTGTGACATAGATATGATGAGTCAACCGACGAATCGAGCTATCAGCATGCTAACGAGGATATGGATGATCTACCCGGGTAGGAAGGTCGTAGCAGGGATTGCAAGATGTCTCTCTTCATGAAATCCTCACAGGACACGCCTGAAGATGCCGCCTCAACACAGGCTCAACTAGCCAGGGTCGTCTGATTGCTTAGCCCGAAACTTGGGGCGGGGGTTAAGGAAGGGTGCGGAAGGTGTACCCAAGAAAAGGAGAGGAAGAGATCGGGGAAGATAACTGCCTCCAAACAGGCCAAAGCACATAGCAGCCAGACGATGGATTCTGGAGAGCGTGTACCCGTGAAAGGTGTGGTCATGTTCCATCTCACGGGCGAGCCGATGCTACCGCCAAAACCGCTAGAGGCACTATCAAGGGATCTCAGGAGACTGCACGACCATATGTTATCGACTGAGAAAAGCCTACTAGCCTCGAAGGATCCAGGATATCCGACATACGCGGCTCGTGTGCCTAAGGGGAAGTGCTACATCGACACACGGCCCGTGGAGCCTGCGGTTTGACCATATCTTTGAGATGTTTCTGACATGGCGGCTCGATTATACAATCGTCTGCCTTTTTGTGCTACATATGAGCTCCATCATGAAGAGAGAAGAAGTCTCGCAAATCTGTGTGGCAGATCTGTATACATGCACGAGTCTTTCTTGAGTCTCGGCGACTTTGAGCGTGAAACTGCTAGGGACTACCTCCAAAACTTCATGGTACAGAATAAGGACCAAGAAATTGTCCTCCTGCCTTATCATCCAAAGTAAGTCAATTCTGGACAACCCTTTCCTACATTTCAATCATTCCTTCTCGCTCATATGGAGAATAATTTGAGGTGTCTTTTCCCCGCAGCAATGAGCACGCCGTCCTTATCGTTCTTTACCCGCGAGTCTCCCACGCTGTCGGTGTTCTGGGAACGGGGGTCCCCAGACTTGCCTGCCTGCGGCCCGCGGCGTGGCTCAAAAGGGGGCCCAGCACGGCCCATCTCCGTCAACACAAGCTCAAGACCCTCGCGAGGGGCCAAGCCTCGCGGGGCGGACGACAAGGAGCTTCCTCAGGCGTGGCCTCATCAGGGTGGCTCACAAGGAGGCGGAGAGTTCAAGGCAGGGCACCTCACGAGGTACCCATGACGCAAGCCATGACGACCAAGGGCGCCAGTCGGGCGCCAGCCCGCAGTGTCCTCCTTTCCTCTTTGGTGCAAAGGGAGCAAGCGCAGGCGAGAGTATCAAGCAAAGGCATCCGTTTTGGTGCAACAAGACCAAGACCAGCCCAACGGCAGGAAGGAAGTCATTATGGAGCCCAAGCAGGCGTCACCACTAGAGCCTTTGACAGGCGAGGACCAACTTTAGTCAGGATAAGTGTACCAGATGTTCGCCTTCAAAATGGCCAATTGTTGGCGCCCTTCCCGCTCAATATTTGGGAAGAGGCCCAGGACCTTTGCCTATAAATAGGACTAGCCACCCACAAGGCAGGGAC
Organism: Aegilops speltoides; assembly: GCA_021437245.1. Classification (NCBI taxonomy): domain Eukaryota; kingdom Viridiplantae; phylum Streptophyta; class Magnoliopsida; order Poales; family Poaceae; genus Aegilops; species Aegilops speltoides. The sequence continues at coordinate 1,489,712 of CM038141.1, read as the reverse complement.
ACGCAGAGATAGAGGCATCTGAATCCTAGCCAAGAAACCAGTAGAGAGAGCGACTGAACTCCTCCTAACAGTTCGTCGTCCCAACCAAGAACAAACCCTCGTGAGGCTGTTCTTACTTGTATTGTTCATCATCAGCCCAAGAGGCAATCCACCACACCACACACTGGAGTAGGGTATTACACCACAATGGTGGCCTGAACCAGTATAAACTCTGTGTCTCTTGTGTTGTTCGTTTTGTAGTTTAGATCTTAGCGAGGCGGCGAGGAACAGGTAGGTAGAGGGCGAAATCTCCGCGCGCACCCCAGTGTTCGAACCTCAAGGGTCTGCCGGAACCCTAAATCTGATATTTCGCGCGCTAGGTAGGGGGGCGCCGGAATTCGTCCTCCGTCGCCCTATTCTTCTCCGACCATCGCATCCATGTCTGACGCTCGTCGGGCCCGCGCCAGGCACCGAACCGCCCTCGCTTACCGTGTCACCCAGACGGCTCCCGTCGGCGGGCGCCCTCGACGTTCCCCGTCACCTGCTTCCAACGCCGCCACCGGCCCAGCGGGGAACGAGCAGCAAGCATCGTCCCAGCATCCCTCCGTGGCCTCTTGGGAAGAGCCACGCAGCCTCTTCCTCACCCACGACGCCGTGCCGGCTTCCCTGGTCGTCGCAGCCCTCCTAGGCGGCTCGCAGGCGCCGCCCTCCAGTCACCACATTAAGCCATTCGTCCGCCGGGTCGGCGTTGCCTCCACGCGGCGGGGGGCTCCCCCGGACCGGTCGGGGCCACAGGCCAGGCTGGCCTTCAGCTCGGAGGACCACCCCTCCAACTCGGCCTGCTCGGGTGCGCTCCCCATGCTTTGCACCCCCACCATCTGCCAGGTGGATGTCACCAGGACTCTCATCGACGGTGGCGCGGGCCTCAGCGTGCTCTCAGTTGAGGCCTTCAACCTCCTCTGCATACCCCGGGAGCAGTTGCAGCCCAGCCGGCCCTTCTCAGGCGTCGGAGGTGGGTCGTCCAGCCCCTTGGGACAGATCCGGCTCCGAGTAACTTTCGGCACCTACGGCAATTTCCGCATGGAGCTGGTCGATTTCGACATCGCCCCCATCGGCCTCCCCTACAACGCCATCCTCGGCTATCCAGCACTGGCCAAATTCATGGCCGCAACTCACCCGGCGTACAACCTCATGAAGATGCCCGGGAGCAACGGTGTCCTCACCGTGCCTGGGCACACCGGAGATGCGTTGCGAGTACTCAAGCTCACCTTCAAGACGGCGGCGTGCTTACGGCCCGCCGATCTGGCTCCCAAACTCGAGGGGCTGCGCCAACCAAGAAGAAGCAGTTGTTCACCCAAGACAAGGCAGAGACCAAGAAGTTACCTGTCGATGAGGACAGGTCCACTGACGCCACTTTCACCATAGGCGCCAACCTCGAGCCCGAGCAGGAGGAAGCCCTAGTCAGGTTCCTGCGCGCAAACAAGAAGGTATTCGCTTGGGAGCCCGATCAGTTGGCGGGGATCCCTAGGGGCGTGATCGAGCATCACCTCAACGTGTGCCCCAACGTGCGCCCCGTGAAGCAGAAAGCGAGGCGGCAGTCCACCGAAAAGCAGGCCTTCATCGTCTAGGAGACCTGCAAGCTAGAAGCCGCTGGGGTCATTCCCGAGGTCCGGTATCCGGATTGGTTGGCTAATCCAGTTGTTGTGCCGAAGAAGGGAGGGAAAGAGGGCATGTGCGTCGACTTCACCAACCTCAACAAAGCGTGCCCGCAAGATCCGTTCCCGCTCCCTCGCATTGATCAGATTGTCGATTCCACCGCTGAGTGCGACCTGTTATTTTTCTTGGATGCCTTGTCCGGGTATCATCAGATCAAGATGGCGGTGGAAGACGTGGAGAAGACGGCCTTCCTGACCCCGTGTGGGGTGTACTGCTATACCTGCATGCCGTTCGGACTGCGCGATGCGGGCCCAACCTTTCAGCGGCTCATGCACATCACCTTGGGCCCGTAACTCGGGAATAATGTGGAAGCTTACGTCGACGACATTGTGGTGAAGTCTCGCGAGGCCAAGACCCTGATACAAGACCTGGAGGAAACCTTCGCAAACCTCGACACAGTGAACCTGCGGCTCAAGCCGGAGAAATGTGTGTTTGGGGTCCCCTCGGGCAAGCTCTTGGGCTTCCTCGTGTCCCACCGAGGCATCGAGGCCAACCCAGAAAAAGTCAAGGCGGTCGAGGACATGAGCCCGCCAAAGACCCTCAGAGAGATGCAGAAGCTCACTGGGTGCGTGACTGCGCTAGGGCGCTTCATCTCCAAGTTGGGGGAGCGAGCACTGCCTTTCTTCCAGCTGATGAAGAGAAAGGGGCCCTTTGAATGGACTGAAGAGGCCGACAAGGCGTTCCAAGATCTCAAGAGATACCTAACCAGCCCCCCGATGATGGTGGCTCCTCACCCTCAAGAGCCTTTGGTGCTCTACCTTGCCGCCACTCCCTACTCCGCCAGCGCAGCTCTGGTAGCGGTCAGAGAGGAGCGTCAGACCAAGGCCACGGCAGCTACCCGTGTCAAGGCAAAGCAGGACCAAGAAGGACTCGCAAAGATCACTACCACGGCTGAGAAGGATCAGCCGCCACAGGGGAGCGCACTGGGAACGGAAGAGGCCCTTCCCCCAGGCAACCAGCTTCTGGAGGCTCCACCGCCTCAGGAGGCGCCACGGCCTCCGGAGGACGCAACCAGCACCGGCGCTCCAAGCCTCGTCGAGCACCCAATGTACTTCATCAGCACGGTGTTGCGGGATGCGAGGGCATGGTACCCCATGCCTCAGAAACTCCTCCTCGCGCTACTCGTGTCCTCGCGCAAGCTGCGGCACTACTTTCAGGGTCACCCTATCAAGTTTGTGTCAGCATACCCCTTGGAAAGGGTGCTCGGGAGCCCAAACTCAGCCGGAAGGGTCGCTGAGTGGAACAATGAACTGCAAGCGTTTCAGCTCGAATTCAGCATGACCAGAGTCATCAAGGGAGCCGCGCTAGCGGATTTCGTGGCCGAATGGACGGAGGCACCGGACCTCAAGGCCGACGAGGATCAATCCCTCTCCCCGGGAAGCGAGGCGCCAGAAGGCTGGGTCATGTACTTCGACGGGGCGTTCTCCAGGCATGGCGCTGGGCTGGGGTGGTGCTCATATCTCCCATTCAGGACAAGCTTTACTACGCCGTGTAGCTCTGTTTCCAGCAAGGTGAAAAGGTCTCCAACAACATAGCGGAGTATGAAGGACTGATAGCGGGCTTGAAGGCCGCAGCTGCCCTAGGGGTGAAGCGCCTTACTATCAAGGGCGAGTCGCAGCTCCTCGTCAATTTCTCCAACAAGGTATATGAGCCAAAAGATGAGCACATGGAAGCCTACCTTGCGGAGGTCCGCAGGATGGAGAAGCAGTTCTGGGGGTTGGAGCTACAGCATGTACCCCGCGGCACTAATCAACAGGCCGACGACATCGCCAAACAAGCCTCCAGGTAGTTACCTCAGGAGCCTGGCGTCTTCGAGGAACGGCTCTTCAAGCCCTCGGCCGTGCCATCATTATCAAACACAGCGCAGCCTCGGGAAGAGCTCCCCCAGCCACCTACCTCGGGAGCCCCGGCCTGTGGCCTAGCCTCAGGAGCACGCCTGCTCCTGACGATGGAGCCTCAGGAGGGGTGCTGGATTACAGAGCTCCGGAGCTACTTAACACAAGGGACCGTGCCGGAGAAGGAGGAGGAAGTAGAGCGTGTGGCGCGGCAAGCTACAGCGTACTGCATCAGGGATGGAGAGCTCTACAGGAAACGACCACATGACGTGTCCCTGCGCTGCATCTCCAGGGAGCAAGGGAAGGAACTGCTGGCAGATATACACGATGGAGACTATGGGCATCATTCGTCGTCGCGGACCCTCGTTGGCAAGGCGTTTCGCAGCGGTTTCTATTGGCCTACTGCGCTCAATGACGCTGTCGAACTAGTGAAGGCTTGCGAAGCCTGCCAATTCCATGCCAAGCAGATCCATCAGCCGGCAGGAGGTCTGCAAACCATACCCCTCACATGGCCGTTCGCAGTCTGGGGGCTGGATATCCTGGGCCCGTTTCCACGGGCGCCTAGGGGCTATCGCTACCTCTACGTCGCCGTGGACAAGTTCACCAAGTGGGCTGAAGTTGAGGCCGTCCGCACCATCCCTGCTGGTTCTGTGGTCAAGTTCATCAAGGGCATCGTGAGCCAGTTCGGGGTGTCGAACCGCATCATCACCGACAACGGTTCGCAGTTCACTAGTAACCTCTTCAAAACATACTGTGCTAACCTTGGAACGCAGATATGCTACGCTTCGGTGGCGCATCCCCGAAGCAATGGCCAGGTCGAGCGGGCCAATGCAGAAGTCCTGAGGGGCCTCAAGACCAGAACATTCAAGAAGAAGCTGGAGGCCTGCGGCAGGGGTTGGTACGATGAGCTCCAGTCCGTGTTGTGGTCCATCCGCACAACCGCGACCAAGCCGACTGGGGAAACCCCATTCTTCCTGGTCTATGGAGCCGAAGCGATCCTCCCTCACGAGGCCAGGAAAAGGGAAAAGAAGGAGCAAATCAGGCGCGGCTCGCCCTACACCGGCCCTCAGGGAAGACGCGAGCCGCCTCCGGGGTTCAGGCGAACTCCCTCTCACGCTTCACCGAGGCGCGACGGCGAGCAGACCCGCTACCACCCTCCAAGCAGGCACGACGGCGCGGAGGCGACCTTGTCGCATTGCTAGAAGAGTCACCGCTCGAAGAAGAACGGTGAAGCTTGAGGAACCCCAGGCGCCGCCCGATAAGCGCCTTGTCCTCTCCGTCCTCGCCGGGCTGGGTCCCGACATGATCGTCATCTTGAGGCAGCACCTGTGCGGCGACCATCTTCCCCAAACACCCTCACGTAGAGGGTGGCATCGCCGTCAAACTTGAAGTGCAGGGTGCACCGACGGCTCAGGCCACGCGCGCGGGCGAACGTCTGCCAGCCGCGGGTCAAGGCCAAGCTTCCGGCTGCGGAGACCTCCCGCGAAGCCCACGAGGCCCGACCACAGCAGCCATCTGCCTGGAGCCAGAGGCTGCCCGGGGCGCCAGCCGGGAGCTCACCTAGGAGGAAGCGAGGGAGCTGAAGCCGGGCGCTAGTCGGCTCCGCCGACCACACCACGAACTCCGGCAGCACCTCCGCAGTGTGAAAGCGCGGCCAAGGGGGCGACGGGCAAGCTCGCTAGCGCCCGGCCACGGCCACCGCCCGTCATCACATGGAAGTCACCTCCATGACCGTGGGGAGCCACCGTGGAGGCCAGGGGTGTTTGCGAGGGCAGCCTCGGCCGCGCTTAGCATGGGGAGAGGCAGGCTCAACTCCGCGGCTTTTCCTTTCTCTGCGGCCGAGAGCTTCCTTGACGGAGCCATGAAGAAGAAGGAGAAGCAAGAGGGGATAGATTGGAAGGGCACGCGACGTGCCGTACTTAAAGCCAGAGGAGGCCAACCGTCGACCTCCACGATCGTAGGTAATCATGACCCGCTTTGCATGCAGGGACTTGTCAATTCGTGCGGTTGCCGAGGCGGCATGGGGAAGTGGAGATGCCGCGTCAATCAGCTGCCATGGCGCCTAAGGCCGCAGAGCTGTTAGGGCCATGGCGCTTCACACTTGCCCTTCGCCTCTTTGCTCGGCCAAGTCCGGCGCGCTTTGGGCCGGGGGCTCTTGTCGGCGTTCAGGAGCAGGGCTCTCAGACTTGCTCACTCATGCCATCGGCGTGGCTCAAAAGGGGGCCCAGCATGGCCCATCTCCTTCAACACAAGCTCAAGACCCTTGCGAGGGGTCAAGCCTCGCGGGGCGGACGACAAGGAGCTTCCTCAGGCGCGGCCTCATCAGGCTGGCTCACAAGGAGGCGGAGAGTTCAAGGCAAGGCACCTCATGAGGTACCCATGACGACCAAGGGCGCCAGTCGGGCGCCAGCCCGCGCAATGTCCTCCTTTCCTCTTTGGTGCAAAGGGAGCAAGCGCAGGCGAGAGTATCAAGCAAAGGCATCCATTTCGGTGCAACAAGACCAAGACCAGCCCAACGGCAGGAAGGAAGTCATTATGGAGCCCAAGCAGGCGTCACCACCAGAGCCTTTGACAGGCGAGGACCAACTTTAGTCAGGATAAGTGTACCAGATGTTCCCCTTCAAAATGGCCAATTGTTGGCGCCCTTCCCGCTCAATATTTGGGAAGAGGCCCAGGGCCTTTGCCTATAAATAGGACTAGCCACCCACAAGGCAGGGACACGCAGAGATAGAGACATCTGAATCCTAGCCAAGAAACCAGTAGAGAGAGCGACTGAACTCCTCCTAACAGTTCGTCGTCCCAACCAAAGAAGACCCTCATGAGGTCTGTTCTTCCTTGTATTGTTCATCATCAGCCCAAGAAGCAATCCACCACACCACACACTGGAGTAGGGTATTACACCACAATGGTGGCCTGAACCAGTATATATAAACTCTGTGTCTCTTGTGTTGTTCCTTTTGTAGTTTAGATCTTAGCGAGGCGGCGAGGAACAGGTAGGTAGAGGGCGAAATCTCCGTGCGCACCCCAGTGTTCGAACCTCAAGGGTCTGCCGGAACCCTAAATCCGACACACGCCATGTATTTCTACCCTTCGAGATGCTACGAGAAGAAGGACTACACCCACATAATGAATATTCTAGATGATGTTCTCGAAGGCTTCAGCATTAGAGGTGGCCACATGCAGATCAGGAAACAAAGGAACAAGAAGATGGGTTTCGCGCATAAAACTAACTTCTGCCACATCCAAGTCCCAAAACCAAGCAAGGAAGATGGGTTCTACATCCTCCATCTCATGATTGAGTTCAGCACGGATCACCAAAAGCTTCGCATGACAGGCAGAAATGATGATCATATCCACAAGTGGGTAGAATCTCATGGACAAGCGGATTATACTCAGAAGAGATGACTTCTTTCGCATCCAAAGGGACATTGCGACGATCATCATGAAAGAAGTCGTCGATGAGAAGGGATGTTCCACCACGACCCTATATCGCGAGCTGACGTCCGAACTCACATAGGCATGCAACGTCATGACCTCACGTCGTTCAAGATGCTAGGGTCCATCCTGGATGATATGGAAGGATGGAACTTCTAGTGATTTACGATGCCGATGATGATGATATGTGTCGGTTGAACTTGTATACTTTCTGTAGCGATGAAAGTTTGTCGTGTCCACGGTCCCTGCCGAACTTGCGTAATGCTACTTTGTTAGTTTGGGTACGATGACCTGTGTACCTCTAGTTAAGTAGTTTGCGTACTGTATGTTGCATATAGTTGCTAACCCTTTCTTTTTCGTGTTGCTCTAGTATATTTTGTTGCATATGATTGTACATCCTCTTGATGAAGATACATCTGTAACAGGTACCTAGCTTCTTGATGGCGAGATGGAAGTGCTATGTCGCATACAAAGGGAAGGTTCCGGGGGTGTACAACCGATGGCCTCGAGTGTCGAGCAAGTGAATGGGTTCTCGGCGCCCGACCATAAAGGCTTCAAAAGCAGACAAGAAGGAGAAGCTAGTTACTTGAGGTTCACGCTAGCGCGAGAGAGGACTTGTAACTGCCGCCTCATGTACTGCATAGTTCCGCTCTCACTCATAGTGATAGCCCTTCTCGCGTATACCTCTGTTTAGATGGATGACGTTGTAGTTGCAAGTATTCGAGACTTGCATGTATCGCTATTTTCGAGATGATGACAAGATACCACTTTGTGTTGGATGATGATTATGATGAGACTATTTGTATGTATATGCTATGATTACATTTGTGGTATCGCAGCCATTTATATGTGTATCATGATGACATTTGTATGTGCTAAAGATTCTTCTATAAAGCCTGTTCAAATACAAAACAAATATGCAGAAAAAAATGAAAACTACTAAAATTAGCAGTAGCGAATGGAGAAAAGTTAGCAGCTGCACGACAGTAGCAGTAGCGCGCATAGGGCAAGCGCGCTATAGCTATTAGCAGTCGCGAGCTCCCGGGATGAACGCTCTTTGCTACACTTGTATAGCAAGATAGCAGCGGTAGCGCCAAGAGCAGCTACGCCTCTGAGTTAAGTTAGTCAGGCCTTATTAGTAGCGCCTTGTCGCGCTCTTGATATACCTAGAACCAGCTCTTGCATTGGTACCTAGAACCCGCGCCATGTCACGCGCCATCGATATACTTATAAAGGGGGCATTGGTCGATTGGTACCACGAACGGTACCAATGCACCCTTTAGTCCCGATTATTACCACCAACGGGACCAAAGGTTCGATGTTGCTCGCGTCATGCCAAAGTTTAGTCCACCTTGCTAGTTGAGAGAGCTCGAGAGTGGTTTATAGCGATGATCGTCCACCTCTCGAGCTCCTCTCAACTCTGAGCTTCGAGCCTAACTTGTTAGTGTGTACAATGGGCCTACTAGGCTGCTCCGGCTTGAATCCTGACCCATTATTTAGTTTCTAGTCGTATTCAGGCCGTGGTGGCCCAGTAGGTGGCACTTTTTATTGCTTTATTTATTTTATTTTGTTTCTACATATTGTTGCTATTTTTATTTATTTTATTAAAATTTATTTATTTTACTTTATTAAAGTTTATTTTGTTTCTACTTATTTATTAAAGCTTATTTTGTTTCTACTTATTTATTAAAGTTTATTTTGTTTCTACTTATTTATTTTATTTTATTTTTTGCTTTTTTATTTATTTTATGAAATCACTTTTTTATTTATTTTATTTTGTTTCTACTTACTGTTGCTATTTTTATTTATTTTATTAAAGTTTACTTATTTTAATTTATTAAAGTTTATTTTGTTTCTACTTATTTATTAAAGTTTATTTTGTTTCTAATTATTTCTTTTCTCTTTTTTCTTTTTTATTTATTTTATGAAAATTCTATTTTTTGCTTTATTTATTTTACTTTGTTTCTACTTACTATTGCTATTTTTATCTATTTTATTAAAGTTTATTATTTTCCTTTATTAAAGTTTATTTTGTTTCTACTTATTTATTTTCTTTTCTTTTTTATTTTATTTATTTTATGAAAATTCTTTTTTTGCTTTATTTTTTATTTTTTTCCTACTTACTGTTGCTTATTTTTATTTATTTATTAAAGTTTATTTATTTTACTTTATTAAAGTTTATTTTTTTCTACTTATTTATTAAAGTTTATTTTGTTTCTACTTATTTATTAAAGTTTATTTTGTTTCTACTTATTTATTAAAGTTTATTTTGTTTCTACTTATTTATTTCTTTTCTTTTTTGCCTTTTTATTTATTTTATGAAATTTCTTTTTTTTTGGCTTTACTTATTTTATTTTGTTTCTACTTACTGTTGCGTATTTGTTCTTTAAATGCGGGGTGAAGACAATATATCATTGACTTGATGTCACTATTTAATGCAATACTATTTTTTACTTAATACTATGAGATGAATGTTGGATAGTGGTCTTGGGGTGGAGTATTAGATATAGATGCAATTGAATGGCAGTCTATAGATTTTGGGATGTGATCCTCATATGCTAATTATGTCATGGATAATCATACTCATAAATATTGCAGTTTAATCGATGCTCAATTGTAATTTCTTACCACACAGTGTTATCTTTTTGGAGAGAAACAACTAGTAAACCTACGGATCCTGGTTCACCTTCTTTCTATAATCTTTCAATCGCAAGACACCTTTTCTTTTACGTTCTTGTTGCAATCAAATCTTTCATACACTTGTACTTTTAATTCCTTCAAACTAGCAAAGCTAGTGAGGTTGACAACCTCACTAGGTTAACTGGGGACATAAGAACAATTCGCTTTTTTTGTATGTGAAGGTACCAATCACTAGTTGCAATTTTGTACTGTCGGTCTTGTGGATTCGTTAAGCCTTGAGGTCACTTGAGAGAAACTATTGATTGTTGCAAACCCTTGCACTTGGAGCCTGTTGGGTTTAGTCCCACATCGGTTGTGGGGGGAGACATAACACGATTTATAAGGGCGGGGGTGTCCCCTCCTAACAGGCTAGTCTTTTGGGGGGAGAGGGCCCAAGGCCTGTCATAAGTCGGTGTTGCTCTCGGTTGGGCCTAGTTGGCGCATGTGGGTCGGAAGCTGGTGTAGCGGACCCGGAATTGCGTAACAAGTGGTATCGAGCCAGTGCCCGGAATGAATCTCGGTAGACTCACGGGTGGTCGGTCATGGTTGGTGGGCTGGAAACGCTGGTGTTAGCGGGCCCATGGATGACCGATGTGTGAGGGGGAGATTGTTGGGTTTAGTCCCACATCGGTTGTGGGGGGAGACATAACACGATTTATAAGGGCGGGGGTGTCCCCTCCTAACAGGCTAGTCTTTTGGGGGGAGAGGGCCCAAGGCCTGTCATAAGTCGGTGTTGCTCTCCGGTTGGGCCTGGTTGACGCATGTGGGTCGGAAACGCTGGTGTAGCGGACCCGGAATTGCGTAACAGAGCCAAACGCCTTCCTAGTTGAGAGGAAGCGAGACTTTTTTTGGCACCATTGCCTCCTAAAGTACAAATACAGATCACCAAACAGCAGATATAATCTGGTCACAAATGCAATGTATGTTACCAAACTATGTGCATAACATGCTTTTCAACCTGCATTAATTTAGCCTGTCCTAGTTGAGTCACACATGCAAGGGTAAAAAAACAACAAAGTGTAGGCTACCAAAAGCATCCTTAGAGAAACTCTAGCAGATCCGACAAAGACCTTGAATTATAAAATAGTTGCCATTTAACAATATGAGGTGAAATAAGTCCATCCCATATACCACAAAATGTTCTCGTCCTATAAAATTTATACCCCCCCCCCCCCGAAAAATGGCCCTTCGTACCCTACATATCTAGGTTTGGAGGCAATTTTTATAGGGACATGAAAACAAAGAAACGGTTGGTGGGAGGGAACTTTAAGCTCGCGCGCGTTCCATCGTCGCCACCGCCGCCAAGGTCTAAGCTCAATTCCGGCCATCCCCGCCGTTGGCGGCCAGGGAGCGGATCGGCTGATGTCCCGCCCTCACCACCCCTCCAGATCCATCCTCTGCAGCACCCTCGCCAAGCCTCCTTCTCTATCCCGAGCTCCCCGCGCCGTCGGAGGTGAGCTGCTCCAGGTTCTTCCTCGCCGCTGGTTCATCCCCGCGTGGCCATACCGACCCCCAATAGCTCATCGCCACATTCGGTCCTCGATCCATCCCTAAGCCCTACCATAGTGTGTGTCCAAAGTCGGCGAGGAGGGGAGCCGCCGCCGCGTTCTTGCTCGACCTGGTGCGCCACAGTCCGCCTCGAGCCGCCCCTATATGCGGGCCGGCCGACGACCACAGACTCCGCCGAGAACCCGTTGTAGGGCACCGAGGCATCAGTAGAGGACGTCCACACCAGATTCCCTCTGGGCGCCGCACTGGAAGGCAATCGACAGTGTCGTCGGGCCATTAGCGTCCTCGAGGACCTAATTGCAATATATATCTCATGGTTAGGGTGTGTTGTTATATTTTGCAGGGATTTATACGGGATCTGTTTTGCCGACACACACATTATATACTGTATAAAAACGTTTTACGTTCCTTAAAACAAATTCTTTTGCATGGTAATACGTGTCTCATTTATATAGAATAAAGATCAAGTTACAAGGCACGTAAGCACCGACCATACATGAATGAAAAGATAGGAAAATCCTATGCAAAATACCAGCGCCTGTCCCTTTCCTTCGACACCACCGAAGCGGCCATTAAAGGGTAAAAAGACAGATCACCTCTTTGCCCAAGCTCGACGCGGCTCCATCGCTGATCAGCAGCTTTACGGACCTCCAAAGTAGTTTGCCAAAAGCAAAACCATAGCCTTTGAAAGAATCGATCGGGCAACACGCCCCGGACACACCATCGAACTCGTAATCGCGCGCATGACGACGGCGTCGGAGAAGGAACCGAAGCGCGCCGCCGACCATAGACCCAACACAAGATACTCCATCTTCCAATTGTCACTTGCGAGACAACCGCTGCGCATACTCTGAACGACAAAACCTCCTGCTCCACCATGGCGTCGGAGACAACGCCACAACAACGGGACAAAGCGTATGAGAGACACACGATGGAGTTTGCCGCCGCCCGACAACACCATCCATGAACCCTAATGCCGTCGATCTGAGGGATCGACAGAGACACGATGCCATCAACTCCGAGACGCCGCCATGAAGGACACCGTCGGTGTGCGAGTGGGGTTGAGGCAGATTTATTCGTCCGGGCGCCGCTCCCACCACCCCAACGATGCACCACGACCTACAAATCCAAAACCTAACTACAGAGCGGAGGAACGGGTCCCCCTCCTCCCCGCCACGGAGCAAAGATCGAAGGAGAGGGGCCAAGACCGCCGGCGGTGGAGATAGGAGGAAAAAGTGCCTCGCCCTAGTCGCCTGGTGGCGGCGGCGGCTAGGGTAGGAAAACGTAGTTGTTGGCAGCTCCTTAGGCTAGTCATAGTGGGAGTAACTTAGCAAGTAACATAGCGCACTCCGAGAAACTTTTGCTTATGTGGCATGTAGCTAATGAGAAGTGGTAACATAATATGTTACTGTAACATAGCGCTTTCCAAGACAAGATAAGTCTACAAGCTAATTAATGAAGTCCTCTATGACACTACTACTATGTTACTTTGCACTGTCATGAGTGTTATACTAGTGTCATGAGTGTCATATGCATGACACTAGTATAAGTTACTCCCCAATATGACCAGCCTTAAAACAATTTTACAGGACGAACTTTTACAGGATCGGGTAGAGTTGCCCCAACGTGTAGCTTACAAAAGTGCCGACGTGGCATATATGCAGGCTGGCCCGCACTCTGGCGTGGACGCAGAAAGTGCCCCTAGGTGTCCACCGGAATTACACGAAAACTGCCACCGGGTGATATACCCTGCGCACCTGAGGAAATCCGTCTCCCCCATCCGCCCGCATCTCATTCCCCACCCAGCGGCTAGGGTTTCCTCCCCCGCCGCCGCCCGCCGCCCGCCGCCGGCCAGAGCCCGCCCCGCCCGTCCCCGCATCTCTCTGTCCCTCCCACCGCCCGTCCCCGCCAGATCCTCCACCTCGCCGCAAACCCACCTCGTCCGCCCACCTCGCTGTCGGCTGAGATAAGCACCCCCCTCCAGCCGGCAAGAAGCTCTCCACTCACGCGCCTCCTTCCTTCCCCGACGGCCACCTCCGCCTTCGCCGCCCAGCAGCAGCTGCCGCAGCCTCCGCCCCCGACGACAAGAAAGAGGCAAAGGTGAGGATGGGAGCAGCCAATCTCCGCCTAACCCCTTTCAGTCCTTCCGGCGCGTTTATTTTCTGTGTGCATGGATCCAGTTGCTATGCTCTGATGTGCGTCTCCATCGTGGATTACGCCGGTAGAATTTCGCAAAGTAGTGTTTGGGGCTGCTGCAGGGGGGGGGGGGTATAGTCTGGGCAGAGTTTAGAGGAGGAAGCTGCATGCATTTGTTTGTGGTACGAGTCCAAAGGTTATATATGCATGATGCTTGTTCATGAACCACGCTGCGGTAGCGTAAGAAGCGCCGATACTGACAAATTACGGGCACGGGGGACACGGGGCAAGGCGTTTCCCAGAAACAGACATACAGCGACACGGGGGGTTATATAACAGCGGATCCCTGTCCCCAAACAATTCCAATTCTCTGTGCCATAGCGTTTTTGTGCATGGATCCGATTTATATCATTTGATTTGCATCTTCATCAGCAATCAAGCCATTAGAATTTTGTATGGTTTCCGGGGCAGAATAGTCTATGTAGAGCAGAGGAGGAAACTACATGCATTTTTTATGGTATATGACTCCGGAGGTTAATGTACGTAAGATGCTTGTTCATAAACATAACTGCGTTGACCCAAGAAGCGACAATACAGTGGATACCGGGCACGGGGGACATGGGATGATAAGGCGTTTTCCAGAAACAGCCATGCGGCGACGGGAGGAGTATACATAGATAATTCAAAAGATATATTTTGTAACGACAAAATTATAGTATCTTTGAGATGTGAGATCAAAGTACTGCCTGTTTGTTATCTCCTGAATCAAGCCTATTGGGTGGACCACTCAGACGCATTGCTTTTTGAGCTTTACTGGGCTGCTTCCTCTGCCGTGTCGTGAACATATCCGCGGCGTACTGGTGGCATGTACCTATTTCTTTCTTTTTCTAAATTCGGAAAACAGGGAATAATCGGCGATATGTTTACCTGCCCCTAGCGAATCCAGCGTGTTGCCGTATCCCACGCGCTTTGTAAGGGATATGGCAGACTTTGGTGTATCAGAGCTTTGTAGGCTTTAACATGTTGTTTAAGTTGTTTGCGGGTAGATTTTCTGTTTTTGTGTATGAGATAGTTCTGTACATCAATAGGATTTCTTAAGCATCAATGGTAGTTTTTTACTGTATATCAAGCACTTTTGCTTTTATTATATCTGTTATTAGTTGGTTTTAGTATATCAGGCAGTTTCCATTATTCCGATGTGTTAATTTGGATCTGATTCTGGATTTGTATCGCATGAGCATACATGCAAATGAACGGAAATGGTACAGCTTAAGCCCAGGTTCCTGTTTTTATCAAATTAGAAACATTGATTATGGTAACTAGCTGCCACAACTTACTAAATCTGAACATGTTTCCTTTTATTCGCCTTTATGCTCGTGCGTCACAAATCAAGTGACAGGTCCAGCTTAGCACATCAAAACAAATGGCTCCATGCAGTAACTATGCAAAAGCCTTGCTGTAGTCCCAAACTATGCAACATATGCCCACATTTGGGCTTTGTTCCCATACTCGAGACTTAACCCCGGCATACAAAAAGGTGTTTTTGCATCACCTAACATTTAAACTTCTGCTTGACTCCTCCAGAGTCTAGGGGTTGCTTCGAATTAAAATTTGACTAAGCTAACTAGCTAAGAGACAATATTGATAGACTTTGCCTGAATATTTTGTTGATTCGCTGCTGCCCTGTTTGAGCTGTAGTTCCTTTATCGAGCTGAGATTCTAGGAAATCCTCGTGCCCTGATGGACATTCAACGTTAAAATCCTGGTGACATTTGAGTTTAACTCACACTAGTAAACATCTCTTGTGCTGACCTGATGGTAAGATGCCAGTTTTAATGCCTAAGTGTTCATGGGTTTGAATCCAAGTTGCCCATCGATTTTGTGCTACCATTGTGTACCCAACAATGCTCATGGGTTTGAATCCTGGAAACAGCATCTTGCAGAAATGCAGGGAAAGGATGCGTACAAAACACCCAAAGTGGTCAGATCCTTCCCCGGACCTTGCGCGAGTGGGAGCTATGTGCACCAGGCTGCCTTTTTTTATTGTGTACGCAAAGCATGTTCAGAAGTTGCATGTAGGTCCCATCCCCAGATAGTAATTTAGAGAATATTACTAAATTGATAAATGTAGCATCAACTGATTGAACCCGCTATGGTCAACCCAAGGAGCAGGGCTCCAACCACCACGATGAAAGAGTTGCTCTGTTTTTCTGGTATGCCCTCAACTTCTTGCTTGACTTGATATTTTGAATTTAATAATTTGTTTGAAACTATTTGGCAGTAAAATCCCAAGCCCCCTGTAGTATTTTTGAAACTGTATCCAAAACCCTGGGTTGAGCTGTCACAATACTTGTCCTTGCTGCTGCTTTGACATGAAGCAGCAGCCAAACCACATGCTGATGCTACCAATCTGGTGCTATGTTCTGATCCAACAGGCCTAAGTACGTGCTACACTACAGTATGGGGAAATTGGGAGGCCAAATGAGCACAAATGTTCAGGCTGCATGGAGAGGCGGGATATACCTTGACTTCCGTAGCACGTTACATTTTACCAGTGATTTTTAATTAAGAAATAGACAATTCAACACAACCTGATGTAGTATAGGCAAGGAAGATATTCATTCATTGTTTGCAGAACCAGATCAGAGTGAAAACAATCAAAGCAACTTTGGCTTTCTTACCAACAAAATAAACCGGTTATGGCGGATCTCTTTGTCATGCTAATCAAGTAAAGTATAAGAGGAAAAGAGTTTGATAAGGCAGCATGCTAGGGTGGAAATTAGGAGTTTTCTTTAGTTTATATCTGAATGTATAATATCGTTAAGAGTGAGTTCCTAACCGTTTATTAGTGTTAATAATTTTGCAGCAACAAAGTTTTCTTGTTTCATTTTCTGTTTGCTTTAATTCCATTGTAGTTGCAACTATGTACCTCGGGCCGAGTTACTCTGTTTGAATTCATTTTTGTAGTTGAAACCTTTGCCACTTTGCCAGCATAATCAATCGTACCCTTCGTAAGTACAGAGTTGTTTTAAGGGAAACTATTGGATTCCTGTGTTACTCTGAAATTGGTTAGCAACTTAGCATACCAGCGTGCTCTCTCACTCTCTGTTGGAGCAGAGCAGTCTGAAAACAAATCTACTTACTGGGAAAATTCCATTGATTAATTTTTTTAATTAGTTTACTACTAGATTTTGTTTTCTATGGTGACTCAGATCGATTTGGTTCATGCAAAAATCAGAAGTTTCTTTTGCATGTAGTGCATCATAGAAATACATAATGTGCAAATTTCATTCAATGAATGATTCTTATATGCGATTTAGAGTCATTATCTGTGATATTTATGTCAGCTCTTGATTTAGTTACTAAAATTAATTACTCACATCAACATTTTTCATATACTTGTTTATGAGGATAGGCAACAGAACAGAGTCTTGCTGCGATATGGACCACCGACAAGGCAGGGATGACCATGTAAGTACATTGATCACTTTCTCTCTTTTCTAAACTGCTGTCTCTATCATGTTTGTATTTACGATGGGTGGTTGACATACATAACATGGGTTCAGGAAGGGGTGCAAGTTGTTGGATTCGAAGTCCCATCATCACCAGACTCAAGCTACAGCAACCCTATCCCCGGAAACGAAGACGAAGCTCGAGAGCCCCCATTGGTTCCTCCTCACCTGCAGCACACACTGCTGAGCTTCCCGCCGAGCCATGACGACGGTAGCAGCCTCCCTCTGCCCCAACCCGTGGTGCTGAACCACCTCTACATAGAGAAGGAGAACTCGAGATCCGTGGTTGCCCTGGGGATCACCCACCGTTTCAAGGCCAAGTATGTGACCGTCGTGCTCTACAAGCCGGTACAGAGGCGGTAGCGTGGCGGCGAACATCTATGAAGGTTTCTTCCCATTGGGGTTGTGGCGACCTACCAAACCGGATGGAATGTGTCTGTTGTAGTCCTGGAGAAATAGAGATGCCCTTCATTCTCAAATGATTTGGTCATGTACTTAATTGACTGTGACTGCTGGTCGTGATGATGAAGATGGTCGTCTAGTCTGATGTTTGTGCGTCTTTGGACTCAACTTGTTGGTGACAAATGTTGAACAGTGTGGCCTGTGTCCGAAACCCTCATAGCGAATCGACGAGGCTTGATCATGAAATCGGACAATACCACCGTGAGTTGAGCTAATAAAATTGAGTGTTTGGTCATGTTAAGAAACTGAGAATCTGTTTAGTTTATGCAGGCAATGGTAAGCTAGTTCAGATTGTAGTTCAAAAATTTGCGGCGCTATCAGGTTGCTTTTGTTTGTACATCTTCACTACATTCTAACTATTACAGATAGGCTGAATTAGAGGTATTAGTAAAAAGGAACAAGCGGACTGTGGGCATATTTTTTTGGAAAATTTGAATTTTGTACTTTATTAAATTTCAAAATTCTGATTATTATTTTCCACATGTAAGTACACGTGTGCTCTGTGTGTGTGAAATTTCATGAAGATATACGTTACCACGTGAGCAGCGCAAAAAGGACACATTCATGAAACTCTTATAGCAAACAATTCTGTTTGCTATTTTTAAATCCGCTTATTTGCTCTTTAAACATGAACACTATAAAACAATTGTCCTAGGGCGTGCGTACCTCTTCCCTCCTACGCACGCTAGGTTTCTGATGCCTTCTACCACGCAGCTGCCGGCTTGCCTCATCTCATGTAGCCTTTGTTTGCAGCTATTTTAGACATTTTTTTCAAATTTGTGGATATTTGGGAAATTCAAAACACTGTTTGAAATCTGAAAATATTTTTCAAATTCATGAACATCTCTTGAAATCCGGGAACATTTATCCAAATTCTTGAACTTTGGTGATTCTTTTTTCAAATTCATGATTTTGATTTTTTAAAGGAGAAAAGTATATTTTTGGTTCCTAAAGTTCCCCAAAATTACAACCTTAGTCCCTCAGGATTTTTTAGTAGACACTTGGTCCTTTAAGTCTCAAAATCGGATAAGTTTCGTCCAAAACAAGATTTTGACCATGTTGACCGAATTTGGCCGATGAACAGTAAATTCCAAAAAATAGCAAAAGAATTTAGAAAAATCAAAAATTTCATGGCAACCAAGATGCTTGGGTGTTCTAGGTGTGTGAAAATTTGTGTGGTGTTTCGACAATCGCGGAGCTCGCGGAAAAAATACTAAATTTGGGCTCGCATAAAAAGCCAAAAATTTGTTTTTTTGCTAGAGCTCCTTAGATGGTATTTAACCACAAAAATTTACACGCAGCTAGCGCACCCAAGCATCTTGGTTGCCACAAAATTTCAGTTTTTCTTGAATTTGTTTGCTAATTTCTTTGAATTTACTGTTCATCGGTCAAACTTGGTCAACATTTCAAACCCGCTCGAATGCGGTCAACGTGCTCAAAATCTAGTTTTGGGCCAAAGTCATCCGGTTTGAGACTTAAGGGACCAAAGTCTACCAAAAAATCTTGAGGGGCCAAGTCTATACTTTTGAAAAACTGAGGGACCAAAAACATACTTTTCACTTTAAAAAACCCCAAATATTTTTTGAAGAAGAGAAAAAGAAAAACAGAAATTAAAACATAGACAGAAAGAAATAGAAAACAATGAACAACACAGAAGGAAAGAATGGGCGCCCCGCGTGTGGGTTGACCCAAAGCACGTTGGGGTGGGGTTGGGGTGTGTTCGCAGTCTATCCTCCGGCACAATCGTTATGTATCGCCTTTTGTGAGTGTTAAGCTTTTAATCACCCATAAGCAGTGGAAGATTGGCTGACCCATTAGTTACCGTAGCGACTTGATCGTCGAACTGTTGGGAGAGGTGCTGAACGGAATTGGCAGCATTCTATGGTCCTGACCGGCTTTGGGAACCTTTTAGAAGGTTCATGGTCCATAATTCCTTTTAGTATATTGTCTTTGTTTTTTGTTTCTTCTTTTTATTTTCTTTTTGATTTCCTATTTTTATTTTGATTTTCCTTTACTTTTTACATTCATAAATAAAAACATTTGATAAAATATCCCATTTTCAAGTTTGGTTAATTCAAAATCATACACGGTTGAAAATATGTTAATTTTTTTTTCACATGTAAGTATACATATTCTCTCTCTGTGTGAAATTTCATTAAGAAATACCATACCATGGGAGCTTCGCAAAAAGGACAAATTCATGAAACTCTTATAGCAAACAATGTGTGTTTTGTTTGCTATATTCAAATCCGCGTAAACATGTATACTGTAAAACAATTGTCCTCAGGCGTGCGTACCTCTTCGCTCCTACGCACGCAAGGACAACCAGCGCTAGGGTTTTTGATACCTTCTGCCGGCCTGCCTCATCTCATGTGGCCTTTGTTTGCAACTATTCTAGGCAGATTTTTTAAAAACATTGTGGCTATTTGGGAAATTCAGAACACTGTTTGAAATCTGAGAATATTTTTAAAATTCATGAGCATCTCTTGAAATCCGGGAATTTTTTTAAAGTTCTTAAACTTTTGTGAAATTCCTTTTTTCAAATTCATGATTTTGATTTTTTAAAAAGAGAAGAATATGTTTTTGGTTCCTGAAGTTCCCCAAAGTTATAACCTTGGCCCCTCAAGATTTTTTAGTAGACACTTGGTCCTTTAAGTTTCAAAACCGAATAAGCTTCGTCCAAAACATGATTTTGACCAAGTTGACCGAATTTGGCCGATGAACAATAAATTCCAAAAAATGCAAGAAGATAAGAAAAATCTAAAATTTTGTGGGAACCAAGATGCTTGGGTGCTCTAGGTTCGTGAAAATTTGTGTGGTGTTTCGACATTCGTGGACCTCACGGCAAAAAAAAACAAAATTTTGCTAACAAGAAAAAACCTAAATTTGGTTTTTTGCTAGAGCTCCTCACTTGGTATTTAACCACAAATATTTACATGCAGCTAGCGCAACCAAGCACCTTGGTTGCCACAAAATTTCAAATTTTATTGAATTTGTTTGCTAATTTCTTTGAATTTATTATTCATTAGTCAAACCTTGTCAACGTTGTCAAACCAGCTCAAACGCGGTCAACATGCTCAAAATCTGGTTTTGGGCCAAAGTCATCCAGT
Organism: Aegilops speltoides; assembly: GCA_021437245.1. Taxonomy (NCBI): domain Eukaryota; kingdom Viridiplantae; phylum Streptophyta; class Magnoliopsida; order Poales; family Poaceae; genus Aegilops; species Aegilops speltoides. Next base: position 1,469,339 of record CM038141.1, on the reverse strand, counting down.
TTTGAGACTTAAGGGACCAAATGTCTATGAAAAAAATCTTGAGGGACCAAGTCTATACTTTTGGAAAATTAAGGGACCAAAAATCTTTAGAAAACCCCAAATATTTTTTAAGGAAGAGAAAACATAAAAACAGAAATGAAAAACACAGAAAGAAAGAAAGAAATAAAAAACAATGAAAAAACAGAAGGAAAGAATGGGTGCCCCGCGTGTGGGTTGATCCAAAGCACGCATGGGGTGGGGGTTGGGGGCGTGTTCGGAGGCTATCCTCCGGAACAATCGTTATGTATCGCTTTTTGTGAGTGTCAAGCTTCGAATCACCCGCAAGCAGTGGAAGATTGTCCGGCCCATTAGTTACCGCAGCGACGTGACCGTCGAACCGCTGGGAGAGGTGCTGACGGAATTGGCAACATTCTATGTGGTTCCTGATCGGCTTTGGGAACCTTCTAGAAGGTTCAGGTCAATATTTCCTTTTAGTAGATTTTCTCTGTTTTTTGTTTCTTCTTTTATTTCCTTTTCAATTTCATATTATTTATTTATTTATTCCTTTATTTTTTACATCCATAAATAAAAAACAAAATCCAAATAATTTCAAAATTTCACAAATTATTTGCTTTTTCAAAAAATGTTTCAGAATTTCAAAAACTTTTGAAATTTTAAAAAATGTTCAGGTTTTCAAGAAAGTTTGGAATTTCGAAAATTCTTAACAATTTTGTTTCATGTTTTCAAGTTTTTTTCTCAAAATGCAAGATTTTTCTAAAAATTAAATGATTTGTTTTGAATTCAGATTTTTGAATTCATTAATATATTTTATTTCATGAATAATTTACAAATTTTTGGAATATTTCTGAATTTAAGAAACATATAAAAATGTTTGTGATTTCAAAATTATTTCTGAATTTCAAGAAGTGTTTTCTTTTTTTAGTTTGTTAATATATTAAAAAATGTTCGAGAACTTCAAAAAACATTCTCATTTTTAAATTATTTATTAAAACTTGATAAAATATCCAATTTGAAAAGTGTTGTTAATTCAAAATTGTATACGGTTTAAAATATGTTCAAAATTCTGATTTATTCTACATTTAAGTATATGTGTTCTCTATGAGTGTGAAATTTCATTAGGAAATATATTACCATGTGAGCTGCGCAAAAAGGACAAATTCATTAAACTCTTATAGCAAACAATGTGTGATGAGTTCTGTTTGCTATTTTCAAATCTGCGTATTTGCTCCTTCCGTGTAAACATGTATACTATAAAACAATTGTCCTCATGGTGTGCGTACCTCTTCGCTCCGACGCAAGCAAGGACAACCAGCGCTAGGTTTTCTGATGCCTCCTGCCACGCATCTGCCGGCCAGCCTCATCCAATGTGGCCTTAGTTTTGGATCTATAGACATTTTTTAAAAAAAATTGTCGATATTTGGGAAATTCAAAACAGTGTTTGCAATCCGAGAATAATTTTCAAATTCCTGAACATCTCTTTAGAATATTTTATTTAAATTTTCCTTTATTTTTTAGATTCATAAAAAAACAAAATCTGCAAATACTGTTCAAAATTTCACAAATTGTTTGTTTTTAAAAAATATTTGGGAATTTCAAAAACTTTTGAAATTTCAAAAAATATGCTTAGGAGCATCTTTTGAAATCCGGGAACATTTTTTTAAAATTCTTGAACTTTTGTGAAATTCATTTTTTAAATTCATGATTTTGATTTTTTAAAAAGAGAAAAGTATGTTTTTGGTTCCTGAAGTTTCCCAAAATTATAACCTTGGTCCCTCAAGATTTTTTGGTAGACACTTGATCCTTTAAGTCTCAAATTTGGATAAGTTTCGTCCAAAACAAGATTTTGGCCATGTTGGCCGAATTTGGCTGATGAACAATAAATTCCAAAAAGTAGCAAAAAAAAGAAGAATCCTAATTTTTTTGGCAACCAAGATGCTTGGGTGCTCTAGTAGCGTGCAGATTTATGTGGTGTTTCGACATACGTTGACCTCGTGACAAAAAAAAACAAAATTTGGCTCACAGAAAAACCAAAATTTGTTTTTTTTGCTTGAGCTCCACACACGGTATTTAACCACAAAATACACAAGCAGCTAGCACACACAAGCATGTTGGTTGCCACAAAATTTTAGTTTTTCTTGAATTTGTTTGCTAATTTCTTTGAATTTACTGTTCATCTGTCAAACATGGTCAACATTGTCAAACCCGCTCAAACGCAGTCAACGTGGTCAAAATCTGATTTTGGGCCAAAGTCATCCGGTTTTGAGATTTGAGGGACCAAATGTCTACCAAGGAATCTTGAGGGACCAAGTTTATACTTTTGAAAAACTAAGGGATCAAAAACATACTTTTCTCTTTATAAAACCCCAAATATTTTTTAAAGAAGAGGTAAATGAAAAACATAGAAAGAAAGAAAGAAATAAAAAACAATGAAAAAACAGAAGGAAAGAATAGGCGCCCCACGTGTAGGTTGACCCAAAGCACGCTTGGGGTGGGGGTTGGGGGGGTGTTCGGAGGCTATCCTCAGGCACACTCATTATGTATCGCTTTTTATGAGTGTTAAGCTTTGAATCACCCACAAGCAATGGAAGATTGGCCGACCCATTAGTTACCACAGTGATATGACCGTCGAACCGCTTGGAAAGGTGCTGACCGGTATTGGCAACATTCTATATGGTTCCCGGTTGACTTTGGGAACCTTCTAGAAGGTTCATGGTTCATATTTCCATTTAGTAGATTTTCTTTGTTTTTTGTTTCTTATTTTTATTTTCTTTTTGATTTCCTATTTTTGATTTGTATTTTCCTTTATTTTTTTACATCCATAAATAAAAAAACAAAATCTTCAAATTCTGTTTAAAATTTCACAAATTGTTTGCTTTTTCTAAAATATTTGGGAATTTCAAAAACTTTTGAAATTTTAAAATGTGTTCAGGTTTTCAAGAATGTTTGGAATTTTGAAAATCTTTTGTTCATGTTTTCTAGTTTTTGTTTAAAATTCATAATTTTATAAAAAAATCAATGATTTTTTTGAATACATGAATACTTTTATTTCATGAATAATTTTCAAATTTTTGGAATATTTTTGAATTCACTTTCTTGGAATTTAGTAAACATATCAAAAAATATTTATTTCTGAATTTCAAGAAGTGTTTCCATTTTTGTAGTTTGTTCATATATTAAAAAATGTTCGGGAAATTAAAGAAACATTGTCATTTTAAATAATTTATCAAAATTTGATAAAAATATCCCATTTTCAAGTTTGGTTAATTCAAAATCGTACATGGTTTAAAATATGTTCAAACTTTTGAAAATTTCCATGTTATTGGAATTCATGAACATTTTCTAAATTCCTACTTTCTAAAAGGACTATGAACATTGAAAAAAATGTTGAAAAAAACCCTCTATCAGTAATGGGCCTCTATCAGTTTGTTCATATGACTATCTAGAAAAACCTATATAGGAAACCAATGTCGATGTACTGGGCAGTGTGGTCAGCATTGTGGAGATTGCTCTCCAGATCAAGGATGTGGTGGAGACTGTCAAAAAGAACAAGAAGGTTTGCCGTGAGATTGGAGATCACGCGAGCAGACTCAGTGGCATCTTGTCGATGCTGAAGGATATGGGGGTGATACAGCACCACCCAGCTATATGCCGTGTGCTTATCGCCCTCGAGGACAACTTGGCTTAGGCCCTTGATCTCGTCAAGGCCTGCCAGGAGTGGACCATCTTTTGGAATCTCATTATACCCAGTGACCTGTGCGAAAAGCTGGATCTGGTGAACAGAGGCATCTCAGATCGAACGGTGGACGCCATCTTTGTTGTGGGCTGTGCTCAGTTCGCCACTATTCAGTTTGTCTGCTCGACACCCCTGCAGGTATTTTAGATAACACACGTACTCATCAGGATATAGTCATAGATTCTGAACTACAAAAATGGGTTTTAACTTTTAAATGGACATGTGATAGATATGTTGAACGAATTGAGAATTATGTGCCGGGAGAGGTTTTCTCTCTTTCATTATTTTGTTTATTATTATAAGGTTTTGCACACCAAAATCTGAAGTGATTAATTGGAAGGGGTGCACTTAATATTTACAATCACATATGGAAATGCTATTCTGCCATGTAAGATCGACAGGTTGAATATGATGCCTTTTCTATCTCAGGGTGCTACAGTGGCTGAATCTTCCTCTATAAACTGTTGTCTGGGAATAAATATGGAGGCTGTGGCAGCATCACCAGGTAAGATCAAATAACTCGCACTCTCTGTATCATGATTAACTTCCATGCTATTCTGCTATTGCATATTTGACAACTTATTCAATACTTTGCTCCTCTACTTTACTGTTTTGCATAATCTCATTTATGTTTGCTTGTGTGTGTGTGCGTGCGTGCGTGTGTGTGTGCGTGCGTGCGTGCGTGCGTGCGTGCGTGTGCGTGTGCGTGTGCGTGTGCGTGTGTGTGTGTGTGTGTGTGTGTGTCAGAAGTTACAAGCCAATAAGATGTGCTCAACGTTAATGACCGGCAATGGCCATATGGCACATCATGCCATACCTGTTACCTGGGTATTATGTTCATAAAATTAACTCCTAGCTTAACATGTCGCGCACAATTTTCAGGGTGTATTGTCTGACGGACTCGAGATTGCCATCAAAAGATTTGAAGATCTTGATACCCAAGCTCGTGTTTTGCCAGTGTGGCTTCAGCATGAGAATGTGGTTCGTTGCGTGGGATACTGCCATGAAGCTAGCCAGGACATGGTGGTGGAAGAGTACATGCCGAATGGAACCTTATGTGAAATTATCAATTGTATGATTTCTCTATATTATTGTAGTTACTCTCAATAAATTATGTCTCATTCGTCCCCTCCAAAAATAAATTCGCACGTTCTAAAGCAAACTTCAAATTTGTGTCTGTATGACTAAAAAAGGAAAAGAAAATGTGTCTGTATGTATGAAAAGTTGATTTAACCTTTGCAGGATCGTCAGAACAGTTGGATTGGTCTTCAGCCCTCAGGACAATTCGGGGGGTAGCAAAGGGTGTAGCTTATCTGCACTTCAACCCTGTTATCCATATGGATCTGAAGCCAGCCAACATTGTCTTCGGTCCAGGTATGAACCCCAAGATTTGCGATCTTGAGAAGGCTAAAATACTAAATCAAGATGTCACTCAACAACAGACATCAGAATTAGTAGGCACAATGTACGACTGCTTCCAATATAAACTAGCCCTTCTGTTTACAATAATGAGGTGTATATTTTTTCCGAAAAGGCAAATCTTTCTTTGGTTGACCAGGTTTGTAGGAAAAATATCAACAGCTACAATACCAAATAAATAAAACATGAGAATATATTTAATCATGAATCTAATGATACTGATTTGGTATTGCCAATATTGACATTTTCCTCTCTAAGCATAGTCAAATATACAGAAGTACAATTTTTTAAACGGTAATTCTTGTATTTGAACGAAGACAACAGTATTTTTATTACCTAGACATCCACGAAGCTCTTATATAAATCTCTCTACACTATTACCACTACTGACCTTTCGAATCACATGCCATCAGGGGCTACATTCCTCCGGAATATATTGCAGATGGTATTATCTCAACGAAGAGCGATGTGTTTAGTTTCGGTGTGCTCCTCCTATACACTATTAACCGAAAAATTAAAAAGGCAGAGCTTGACAAACATCCAATTGTTTGGGTAAGTAGATCTATTTGGAAATATATTACATTGTAGATATTGAAATAATTTGCTGCAAGCATGGGATGTTAACTCTTTGTAAGTAAATTCTACAAAATCACATAATGTATTATGAAAATGTTATTCGCGAAAACCCAATAGCAATTTTTCGACCTTACTAACTAATAAATTAGTTTTTTCATTCATTCACAGCCAAATAGAAATTTTTGACTCCGTAAATTTTACAGTGTCACGTACTTTATTCTAGAAAACATATTATTTTCAAGATTTTCATCTACGGTCATAGCATCCGTAATGCAAGTACTTGCATGTGGTGTGTGTGTGTGTGTCTGTGCACTTATAAATTTTTATGTTTTTTCCTTGTGTTTGGCATTCTGGTGGGTTATCATAATCCCCTTTCCCAGCCGGCTTTGGCATGCTGTTCTTTTGATGACCATTTCAAATTATAATGTGCTAATAGGGAACCTGGATTCATATCCGGGAAAATAATGATAACATAGTTGAGATGTGAACAGCAAAAGTGGGATACGAATAAATTTGAGAACATACAAACTTAACATATGAATAAAATTTCCCAGAAGAAGAGTTAATTAAGTAACCCACCCAGTTTTCCGGTGAGTGTTATTATTAATTTGGTTTGTTCTCTTCATAAATTAATATGATAATAGTTTGGGTTGTGAAAAGGAACGCTTGCTTTTCCACATCAGATTACAAAAAATGGAAAACAAGGCAGAACAAAGTTTAGCAATTGAGCCTAAAAATGATGCTGGTTACTACAACTGAAATATAGTTGTACTCCCTCTGTTTTTATTTAGTCTGCGTATTAGCTTTAGTCAAAGTCAAGCTTCATAAACTTTGACCAAGTTTATAAATATACAATAATCAATTAATACTATTAGATTTATTATTGAATGTACTTTCACATCATATAGATTTGTTATGATATATGTTTATATTGTTTTCTATAAACTTGATTAAACTTTATGAATTTTGACTTCAGTCAACTCTAATATGCATATTAAATAAAAATGGAGGGAGTAATAAGTGATGCTGTTTTTCTCAGGCTTGGGAGGTACGGGAATCTCAGAGGATGAAGGAGTTATTCGAGCCTTCGACGTTGCTAAAGGAATTGGAAAGATTCATAGAGATCGGACTGCTTTGCGCCCAAGAGGTTCCTGAAGATCGACCCACCATGCCGCATGTTCTCGAGATGCTGAACGGCGAGGATAATCTACCAATCCCAGAGAAACCAGGGTTCATTATAAGGGCTGCATCGGAGTGCTTGCCTGCCGTACAATAGCTGAATCAGAGGGGGTGGAAACACTTCTGTGTCATGGGCGGAGACTGCTTCCCTACCGTGGTAGTTGGACATATACTAGTTAAGTTTCCAAACTGAAAACTGCTACCCAGAATCAGTAAATGGTTTACTATTTCTGTGTCATGGTAGCATCTTTAGGTACAATATTTGGTTTCATAGAGATATTTGCTTCAAAGAATCTGTTCTCCGCAATTTCTTTTATTATTTTGTTCTGCAACTGTCCATGTGGGCCTAGCTGTGAAGTGGTTCTGGCCGCCATATAGCCTGTGGTAGCAGGGCTTACCGCCGTAGCCCGTGGCAGTAGGTTGGATATCACAGGATTTCGTAACCGGTCAGGGTGGTGCAACGGCACTGGATGATGTGTGGCACTAGCCGCCACCGTGGAACAGGATGACACGTGGTACTTGCGGAGTTCATTAGGTGACTTGAGATAGATCCAGAGTCTAGAAGGCACACACACTTCAATAATCAATTATGGTCCCCGTTCTAGCATTTCTATTGCCATGCACGTCAAAGCACAAAAACTTGGTACCTAATTTCATCGTCGGCATCACCTTGGTGGTGAATAATGTCCACAGTGTCACACCGGTCGACAAGCGCCTGCTTTTATCTCCGGGTTCATCTCTACCATGACTTCCAGTGTGTCTGACATGAATGTGACACTTCCTGGCTACATCATCCATATAGGAGTATACGGTGTGCATGGTGGCAATGTCCTATTGTCACAGGACTACTGAAGGCCAAGGCCCAGCACCACCAGCCCGGCCCAAGAGGATCATCAAGCCCAACCGGCAAGTGACTGGGCCAGCGTGGAGCAAGTGAGACTACTTAAGGCGAGGCGAGCCACTGGCTAGGGCATCGATTAGACCAGAACCTGACGGCGCCGCTGGGCGATGTATCCCCTCTCCCATCTCTAGCTCTCATCTCCCGATCCCCTTCTTGCTATGAACTCTAGCTACTTGTATCCCTGATTCGATCCATTGAGAGTAAATCCTATCGCCTAGATACTAGATCCGTGTCATCTGGTAATCAGAGCCTCCAATCCCACCAGAAATTTTCTCTTCCGCATCGCGAGCTGGCGCCGAAGACGCGCAACATCAAGGAGATCATGGCGGGGACGGATGCCCAGAAGCAGTGGGAGGAAGCGGCGGCGGAACGAAGCGACATCGCCAAGGCCCTCCTATCGATCCAGCAGACGTTGGATCGGATGGCCCCCGCGGTCGCGAAGATGGAGCCCGCGGTCGCGAAGATGGAGCCGACGCTCGTCGCGCTTGAGCCGGTCGTCCAGGATCTCGCGACTTGGCGACCCACCGTGGACGCGGCGGTGGGACGACTCCAAGCAGACCTCGGCGACATCCGGGCGCAGCCGGAGAAGATCGCGGCAGGCACCGCGCCAGCCAACAGGCCGATGCCAAATTCCGTCACGGTGGACGCGCCACCGACCAACATCGAGCATGGTGATGACGATCACGGGCACACTGGCCACCGCAGGGCTTTACTTCCACGGGCTTCGGCTAGTGAGGGACCGATCCTCACTACGCCGTTCCCGGCCAATGGTACGTTCCGAACCCCGTTTCCTCCTCCCCCTTCCATAGAGTTGGGAGGTAGCAGTAATCAGGGTGGCACGGGAGGCCGTTTTGGCAACAAAATCATGGATTGTCCTGAATTTGATGGCGACAATCCCACGGGTTGGCGCCTTCGTTGCGAAGCTTTTTTCCGTGTGAGTGGGCTTGAACCGCACGTCTGGGTGGACACTGCTATTGTTCACTTTACAGGGGCGGCTGCCTTGTGGTTAGAGTGGTCTAAAATGCATCTGAAGAGTGCTAACTGGGAGGGGTTTTGCATAGCTGTGCTAGACAAATTTGGGCGCTCTGAGTTTCAGTTCCTTCTGCGCAAGTTTTCGAAACTGAAGCAAACAGGCTCGGTTCTCGAATATGCCGAACAATTCAATTTATCCATGCACACTCTGTTAGCACATCATAGCTCTTGGGATCCCCTGTTCTTTACTACTCATTTTGTCGAAGGATTGCATCATGACATTAAAGTTGCTGTGATGCTTCATCGACCCCCAGACTTGGAAACTGCCGTCTCTTTGGCTGAATTGCAGGAGGAGGTGGTCGAGCTGGTGCGTTTGGAGCAGGAAAACAATGGCCCTTCTCGGTCGGGGAGCGCTAATACTCGAGCGGGGCGATTCACCTCGCGGCCTCCGCTGGCTGTTGCGCTTCCGGTGCCCACACAGGCGGGGCGCACCTCGCCAATGCCATCGCCACTCGAGACACGCCGCGGGCTCGACATCGCCAAGACGCCCGCGGGTTCGTCTACGTCAGTGGACGACAAGCTCAAGGCCTTGCGCAACTTCAGAAAAGCACGCGGGCTCTGCTTCACGTGTGGTGAGCGTTGGGGGCCAGGGCATACTTGCGCCTCCACTGTAAAACTGCACGTTGTCGAAGAGATGGTGGACATGCTGTCGCCACCAACATCACCAGATCCCTCACCAAGTGCTCAAGTGGATAGTTCTAAAGAAGATTTGTGCTTGCTGTCAGCTGCTGCTGTTACTGGTACAGAGGCGCCAAAGGCTTTCCGTCTTCATGGTCGAGTGGGTAACAAGGTGCTGCTGATGCTAGTAGACTCGGGCTCTTCTCATAGTTTTATCAATTCGGAGGTTGTGCAGAACTGGCCAGGGGTACAACCAATGCAACATCCACTGAAGGTGAAGGTGGCCGATGGGGCAGTTACCTTGTGTGATAAGGAATTGCCGGCGTGCGAGTATCAGATCCAAGGGGAACAGTTTCGATCCACATTCAAGCTATTTCCGCTCGGCTGCTATGATATCATATTAGGAATGGATTGGCTCAAGTCTCGAGGGTTGATGACAGTTAACTGGACTGAAAAATCAATGGCTTTTACACACAAAGGCAAGCAGGTGCAACTCCAAGGGATAGACAGCTCGCATATCATTTGTGAACCTATTTCATCCACTCAACTAAACCTGTTGCAAGCAAGGACAACCATCGCGCATGTATTGTTGGTAGCTGAGGTCAAAGCAGACGTGGAAACAGCCCCGGTGCCACCTGCAGTTCAAGCCTTACTTGAGGAATTTAGCAGTTTGTTCGCAGAACCACAAGGTCTGCCACCATCGCGGGAGTTTGATCAGTCCATTTATCTCATTCCAGGAGCCCGACCGGTGAACGTGCGACCATACAGGTACAACCCTGTCCAGAAAGACGAGATCGAGGCACAGGTCAGAGAGATGCTACGCCAAGGAATCATTCAGTGCAGCTGTAGCCCCTTTTCTTCGCCTGTTTTACTGGTGTAGAAAAAGGATGGAGAATGGAGATTTTGTGTCGATTACCGCCACTTGAATGCAATCACCATCAAAAATAGATACCCAATACCAATTATTGAGGAACTTTTGGACGAGCTGCATGGGGCGACAATGTTCACTAGTCTTGATTTGAGATCAGGATACCACCAGATTCGGATGCGTCCAGGGGACGAGCCGAAGACAGCTTTCCAAACTCATCACGGGCACTTCGAGTTTAAGGTGATGCCATATGGAGTGACCGAAGGGCCGTTTACATTTCAGCAAGGCATGCACATTGTTCTAGGACCTCTCATTCGTCATGGCGTGTTAGTGTTCATTGACGACATCCTGGTGTTTAACAAAACCCTCCGGGAACATGTCCAGCTCTTACGTGAGGTATTCCAGCGGCTGGCCAAATACTCTCTCAAGCTCAAGATCAAGAAATGTGCCTTTGCACAGCCGCAGCTCAGGTACTTGGGACATGTAATCAGCGCGGATGGAGTACACACTGACCCCAAGAACATTGAGAAGGTCCAAGCATGGGATCCGCCCACCTTGGTGAAGGAGTTGCGTCAGTTTTTGGGACTGGCCGGGTATTACCGCCAGTTCATCAAGCACTATGGGGTGATCAGCCGTACGCTCACAGATCTTCTAAAGAAGGGCGTGCCATATCAGTGGACAGACACATGTGAGCAAGCATTCCAGACTCTGAAACGAGCACTGACTTCAGCCCCAGTGCTGGCGTTGCCGGATTTCAAGCAGCCTTTCACGGTGGAGACCGATGCATCGGACGTTGGTATCGGTGCTGTGCTGATGCAACGCCACCACCCAATCGCATTTTTGAGTCAGGCGCTTGTACCTCGACACCGGATGTTATCTACCTATGAGAAGGAGTTCCTAGCGATTCTTCTGGCGGTGGAACGGTGGAGACCATACCTGCTTCAATCTAAGTTCACCATACGCACTGACCATCGCAGCTTGACTTGTCTGGATGAGCAGCGACTGACCACACCCTGGCAGCACAAGGCGTTGTCAAAGCTATTGGGGCTCCAATACAAAATTGAGTATCGCAAAGGAGCAACCAACTTGGCTGCTGACGCATTATCATGCATGCCAGCAGGGTCCAACTGTGCCATCACAGTCTGTGTTCCCGCGTGGCTAACCCAAGTCAAGCAAGGGTATGAGATGGACCCCAGCTGTAGGGATATGTTGACTAAGGCAAAACAAGGGGTCGCCCTCAAGGGACCTTTCCAAGTGACAGGAGGGCTCATCCGGTACAAAGGACGAGTGTGGCTGGGTCGAACAAAGAGGCTCAAGACAAAGTTCTTCATGAGCTGCACTCAGGGGCCATCGGTGGACACTCGGGAGTTCAGGCGACATACAATCGCATCATCAGGCTATTCGCATGGCCCAAACTGAAACAAGCCGTTAAGAGAATTGTGGGCAATTGTGCAATTTGCAAACAGGCCAAGCCAGAGCATGTCAAGTACCCGGCCTCCTCCAACCGCTGCCCATACCAGAGCAAGCTTGGGAAATGGTGACCTTGGACTTTGTAGAAGGGCTGCCAAGATCAAAGGGCTACAACTCAATCCTGGTGGTCGTGGATAAGATGACACGGTACGCTCATTTCATTCCACTCCGGCACCCGTTCTCTGCACTGCAAGTGGCTAAAGCATACATGGAGAACGTCTTCAAGCTCCACGGGTCCCCCAGACAAGATGGTTTCAGACCGCGACCGCATCTTCACTAGCAGGGTGTGGCAAGAGCTGGCCAAACTAACACGGACCACCCTGAACATATCATCAGCGCGGCACCCGCAGACCGACGGGACTACTGAGAGAGTCAACCAGTGCATGGAGCTGTACTTGAGATGCTTCGTCCACAATTGTCCGAGCAAATGGGCTGACTGGCTGGCGCTGGCGGAGTTCTGGTACAACACATCGTACCACTCTGTGCTCAAGTCCTCACCTTTCGAGGTGCTGTATGGCCACAAACCCCGATTCTTTGGCATCACAAACATCGCGAATGATACAGTATGTCGATCTGGTGGCGTGGACAAGAGATCGAGCAACAGTGATGCAGTCCCTGAAGCAACATTTGCACCGCGCCCGGCAAGTGATGAAGGCCAAGGCGGACCAGAAGAGATCTGATCGAGTGTTCGCAGTTGGGGATTGGGTGTACCTCAAACTGCAACCGTACGCGCAATCATCGGTTGCGGCTCGAGCTAACCACAAACTAGCCTTTCGGTTCTTTGGTCCATTTCAGGTTACTGGGCGCGTCGGCGAGGTGGCATACAGATTGGCGCTGCCGGAGCAGGCCAAGATCCACCCAGTCATCCACGTCTCCCAGCTTCGCGCGGGCGTGCTCTCGAACACACATATCATGCCGGAGCTGCCGGTTCTCGACGAGGATCTTCTACCCTTCCAAGTACCAGCAGCCATCCTTCAACGCCGAGACATACAACGCGGAGTGCGGCAGTACCGCAAGTGCTGGTTCACTGGTCCGGCTTTCCGGAGTCGCTGGCTACCTGGGAAGATGAAGTACCTCTCCGCACCAGATTTCCTCGAGCCTTGGCTTGGGGACAAGCCAAAATGCAAGGGGGAGGGAATGTCACAGGAACTACTGAAGGCCAAGGCCCAGCACCACCAGCCCGGCCCAAGAGGATCATCAAGCCCAACCGGCAAGTGACTGGGCCAGCGTGGAGCAAGTGAGACTACTTAAAGCGAGGCGAGCCACTGGCTAGGGCATCGATTAGACCAGAACCTGACGGCGCCGCTGGGCGTTGTATCCCCTCTCCCATCTCTGGTTCTCATCTCCCGATCCCCCTTCTTGCTATGAACTCTAGCTACTTGTATCCCTGATTCGATCCATTGAGAGTAAATCCTATCGCCTAGACACTAGATCCGTGTCACCTATCTGGTGATCATCATAACCGCTGGCACCGCCTACAAATTACACCTTTAGCAGCCAACACGGTACTGCACCCCGCGTTGATGCTCACCATCATTGTCGGCCTCTCCCTTTGTGCCGTTAATGTGATGTGATGCACACTATTTGAGGAGCCTTCCCCTGTCGCCGGCATGAAAGCCAGAGTTCTTGGCCTTGCTGGCTACCTCATCTACATCGCTGCTCAATGGAACTGTCATATTGGATGTTGGTTTGTGCCGCGCAGGGGCCTTGTTGAAATAGTTAGAAGGGCCAGGCTTTTAAAAATAGCTAGAATGATTCCATGGCAGAAGACTGCTTGAAAGTTTCCATTGGAAAAAGTCGTAGAAGTATGGACCAAAGGAGAACAAATAATCGCATTGTTATATCACAGACTAATAAACAACATTTGAAGTTTTTGACGATACCGACTACTACAAGAATCCGTACAAATGTACTTCATCTGTGTGGTGTGCTCAATGGTACTGTCGTGCTAAATGTTTGATTCCATGAAGGATACATTTATCGTCAGCCTCATGCTCGTGGTGCTGAATATGTTCATGAATACGTTTCGGGTGTTGTTGTTTCCCGTGTTCATATGGCCAGGTGTCAGTCTGGGTTAAAATATTGCTTAGGCTAGCCATCCACCGCAGTCACACCAAGTTGATGTTCGTGAGCGTCGTTTTTCTTTTTCTTTTTTTGCGGAGTAACAGACTTACAATCTTCAGCGACTAAATCACTGACTCACGGAGGAGGACGCCCCAGCCAACATGCTATGCTATCCCCGCCTCTCCCATAGTTCGCTAAAAAATCTGCAACTCTGTTTTGTTCACCAAGAACTTTAACAAGAATAACAATCCTATTATTCATGTAGTACTTGATATCACTAACCAACTGGCCATATGCTGACCTTTCAAAAGAATCATCTGACAGCGCCTTGAGCGCCACTGAACAATCCGACTGAATGAGGATTGTAGCCGAAGAATGCTCCACCGCCAGCTTGAGCCCCTCCGCCATTGCTTGAAGTTATGCCTCGAGAGCCTCATTACAGTGGAATATTTTTCGATACGCAGCGGATATCACTCCGCCTTTATCATCTCGGAGGATCATGACGGATCCCGCTGAACCATCTGAAGCACGATATGATCCATCTACCGATAGAGCCAGCGAGCCACGGAAGGTTTTGGCCACGGTTTCGCTTCTGAATTAGGCTTCAGATGCACTTGTACCACTGGCCAATCTGCCAGCACCGGTGCTTTACAATGCAGCATCGTTGACCTTTCTTTTGAAAAAACTTTCAATATATTCATTTTCATTCTTGTCAATTATGGCAATAAAATGAACACTGAATATAATAAAAATTCTATCCAGATCCAGTGACCACCTCATGATGACTGCAAGCACGATAGTGAGCCGAAGGCAGGTCGTCATCATTGGCCCACCCTCGTTGGAGCCAGAAAAAACTTGTTGTAGTAGATAGCCGGGATGTTGTCGTGCTAAGGCTCAATAAAACTAGCGCATCTGAATAACTACCGCCGCTGATGAAGCGTAGCATACATCAAAAGAATCTAACCCGAAGACACACGAACATAGACGAACGACGAACATATCCAAGCAAATCAACTAAATACAAATCCACACCTCCACACTATTAGAACCGAGAATCGACGAACAATAACAAAAACACAGGGAGACGAATTCTGGAGGGCGACCAACACCCGCGGCGACGGATTTTCCACTCTGTATTCCACTCTGCTGAACGAACAAGACGATAACATCGCCGTATATAGCCCACACACACACCACCTAAACGAACGACCTGGTCATGTCTTCAGCGCACGCACGCAGGACCTCTGAGCATTTCCGCACGAGCCACACCCATGCACTACGAGATAGAGATAAATACACCGAGGGTCATTGAAGTTGAGTCAAAAACACAATACGGTTACTGAACTTCGGAATACGCTCGTTACGGTCACTATATACGCAAAGTGATGATTATACGGTCACTGTCACACCGTAGAGCCCCGTATAGCAATCTGTTGACCGGTCAAATGATCTACATGACATTCAATTGACTGGTCAAATAGCAAAAAAAAAGCAGCCCAAGTATTGCAGTGGGCCCATCTGTCAGTAGGCGGAAGAAATAAAAACAAGAAACGTACACGCTGCAGCGAGGGGAGTCGAACGAAGCACATATACAGGAAGTAGGTGCTAGGCCTTTTATATAGAGATGTTCACGCAATGCACATGCCTGTTCATTGAAAATGAAGCGCGCGTGCGCGCATATATATTTTGAAAATTACATTTATTGTATCAAATTTATGTAACTGTGCCAAAAAAAGTGATATATTTTTTCATGCAACTTTTAACAAGTGTTTGCATCTTTTGCTAAAAAGTTCATGCATTTTTTAAAAAGTGTTTGCATTTTTTTTATAAAACTTAGTAACTTTGTATTAAAAATGCATCCGCCTCCGTTATAATCCAAATCCGCCTCCTACTCTGCTACTAGTTCCCGCGCTCAAACCAAACCTCGGCCTAGCCTTTATAATCTCTCAATTCAAGAGCTAGGTGTCAGAAAATAAACCACGAGGTTGTCATCGCGCATGAGTCCGAGCTCGTGTTCGCGTCCAGCGTATAGGTCCAGGATGTCAGTGGTTGTAGAAACGCATCAGGAGGCTCGCATGCATGGCCAGAGAAGGACTGCTTTCGTTTGTGCGAAGAGGCAGGAGAGATGGCCGGGTCATCTGGTAGTGGCCGGTGCGGTGTGCGTGTATGCAGCAGGCTATGGTGTTTTAAAAATATTTATGTAGTCTATGGTGTTTCTTTAATTTTAAAATGTCCGTATGATTTTAGAAATTATGCATGCATTTTTAAAAGTACTCATGTAATGTAAAGTAGTGTTACCCTTATAGGAATGCCCGTCTATTTCCAGAAAAATTCTTGTACTCTTAATTAATATTTGATGAATTTTAAATATAAAATTACATTTAGTTTTATACAAAATATGCAAACAGTTTTAAAAAAGCATGAGCTTTTATAAAAAAAGATGCAAACACTTGTTAAAAGTTGCATGAAAAAAGATTTCATTGTTTTGGCACAGTTACATAATTTGATAAGACGAAAATAAATTTTTAAATATACCTCCGTCCGGAACATGTGCATGTTTTACTTCTGAGAATTGCTTGTGTGCATTGCGTGGAATTTACTTTACAAAATATAGCACCTACAAAATGGACAAGTTGGTTCAGCTAGTCCAGCGTTTCATCTTGTGCGCATAACGTGAGAGGGCTAAGTTTCGATTATTCCCCTTCTTGTCGCGCACTGTTTTTGTTTCTGTAATTTAATTTCTTGGGCCACCCCACTGACAAACAGGCCCATTGCAATATTTGCGATTGTTTGACCGGTCAACAAAGTGCCATACGATGTTATACGACAAGTCGGTGACCGTATAATCACCGCTTCGCGTATATGATGACCGTAACGAGCGTATTCTGAAGTTCAGTAACCGTATCGTGCTTTTGCTTTAACTACAGTGACCATAAGTGTATTTATCTCTACGAGATACACGCGCACCCGCACGTATGAATATGATCCGCAAGTGGCGGTCCAGCAGGATGACCACGGACTGGTTATGCATGCAGCTCCTCGCCGGACTCCTAATGACTCGCATTAGCAACAACTAATCTATCCAACTGACAACACGCAACGCACGCACGCTTGTGACCGCGGACACACACGGGTCATGGTTTATTTCCTAACAACGTCCATCGACGATGCTATACGCATCACCGGGATGGAGACCAGACGGCGAGAACCTTATTTCATCTTCAGGGAGATGCTGCCCCTTATCTTCCTGAGCAGGACACAAACCCTAACAAATTTTTTATTTTAAACAAAGTCTTCTCGCCGGAAAGGGTCGGGATCCACCATGCCCATGGCCTAAGGCTACCAGAGACAAGACAGACCAACGACGGCGCCAGCGAAAGGCAGAGGAACCCTGAGCTTTTTAAGTTAAGGTGGCTGCGCGTGGCATCGTTGACCTCACCATCATGGCGATGACAACTATGCCGGAGCGGGACGCATCGGTCAAGAAGTGTGCTGTGGACCTCTTGTCTCCTGCATGAAAGGCATACTCATTGGACTTGCTGCCCTCAGTTTCTTATCGCTGGTGTCGGAGGAAAACCCTATTCGCCGCTCGCTGCGGTGAACTGTCGAGCAATCGCACAAAGCAGCGATGCTAGCGACCAACACAGCCCACTAACAGATTTACACAGTCTGGCCAACTGGTTTTGAAAACCATCTAGAATTCCCTTAACCGGGTTTTTCCTGTGTTGTTTCTTTTTTGGTGTTTTCGACTTCCTATTATTCATAGTAGAATGCCCGTGCGTTGACACGGGCTTTCTAATTTTATCTATAAGGATACATACATAGTTTATAATCATGATAAAAAAGCCAGCCAAACAGTTAGATACATAAAACAATTTGATGAAAGGAAAGAATGATAATCAAATATATGGAGTGCAAGAAAATATGCTTATAAACTTCCTAAATGTTATTTGATCTGCCATGACTATCCGCCAGCATTCATAAAAAATATATGGAGTGCAAGAAATGATTTTTTTTATTAATTTTCATGTCTAGAAAAGCATATAGACTACAGTTGCATTTGTTAGAATGGGGAAGTATCCATTTCTATTAGCCACCATTTTCAGAAGAGTCCATTGAAGACTCCATTGAAGAGTCCTTGTGCTCTTACTCCTCTGAAGAGTCCATTGCAACCTTTTTATAGAGCTATTTAATCACCTAGATGTTTTTATATATCGTTTTAGATTTCATCCCTTACATTTATCAGCAATTGGCAGATATCATACCAAGGGATGCTCTTTTGTGTACGCTCAAGCTTCTTAAGTCAGGAGCAGACTATGCTAACTCACGTCTTCATCCTGTACAAGCTGAAGTTCTGTTTCTTGCCAGGTACTCACAATACTGGTGCTGCCTAAATTCTCATTCTAAGTCTTGATTAACTTTCCATGTCTAACTGTTTGATCTGATACTCTCCATATTAATTTATATAGTGGCAAAGACAATCTTCTGCCGAGTGGAGAAGAGGTGGATCGTCTCTTCAGGCACCGAAAAACTGCAGAGTTCGATACTTGAAGGAGAATGGCCATACACTACGCTTGGTACACTCACAATTCATCAGAACATTTCGGAGCTAGTCCAGTGTTTTCATTTGAATTTATAATATTCATGCCAACCACTGTATTTTTTGTAGTAAAATTTGAAATTCATAATTTTTTTCTTGCACGGGAGGATGGTGTCAATCTATTAGCTGTTATAAAAGGTGCAAACATGTACCTTGATGAAGACAACAAGTATATATTCAGCTTCTGAGCAGGCTTCCCTACTTGCATAGATACAGCTCTTTCCGATTATGACACAACTTTATGTGATTCTCTTCCAGGTCACATAACCTTCCGCATGAAAATCACAATAACAAGTCAGTTCTATATTAAAGTTTGTGAACACTTTACAAGTAATGAAGTAAATAAACATTTACAATTACCTGGACAGTAGCTTATGCAACAATTTTTTTTGATTCTTATTGATGGTTATAATAATCGCCTAATTATGAAGGATCATGGTTGATACATCTTTTGTGAAACTTGGAAGAGGAGGCAACAATGACGTGCACTTAAAGTCGGCTCATCACGTGGGGTGCCCCATAGATGAGTGTTAAGCATCATTTACATATTTAGAAAGTTTGGGATAAAACTAAAAAAGTAGGACATGTACATACTATTCATACAAGTTTAGTGTGAAATAGCTCAAAAAACATTTTGATTGACCGTTCCAAAATATGGACTCGCAATAATAATTTTTTTGATTCGTAGGGATAGACTCTAGGAAATATGTAATCTGCAATGAATTGCCAGATTATCTCACTAAATGGATCCATCAATAACAGCCACAATGACATATGTGGTAAGCAATCAAAACAATTAAAAAAAACTGCCACGGTGACAACTCCAAGGAAAAAGTATTTTTTCCCATCATGTTAGTCTAAGAGCGTCATAAAGGAGGACTTTGTTGGTTTGTTTTTACAAAGAGAGATGTTGAGAAGTATATTATCCTATTTGTATGGAGTCAATCAACTGAGAAACTTACATGCTGTTATATGTGTGGCGTTGATATCTAACGATTGATCCAACATTTGTGTTATCATTGTCATCTCTCAGTTTATAAACCAAGAAACTAAACTGTCCAACATCGTCCAATCATGTTTTTTCTACTCTTGTGTTTTCCATAGGAAAATTTCCTGGATAAAACAATGTGGGTAGACTCCAACCTGATGATTGTTCATCCAGAAGTCTACCAGTGGGCCTTGTGATCGCCTTCGAGGCGGCAATAATATGCTCAGCTTCAGCTTTCCGGTTCTTCTCGTTGGCTTGCTTTGGTCACGCTGTGGAAGGTGTGTTGATAGACTCGTTTTCCCACCTAGTGTTTTTCTGCACTGACAGTCAATTTTCCTTGATTCAGTATATGCACCTCATGTTGGTCTCTTCAGAACATTGCCCTCAGTTCATGGTTCTATTAATGATGTGCTACTATACCAAACACTCCTGTCACTGTAAATTGTCGATGAGCGCTGCTATATAGACGACAGTGTTCGGTCGATTTTCAGACGATGTTATGGATCCAAACATGCACGGTGAGGTCATGAGGAGCATGTGTGACATGGCCGCTGGATCAAGCGTCGTCTGAAAATCGTTTTGTGAGCATCAGGTGCAGAGTACTTCTGATTGTCAATAGTAGTTGCGTATGTTAATCTCTATCATTCAGTAATCACGTAAGATATTGCTTCATGTTGGAAGCTACCCATTTAGTGGAAAATTAGAGATAAAGATAGTTGTGAACCGATAGGAATGGACAGAAAAAAGAGCTAAGCTCTATGTGCTGAAACAGACGGTGCTGCTTGCATACTCTCTTTCTCAAAAGAGTATCATGAATGATTGGTGGCAACTAACTTATCTACTTTTTTGTGCAGATCATGTGTGCTCAATGGTTTTGATCGGAGGCTTATATTTGTACGACTAGAATCATGGGAAGAAATTGATAGGTCAGTTCTTACCCGAAACTGATTTGCCCCTACCAGATCATGAATTTCAGGTATATTTCTTGTTGTTCAGAAGGAAGTGCAAGCGATGATAACATGTACATGAACCGTGTGTTAAACAAGAGAAAAGGAAGATTGGATCGACGCACCTAACATGGTGACCTTGGGATGTATTTATATGGGTGCACTAGGGCATAGATTACAGGTAGTTACAGGAGATATAGGAGATAAACACAGGTACTAACAGATCTCCTATATCCTAACAATATACAGTTTAACATCCCCGCTCAATCTGAACTTCCTTCGTCAAGATTCAGATTGTATCTATTGGAGACAAACGGTGCCTCTGCGAGTGGTTTGGTGAAGATGTCAGCAACCTGTTCCTTGGAGGAGATGAACCTAACATCCAGCGCCTTTGCTGCTACTCTCTCATGAACAAAATGGAAGTCCACCTCGATATGCTTGGTCCTGGCATGAAACACTGGATTTGCAGATAAATAAGTGGCGCCTAGGTTGTCACACCACAATATAGGAGGCCGTGGCATAAACACTCCAAGTTCTCCAAGAACTGACTGAATCCAGATGATCTCTGCTGTGCCATTGGCAAGGGCCTTGTACTCAGACTCCGTGCTAGATCGTGAGACTGTGGCCTGCTTCCGTGAGCTCCAAGAGACAAGGTTGGGACCAAGAAAGACAGCAAAACCGCCTGTGGACCTGCGATCATCACTGCAACCGGCCCAGTCCGCGTCAGAGAAGCAACTCAGCAGCATTGACGGGGACTTGCGGATGGACAGAATCATACCACGAGTGTACTTGAGGTACCTCAAGATCCTTTTAGCTGCTGAAAAATGAACAGTCGTAGGTGCATGAAGAAACTGACAGACACGATTCACAGCAAAAGAAATATCCGGACGGGTCAATGTTAAGTACTGAAGAGCTCCAACCAGACTACGATATTTAGTACTGTCATCCTGAGAGAGAGGTGCCCCACTATCCTTGCTGATCTTCTCACTGGAGGACATGGGAGTGGTGGAGACTTTACAATGTTCCATATTAGCACGGTCAAGAATGTCACCAATGTACTTCTGTTGAGAAAGTACAAGGCCCCGTGGTGACGACTTCACCTCAACTCCAAGAAAGAAATGCAACGGACCCTGATCCTTGAGTGCAAACGTGGCATGTAGGTCAGCAAGTAACTTGGTCGTTGCAGCAGGTGAAGAGCTGGCCACAATGATGTCATCCACATAGACTAGCATGAACATGGTGACACCGTCATGATGAAAAATGAACAAAGATGTATCTGCTTTGGAGGCCACAAAACCAAGTTGAATGAGACATGAGCTTAGCCGAGAATACCAGGCTCTGGGTGCCTTTTTAAGTCCATAGATAGCTTTACTCAACTTGCACACAAACCGAGGAGCAGCAGGATCCACAAACCCAGGGGGTTGTCGCATGCACACCTGTTCCTGAAGAACTCCGTGAAGAAAGGCATTTTGTACGTCCAGCTGGCGAAGACACCAACCTCGAGAGACAACAATGGAAAGAACCAGACGAACAGTTACCGGTTTAACCACGGGACTGAACGTGTCGTCATAGTCGAGACCATAGCGTTGCTTGAACCCTTTGGCGACAAGACGAGCCTTGTGACAATCAACAGTGCCATCAGCCTTGTACTTCACTTTAAAAACCCATTCGCAATCGATTATGTTGACATGAGGTGGTGGTGGAACTAAGGTCCACGTGCCATTTTGGCGAAGAGCATCGATCTCAAACTGCATAGTAGCATGCCAAGCAGGAGATGCCATGGCCTCACGGTGATCACGAGGTTCCCTGGAGACCATAAACGCGCGGCGGGATGGATCATAGTTGATGGTGCCATCCGTCGCTGAGCAGGTTTGCGCGTATGATCACGTGTGCGCGTGACCATTACATGGGCAGGTGGCGGTGGAGCAGAAGATCCTGGAACAGCAGCCGAGGAGGGAATCGGACGGCGATCCCAAGGGGGGGGGGGGACAGACGACGCATGCGCGCCCGTCATCGAACCGGGCCGCCCCACCAACGGGCTGCCAGACACGTGGGCAGCGGCCAACGGCGGGTCGGGCGCGGAGGCAACCGGGCCAGTGGCGGGCCCACCACCGAGGGGGACAGGGCGCGCGGTGAGGCAACCGGGCCATTGGTGGCCGCCACGTGGGCCAACGGGTGGGGCGCCTCTCCACGGTCGGCTGGCGCGTTGCTGGCGGAGGCTGTTGCGAGATCCGAGGCTGGATCAGCTCCGGATCCTGTGCCCGGATCAGCTCTGGATCCTGTGCCCGGATCAGCTCCAGATCCTGCGCCTGGGACACCTGGGATTTTCTGCGCCAGAGTAGATCCTGCATTCATGTTAGAAGACAAAGCAGATGTACCATAGCTCATGTGATCATGCGGAAATAAAAGAATGGTTTGTTTAGCGACTCGAGGTGGTATGGGAGAGGCGGATGGGTTGGCAAACGGTAAAAACTTTTTCGTCAAACGTGACATCTCTAGAAATATAAACACGAGCCGTGGGTAGATGAAGGCACTTATACCCTTTGTGACGAATGCTGTACCCAACGAACACACATTGTTGGGATCAAAAAGCGAGTTTGTGTGAGTTGTAGGGACGCATGTTTGGCCAGCACGCACAACCAAACGTACGAAGCGATGTGTAGTCTGGTTTGGTGTTGAACAGTTTTTCCATAGGGCTAAGGTTGCTAATGACACGACTAGGCAAGCGGTTGATAAGATAGCATGCGGAGAGATATGCCTCATCCCAAAAGCGTAGCGGCATAGACGCATGTGACAATAAAGAGAGCCCCATGTCAACAATATGACGGTGCTTCCTTTCAGCAGAACCATTTTGCTGGTGTGTGTGTGGGCAAGATACATGATGCATAATGCCAAGTTGGCAAAAAAAACGTGTTGCTAAGTTTCTCGTACTCCCCACCCCAGTCGGATTGAACGCATAGAATCTTGCTGACAAAAGGCGTTCAACATGAGCAAGGAAGTCACGAAAAACATCAAACACATCACATTTTCTCTTGAGAAGATAAATCCACACAAATTTACTATAATCATCGATAAAGGAGACATACTACTGGAACCCACCATGGGCCTTTTCAGTTTTTTTGTGTGTGCTGGTGTTGTCGCACGATTTGTAGAGCGATGCGGGCACTGCGGCGAGAATATATCGCATTTAGCGACGTCAAAGGGTTTCTCTTGCTGAAGGTGTCTACTAGATAGTACCTAGTGAGGATAGCCAATGCGCCTGTATAAAGTTACTGACGAAATAAAGGGCGCGACCCTTTTTTCTCCACCGTTTTTCTCTCTTATTCAGTTTTCTCCTGTTTTCTTTTTCTTTTTTTGTTTCATTTCTTTTTTCTTCTCCCTTTTTTCCATCCACTTTTCTTTCTTCTCAGAGTTTTCTCATTCTTTTTGCTTCTCAATTTTTTGTTTTTCTTTTGTGTTTTCTTATGTTTGTTTTCGTTTTTAATCTACATTTTTGTACATGTCAAAACATTTTTTGTACACACGTTCAACATTGTCCGAACACTATTTCAATATTTTTCAAACCTAGACCGGGCGAAACTAAACAAGGAGAAACAAAACCGTGGAGGCATTAGGAGTAGAGATTACTTTTTGTTTTTGTTTTTGTTTTTTCTTTTTCCTGCTTCTCTTTTTCAAGTTTATTTTTTTCAGAAATTTCAAAAATGATTGCAATTTTCAAAAATTTGTTCAAAATATCAAAAAGTATTCCAATTTTCATTTTTTTACTTAGAAATTTAAGAGAGTATTAGAATTTCAATCTTGTTCGTGTTTTTTATTTTTTTCAAAAACTAAAAAAATGTTTTAGTTTTCAAACTTTGTGCACAAATTCAAAAATTATACTTGTTTTTAAAATTTGTTTGAGAATTCGAAAAATGTTTGGGGGATTTTAAAAATGTTCGTGTTTTCAAAAAATTGTTCATAATTTATAAAAATGTGCAGGAATTTCGAAATTCGATCATAGATTCAAAAAATATTCATGTCTTAAAATTTGTTCGCATGTTCAATTTTTTGTTCAAAAATTGTTCGTGTTAAAAAAAATGGTCATAATTTTTAATAATGTTCACATTTTCAAATTTTGTTCCATTTTTTCAGAAATGCTAGATATTTCCAAACATGTAAATGTATAGAAATTTCAAATTTTGTTCAAAAACTTTCTTTCTTCGTTTATTTTCAAGTAATTCAGAAACCTATATGGTATAACAAGGAATGTGGTACAATGAATATGCCGTTATAGAAAATTCTTAAAATGGTTGCGCTGTCATCTTTCACGGGTAGCTACAACACTTGTGGTTAGTAGCACAAGTATTTATCTTCGAAGTCACGAGTTTGATTCATTCCTACAACATTTCATTTTGGTATTTTTGTCGCGCTACATAGCTAGCTTCGCTGTTTTTGTGTGGGCCGGCCCAGTCGAGGTCCCCTTCACTTGCTATTGGACGCAATAAGCGTCCAATAGGAGCACCCTGTGTCGGACTCCACGACTCCATGACGTGTGCCAAGATGTGGGGTGGAATACAAGATGGTATATTGAAAGGTTGGGCCTTTGCGCACTTGAACTGTCCTTTTAAACACTGTTTGTAACTTGGTGGCACGTCAGACAGTTGGCCCTGCCGGTCATTTTCGGTGTCAACTCGTGCATGTCCATGTTATTAAAAAAACATTCTGTTGAACGAGTAGTTTCGTGGGGAAAATAGAGAATGATCGTTTTTGAAATTTCGACCAAAGTTTTGGTGTTTTTGTTTTGCAATTAACTCAATCCGCATGTCTTCCAATCTTTTGCGAATTCATTATTTGTACAAGTATTAATATAGTAATCGAAGCACCACTCCTAATTGCTACTGCAGCTGACAACACCTTTTTTTTTTGGTTAATGTTAACGCCCACACGTGTGGCAAGAAGCAACATGGCCCAAACGTCTCCATTAGCATCAATTTTTGCCATGTCAAAAAAGACGATATCAGCGGGAATCTTTTGGGGTTTTGGCTTAAAAATGGTTTATCTTCTATTAAAAATCCAACTAAAAATACATTTCCATCATTAAATCCGTCTCGATCTTCAAAACTAGATCCCATGTTGATATGTTTACACTATAGTTGCCATGACATGTTTTATCTATTTTTTCTTCTAGAAAAGCTACTGTTGTATTACTACTTATCACTGCAATTTTAATTAATCGACCATGACAATTTTTAGTAATTAACCACGGCAATTTTAGTGCTTGGATCATGGCAATTTTTAGTCATTCATCATAGCAAAGATAGTTTATACATCATGGCAATTTTACTATTTTCATCATGGCAATTCCAGTACTTTGACCATTGAATTTTTTTTGTATGAACCATGGCAAATTTAAGTGCATGTATCATGGCTAACTTAAGTAATTCACCATGGCAATTTTAGTTTATGGTTTATGGCAAGTCTAGTTTCTTAATTCCCCGCTTTATAAATGTCAAAATTTACTTTTTAAGGTAGAAGAAAAATAGCTGAAACATATCATGTCAATTTCAGTGTAAACACCATTGCAGTTCATGTGCAATAGACATGGCAACTTTTAACCCCCCAAAAAAGTCGTCGAAAGATATTGATATGGGATCTTGTTTCGAAGATCTCGTCGCGATGAATTTAATGGTGAAAACAGATCTTCAATCGATTTTTTCATTTAAGAGATAAAATATTTTAAAATTTAGAAATCTAAAAAGATTATCACATGCATGCATGCGGTGATGTGGCGCAATCTGTGTGTTATAGGACGTGTGGGCGGGTGTTACTCCCACCACATATGTGGACGTTATCAGCGGCCTTTTTTTAAGGACTGACAACACCTCTTAGTGGATAAGGTTGTGTGGGATCGAATCGGCCGGTCGGATCATGGCCTTGCATTTAACAACTAATAATACGATCGGCGTGTCCTATCCTTCGGCAATCTGCGTGGGCAGTATAACTACCACAAAGTATTTCTGGGATCCGTGCATGCATAATAAAAATCTGATAAGGGTATGGAAGAGAGATGAGTGTCATAATTTTTTTTATAATAGTATGCGATACATGCACGCATACAAAAATCTGATAAAAATCATGCACGTGTACTCATAAAAAAAGATGAGTGGAAGAAGCAATTCCATATTGTGTGTTTCAGTTCTAGCCAGGACTTATTAATGATGAACCAAACACACAAGCTAATTAAGACCAGAATATTGATTGTAAATAGAGCATATTATTTTAATGAATTATTTTGCTGTAGATATCTGTAGTGGTATCCTTTGCTATGTTCGTATAGGCAGAACCAAAGAAACAAACTTAACAGCCTCTAATTAATGTAACATTAATACCGACGTTTATCAAATTTGAATATAAGAAATTGTGCGTAAGGACACATGGGGCAGATTTTTGCAAGATTCTACCGTTCTACGCCCGATGCAACGCACGGGCATTTGTATTAGTAAAATACAAAAGATGTACTAATGTAAATGTCCTGCAAGACCAAGATATGTGTGGTGGTTGGATAATAACTTCGCCTAAGAAATAATACTTGATAGTGTTTTACTTCTCTGAGAACAAAGTTGTCTCGAATCTTGATTTAAGATGCAAATAATACAATCGAAAGCACGCAGCTCATCAACAGCCACATGTGATGACTTATAATATGAAACATCTAGCACTCGCGTGATTTATGATTGCTATTGCCTATACCACCTATAAATAGGGCTGGGCTCAATATATCAAACCAGCACACACCAATGAAAAAAATAGCGCGCTACAGCAAAATAGCGGGGACCTCAAAATATGCTATTAGCGTGCTATATCACGCTATAGCGTGCTAATAGCGAGACGTTGTACACCGATATATTTAGCGAGACAATTCTCAATACGCTATAGCGTGCTATTAGCAACGCTATAGCGCGCTATTTTTTTCAGTGGCACACACACCCACACACACACACACAGACAGACAGAGGCTGCAGTTGTACGAGATGGAGAGTGGCAAGAAGAAGGTACTCGGTGTGGTTGCTACATTGGTGGTTCTGCAGCTGCTCATGGCAGCTCCGATGGCCATGGCCCGCTCACCGTCGGCTCTAGAGGAGATGGCGATGGCGCGCACTGGAAAGATAGCAATTGAACGCCTCATTCTGGAAACACCGGTAGAAAGCCGCATGTGCGGAAGGGAAACATGTTATACTGGTGCGTGCTACACCCCTGGTTGCTATTGTAATTACCCTCTCTGTATGAGGCCTTCAGTGGTTCCTGCTTGAAGCTACTTGATCAACTCTTCCATCCATGGGGCCCTAATAAAATATGAATGTTGGAACAAGGTACGTCATGGTTGCTTTCTCTCTCAAGACATACGCCTAGTGTGAATTATGTATGGGGAGATGTGGGTAAGGGTGGTGTTCTGCTACTATACCTATGTTTGGGGAATAAATAAATGACATGTGTATGGGAGATGTGTGTGTTTGTACTACCATGTGGCTATGTAATATGTATCTTTCATATATATTGCCTTCTTTTTTCATCTTTAATTAACACTATGTTGGTCAAATGGAAAAAGGGAAATCATGCATGATGATTAAGAAAGTGGCTAAACTGTTGTTCAAATGGGCGACAAGTTATGTGAGTGTGTACATGATAAACTCTTTGAAATATGAAGTTGGGTTACTTCTACATACATATAGGAATTAATCATATATTCGGTCTGCTTCCCTTTGGAATGCCCAGCCCCTGAGAGCAAAGCGATCACCCGACAGACGGGGCGAGTTTATGTTCTTCCCTTCTTAATAAAGAATCAACACTCCTGCCGGTTGTTCAAACTAAAGGGCAACATGCTGAATGAATATGTAAAAGAAATGCTGTGACTGGATCAGATTGTTGGTTTCTCCTATGTTAGGTGAAATATTAAGCCAATTGTTTGGTGCCATGATTAATTTCCAAGCAACATTACTTAGCTGGACTTGTCAGATCGCCTCGGAATTGCCTTTCTCGCAAGTTCGTCATCTGCCTCTGCCTCTGAATCTACCTGAGTTTATGTGCTGGTATGCATTTGCTGCATCTAGTAGCTTGGCGACACCATTTCCACGTGAATATCATCGTCTGGTTTGCGAATGTTTGAAATCCTCTCATCCTTCAAACGGAGGTGCACAGATATATACGGTAGCATGACACAAGGGGAAGAAGAAGAACTAAATAATTCGAAGAATAGAATAATGAAATAAAAAACTGCAGCAGGGATATCGCTGATGTATCAATTTTCGACACAGGGTGAACTTTTTTTTTTGAAACGGGTGAACTTTATTGATTCAAAGTGAAGATCAAGTGGATACAAATACAATGAGTACACACCCGGCCTCTGCATAGTTAGGATGCACATAGCCAAATCGTTGATGTATCATAAGATGCTGTATCTTTAATCAACAAAAAACTATACATGATTGGCATTCAAAGATTTATGGGGTACAGTAGTACAGACCGGTGGTAGTTTAGTGGAGGCCGGTCGCGGAGAGTAATGGGGTAGATGGCACATTCACATGACACACATGGCGCACTTGCGTTGGCCCATTTATTGTGAACAGGGTGACACTCACACGGGGCTGCCTCAGTTGTACTTTGTTTTTTCCTTCAGAAATTTAGCTCTCTCCGATAGTCATGTGACACT
Source organism: Aegilops speltoides (assembly GCA_021437245.1). Taxonomy (NCBI): domain Eukaryota; kingdom Viridiplantae; phylum Streptophyta; class Magnoliopsida; order Poales; family Poaceae; genus Aegilops; species Aegilops speltoides. The sequence continues at coordinate 1,440,258 of CM038141.1, read as the reverse complement.
ATAGCTTTCACGGAACCCATTGTCCCGGGGGTTCTTGTGCGCCCCCATCCCACCCCCCCCATCCCAACTCAATTGCGACATGTGTTTACAGTGTCTCTGAAGGCAGATCTAGTCAATTTAGCTCCCTTGAGTCAACCAGGCCGCAGTTACTGTCTCACGAACTATAGCGTGTTGATTTTTCATGGTCTAGCACTCTGGTGTGACGCGACTCAGCACGCACGCGAGCTTCTATCTAGCGTCGCCACCGCCACCCAACGCAGGATCCCTTCTTCGCTACCACCTTCTCCCCATCGCATCTTCCTCCCCAGCTGCACCTTCATCCCCTCGCTGTGGCCCGAGCTGCTCTCCGGCAAAGTCCGGATGACTCCGCGGACGGTGGCACGGGCCCTTTTTCGCCTGATCGGCTCTGTCTATCGGTCATGATCCATGGATCTAGGTCAGCGTCCTCATGGTGAGGCCTCCCTGTCCGGTGGCGTGGTGGGGCTGGCTGCCTGCCGGAGGTTGCCTTGGGCTGTCGGCAGACCACTGCTGGTTGGTTCAGGTCGTGGCAGTGATGCCTTGTGGCCGACGGCGCCATTTTTTCCGCTGCCTAATGTCCCATCTATGTGCGCTCCAATCTCGCCGGAGTTGGTTACCCTGGCTAGCTAGCCGGTCATCGGTTTGTGGGAGGTGGGGATCCATATCGGGATAATTCCTTGGTCAGTTCCAGCCGGCCACGATGATGACGATGCTCGTAGGTGTCGACATTCTTGTTGGAGACGCCGATCGGGTCCGCCCTACCTCTTCCCACCTCACTGCTTCTCGGATGAAAACCCTAACTGCGGTGGACGGCAACGACGCTCAAGATGCCATGTCCTTCTGAAGGCATCATTGTGAGAACTTTGTGATGGTGGGCACCATTTGGGTTCGTTGGCATGTGCAGATGGCGTGCCCTTCTTCCTCCAGGAGGCATTTGTTCCGGCAGAAACCCTAGATCTGGGTCTCCCAGATCAGACGATGACGGAGATCATGGTGATGTTTCCCCCCACGAGGGCATTGTTTTGGAGCAGAGGTTCACTGAAGGGGCCAACGGGTGGAGCGGTGTTGCTCCCAGCTTGCCAGGCGGGCAGTTTCCTGAGCCACTGGATAGATGGTGTATATTGATGCGGCCAGGGCACATATTTATACTTGTAGGTGTAGCGACTCTGTTCACCTTGAAGGTGCCTTTGGGTTGATCTTTGTATTTGTTTTGTCAGACTCTGTTGAATAACTTAATAAATATATTGTTGCATGCATCATTTTAATGCAGAGGTCAGGGGTAACCCTCCTTTCAAGAAAAAAACTATAGTGTGTTATAAAACCCAATTATTTGGGTAATTTACTAGAACACCCCCCTCCTCTCTCGCACTTGCGGCATGTGTGTCGAATCTCTGATGATGGTACCATAAGATGGCTCAATGTAAATATAGCTTGTTTATTCGATTTTTGTGGGGCTGGCTACATCTCCTTACAATGTTTGATGATGGTACATGAACACGGTAGCGCAAGATGGTGCATTTTTCGAATAGAGGTTCAAAACCCAGGTCTATGCATCCAAGGATGAACACAACCATCTTTATTAAATCATTCAACAAATCCTGACAAAACAAATACGTGGATCAACAAAAAGCTACATTCCTAATGGCCCATGTCACTACACCTACAAGCTGGATCATACGCCCTCATCTCGCACCAACACACATCATCTAACCAGATGAGACCTCCAAGCCATCCCACGGAGAGCTGAGAGCACCAAACGTGTAGCAAACCCTCGGCATGCAGACTCTATAGAATCTGCTGCTGCCATCGTTCGTCGTCCCATCTTCAGGGTGTCAACACATTGACCATGCTAGGCCCAACTGTTGTTGATGCCATCACGTTGCCAGATAGCACCACCACCCTCCACGCATCCATCCACATGCGTCCATCGCCGATACTCCACTGCGGCATGCTACTGACAACCATCATCGTTGATGTGGTAGATGCAATACTGCACCACCTCTTGGCCCCTCCAGCCAACACCTTGTCCAAAACGGTGACCCTAGGAGGGGAAATGGGACCATAGGCACAGTAATCATCCGATCCGGGAGACCCAAATCTAGGGTTTCCCATCGAGCAACCTGAGTGAGGTGACACAGACTGCAACGATGATAACTTGGCAAGGAAATGATGTTGCCTCGACTATGAAACAACATCAAGGATGCCACCATCGTCTGCCATGACCAAAGTCAACACGATTCTCACCGCTATTCGTGCCACCCCGACTCCACAACTGACTACATCTACCCACAGTCGGCATGATTGGAAACACCGAATTATGTGCGATTAGAAGGAAACATCTCACACATTAGAGAATATGATTACCGTGTATGATACTCCGCACAGTGTTTGCACAATCAAAATCATTGACATTGTGTGAGATAAGCTGCACACAGTTATAGTAGAGAAGATGTGTGCAAAATCATTCTCATTCCACACACTAATGGAGACGCTAGAACTGTGTGTAAGGTAGTGAACATGATTCTAGGCTACAGATGTGCACAAGAGTTGGTATCTCCGCATTCGTGGTTCTGTTGATAACTGTGTGCAATGCACACCAAAAGATCAACTATTTTTAACAGAGCGATGTTACCCGTGCCAGTCCGGCAGACTCGTTTCTCACTGGGAACCGCGTCTAGCAATGGCTAGCGCCCATTCACACCTAATTATGCTGCAGGTTGTGCCCGCGCATGCAGCTATAATATGCCCGCCGCTGACTCTTTTTTCACCTTTAATACACACTATGTGGGTGAAATAGAAAAGAAAAATCATGCATGGTGAGCAAGAAAATGGCAAAACCTTTGTTCTAATTGAGCAACAAGTTGAATGAATGTGTATAAGATATTCTACGACCGAAGCTTCTGAAACTATATGTGTCTCATCTCTCAAAGTTCTGGATTCACTCTTTGAAAAATAAACTAGTTACTGCTAAATGCAAGGAGGAAAATGCAAGTACCAAATAACCACAAAATCTGTCCGCTACTTGGGACCATGCGCTACTGTTAGCTTCGTGGTAAAAAAACTTATAAAGAAGAATGAAATAGAACCATGCATCACTAGTGAACATGCATGATGTCCAAGAAAACAACAAAAACTGGTATTCCAAATTGGTACAAGTTGAACGAATGTGTAGAAGAAATGCTACGACACGATCAGATCATTGGTTTCTTCCGCGCAGAAGAACTTCAAAGGTGAAATATAAAATCAAAGTCATCATTGGTCCCAATGGTTTATCGCCACATGTCTTGATTAGTTTCCAAGAAAAAATACTTACTGGACTTGCCTGATCCCTGGGAATTAACTTTCTCTCAAGTTTATCATATGCCCCTGAGTCTACCTAAGTTTGGGTCTTGGTGTGCACTTGCCGCATCTGATGGCATGTCAACGCATTTTCTGTATACATGCAATCATTTCCCTTTGTGCATGGTTGAACGATTCAATGCTTCAAACAGAGATGAGCAGATATATATCATGAAAAATGGAGAAGATGTACTAATTAATTGCAAGAATAGAATAATCAAGTACAAAAACTGCAACAATAGTCCAGTACTCTGCCTGGCCTTTAGTTGCTCTATCAGAAGTTGGTTAGCCTTCACATTTTCATCAACCGAAAAGACTGTGTAGCATTGTTGAGGTGGCTGGCTGCGAGATTAATGAGTTGGATAGTTCCCTCGGTTGGTGAGTATCATGTGTTACAGGAGCAGGTGCTGCCGTGTTATGAGCTCCTGTAAGCCGTTGGATCTTGTGGGCAGAGGTCCTGCAACTTTACAACAAATCCCTCAAAGAATCTGAGATGTACGTGCAAGTACAGGAGCTCGGCCCATGACCCTTGGATCACAAATCCAACGGCTCACGGGAACCTATATACGGGAGCACATGGACGAATCTAAAAAATAATTCCTATGGTGTTAGTCTTATATGCATGGTGTCATCTATGCAAAATAAAAAAGTGATTAGTGCAAAATTAATGAAGATATTTTGGAAACCATTGGTGTCAATTGGCACCATTGCCTACATGAGAGCTACACCCCTGCGGGAGCACCTAAGCTCCCGTACCACCTGATATTTTCCCCTCTCTCGGTTTAGCATGTTCATGGAACTCCATTGTTTAGGGAGTTTTCCTATACCCCCGCATGTGGCATGTTTATCGAGTCTGTCATGATGGTACCATTATGTCACACCGTGAAGACATGAAATCCATCCAGTATGGCCGTTCCAAATGTAGTCAATTTAGCTCTATTTTGTCATGTGGCCACAATTACCGATATAACTAGTATAGTGTGTCATAAAACCCCATTGTTTGGGGGAGTTTTTGTGGACCCTATCAATATCGGAACTTAGATTGTGGATACGAGTAAAGAAATGTATGCTTAGATGTTTAGTGGAGTGCCGAAATTTCAGGCAAAAGCCTGGTCTGAATACATTTGGGCCCGCACTTTATTTTCAATAAAGGGCAATTTTATTAACTCAAAATGTTGCATCAAGCGGATACAAAGCAGGATGAACAACACCGGCCTGTGCATATCTAAGATGCACGCAGCCAAACACCAACACTCTGCCTAGAAAAGATAAAAAGGGATACATGAGCAATAGTAAAGTCATATAGGACCGACACTACCTATGTATAAGGAGGCAGTCGGCCGATCTGGAGATTAAGCTTTCCCTAACTTGGAATAGTATTCATTTGGAAGAAGGTATCATGGCATTCCTTGTCAAAGAAAAGGGCCATCTAGGTCTCTTAGTTGTGTCTCCGTCGTAGGGTAAATGTTGCTCAATTAAAGAGACATTTCAGTGAGATTGCACCCAGCGATTGAGCAGGTTGGTGAAAAGGTAGACATGATATTGTTCTTATGGTTGTGGGAGTGGAATTCAACCCCTTTCTCTTCCAAGCAAGAAGTTTACTTATAAGAAGACAATGTGAGGCTGCGGCATGGAAGTACTTGGTGTTCACAGCCCCTCAAGGGCTACCCTAATTTTGCCACCCTATTTTGAGAAAGCCACCGTTTTATGGATTTCTATTTGCAGGATAGTAATTAAGACTTATGACAATATTTTCTCTGCTAAAGATAGTTGTCTCAGTTCGTTCGTATGATTAGGAGATTTTATTATGTGCTTACAATTGATAGTTACAACTTACAGACTCACTCCGATGGAAAATTTGTATGTGGATGTGATGCACGCATACAAAAAATCTGAAAGAGTATAGTGTGTGCATTGCACAAATGCGCTATCTATAAAGCGGGGCGAAAGCCTGTTTCGAGGAGGAGTCTAGGAAGTAATTTGGAAGGAGCAATTCCAAATAGTGTGTTGTAGTGTTAGCCAATAAGTAATAATGATGAAGCAATTCCAATTAGTGTGTTGTAGTTGCACAAATTTTCTTAATAATTACAATATTATTGCCAGGCACCTAGTTGAATCCATGAATCACGAGTAGTGGTACAAACTGTGTAGGGCATGGGATCTGACCAATGTGCACTCAATCAATCAACCACTATAGCGCCAGGTTTTCCACATGTTTCTTGGGAAACGCTAGGCATCAGACTACTGATGATCTCTTCTCATCAGACCATTCAATTTACCCTCAACGTCCGATCTGTTAGGAAACCCCGCCTCATGATTTGCTGCATTGAAGCCTTAATTGGCTGCTTCGTCATAACTGCTAGTGTGCATGGCACGGTGGTAGTTCCTTTTTTACGGGATGGGCCAGTGGCAGTTCGTTTCCATATATTGCTTCCTAATTGTTTGCTTCCTAATTAAGCTCCCCATAATTATTTTGCTTACAAGATTGATGCATCAATTTGTCCACATGATTTATTTCTCTATTTCACATATTCTATTTTGAGCCAACGCATATTTGCTTCCATCTACTCAATAATATGCTTCAAGTGCGTACAACCAAATTTGTGTCGATCTGATGAAAATGTGTGGATATAAATGTTTATTTTGCTTCCAATCAAGCAACAATTTATTTCCATCGACTCATATATTTGTTACCACTGCAACTTAGTTTTGCTTATATCAGAAAATATATATATATTTGCTTCCACTCAAAAATAAATTGGTTTCCGTTATAGCTATACATTGTTTCCACAAGAAACGAAATTTCGCTTCCAAAGAATAGAGAGTCTGCTTTCATGAAACCAAAATATAATACAACACATATTAATTACATGACAACAAAATATGATACAAAATTCAGGCCTAATATATCTCGGAAGCGTGGGTATTGTCTTGGGCTGCAGCATCGCGATAAGGACCGAGATCTCAGTGACCTTTGTTGCTTCCACCACCTCTGTTGCCTTCACCACCTCCACCACCACCTCTGTTGCCTTCATATCGGCAGTGTCGACGTCATGGGGAGAGGGCACTACCAGGGGATTGAAAAGCAATGATGCATGGTCGGAATTGTGTGGCACAAAACATTTGTATAACAGAAACACATGAGAAAATATGACACATTTTGATATATCACTACATAGATGCTAGGCAGTGGAGGAGTAGAATATTGAGATAAAGAAAAAAGAGTCATTACTAGAAAACATAAAAGTAGGATGCATAGCTTACAAGAAGGAATATCTTGATATATCACAACACACATGATAGGTAGTGGAACCATAGAAAATTGATACGGAGAATACCAATCATTGCTATAGAGGCATATGCAAAATATAAAGGTAGAAATCATGGCTTATATGAAGCAATGATTTGATCTATCAAAACATTCATGATACACTGTGGAAGCATGAATGTAGCACAAAGGCAATGTTTACATACGTGTGCTCAAATGTGAATAATTTTTTAAAAAATGACAAGCTGGAACTATGCGAACAAACTACATGGAATGATGACACATGTGAAAACGAGGATATAACACAAAAGTTATAAAATAAGAAGCTGGAAATACAAAAGCAATCTGCATAAACCGAAGAAGCACTTGAAGTATGATTTGAAAGCTCACAGGAAGCATGAAAATATGCTATATAAATATGATTTTTCTTAATTGGAAATATAGAACATTGAAAATGAAAATAAACAAAGATTTGGCAAATGTTGGGATGCATGTTTGGTCTCAACAACATACATATTTCATTGAATTTTGTTTACCTATGGAAGCAAACTCTGACGCCAAGAAGCATGTGTGTTACAATTTAAAATTTCCATGAGTAAGAAGTATGGAAAGAGGGTGTTGCAAGATGCTTGCCAATAAGTAGAGCCACTATATACAAGAGCTTAGATGGAAACATATAACAACGAACATTGAAGCAGGCTAATACTTTTGGTAACAAGGGGATGGATGTTTTGTGTCACCAACATACATATGCTTATATTGTTTTTACAACCTATGGAAGCAGATTGTATAATGGAAGCACGGACATAGGCTTCTTGTCCATAATATATGTGAAATTAGGAAGGAAGAATTGGTTATTGATTAAGTAAAAACAAGATGACTGCATACACGTAGGAAGCATGGAGACGAGGCAAAGCTTGACACGGCAAAAAAAAAAAACAATCTATACGGACTGAAAATGAAAAAGCACAACACGTATGTAGCATGTCGGTTGGACCAGCGATGAATTGTCGTTTTGTTGTTGTGAAGATTGGATGCGCAGGCAGACACCGGCAACATCTGACCTCCTCTGCAGCGTTGTGAGGCTCCCGGTCACTTTGGTGCACCGTTATTGAAGGCCTACACAGATGTCTAGGTTAGCATAGGCGCTGCAGCGAGATAGGGACGGAGGAGCGAAATCATGACCAGATCGAAGAGGTGCTCACCGTTAGGGCCACCATGGTCGCCTTTAGGACAGGACGTCGACGCTGCGCTCCAGGCTCCAACACGATGGGCTGCGCTACAGCGGTAGGAGGGATCACTGAGCAAGGCGAAAACAGTGGTGGAGCGACCAAGCGATTAATTATGATTCCGTTTTGATTTCCCTAACCATGAGTGCATGATTAACGGGTTGGTGGGCAGTGCTGTCCTAGATTAATGGGTGCATGGCTTGGAGAGAGGGAGGTTCTTGACCATACGATGGAAAGGAATCAGTGGTATAAGATTGGTCTGACGAAGAAAATAAATCAGACCTCTGGTGGAAAGTGTTTCCCATGCTTCTTTCGTTATTGCATATATATACGAGTTGTGCAATGATTGAAAGCATTTGATTGATCCTCTTGCATGTTGTATATGAAATAGAGGAGCAACGGGAAGAAATTATATGTACTCCAGAAGACGAAGCCAGGTGAAATCCATTTGTAGCCATAGCCAGTAGGCCAACTGCCTGATCGTCATGTTTAGATTGCACCATTTATCGATAAACTCAATTTATATGAACACTTTAGTCCACAAATTTAGAAGTTGCACGTTTGGGGCCATAAACTCTTTTAAGTGATACATTTCGTCCAAAAACAATTGCTAAATTGGTAATAAGCCGATATGGCATCCACATGTGTGGAGATAGAGGACTGAGGTTGAGGGGGGTGTTTCTGCATGAGGTTTCTAAAAAATACTTCAGGGTAACTTGTGTCCAGCAGCTCGCCACCATCTGCCGCCTCGCTGGTGGTGCCCATTGCCCAGAAAACATGTGTCGCCGCCTATTGTCGTAGGGGTTGTTAACGTAAATATCTCCAATATCTAGTATATGATCCCATGTGTATCATAACCTGATCGTATAGAGATTGTAGGGATTCTAGGATCCTTTAGATTGATCTCATTCAGCATATGATCCCGTGTTATACGGATGGGATGCTCCGATACCATATTGAATTCATGCTCTAGCTAACTCATCCAAATGGCCAAACTCATGGAGAGAGGTGGGCCATATATTTCAACAGGGGTCACCGGCTATCCAGCACACTGGATCGATCGCGGATGCCGACGACGGCAGCGTTGGCAACGCGTGCCAACTCGTATTTGTCTAGAGTCAAACGAGGTGTCCATCATCGCCCCATGCTCGTCACAAGTGCCTGTTGTGGTAGATCGGATCAGAGAGGGATTTGATGACGGCCTACTCGTCTTGCTCCGCCACAGTTGCTCCCAGGATGAGCTCATGTTGAGCTAAAGCATCCCCCACAAGCTACATAGCATATAAGAATGATCTTATGCTGCTTATTTACGAGAAAATACTGTCTATTTATCAGATGGGTTTTCCAAACAAATTCGGAATTTGAGATTTTTGCTGAGGTTCTCCTTAGATACTCCTTATTTTCCACCAGAAGCCATCAATATCCTTTCCGGACTAACATGCAACATGAGTTCAGAGTTTATTTACTATATGGTGTTCTATCAACACAATATCTGAAATACTAATGGGTGGGTCTAATATGGGCACTAACCTTCAGCTCCAGAAATCCTTATGAGATATACCTCATCTAGAACGGGTGCTTGAAAGAGCTGTCCTGTTGACTGTTCGATTCAGTGAAGGATACATTCATCATTAGCCTCATGCCCGCTGTGCTAAATATGTTCATGAATAAGTTTCTCGTCGCGGTCAAAATACTACTTCCGCCTGACATGCACTAGTCGAGAAGCGTGATCTGGTCTTCAGCATATAAGCCGCAATCACTGGGCTGGCTGACTTCATAGTCGATTAGATTGACGCGTGCTTGAAAACACATTACGTTGTCCGTAGTATTCTGTGAAAACTCAAATGCCGTTAGTTTTGGAAATTTAGACCTTAGCTGAGTAGTTGTAGTGTTTTGTTTAGCAATTAACTCAGTCAGTGTCTTCGTATCTGATGTGAATACATTTTGTTAACAAATACTCCTTCAAATTGCCACCGCCTCTGACAGCACCTCTTAATAGATAAGGTTGTGTGGGACCAAATCGGCCAGTCGGAACACGATCTTCCATTAATGATTACAGAACGATCTGCATGTCCTGTCCTCCGGAAGTCCATGTGGGCAACATAAGAAGTAATGCCATCATATGTGGATGTGGTTGATGCACGCATAAAATAAGAGCACTGTATATGCACTGTGCTAACAAAAAAAAAAAAAGAGAGACGGCGAAGCAAATCGATCCAGATGCGCTGGATAGCTCAACAAATATTTTAGGTACCATCATTCATGAGCAGTAGTACAGGCTGTATAGGGCATTGATCCACCATGCCTTCAACACGTTCCTAATGTATAAAATACTCCCTCCATTCCCTTATAGATATTCCCTTATAGATGGCCACTATCAAAAATACATTTTACATCAATACAAGGCCATCAACAGTAATCGAGGTAAAAATTAATGATGTTTCCTCGTACTAGCAACTTTTCAATACTTATATGCGTGTAGTCATAATGACACTCCGCCACTTCCTTCCCATTCATCGTTGCATGCTTGTGGAGTATTAATGATCCCGGTTAACGAAAAGAAAAATGTTGACTTCCAAAGGAGTCATTAAATTTTATCTTGGTACCTATAATATGAGTTTGTGGCCTTGTATAAGAGAATGGAGGGAGTACTGAAGATGAAATGTTAATGACTTGCAACATTTTTTTTGCAAAATAAAATGTCTCGTAATACATGATATGTGTGGTGACAGGATAATGTTTGGTAGTGCTTTGCATTTCTCATAGCAAAGTTATCTAGCACCTTGATTAAGATGCAAATGAATTTAATTGACCAATATTTGCTTGACGGAAAATAAGATTGTTAATCAAAGTTTGTGAAAATATATGAAAGACAGCTTGAATAAACAATTATCTTGTTGAAATTGGTTCCTTACGGTGCTCAAATAGTTTTGTTTATGTGAATTGTGTATTTTCTGATCAAGATTTCGACAAAAGAAAGCGCATCTTTAGTTGACGCGGAGATCAAGTCAGCTACTGTTTAGTCAACATAATGAGAGAGCAAACAAACAGAGTTGAAAAAATAGCCCCAGCGTCGTCCGGACGGGCGACACAGGTGGCGATTTCTTCATCCTCCCAACACACTCGTCATCTCCAATTTCATCCTCTGCCGACAGAGGAATCCGCCAGAAGATCAAGCAATAATCAAAAGCTGATGATTGAAACAATAGTAGTACAAGAGAAAGAAAAGAAAAGAAAAAGTCACGCACCGTGTCTTCCGTGCCGCCAATGCCACCCCACATGATGTCTGAAGAGTGCCGACGAGGCCCGCGACACCGATTTGCCGCTACAGATCGACACCTAGTCTGAACAATTCGTTTTAGTCACAACATATCTCGTCGTGGTTCCATCGGCAACCCAACGTGCATGTATGATCTTCCTTCCCGTTTTCATCACGTGTGCCATTATGTAGATAAGTATGGCTTTCACAGACTAGCTAGTTGCTTGACTCGTCGCGCACATCAGAGTCATAGTGGTTCACTGAAAATCAACAGGGAAGATAATAACGGCTATATCACCGAGAGCGTGAATTTGGCATAAGTGTTCCACAGAGTCTGGTATTTTTTAAAATACAAATAACATATTTGAAATTACACTCAAAATTACAAAAGAAATCAAAATTATTTCCACGAATGTGTGTGTGTGTGTGTGTGTGTGTGTGTGTGTGTGTGTGTGTGTGTGTGTGTGTGTGTGCCCGTGAGCGCACGGGCGAGACTCTGTGTGTTTTATATATCTGTTAAAGTTTATTCAGTAATAGTTCATGTAGAATTGAAAAAAACATGGCTCAAAATTGCTATAAGTAAGTACGTTTTGATCCATGTATTTGTATATTTTGTTTACAGCATACATAAAAGAATATAAATGGAAATTTATATGAGCAGTATATCCAGGCACACATATGCGCATAATTAATGGTACACATGGTAGATATAAAGTGGAAGCCGCTCAGATAAATCCATGATTTATCATCACTAGCAAAAGTGCTAGTGCGTTGTAACAGGAGAGAAAAAAAAAATCATAACCTCCAATGGTCATGACCAGATTTTGCTGCATCACCGAGATATACTATGACTCTCAATGTCGTGAAATCATGAATATGTTTTTAAATCATGATTGTTTTTGAAACTCGGGCACATATTAAAAATCGTGAACATTTTTAAAAATCATGAATATTTTACATTTTTTGAAAATTTTGTAAAATCAAGGTCTTATTTTTAATTCATGAATAGTTTATACTATTTACAAACATCTTCTTGCATGTGCAAAAATTTATAAAATCAAAGAACATTTTTTTGGAAATTGGTGGAACAAATTTTGAAATCTACGAACATTTTTTTGATTTATCGAGCATTTTTTTGATTTAGACAACATTTTTAGAAATGCACGATCATTTTTTTGAATGAGTGAACATTTTATGGATGAATAAACTACTTTCTAAGTCACGAACAGTTTCCAAATTTTTAGGATACTTTTCCATTCATGAACATTTTTTAAATTGGGAAATTTTGTTCAATTTCACTAACATTTTTTAATACATGACTTTTTAAAATATAACATTTTTTGATTTCATGAACATTCCAATTCCTAATTTTTTTTGAATAACCACACATGTTTTTACAAAATCGCAAACATTTTTTGAATCCACAAAGATTTTATGATTCATTAAACATTTTAATTCGAAATTCTCATTTTTTATATTTTTTTGGATTTTTAAGTTCTAAATTATTTAAAGAAAAAAGAAAATAAAAATAGAAAAACGAAATTTAAAAAACAGGCTGCCCAGACATGGGCTAGCACAAACAGGCGCGTTGCGTCTTCTCGTAGCGCGCAGAATGCAGTATAGAAGGTCACTACTACATGGGCCGGCCCAGGCGGGGAATTTCCCATGTGAAACTTTTTTTTATCAGTTATAGATGGTATTGGTGGGTAATATTTGCAACTTTGATGGCAATTTTCGTGACGTATCGTCAGAAACAATAGCCAATTTATTATTATTATTAGGTATAGATATAGATATACCTTACGAACTGCAGGGCAACGGTTTACCACTAAACGTGCGTGCGCGTGAAGGAGCGACGAAATGTTACCAGTCCAAGTCCAAAGATCGAATCCGGGTGAAGGTTGCACCAGAGCAAGTCTTGTCAGTTGGATGACCATGCAGCTCAACGCAACAAAGTTCTTTTATTCATATACATGTGCGCCTTTACAATGCAACGCACGGCCTTAGCTAATAACTAGCTTGAAGACATGTGCCACTTACGATCCACACACACTTGTCGTGCCATCCCACGACTTGAGGATCAAGGCGTCACACATTATCACACACATATGCTAAAGTGCCATGCAAAGCACTTTGCAAGTTTATTTGTTCTAGCAAGCAGGTGCTACAAGTACTACGTCACGTATGGTACACAGTCCACCCTCCAGTGGAGAGGTGGCCGGCCGAGGAGAGTGCATCAACCAACCATTCATGGAGTAATGTAGAACCCAATCGCGTCCAGGAAGGCACCAGCGCGTCCGAAGAAGCCGACGATCTTACCAGCGTCAAGCACCGGGACATGGAATGGAGTCCTGTTAGCTGAGCGTATGGCCTGGTAACCCCCTTGGAGGTGACAATTTTAAGGGACGTGATGATGTCGTCGGTCCCAAATTTACCCACTGTCCTGGAGATTTCTGTCATATAGTTGGTAGCGTCTAGATTAGTCTGCAAGAGATGGCAATCATAAGGTCATGTAGGTAAGAGGTAGGTATATGAGTTCATGTAGGAGAACTAGTAACCCTAGCCGTTGGATTGGATCTATCTAGAATGCCCGACCAGCTCAAACAATAATCAAAACCGACGATCGAAACAGTATAGCACAAGACAAAAAAATATTAAAAAACAAATATTTCACGCACCGTATCTTCCGTGCCGCCAGTGCCACCCCACTTGATGCCCGAAGAGTGTTGAGCGTCATCGGTGCCCATATAGGTGAATGCAATAGCGTCAATGATAGCTCTGCTACTGACGGTCACACTGACCATACGGGTGGGCTTTGGCTGGACATCCCGCTCGCTGCCACCATTCCCACCCCATGGCCCAATCTTCACAGGCCTGCTCTGAATTAAGTAAGGAGCATACCATTAATTTACTCCAAAATTTAGGATTTTGATACCAATCCCTTCAAAATACTATCGAATTCCTCCATTCTTTTGAAGAATATGAATAAATAAGGACTACATGATTGGCTCGAACACGTACCATTTTGGCTCTAGCTTTATCAAACCCACCCAAAGCAGCAACCTATGTACGGGTGTAGAAGAGTGACTTGGTTTGCAGGATGTCTTCGTTGTGCAATAGAGAGCCACCTATATATAGCGGTGCACCCCGGCTCCTCAGAGTTGATAAGAACAAAGGTAGTACTGCTATTGCAAGCCAAGAGTAACTTGTACACACTATTCTTGCCTAAGATTGCATGCCTAAAACTTGAACGCATTTAGTTATGGGCCAATTTTACTGAGACCTCATGACCATTGTTGTAAATTACATATTGTTTTACTATCTTGAAGCGGCCATAAAATTGTGGCCAGTGATGGGTCCATGTGAACGCCGATAACGATTTTCAAGTCTTATGGACCCATGATTAATCCCATTTGACTTAGCTTCTGAATATACTCTCTATTCACCAATGTCTCCATGGAATACTTCAGAACTTCAACCCAATGAACAATCTGATGGTCAAAACTCTCAACAAGCTGATTGATATATAGTCTATAACTCCTCAGTGTGATACTTGGATCTATTGCTCTGTTATAGCATTCAAATGATGTTATGATTTGGCAATGGAATCTTTTTTTTCGTGTTATTTGGCAATGGAATCTAACTTGTCTCCATGCACGTGAAGGTGAATGCACTGCTATATTAGTTAACGGAATATTGAAAGAATCTTTTATATTGGTTGTCAGGAACTCCAATAGTGTTTGACAATCCACAGTTTGTGTATATGTCTCCTTACTTTTCCAATTTCTACCTGAAGCCTCAAGTAATTATTGTTGCTTTTGTGACGACATGGTGGTTTTAGGCAACACATGACCGGAAGATGCTTCCTGACATACATCAGTGTCTCCCTCTTGTTTGCCTTTTTTAGGAGAGGCTCATGTTTTCCTTAATTAATGGTTGCCTATAATCTATATTTGTTGCTGCTGTACCAAAGATGCTAGTTTAATATGCCATCGTTGAAGGAAATATGCCCTAAATGCAATAATAAAGTTGTTATTTTATATTTCCTTATTCATGATACATGTTTATTATTCATTCTAGAATTGTATTAACCGGAAACTTGATACATGTGTGAATACATAGACAAAACTATTTGTCCATAGTATGCCTCTACTGGACTAGCTTGTTGATCAAAGATGGTTAAGTTTCGTAGCCATGGACATGAGATGTCATTTGATAATAGGATCACATCATTAGTGGAATGATGTGATGGACAAGACCCATCCGTTAGCTTATCAAAATGATCGTTCAGTTTTATTGCTACTGCTTTCTTCTTGTCAATTATATATTCCTCGGACTACAAGATTATGCAACTCCCAGACACCAGAGGAATGCCTTGTGTGCTATCAAACGTCACAATGTAACTGGGTGATTATAAAGATGCTCTACAAGTATCTCGGAAGGTGTTTGTTGGGTTGGCATAGATCGAGATTAGAATTTGTCACTCCGAGTATCGGAGAGGTATCTCTGGGCCCTCTCGGTAATGCACATCATATGAAGCCTTGCAAGAAATGTGACAAATGAGTTAGTTACAGGATGACACTACTAGGGAAAACCTTAGACACAGAAATTTAGCAACATCGCGGGTCAAAAAAGCGCGCTAGTGCTATATAGCAATAGCGATTGAAGAAAAACCGCGCTACAGATACAACCTTAGCAGTAGCGCGTGTAGTTGTAAAAGCCCTACTACTAATATTCCCATTGGCAGAATGATAGGCTACGCATAGCAGTAGCGGGCTTGGAAGAAACGCGCTACTGCTAGGGCATAATTAGCCGCGCCTTTCCTAAGAAGAGCGCTACTACTAACGGAAATAAAATAAGATGAAAAACAAATAGAAAAGTAAATGAAAATGAAAGAAATAGAAAAAGGAGTAAGGAAAAAATAAAATGTAAAGCAAAATAAACGAAAAAGCGAAAAAACGGAGGAAGGCATAGCAGCAGCGTGTGTTTGTAAGAGGCTCTATAGGTAATGTAGCTGCAGCGCGTGTCCTAGACCCCCGCTATAGAAACAGAAAAGGAAATTAAAAAATGGAAGAAATTTACATAGCTATAGTAGCAGCGCGTTTTGCAAAAACCGCTATAGCTATCTTAGCTACAGCGCGTTTTGCGAAACGCGCTACCGCTAAGTTTGACTTAACCAAAAAACCGTTTCCCCCCGGCCACCACTTCTCCCCCAAATCCCTCAACCCACCCCGCGCGCCGCCATCTCCCCGATTCACCGTCGCCCCACTTCGCCGCCGACGTCGACGCCACCAGAGCCGTGCGCCGTTGACGACACCGGAGCCGCCCCCAACGCCACGGACCCGTGCGGCCTCGTCAACGCCACCGAAGCCGCCGTCGACGCCACCGGATCCTTCCTCGCCACAACTGCCTTCCTCGCCGTCACCGGAGACGCCCCTGCCTCCCTCGCCGTCACCGGAGACGCCCCTGCCTCCCTCGCTACCACTGCCTCCGTCGCCACCACCGGAGCCATCATCTATAATCCCCCACCCCTCCTCTCTCTCTCATGCATAGGTTAGCCAGTTTAATTAGGTTAATTATCTAGGTTAGGGAAAAAATTAGTTCGGGCTTTGACAGGGAAGTAGTTAGGTTAACTAGTTTAATTAGGTTAATTATCTAGGCTAGTGCAAAAACTTAGTTAGGGCTTTGACAGAGAACTAGTCAGGTTAACTAGTTTAATTAGGTTAATTATCCAGGTTAATTAGTGCACTACGAAACGAGTAAAGAGACTTTCCGGTAACAAGATTGAACTAGGTATGAAGATACCGATGATCGAATCTTAGGCAAGTAACATACCGATGACAAAGGGAATAACTATATTGACATTGCGGTTTGACCGATAAAGATATTCGTAGAATATGTGGGAACCAATATGAGCATGCAGGTTCCGCTATTGGTTATTGACCGAAGAGGTGTCCCGGTCATGTCTACATTGTTCTCGAACCTGTAGGGTCCGCACGCTTAACGATCGATGACGATTGGTATTATATGAGTTATGTGTTTTGGTGACCGAAGGTTGTTCAGAGTCCCGTATGAGATCACATACATGATGAGGAGTCGTTAAATGCTTGAGAGGTAAAGATTGATATATTGGAAGGTTACATTTGGACACCAAAATGGTTTCAGGAAGTTCCGGATGTTTTTCAAAGTACAGGGAGGTTACCGGAACCCTCCGGGGAAGAAATGGGCCAACATGGGTAATAGGGGAGAGAGAGGAAAGCTCACAAGGGGTGGCGCCCCGCCGATAGGCTGTCCGAATTGGACAAGTGGAAGGGGGCGCGGCCCCCCTTTCCTTTCCCCCTCTCCCTCTACTTCCCTCTTGCCACCTCCATGAGAAGGAAAAAAGGGGGGGGGGGGGCGAATCCTACTATGAGTGCAGTCCTAGTAGGAATCCCCCCCTTGGTGGCCGGCCTCCTCCTCTCCACCTTTATATATGGGGACGGGGGGCACCCCCAAAGGCACAACAATTGTTTAGCCGTGTGTGGTGGCCCCTCCACCATTTACTCCTCCGGTCATATCGTTGTAATGCTTAGGCGAAGCCCTGCGCGGATCACTTCACTAACACCGTCATCATGCCGTCGTGCTGATGGAACTCATTGACTCCATCGACACTCTGATGGATCAAGAGTTCGAGGGACATCATCGAGCTGAACGTGTGCAGAACTCGGAGGTGCCGTACATTTGGTAGTTGATCAGTTGATTCGAGAAGACGTTCGACTACATTTATCATGAACTTAGTCCTGATAGTTTTTTACATATCTCTGTTGTAGATCTATGGCCCGTGCTATCGTTCCTCTGAATTTTAATGTGTTCCTAGAGAAAGCTAAGTTGGTATATGATGGCAGCAACTACATGAACTGGGTCCTTAACTTGAGGATTATCCTCATTGCTGCTCAGAAGAATTGCGTCCTTGATGCACCGCTAGGTGTACCACCTGCTCCAGCAACTTCAGACATTGTGAATGCCTGGCAGTCACGTGTTGATGACTACTCGTTAGTTCAGTGTGCCATGCTTTACGGCTTTGAATCGGGACTTCAAAGACGTTTTGAAAGTCATGGAGCATATGAGATGTTCCAAGAGTTGAAGCTGATATTTCAAGCAAATGCCCGAGTTGGGAGATATGAAGTCTCCAACAAGTTCTATAGCTGCAAGATGGAGGAAAACATTTCTGTTAGTGAGCACATACTTAGAATGTCTGGGTACCATAATCACTTGACTCAGCTGGGAGTTAATCTTCCAGATGATTGTGTCATTAGCAGAGTTCTTCAATCACTGCCACCAAGCTACAAAGGCTTCGTGATGAACTAAAATATGCAAGGGATGGAAAACACTATTCCCGAGCTCTTCACGATGCTAAAAGCCGCGGAGGTAGAAATCAAGAAGGAGCATCAAAGTGTTGATGGTTAACAAGATCACTAGTTTCAAGAAAAAGGGCAAGGGTAAAGAGAAGGGGAACTTCAAGAAGACTGACAAGAAAGTTGTCACTCCCACTAGTAGAAAAAGGACCTATAGTCCTGGTTCGTAAGGGCCATTAGTCCCGGTTTTTGAACCGGGACTAAAGTGTTGGTACTAATGCCGTAAACCTTTAGTCCCGGTTCTTGCACAAAAAACCAGGACAGATGGGCCTCCACGTGGCCGGCGTGGCGAGCCCAGGCAGGAGGCCCTTTGGTCCCAGTTGGTGGCACCAACTGGGACCAATAGGCATCCACGCGTCAATTTAGGTGTTTCATATATTGTGTTAGCTATAGCTAGCTAATTAATAGAGAGAAGTGTCCTCTTTTATCTCCGTGCTTGGTTGATGCTACGTACTATACGTATAGAGAGGACTAGACACGCTAGCTAGTAAGCAAATGAAGGAAACCGAAGATCGTCATGAACATATGCATATAGAGAGAAGTGATATCGACCACCTCTCCTTCTCTGAGAGATTGGTCGACCAACAAGTTCTCGTATATCTATCCGGTGCTACGTACTGGCTACATATATACAATATAATTATCTCTTACAATATAATCTCCTAATTTCAAATGAACTCAGGGTCCACATGGTATTCTCCGTCTTTACGATTACGTGGTCAAGAAAGGATGCCGCGAATTCCTCTTGAATTCCTCGCATACGATCTGGTGGTAGGAGTTCATCCCTCATTCGAAATATCTAATTTGAAGAAGGGGGTCAATACATATATATGAATAAATGAAACTGAACACACATGATGGTAATAAAATAAAATTGTGAATATTATTATTTACGCACTTCATATTGTTTGTCAGAGTAGCCCCGCTCACAGGTCGTGTGGCGGATGGACTCGCAAATATAGTATCCACAGTAATCATTCCCTTGTTCCTGCCACAACCACTTTACAAGAAATAGAGGTCAATCAAACTGATAATTAGCAAGCATGCTAAATTATATTGATGAAACTAGCGCTTGAATCACTAGGAGATGCGTGGAACATGCTACTATAGTGCTTACTTTCGGGTGTCTAAATTGCAGCTTTTTCGGCAGTCCCGGAGTTTTTGAGGTGAATTTTTTCGAAAACCTGCCAACAGACAAAGAAAACAATTACTTGATATCAGGAAATGAACAAAGTTGCCAATATGGTGCGATAATGATCAATTTAACTTACTTCTCTAGAATTTCAGTCATGTCCGCATACTCCTTGGGATCTTTTCGTCTCGAGTCTAAGACGGTTACTAGACCCTGCTCAAGCTTAATCTCTAGGAGAATATAGTGGAAGCTGCGCAAGCATGCATAACTCAAAAATTACATTACTACTATAACCTCGACTAATAAGGGAAACCGAATATGCAGAAGATAGTAACACTCACTTGAATTCGTAAGGGAAGAGTATTATAGCTTTCTTTTGATTTAATACAAATGATTTCAGTAGCTTGGCCTCGGTTTCTTTTGCTTGAGATTTAACCATATATGCATCTATGAGATTTGTGTTAATGAACCCAATATCACCGATTTGTCGTTTCTTCAATTCGGCGATCTTCAATCTGCATAATATAGTGAGGATAATTAAAAATACATGCAATGAAAGAGCTGACCTATATATAGAGACTTAATGACAGAAGTAGTAGTGTGTACTTACAGGCAGTAGCAAGTGATCATTAATTTATCGAGGGCCTTTAGATTGAAAAACGCGAAGAACTCCTCAAATGGAACATTCAACGGTTCAAGTCCAACGAGGTCATGCTCCTCTCTGACCATCAGCGTCAAAATATTGGTCCCTTCCAACAAGCTCCCACCTCCTCTCTCGCTCACCTTGCTTCTTCCTCACTACTCCACCCCAGTTCTCTCTTTCTTCTACCTCTCTTTCTCTCTCTTTATTGCTTCTAACTAACTACACCACCTCCATTAATGCAACTCCTTTCTCTTTTTCCTCCCCCTCCACTAGTTAGAGTCATCTCCTTCTCCAACTAGCTAGTAGATCTACCCATTTAATGAAGTGGCATATGTACCTCCCTAACTAGATCTAGCCACTTTTGATCATTGCCTAGCTAGGTGTGTGGCGACACCGATCGACGCATCATTATCACAGTGCTCGATCTCGAGATATGTGAATAAAAATTTGTGCTTTTGCAAGAATGGAAATATGTGTATGTGTGCAATATGACATAATCGGGCGATAGGATGGAAATTGTGTTTGCGGCACGAGTTGCCGCCGAATTGTGCTTGAGTTGCCTATGTTTTGCCGAAATGTCAATTTATTTTCGTTTCGGTGATTTCGGGTAAACTCTATATGTCCTATTTTTAGGGAAGGTCATGCCAAATTTTTGTATGACTTTGATGCATGCATGCATTTTTTGTTGTCAACTTTTTATTATTACAATGCAGGCATTCATGATGGTCAGTGGAACGATGGTGGAAAGGTGGTAGCGGTCGGCGGTGCAGGACATGAATGAAAATAACCAGACACAGATTTTATGGCCGTCGAAGATGCAAAGGAGGAGTTTGGCTCGACCCCTATCAGGATGGTCGTGTGATGGCGCACCTGCTCATGACTGGTTTGATGGATGGCTATACTTGGTGGATAATTGAAAAAGAAGAAGAAGAAGAAGAAGAAGAAGAAGAAGAAGAAGAAGAAGAAGAAGATGATGATGATGATGAAGAGGACACCAATGGGGCAGCCAATGACGACACGAGTCAAGACGAAGAGATGACCGATAATGGCGGCAGAGAAGGGGCCAGACATGGCAGTGGGGAAGAGGCCTAACATGGCAGCTGAGAAGAGGTTGGACATGGTGGCAGAGAAAACATGGACATGCCTGATGACCCACAAGTATATGGGGTCAATTGTAGCCTTTTCGGTAAGTAAGAGTGTTGAACCCAACGAGGAGCAGAACGAAATGACAAGTGGTTTTCAGCAACGTAATGTTTGCAAGTGCTAAAATTGTAAGTATCTGAGTAGTTTGATAGCAAGATAATTTGTAATGAGCAAGTAATGATAGTAGTAGCAAAAGTGCAGCAAAGTAGCCCAATCCTCTTGAGGCAAAGGACAGGACAAAACAACCTCTTATGATAAGCAAAGTGTTCTTGAGGATACACGAGAATTTCATCTAGTCACTTTCATCATGTTGGCTTAATTCATGTTCGGTACTTTGATAATTTGATATGTGGGTGGACCGGTGCTTAGGTGTTGTTCTTGCTTGAACAATCCTCCTACGGAATAGCGCATAAACTGGGGTTTAAGCTTCTGTCAATCTCGCAACCCACCATCTAATAACTACTCCACAATGCATTCCCTTAGGCCCAAATATGGTGAAGTGTCATGTAGTGGACGCTCACATGACACCACTAAGAGAATGACAACATACATATCATCAAAATATCGAACACATATCAAGTTCACATGATTACTTGCAACATGATTTCTCTCGTGACCTCGATAACGAAACTAACTACTCACACACTACTAGGGAAAAGCCTAGCAGCAGCGCGGGTTTTGGGCCTATCAGTAGCGCGGGCAGGAGCGCTAATGATAAGGCGCTATAGCTAATGCTTAGCAATAGCGCGTCTTGACCCACGCTACTGCTAAATTGACTTAGTAGCAGCGCTTCTTCAGAACATCGCTACTGGTAATTAGTAGTAGCGCTTCTCCTCGCCCGCGCTACTACTATTATTTAGTATTTTATTTCTTTTCTTTTTCATGTTGTATTCATACACCTTTACACAAGTTTTCATACAACAGGAATTTAGAGATTGTTTTTACATCATAATGAGTTATTACATCATGGGGTGAAAGAACCGTGGACTAGTTTCAAGTGGATGTCCATCTACTTGAAACTAATCCGCGGTTCATTCACCCAATGATATAATAATATCATCATCATCATCATATCATTAACAACTTAGCATGAGAATACATCATTGTCATATAACACCTCCTCAAGATCATCGTTTTCATCATTGACATCACATACCACCTCCTCAAGATCACGATTATCAACTCTAACACATTACCACATAATAAACATATTGTACCTCATAGGACCTATTACATTCGATTAAGACCTACTACATTTTCTATGGTAAAATAGCAAAAAACAAGATAGCCCCTGACTCTCCATTATGGAGAATGGAGATTAGCCTGTCTCCAATTCTTGCCTTTCGCTGAATGTTACTTCCAGGAACCTCCTTGCGAATGTCCATACATTTCTTCCATTCTTTGATGATCATGTGTTCACGGGTTTTAGAAATCCGATATGCATAGGTGAGCTCCGTAGATTTACCTGGCAGTATGTTCAGAACTGAGAGGCGACCATGCAGAGACATCAAATGAGGCACACAATCCATCGGGAGTTTCTGTTGAAAAACATAATAATAACTTCGTAGTTAGCAATGATGTACTAGTTTTAGAAGTATGCAAAAGATGCACGGATGTCGTAATAGTAAAAAATGTTACCAGGGTATCTCCAGAGAAGTTATCGTGGTTCAACACATGCACTAGTGGCACGTATTCACCATAATTTGGAGGAGTTCGATAATAGTCATTGTAATTCTCAAGAAGAGTACAAAATGCGATCAGATGATTTTTCTCCTTATACGTTAATTCGGTGCCATCGGTGTAGTGGGTTTTATCTACCATCTTCCACACAGTCTTTGAAGATTCAAAATAAGCTGTCAATGGAAATAAGCTATCAATGAAATAAACAATATTAATTTGTTAATAACTATGTTTGAGAAACTCACATAGCGGTACAATCGGAAGCGTATCAACAAGGACCCAAATGTCCATATTGTCTTCCTCGCTGTCAGGATCACCAAGATCCATGGTGACAATCATACCCTCATAAAAACCATACATTTTGCAAAGTGCTTCCCAATTTTGGCAACCAAAATGGGTTACGCTCTGAGCATTGCACAGATTTACTTCGAAATCCATATCATGATGGGTCCTTAGGTGTATTTTCTTTGTTTCGAAATTTTCATGGTCTTCAAAACCCATCCTCTTCAAGACATAGCGTCTTGCATGGCATGGGCTAAGCTAGTCGAATTGTAAAATATGAAAATTAGACGTTGAAATAGTTGAAGTCATGCTTAATTACGAAAAAAACACTTGTCGTTGTTGCGTACCGTTTCACAATCGAAGGTCTCCTCGAGCTTAATGCTGAAGCGCCGATCTTCGTCCAGCCGAACGAACTTATCGCACATACCTCGATCGTCGTGGCACCTGCTCCCCCGGGAGACCGTCGTCGTCCGAGTACGACATTTCCTACAATCATAATTCAAAGATTAAACTGGTACATATTCTAGCACAAGTCATGCCAGAATTCACAACAAAATCCGGCATGACCTTTGCTAAAAAAGGACATATCGAGCGCCTGAAATTTGCCGGAATGGAAATTAATCAACACTCCAGCAAAACATAGGCCAGTCGGAGATGTAAACTGAACATGAACGGCCACTTGGGCAACCACATATCCTATTTGAGCAACAACACAAGATATACAAGGATATTTGGCTGGTCTCACCTCGATGTCGGAGGGGGTCGGTGACTGGGACGACGGCGGGGATGTCGGAGGGGGTCAGTGACGGGGACGACGGAGTTCACCTGAAACCATATAAGTTATCACTAATACATCCCGAATAATTGCTTAAACTAAAAAATAACAACAAATATGACATGTTCAACTAGTTTTATTAATTCAACTAGTTCTTACTAAATATAAACTTACTATAAATAGAAAAAAACTAGTTCTTTCTAAAAATAAAGTAGTTCAACTAGTTATATTAATTATCTTACTAAAAATAGATTAGTTCATTAATTCAACTAGTTCAACTAGTTTATTAATTTACTTACTAAACTAGTTCAACTACAACTAAAGTAGTTCAACTACCACTACTACTACTAAAAATCTAGTACTAACTAAGCAACATCTAGTACTAGCTAACCCTAAATTAACATCTACTACTACTAAATCTAGTACTAACTAGTGGCAGGGGTGGGGCGACGAGAGGTAGCTAGGGGCGAGGTCGAGGGCGGTGGGAGGAGGCTGCCGGCGGAGGAGGAGGAGGCGGCAGAGAGGAGGAGGAGGCGGCGGAGGAGGAGGGAGGGGCCGCAGCGGAGGGAGGATGTGCGAGGAGGATGGAGGAGGGATCAAGGAGGGAGTACCTCGTCGGCGGACGGACGAAGGCGGCGGCGGCGACGCATGACGACGGTTACGCGGGCGAGAGTGAGAGTGTGAGTGAGAGGGCCGGTCATGCGCGTGGGGATAAGGTAGGGATAGTTGTAGCGCGTTGCCAAAATGCGCTCTAGCTAACCTGAATAGCGATAGCGCTGTTTAGTAAAGTCTTCTCTGCTATAACTAGCGGGGAGGTCATGGCAATCAGAGCAGAGCGCTGTATGTATGTGGACGCGCCATCTTGCTATTTTCCTGTCAGCAGCGCATTTTGGCGACACGCGCTGCTGCTTAATAGCAGTAGCGTGGTATTTTGAAGAGCGCTGCTGGTAAGATTCTGTGTATAGGCTTTTCCCTAGTAGTGACAAATGATAAACATGCTCAAGATCAGAGGGGTATTAAATAGCATAATGTATCAGAACATATAATCTTTCACCAAATAAACCATATAGTAATCAACTACAAGATGTAATCAACACTACTAGTCACCCACAAGCACCAATCTATAGTTTTGACACAAAGATTGAACACACGAGATGAACTAGGTTTTGAGAGGAGTTGGTGCTGTGAAATTGATGAAGATAGCCCTCCCCAAGATGGGAGAGTTGTTGGTGATGATGATGACGATGATCTCCCCCTCCGGGAGGGAAGTTCCCCCGGTGGAATCGCTCCGCCGGCGGGGAAAAGTGCTCCTGCCCAAGTTCCGTCTCAAGGCGGCGGCGCTTCTTCCAAAATGTCCTCCCCTGATTTTTTTATAGGTCAAAATGACTTATACACCAGAAGATGGGCACCGAAGGTGTGCCGAGGATGCTAGCACCCAACAGGGCGCGCCTGGGCCTCCTAGCGTGCCTAGGTGGGTTGTGCCCACCTGGTGACCCGCCTCTGATACTTATTTGCTCCAATATTTATTCAATATTCCATAAAATATCCTCGGGAAGTTTCAGCTCATTTGGAGTTGTGTAGAATAGGTATCTTGACATAGCTTTTTCAGGTCCAGATTTCCAGGTGCCGGAATTCTTCCCCTTGGTGCATACCTTGCATATTATGAGGGAAAAGGCGTTAGAATTACTCCAAAAAGTATTAGTATGAAATAAAACAACATAAATAACAGTAGGAAAACATGATGAAAAATGGACGTATCAACTCCCCCAAGCTTAGACCTCACTTGTCCTCAAGCGAAAACCGAAATCGAAAAACGTGTCCACATGCTTAGAGAGACAGGTGTCGATAAAAACAAAAATACGGACATAGCAACATCATGTGACTTATTATAACAGCAACAAACTTTAATATAAAACTTTTATCATAGACTTCTCATGAACAAGTGACAATTCATCATAGCATCGAAGTATAAATCATAAACTCTATTGGAAACTAAAAAACTATGTTCTCAATCAAATTTGCAACTACAATTTATCATCTTTTCAGGAAGGGTCACGTATCCGAGCCTTTAGGCAAGTCCACATACTCAACCATCATTTAGTCTTCTATGATTGCTAACACTAACTGTGTACACATAAGCAAAATGTTTCAACTGGACACATAGAATGATAGGGGCTTATAGTTTCGCCTCCCAGCACACTCACCTTAAGGGTGATGTCAACAATAATAACTCATGCCACCCATATTCAACTGGACATATGTGCCTAGATCTTTCCTCACCACATGATGCTTGCCAAAGGAGAAAAATAAAAGGAATAGAGAGAAAAACTTTGACTCTTGCATAAAAGTGAATACATGAAAGTAAAAGATAGGCCCTTCGCAGAAGGAAGCAGAGGTTGCCATGCGCTTTTTGTTTGTATGGTCAACCCATTAGTGTAAGAGAACATCACGTTATATTGCCCCTTGTGATGGTAACCTTTATTATGTAGTCTATCGCTTTTATTCTTCACCATCACATGTTCATAAAACGCTCAATTTTCCCTTACACTAAATGATCTCACACTTTTAGAAGCAATTTTATTGCCCTTTTTGCACCGATGACAACTTACTTGAAGGATCTTACTCAATCCTTGGGTAGGTATGGTGGACACTCAAACGAGATTTGGGTTTAAGGGTTTTGGATGCAGAAGTAGTATCTCTACTTAGTGCGGAGTTTTTGGCTAGCAAAGATAGGGGAAAACACCACAAGTTCAAGGATCTATGATAATATAACTTCTATGTGAATATGAACAAACATAAATCATTAGGTTGTCTTCCTTGTCCAACGTCAACAATTTTGGCATATAATATTTTGATGGATGCTCACAATCATAAAAGATTTCCATGATAGTATATTTATATGTGAATCTTCTCTTCCCTTATTAATTCTTTCATGTGTTGCATCATTGACCAATGCTATGTTTGTCAATCTACAATAATGTCATCACTTATCATAAGATTAGCATATGATCTTTTTCTTTTATTTCCTTTATTTTTATTAAAACAAGAAAATAAAGAAGACAAAACTCAAACTAAACTTTATTATATATCTCACACACGATTACAAGGATTGATCACTAAGCAATTTCACAAAAATAAAGGATCGAACTAAGTTTTTATTCATCTAATAGAAAAATATAACCATGTATAAAACTAAGAAAGTAAAGGCAAAAGATCATGGATATGATATGATACTGGAGCACCTCCCCCAAGCTTGGCCAAAGCCAAGGGGAGTGCCCATACCCAATACTCATTTTTCTTTTGGTGGTGAAAGGAGGCGGTGGTGATGAAGTAGTGGGTTTGTCTTTCTTTCTCAACTTACGCTTCAGGACGGATTTCTCATCTTTCAATTCAGAGATCTCCAACTCAAGCTCCAACACCTATTTGCATAAATCTTGCTTATTTTCCTGTAAGATACGAAAAGGGATAAACTGGACCTTAGGCCTCTTTGCTTTATCGGGGAGACTTGACTTCTTAAATTCAACGTGCATGTCTCCATGTTGGGGCAATGGAACTTCATTGTCCTCCGAGCTCGTCTCCTCCTTCCTCTCAGGATCAAAGTCTTCTTCTTCTTTCGAAGTCCAGCCATAGTGCTCCGCATCCCCAAAGACCTTTGGGTTTGCGATATAATCCACAACATAACTCTTAGCTCCGAGTCTTGGGACGACATTTTTCCAGATCTGACAGGAAAACAAAGAGAAAAGAAAATAGGAGATTTCTCCATGATACGGAGGTCAACACGTCCGGGAGGTATATATAGATTTTTTATCTTGGGGAACAAGTTGAACGGAAGAAAAACGGGGTCCGAAAAGTACCCGAGGTGCGCACAACCCACTTGGGTGCGCTGTGCCTAGGCATGCCTGGCGCTCCCTAGTGTATCGTGCCCACCAGGGTCACTTTCTTGGAAGTTTCTTATTTTCCTAATTTTCTAAATATTCCAAAACTGACAAAAAATATTTTTCCAGATTTTTTGGAGTCCATTTACTTACCGTATCACGTACCTCCCTTTTTTCATGATTTTGGAGGGTCCCGGAAGGTTTCCTTTAGGCATTCTTCTGGTGTCAAAGTTTGGGTAATATTGCTTTCAACATTAATGGGCGTACCTGAGCTATAGTGTTTTATTCGTTGCCCATTGACAACCTTTGGGTTAGTCCCTTCGGCATTATTTATTTTGATAGCTCCAGATCGATAGACCTCCTCGATGACATAGGGTCCTGTACCAACCACGATCCCAGTGGACCAAAGTCTCTATGTTTCAGTGTCATCCCTGGACCGGTAATGCTGACACACACAGTACTCGAGGAATTATAATAGAGTTCAATCACACGCTTATTACATCGTGTCCTCATAAGGAGTAATATTACAAATATATCATGGCTGAAGGCCATCTAAACTAAATAACTGTGGAAGTTTCGAAGGTAAATGAGTCCATCAACTCCAACGGCGTAGCTGAGTGCAAGACAACGACCTATCGCACCTTATTCGTCATCTGAGTAGTCTGCAACATGAGACGTTGCAGCCGTGTAGGTCAGCACATTGAATATGCTGGCAGAGTTACACTGTAAAGCAATGAAATGCAAAAAATCTATCTACCACTAGTAGAAAAACACCTATTAGTCCCGGTTCGTAAGGGCCTTTAGTCCCGGTTCATGAACCGGGACTAATGGTTCCTTACTAATACCTCCACCCATTAGTCCCGGTTCAAACACGAACCGGGACAGATGTGCCTCCACGTGGCCGGTCCGCCGAGCCCAGTCAGGGGGGCCTTTAGTCCCGGTTGGTGGCACCAACTGGGACCAAAAGTCCATGTTTTTTTTACAAAAGTGGATGCTTTAGGGGTTTTGGGTGTTATTTTTAGGTTGTTATTAGATAGCTAATAGAGAGAAGTGTCCTCTCTTATATCTTCGTCCTTGGTTTACCAACACTGCTGCTATGTTCGTTTCACCCGCTGATAACAACTCATGCATGCTCGCATCATACATCACCATATATAATAACAAGTCCTACTAATCATGCATCATCATACAAACTTCTACTTGTTATTAATAATAAGTCATACGATCATCATCCTCATAGTCATCGAACCCAACCCTACATAATTGTTCTTAGCACATGATCATCAGTATCAGGTAGGATCTAAGCACCCTTAAGGTAAAATAACATAAAACAATATAGACCCTGACTCTCCATTATGAAGAATGGCGATCATCCTGTCTCCAATTCTTGCCCTTCGCTGCCTTCTGCTTCCAAGAAGCTCCTTATGACTGTCCATACATTTTTTCCATTCTTTGATTGTCATGTCTCCACTTCTTTTAGAAACCCGGTATGGACAGTTGAGATTCGTAGGAAGACCTGGTTGTATGTTCAAAACATGAAGTGTACTGTGTGTATACATCAGATGAGGCACACAATCATTCGGGATTACCTGTTGAAAAACATAGTAATAACTTCGTAGTTAGCAATGATGTACTAGTTTTAGAAGTGTGCAAAAAGATGCACGGATGTCGTAATAGTAAAAAATCTTACCAGGGTATCTCCATGGTAGTTACCGTAGTTCAACACATGCACTAGTGGCACGTATTGACTATAATGTTGAGGAGTTTGATTGTAGATATTGTAATTCGCAAGATCAGTACAAAATGCGACCAGATGATTTTTCTCCTGATAAGTTAATTCGGAGCCTTCGGCGTAGTAGGTTCTGTCTACCATCTTCCGCACATTCTTTGAAGAATGAAAATAAGCTGTCAATGGAAATAAGTTGTCAACTATTTTGAAATAAACAATATAAATTACTTAATAACTATGTTAAGCTCACATGGGGGAAGAATTGGAGGTGTATCCACAAGGACCCAAATCGAAGGTCTCTCTTGCTCGATTGTAGGATCACCAAGATCCATGGTGACAAGCATACCCTCATCGAGACCATACATCTTGCAAAGTGCTTCCCAATTTTTGCAACCAAAATGGGTTACACTCTGAGCATTGTACAGCTTTACTAGAAAATCCACACCATGATGGGTACTTAGGATAATTTTTTTTATTTCGAAACTTTCATGGTCTTCAAAACCCATCCTCTCCAAGACATAGCGTCTTGCAAAGCATGGGATAAGCTAGTCGGATTGGAAAAGATGAAAAATACACGTCAAAATAGTTGAAGTCATGCTTAATTATGAAAACAAAAATATTGTCGTCGTTGTGTACCGTATGAACATCGAAGGTCTCCTCGAGCTTAATGCTGAAGCGCCGATCTTCGTCCAGCTCAATGAACCTGTCGCACATACCTCGGTCGTCGTGGCACCAGTCGCACTCCCCCGGGCGGTTTTCGTCGTCCGAGTACGACATTTCCGGCCTATGTTCATAATTAAAATATTAAACTAGATTATTAATCATGGGTTGACTATCGGCGATGTACGTAGCTCCTCCTTTCATTCCCGAGTGCATTATTACACCAAATTGTCTAGCGCACGGGAATGAAGGAGAACTTATCCAATATGAGCATTCAATAAGCAAAACCAAATCATAAAATAAGCAAAACCAAATCATAAAATAAAGTAGTATTCAAATTAGCATGCATTCGATAATTAAGCAAAAGTACATCATCTCCTGGTGTCCGTACATCGTCGAATATTATCACTAATATAGCATCACTAATACAACTAGAACCGTAGCGGCCGACGGGTATTGACGCGGGCGGTGGACACCCAAAGATAAGGAACCATCACAGGATCATAGCTCCAGTGAGATCCCTGAAGAACCTGCCTGGTATTGTTGAACCTGCCCTCCAATGCAACCATGTAGCGACGGACGTGCTCGTCCTCCTCGCTGACACGGTGACGTACCACCTCCGTGGTGTCCGGAAGCCTCGGCACCGTCACTGGCCCACGTGACCGCCACCAAACAAGGATCGGGTCAACAACGGACTGCCTCCTCACCAACCTACGTCCCCCGGAAGGTAGCACCTCCCAATACCAGCCCGGCGGAGCCCAGTCCCGAACATGGCCCTAATCAAGCAGGCCTCCACCGCCGAGTCGACGACGACGAGGATGCGGGATAGGCATCGCCGACGTCGATGCGTCAACTACTTCTATATATAGTTAAATAAAGTAGTTTTATTAATTAAATCAACTATCTAGTTCAACTACTAAGCACTTACTATAAATAAATAAAGTAGTACATACTAAAAACAAACTACTTCTATATATAGTAAAATAAATTAGTTTATTAAATCAACTAGCTAGTTCAACTATATATATATGAAGCACTTACTATAAATAAAATAAAATAGTACTTACTAAATATGAACTACATATCAAAAGATCTATTAACAGTAATATCACCAAACATGCATATTCAACAATAATATCACCAAAACAATCTATTAACAAAAAAACTAACATAATATGAACAAATTAATTACACAATCTAAATTACACAATATGAACTACATATCTAAATTACTACACATCTAATCTAACAAAAACTCTATTAATAGAAAAAAACTAACATAATATGAACAAATTAATTACACAATCTAAATTACACAATATGAACTACATATCTAAATTACTACACATCTAACCTAACAAAAAAATCTATTAACAGAAAAAAAATCTAACATAATATGAACAAATTAATTACACAATCTAAATTACACAATATGAACTACATATCTAAAGTACTACAAATCTAATCTAACAAAAAAATCTATGAACTAGAAAAAAATCTAAAAAAATCTAACAAAAATAAAAAAAATTGCTCACGGCCGGCGACGGCGACGGCGAGGTGCGTGTGGGCGGCGACGGCATCGAGGCGGCACGGGCGGGCAGCAACGTCGGGCGGCAGGGCGGGCGGCAACGGCGTGTTGGCGGGCGATGACGGCGGCGGGGCGGTGAGGCGGGGCGGTGACGGCGTCGGGGGCGGCGCGACGTCGAGGCGGGAGGCGACAGGCGGTAGGGGGACATCACGCGGCGTCGGGCGGCAGGGATCGAAGTCGGGGCGGGGCGGCAGTGCTACTTATATAGCAAAGGCTTTGGTCCCGGTTCGTGCCGCAAAACGGGACCAATGCCCCCTTTAGTCTCGGTTGGAGCTGATGGGGAACGTTGCAGAAAATTAAAATTTTTCCTACGGTTTCACCAAGATCCATCTATGAGTTCATCTAAGCAACGAGTAACGGGGAAGAGTTTGCATCTACATACCACTTGTAGATCGCGTGCGGAAGCTTGCAAGGTGATGATGGAGTCGTACTCGACGTGATTCGAATCACCGATGTCCAAGTGCTGAATGGACAGCACCTCCGCGTTCAACACACGTACGGGACGGGAGACGTCTCCTCCTTCTTGATCCAGCAAGGGGGAAGGAGAGGTTGATGATGATCCAGCAAGACGACGGCGTGGTGGTGGATGCAGCAGATCTCCCAGGCTTCGCCAAGCGACTACGGAGGAGGACGAGGTGTAGTGGGGGGAGGAGGCGCCAAGCACAAGGGTACCCCAGCCCCCCTCCCTCCCCCCTTTATATAGGCCTCGGGGCGCCTGCCTCGAGATCCAATCTCCAAGGGGCGGCGGCCAAGGGGTGGATTGCCCCCGAAGCCAAGTGGGGCGCCCCCCACCCCTAGGGTTTCAACCCTAGGCGCAGGGGGTGGGCCTAGGGGGGCGCACCAGCCCACTATGGGCTGGTTCTCCTCCCACTTCAGCCCATGGGGCCCTCCGGGATGGGTGGCCCCACCTGTGGACCCCGGGACCCTTCCGGTGGTCCCAGACATTACCGGAGACCCCAAACTTTCCCGATGGTCAAATACCACTTCCTATATATTATTCTTTACCTCCGGACCATTCCAAACTCCTCGTGACGTCCGGGATCTCATATGGGACTCGAACAACATTCGGTATGCTGCATACTCATATTCATACAACCCTAGCGCCACCGAACCTTAAGTGTGTAGACCTCGGGTTCGGAGACACGCAGACATGACCGAGACGACTCTCGGCAATAACCAACAGCGGATCTGGATACCCATGTTGGCTCCCACATGCTCCTCGATGATTTCATCGGTTGAACCACGATGTCGAGGATTCGATCAAACCTTGTATGTAATTCCCTTTGTCAATCGGTACGTTACTTGCCCGAGACTCGATCGTCGGTATCCCAATACCTTGTTCAGTCTCGTTACCGGCAAGTCACTTTACTCGTATCGTAATGCATGATCCCGTGGCCAACACCTTGGTCATCTTGAGCTCATTATGATGATGCATTACCGAGTGGGCCTAGAGATACCTCTCCGTCATACGGAGTGACAAATCCCAGTCTCGATCCGTGTCAACCCAACAGATACTTTCGGAGATACCTGTAATGCACCTTTATAGTCACCCAGTTACGTTGTGACGTTTGATACACCCAAGGCACTCCTACGGTATCCGGGAGTTACACGATCTCATGGTCGAAGGAAGAGATACTTGACATTGGCAAAGCTCTAGCAAACGAACTACACGATCTTTGTGCTATGCTTAGGATTGGGTCTAGTCCATCACATCATTCTCCTAATGATGTGATCCCGTTATCAATGACATCCAATGTCCATAGTTAGGAAACCATGACTATCTGTTGATCACAACGGGCTAGTCAACTAGAGGCTCACTAGGGACATATTGTGGTCTATGTATTCATACGTGTAGTACGATTTCCGGATAATACAGTTATAGCATGAATAAAAGACAATTATCATGAACAATGAAATATAATAATACTTTTATTATTGCCTCTAGGGCATATTTCCAACAGTCTCCCACTTGCACTAGAGTCACCAATCTAGTTACATTGTGATGAATCGAACACCCATAGAGTTCTGGTGTTGATCATGTTTTGCCCGCGAGAGAGGTTTAGTCAACGGATCTGCGACATTCAGATCCGTGTGTACTTTGCAAATCTCTATGTCTCCATCTTGAACATTTTCACGGATGGAGTTGAAACGACGCTTGATGTGCCTGGTCTTCTTGTGAAACCTGGGCTCATT
The DNA here is from genome assembly GCA_021437245.1 of Aegilops speltoides. NCBI lineage: Eukaryota > Viridiplantae > Streptophyta > Magnoliopsida > Poales > Poaceae > Aegilops > Aegilops speltoides. Next base: position 1,406,051 of record CM038141.1, on the reverse strand, counting down.
GGCAAGGGCAATAGCTCCAGTGTTGTCACAGAAGAGTTTGATCGGCCCCGACGCATTGGGTATGACTCCTAGGTTGGTGATGAACTCCTTCACCCAAATCGCTTCATGCGCTACCTCCGAGGCTGCCATGTACTCCGCTTCACATGTAGATCCCGCCACGATGCTCTGCTTGCAGCTGCACTAGCTTACTGTTCCACCATTCAACATATACACGTATCCGGTTTGTGACTTAGAGTCATCCAGATCTGAGTCGAAGCTAGCGTCGACGTAACCCTTTACGACGAGCTCTTCGTCTCCTCCATAAACGAGAAACATGTCCTTCATCCTTTTCAGGTACTTGAGGATATTCTTGACCACTGTCCAGTGTTCCTTGCCGGGATTACTTTGGTATCTTGCTACCAAACTTACGGCAAGGTTTACATCAAGTCTGGTACACAACATGGCATACATAATAGATCCTATGGCTGAAGCATAGGGGATGACACTCATCTCTTCTTTATCTTTTGCCGAGGTCGGTGACTGAGCTGAGCTCAATCTCACACCTTGTAACATAGGAAAGAACCCTTTCTTGGACTGATCCATTTTGAACGTCTTCAAAATCTTATCAAGGTATGTGCTTTGTGAAAGACCTATGAGGCGTCTCGATCTATCTCTATAGATCTTGATGCCTAATATATAAGCAGCTTCTCCAAGGTCCTTCATTGAAAAACACTTATTCAAGTAGGCCTTAATGCTGTCCAGAAGTTTTGTATCATTTCCCATCAAGAGTATGTCATCTACATATAATAGGAGAAATGCTACAGAGCTCCTACTCACTTTCTTGTAAACGCAGACTTCTCCATAAGTCTGCATAAACCCAAACGCTTTGATCATCTCATCAAAGCGAATGTTCCAACTCCGAGATGCTTGCACTAGTCCATAAATGGATCGCTGGAGCTTGCATACTTTGTTAGCATTCTTAGGATCGACAAAACCTTCCGGCTGCATCATATACAGCTCTTCCTTAAGATGTCCGTTAAGGAATGCCGTTTTGACGTCCATCTACCATATCTCATAATCATAGTATGCGGCAATTGCTAACATGATTCAGACGGACTTCAGCTTCGCTACGGGAGAGAAAGTCTCGTCGTAGTCAATCCCTTGAACTTGTCGATAACCCTTAGCGACAAGTCGAGCTTTATAGATGGTAACATTACCATCCGCGTCCGCCTTCTTCTTAAAAATCCATTTGTTTTCTATCGCTCGCCGATCATCGGGCAAGTCTGTCAAAGTCCATACTTTGTTTTCATACATGGATTCTATCTCGGATTTCATGGCTTCAAGCCATTTGTTGGAATCCGGGCCCGGCATCGCTTCTTCATAGTTCGAAGGTTCACCATTGTCTAACAACATGATTTCTAGGACAGGGTTGCCGTACCACTCTGGTGCATAACGAGTCCTTGTGGACCTACGAAGTTCAGTAGCAACTTGATCCGAAGTACCTTGATCATCATCATTGTTTTCCTCTTCAGCTGGTGTGGGCATCACAGGAACGGTTTCCTGCGCTGCACCACTTTGCCGTTCGAGAGGTAGTACTTCATCGAAGTTCTACTTTCCTCCCACTTACTTCTTTCGAGAGAAACTCTTTTCCGTAAAGCATCCGTTCTTGGCAACAAAGATCTTGCCTTCGGATCTTAAGTAGAAGGTATACCCGACAGTTTCCTTAGGGTATCCTATGAATACACATTCTTCCGACTTGGGTTCGAGCTTTTCAGGTTGAAGTTTCTTAACATAAGCATCGCATCCCCAAACTTTTAGAAACCACAGCTTAGGTTTCTTCCCAAACCATAATTCATACAGTGTCATCTCAACGGATTTAGACGGTGCCCTATTTAAAGTGAATGTAGCTGTCTCTAGAGCGTATCCCCAAAATGATAGCGGTAAATCGGTAAGAGACATCATAGACCGCACCATATGCAATAGAGTGCGATTACGACGTTCGGACACACCGTTTCGCTGAGGTGTTCCAGGCGGCGTGAGTTGTGAAACGATTCCACATTTCCTTAAGTGTGTACCAAATTCGTGACTTAAGTATTCTCCTCCACGATCCGATCAGAGGAACTTTATCTTTCGGTCACGTTGATTCTCCACCTCATTCTGAAATTCCTTGAACTTTTCAAAGGTCTCAGACTTGTGTTTCATTAAGTAGACATACCCATATCTACTCAAGTCATCGGTGAGAGTGAGAACATAACGATACCTCCGTGAGCCTCAACGCCATTGGACCGCATACATCGGTATGTATGATTTCCAACAAGTTGGTTGCTCGCCCATTGTTCCGGAGAACGGAGTCTTGTCATTTTGCCTAAGAGGCATGGTTCGCATGTGTCAAACGATTCATAATGAAGAGACTCTAAAGTCCATCGCATGGAGCTTCTTCATGCGCTTGACACCAATGTGACCAAGGCGGCAAGTGCCACAAGTATGTGGGACTATCGTTATCAACTTTACATCTTTTGGCATCCACACTATGAACATGTGTAATATTACGCTCGAGATTCATTAAGAATAAACCATTGACCATCGGAGCATGACCATAAAACATATCTCTCATATAAATCGAACAACCATTATTCTCAGACTTAAATGAGTAGCCATCTCGTATTAAACGAGATCCAGATACAATGTTCATGCTCAAACTTGGCACTAAATAACAATTATTAAGGTTCAAAACTAATCCCGTGGGTAAATGTAGAGGCAGCGTGCCGACGGCGATCACATCGACTCTGGAACCATTCCCGACGCGCATCGTCACCTCGTCCTTCGCCAGTCTCCGTTTATTCAGCAGCTCCTGCTGTGAGTTACAAATATGAGCAACGGCACCGTATCAAATACCTGGGAGTTACTACGAGTAATCGGTAAGGTACACATCAATTACATGTATATCAAATATACCTTTGGTGTTGCCGGCCTTCTTATCCGCTAAGTATTTGGGGCAGTTCCGCTTCAAAGGACCCTTCCCTTGCAATAAAAGCACTCGGCCTCGTGCTTGGGTCCATTCTTTGACTTCTTCCCGCAACAAAGCTTACGGGCGCGACAACATCTTTGCCGTCCTTCTTGAAGTTCTTCTTACCCTTGCCCTTCTTGAACTTAGTGGTCTTATTGACCATCAACACTTGATGTTCTTTCTGATTTCAGCCTCTGCTGACTTCAGCATCGAGAACACTTCAGAATGGTCTTTACCATACCCCGCATGTTGTAGTTCATCACAAAGCTCTTGTAGCTTGGTGGGAGCGATCGGAGGATTCTGTCAATGACCGCCTCATCTGGGAGGTTAATGTTCAACTGGTCATACGGTTGTGCAACCCTGACATCTTCGAGGATGTGCTCACCGATGTAACTGTTTTCTCCATCTTACAATCTGTAGAACTTGTCGGAGACATCATATCTCTCGACCCTGCATGAGCTTGGAAAACTAGTTTCAGCTCTTCAACATCTCATATGCTCCGTGATGCTCAAAACACTTTTGGAGCCCCGGTTCTAAGCTGTAAAGCATGCCGCATCGAACGAGGGAGTAATCATCAAGACGAGCTTGCAAGCGCTCATAACGCCTTGGTTCTCTCAGGATGGGAGCGCCACCTAGCGGTCCTTCTAGGACATATTGCTTCTGGCAGCTATGAGGATGATCTCGTGTTCCGGACCCAGTCCGTATAGTTGCTGCCATCATCTTTCAGCTTGGTTTTCTCTAGGAACGCGTTGAAGTTCATGTTGACATTAGCGTTGGCCATTTGATCTACAAGACATATTTGCAAAGGTTTTAGACTAAGTTCATGATAATAAAGTTCTAATCAAATTATGAACTCCCACTTAGATTAGACATCCCTTAAGTCATCTAAGTGTTACACGATCCGAGTCGACTAGCCCGTGTCCGATCATCACGTGAGACGGACTAGTCATCGTCGGTGAATATCTTCATGTTGATCGTATCTTCCATACGACTCGTGTTCGACCTTTCGGTCTCCGTGTTCCGAGGCCATGTCTGTACATGCTAGGCTCGTCAAGTTAACCCTAAGTGTTTTCGGTGTGTAAAACTGTCTTACACCCATTATATGTGAACGTAAGAATCCATCACACCCGATCATCACGTGGTGCTTAGAAGCGATTTAACTGTAGCAATGGTGCAGTTAGGGAGAACACTTCTTGAAATTTTGTAAGGATCATCTTATTTACTACCGTCGTCCTAAGTAAACAAGATGCATAAACATAATAAACATCACATGCAATTATATAGTTGTGACATGATATGGCCAATATCATAAAGCTCCATTGATCTCCATCTTCGGGCTCCATGATCATCTTGTCACCGCTTGACACCATGATCTCCATCATCATGATCTCCATCATCGTGTCTTCATGAAGTTGTCACGCCAACGACAACTTCTACTTCTATGACTAACGCGCTTAGCAATAAAGTAAAGTAGTTTACATGGCGCTCTTCAATGACACGCAGGTCATACAAAAATAAAGACAACTCCTATGGCTCCTCGCCGTTGTCATACTCATCGACATGCAAGTCGTGAATCCTATTACAAGAACATGATCTCATACATCACAATTCATAATTCATCACAACTTTTGGCCATATCACATCACATGATCAATCGCTGCAAAAACAAGTTAGACGTCCTCTAATTGTTGTTGCATCTTTTACGTGGCTGCGATTGGGTTCTAGCAAGAACGTTTTCATACCTACGAATAACCACAACGTGATTTTGTCAACTTCTATTTACCCTTCATAAGGGCCCTGTTCATCGAATCCGCTCCAACTAAAGTGGGAGAGATAGACACCCGCCAGCCACCTTATGCAACTAGTGCATGTCAATCGGTGGAACCGGTCTCATGTAAGCGTACATGTAAGGTTGGTCCGGGCCGCTTCATCCCACAATACCGTTGAAGCAAGAAAAGACTAGTAGAGGCAAGTAAGTTGACAAGATCCACGCCCACAACAAATTGTGTTCTACTCGTGCATTAGAGAACTACGCATAAACCTGGCTGTCGGGGTCGTATCTCCGTGGCCTCGAACACCTATGGGGCACTGGGGGCCCCTTCTAGTCCGGCGAGGGAGCGGGGGTCGTGCGCAGAGCAGATCGAGGTCGAGCGCGCGGGGGAGACGGGCAATTTTTACCCAGCTTTGGGGCTCTCCGGAGAGATAAAACCCCTACTGCTGCTTTGGTGGTTGTATTTGATCTTGCTCGAGCCTGCGAGCGTACATTGGTGCTGTAGGTGTCGAATGGACCGAACCTCTTCTACGTGCGCATGGGCCTCCCTTTTATAGTCTGAAGGGGGTACCCACAGGTGGCAGCGTAGGAAGGGGGGGTAGAAATGTAAAAACGCAGGTTGGTACAATACAGGACAACAAAGGCCCTACCTAACTCGACGGCAGGGACAAGGGCATTAAATGCCCGTCCGGTTGCCCTAACAAAGGTAAAGAAACGACCGTTAGGTGAGCCACGGTTGCCACGATGGCGCCTCTGTCAGCTCCGTTTGCCACCTTGCTCCGCATGGCTGCGTAGTGCCCCGCCACGTGCCCTTGGGATGCCCTTGTGATGACACGTCGCCGAGTGCACTAGAGTTTGGGTGGCATCCTTGCCGCGGCAAGTGCCTTGCCGCGGCCCTTTTCTTGTTGTGCCGGCAAGCTTGCGGCCGCCTGGCCTGCCGGGCGCGTGGCGCCGCTGCAAGTCTTCTGGTGATGCCCTGTTATTCTCCCGGCAAGCTTCTCTTGCCGGGCCTTCGTGTTCTTGGCTAGTACTTTGTTCTTGAATGGCAGTAATAAAGAATGGTGGAGGGCCTTGCTATGGCGCCCGGCAAGCCTTGCCGCTGGTGCTGCGATCGCCCGCAGACAAGTTCGGGTACTAAGGTACCCTACTTTAGTACACCGACAGAGCCCCGGCTCTGGGCCATACACGGTGCCGAGCGTTGTTGGGCCAGGCCCAAAATAGTGCACGGGCACGCGTGGCCTGGGTCCACGCAAAATTGGGCTCCGCGCCCACCGCGCTCCCCTGCAGCGGCACGCGGCGATTGCGGCGTCGTGGGAGACGTGGGTGGCGGGTGCGATCTTCAAGGCGCCCACCCCCGTGATCACTGGGCAGGGCGAGGTCACTTCATCCGCCGCCTGCCTCCGCCGCCACGCTGCTCCCATGTGGGGTCGTGGGCGGAAGGTGGGAGGCCCAGGGCGTCACGGGCGGAGATGGTGGGTCGGCCTCGCTCTTCTGCCCCCCTCGTGCCCTGATTGGCTGAGCGGGGCGGTCGAGCCCCCACCTCGCTCCTTTAAGAAGGGCTGAAGAGGAGCGCAAGAAACCCGCACTCCATCACCTTCCTCTTCCTTCATCTTCCGTTACTCTTCATCCCATCTGCCATGGAGGGAGGGAATCCTGGTCCTTCTTCGGTGGCGGCGAGGGTCGCGACCAGGCAGCGCGCCTCTCCGTACCCTGCGTCTGCGGCGGCGGAGCCGGCCGTGAGGGGAAGAGGGAGGGGGCGAGGCCGCGGACGAGGTCGTGGGCGCGGTCGAGCGCCTGGGAGAGGCGGTCGGGCGACAAGCGCCACCCCTGCCTCCGCCAGCAGCCTCTCTCGAGGCGGTCCACACCGGGACGACCCTGGAGTTCTTCATCAAGCTGCGCCGAGCACCTCGCCGCCGCCCGGCTGCCGGCCCCGTTCATGAGCGCGATGGAACCGGATCCGCCGAGATGATGGAGTTACGCGATGAGGGGCTGCGGGATCAGCGGCACTCGAGTGAGCGTCGATCCCCAGCCCCGGCGTGATGTACTTCGATCGAGGGTGGAAGACGTCGCCCGCATCCACAGCTTGACGGCGGGGTTTATCCTCCATTTTAAGTTAATGGAGGCGACCTTCGCCGTCAAGGTCTTCGGGACTCGGCACCGGGCGAGATGTCTGTGTGGACAGCTCCTCCGATAGAGAAGGCTCCTCCTCGAGTGAGAGTGACGAGGAGGGGAGCGACAGCGACGACGAGGATGGCGGGTCCGACTAGGCGTCGGTCGCTGCCTCGCGCGCCACCGGCGACCCCATCATCCGGTCGCTGCCTTCAACTCCCGGGCCGTCTCCTTGGGCGGCTGGCGAGGGAGGCTGCGGAAGAGGAAGAGGGTGGCGGCAAGGCCGTCAAGTCGGAGTACGAGGGTGAGGAGCCTCGTCGGCGTCAGGCCGACGCCCCGCCGCCTGCCTTCAAGCTCGCCTCCGGCGCCTCCGCCTCCGCCAAGCTCTGGCCGCCCCGGGAAGTTCTCTTGGTGTCTTCGCACTGTAGCTCACCTAGGCGCCCTTTTGCCCTCCCCGGCAAGCTTCTCTTGCCGGGGCCTCCTTGACCTACCTCCTGAACAGAGAAACAGGAGGGGGATTACGGGCATCTTATCTTTCAATCTGTAAGCCTTCAGGCATTAGCTGTATTTAAAATCTGTAATCCTCTCTATCATGTTTTTCATCCTCCATGGACTTGTACTAAGCTGGGATGTTTTTAATGAAAAGAGGGGAACGCTTGCCGGACCAAGTCCTTTACTTGATTTTGTGCCTTGTACGTTCCCACCCTACGCTTCCAGGGGACTTGCCGGAGCGAACACATTTACTGAGCGCGGGACATCAGCAGCCTGCTGGCGGTGTTGCCTCCGGCAAGCAACCTTGTCGGGCCAGTTGCAGCGCGCTTGTATTGTTGAGTGGACTCGGAAACAAAACAAGGGCGCAACTTGGCCGCGATTCGGCTCCCCTGCGCACGGGTTTTACAAGACATGCTCGTTCAAGGACACGGCCCCGCCGTCCCCGGCCCACAAGAGGATGCATGACGAGGGATGAAAAACTTATCTGACTCTCCAGCCCCCGGCGACCCTAGCTTGCCGGAGAGGAATCTTGGCATTTGTAGCCCCCGGCAACTCCGGCTCCGCCAAGACCCAGGTGCCGGTGCGCCTTCTACTGCCCTTGCCGCCGATGCCGCGGCCTCCGGAGGCCCTGGCCCGTCCCGAAGGAACTTTGGTACTTTAGCCCCAATGAAGCTGGCTTGCGTGGGGCCTGGCAAGGCCAGCGCCCCCTCTAGTTTCTCCTTGTCGCTGCGATCGCAGCCATGAAAATAACTGAGACAGTGCTGTAATAAGTTTATTATTTATTATCATTTTCTTGGCGTGACTTTGTAAAGCGATGCCATGCTTTGCCCTTCGTATGTTTACACTCTACGCTTCTAGGGGACTTACCGGCGCTAACACACTTGCTGAGCGCGGAACATCAGCAGCCCGCTGGCGGTGTTGTTTCCGGCAAGAAACCTTCTCGGGCCAGTTGCAGCGCACTTGAATTGTCGAGCGGACTCGGAAACAAATCAAGGGCGCAACTCAGCCGCGAGTTAGTTCCTCCGCGCACAAGTTTCTCATCTGAAGGTCGCCCCACGGCAAGGCTTGCTACGTTACGCCCTCTACTTCGTTGTATCCCTCGTACATTTTTAACCCTACGCTTCTAGGGAACTTGCCGGCGCTAACACACTTGCTGAGTGCGGGCATCGCAGCTCGCCGGGCGGTGTTGTATCCGGCAAGAAACCTTCTCGGGCAAGTTGCAGCGCACTTGTATTGTTGAGCGGGCTCGGAAACAAAGCAAGGATGCAACTTAACCCCGAGTTGGTTCCTCTGCACACAGGTTTTTCGTACAAAGGATAAACGCTCGAGGGACATAACACACAAAGCTATAGGGCTAAAAAGTGCTCTGTACAAAAGCTCGGGTGACTTAGCTTTTCCGTCTTCAGCAATCCGGTGGGGCCGTGCTTCTTCCCTGATTTCCGCCCCCCCTTGTATGTTTTCTTCCTCACGCTTTCGGGGAACCCCTCGGTGCAGACACACTTGCTGAGCGCAGGACATCAGCAGCCCGCTGGCGGTGTTGCCTCTGGCGGGAAGAACTCGTCGGGCCGGTTGCGGTCTGCTTTTATCGTCGAGCGGACTCGAAGCAGATTGATGGCGCAACCTAACCACGGTTCGACCCCTCTGCGCTCGGGTTCTTCACACAAGGCATGGACTTTTAGGGAGCACAACTCAAAAGTTCGAAGTTTGGCATCTTTCTTTGCCTCATCGGCCGGCAGAGCTCGATGGTGCGTCCTCGACGGCAGTGCGGCACTCCGGAGAGGCGGGCTTGTCGGAGTGAGCGCCAGAGCCGTTCTCGCCGGGCTTAGTCTTTGGTTGGTCCGTCTTTGCCTTCTTGCACTTGCCGGTGGAGCTCGATGGTGCGTCCTCGACGGCAGCGCAGCACTCCGGGGAGGTGCGCTTGCCGGAGTGGGCATCAGAGCTATCTTTGCCAGACTTGGCTTTCTTCTTCCCCCGGGGAGCTTCAGCGGCAAGTGGCTCGCGTTCTGCCGTGACTGCTGCTTCCCGGTAGATCTTGTCGGCGCAGATGAGCGCATCCCTCTTGTCGCCTTGGACAGAGATAACACTCATCGGACCGGGCATCTTGAGCACATTGTATGCGTAGTGAGAGGGCGCCATGAACTTGGCGAAAGTGCGGGTCGGCCGAGTATCCTGTTGTATGGTAAGGGATATCAGCTACATCGAACGTGACCTCTCGATCCCCGGTTCAGCTCGCTGCCAACGCCATCGCAATTTGATCTTCCCTTTGGCTTGCTCCTTCCGGATTTATTCCTTGAAAGGCACCAGTTTCTTCGAGCTCATTGTCGGGATCTGGAGCTTGAGCACCGCGGAGGAAATCAAGTTCAGGCCGGCCCCCGCCAACCAGCATCTTCGTGACCTTGAGGTTGCGAATTGTTGGTGAAACCAGCATCGACAAACACCGACCGCAGTGATGCGATCAGGGTGGTCCTCAACGTCAAGACGATGGGCGGCTTGGACCACTTCGAGGCCTGCGTGTTCGGACGGACGGCTCCGCCAAGATTCACTTCTCGCACCCATTGTTTGAGTTGGCGGTGCGAGGTGTGCAGGGAGGCGCCGCCGTCGATGCACAACACTTCTGTCGCCTTCTGAAACTCTTGATGATCAGTCTCATCTTCATCTTCGTCCTTGTCGCGGCCGCGGGGAGGCCTGTCTCCTTGCCGCGGCTTAGCCTTGCCGCGGGGCCCTACCCGGGCGGGAAGCTTCTTGCCGGATCCTCCGCCACCTTCCTGGGCTCTCTCCTTATCGCGACGCTCATACTCAGCTTTTTGCAGCTCCGCCATCTGCTCTACTTTTTTGCAGGTTTGGAGGTCATGGCCTTTGGTGCGGTGGATCTTGCAATAGCGCTTGCCGAGCTATCTCGCTTGTCGGCGGTTGCTACAGCCTCGCCGGAGTCGTCGGTTTTGGCCTTGTCGGAGCCGCCTCCGTTGCCGGAATGCTCCACAGCTAGTACGTCCTTAGCTTTTCTCTTTCTATTGTTCCGCCCGGTTCCTCCTTGCCGGGCGGCATCCTCACTGCCGATCCTTCGCTCCGCAACCTCTCCGGGATTTTCCTCCCTCCTCAGCCCGTGCACACCTGCCGCCGAGCGTAGACCTCATCGACATCTTTGATCTTGCACATCGCCATCTCCTCCTCATCTCGGGTTACGCACGCTCGGCGAAACGCGCTGATAACCGTGGCAGGGTGGACGTCTGGTATGTTGCGTTGCACCTGGCTGAATCTTTGTATGTACTTGCGTAGGGGCTCTCCCTCCTTCTGGACGAGCAAGTGGAGGTCACTCTCCTGGCCATGAGGCTTGTGGCCACCCGTGAAGGCGCCGACAAACTGATGACACAGGTCCGCCCATGAAGAGATGGAGCCGTCCGGCAAGTGCATGAGCCAAGATCTGACGTTGGGCTTGAGTACCAGCGGGAAGTAGTTGGCAAGGATCTTCTCGTCGCGCCCTCCGGCAGCCTGTACCGCGATGGTATAGATGTTGAGGAACTCCGACGGGTGTATCCTTCCATCATACTTCTCGGGCACGTTTGGCTTGAAGTTCTTGGTTTTGGGCCACTGGACTTGCCGCAGCTCGTGGGTGAACGCAGGGCAACCTGCCGCGTACGGAAAGTCGCCCGGTTCTCCGGGTGCGTGCGCGTCAACAGTAGTCCCAGCGCGCTGGTCAGATTGACGTCGCGCTTCTCTCCGGCGCTCGATGCGGGTGCGAGTGTCTTCGTGTTGCCGTTCTTGGAGAACGTGGCGTTGATCGCGGCGAGTTCGCGGGTCCGACGACGCGGTAGAGTCGCCGTCGGGGTTGGTCCGGCGAGCTGGCGATCTCGGCCTTCGGGGCTGGGAGTGCACGGAGGTGGCACCCCCAGCTGTCTTATCGGTGTCGGCTTGTGCCTGGGCGCCTTGCCGGGGTCTCGATGCGCTCGGTCGCCGGGGCTTGTCGCCGTTGGCAAAGCCGATGAGGCTGTATATGGTCATCCTCCAGTCGTCGATCTTGTGCGGTGCCGGAGGGTAGTCTAGAAGCAGCTGGGCCCGGGCTAGCGCTTCCTCTGCTGTCTTGGGTGGCGGTGGTGATGAACAGCGCGAGGAGCGGGATGTGCTCGGACTCCCAACTGGATTGGGAGGTGCAACACCCCGTCTGGGCGACCGTACCTCGCTCGCGCCAGCAAGCGGGCGTGCATGCTGACCTCGGGCGTCCCGCGACCCACCAGCTTGGCCTTGTTCCAACGCGAGCAAGGTGCTAGGAGCAGCGGGGCGTTGTCGACCTTGCACCTCTTGGGAAGGGCGCGGCGTCTGCTCGGTCGCCGACGCTTGCGGGGCCTTATTCTTGGATCTGGTGACGACGCGAGACCCACCGGCGGCACCCGCTCCTTCGCCGGCATCCACTCCACCGCCCGCTTGCTCCGGCGGTGGTGGCAAAATCGATGTAGACGGAGCGGCCACCTCCGAAGGTTTCTTCTTCGGCGGCATGTTGACGATGACGTTGATGCAGCGCGCGCACAGACCGGATCAGATGCTCACGACCTCGACGCGCCCCCTACCTGGCGCGCCAAAGATGTCGGGGTCGTATCTCCGTGGCCTCGAACACCTATGGGGCACTGGGGGCCCCTTCTAGTCCGGCGAGGGAGCGGGGGTCGTGCGCAGAGCAGATCGAGGTCGAGCGCGCGGGGGAGACGGGCAATTTTTACCCAGCTTCGGGGCTCTCCGGAGAGATAAAACCCCTACTGCTGCTTTGGTGGTTGTATTTGATCTTGCTCGAGCCTGCGAGCGTACGGTGGTGCTGTGGGTGTCGAATGGACCGAACCTCTTCTACGTGCGCATGGGCCTCCCTTTTATAGTCTGAAGGGGGTACTCACAGGTGGCAGCGTAGGAAGGGGGTAGAAATGTAAAAACGCAGGTTGGTACAATAAGTGCACAACAAAGGCCTCTACCTAACTCGACGGCAGGGACAAGGGCATTAAATGCCCGTCCGGTTGCCCCAACAGTGTAAAGAAACGACCGTTAGGTGAGCCACCGGTTGCCACGATGGCGCCTCTGTCAGCTCCGTTTGCCACCTTGCTCTGCATGGCTGCATAGTGCCCCGCCACGCGCCCTTGGGATGGCCTTGTGATGACACGCCGAAAAGCGCTGGAGTTTGGTGAAGTTTTGCCGCTGCAAGTGCCTTGCCATGACCCTTTTTTTTGTTGTGCCGGCAAGCTTGTCGGCAGCGCGGCCTTTGCCGGGCGCTGGGCGCCGCGACAAGTCTTCTGGTGATGCCCTGGTTGGCCTTCCCGGCAAGCTTCTCTTGCCGGGGCCTTCGTGTTCTTAGCTAGTACTTTGTTCTTGAATGGCAGTAATAAAGAATGGTGGAGGGCCTTGGCGGGCGCCCGGCAAGCCTTGCCGCGGGGTGCTGCGACTGCCCGTGCACAAGTTCGGGGTACTTAGTTACCCCTACTTTAGTACACCGACACTGGCTCATGATGCCACTGATGGGGAACGTTGCAGAAAATTAAAATTTTTCCTACGGTTTCACCAAGATCCATCTATGAGTTCATCTAAGCAACGAGTAACGGGGAAGAGTTTGCATCTACATACCACTTGTAGATCGCGTGCGGAAGCTTGCAAGGTGATGATGGAGTCGTACTCGACGTGATTCGAATCACCGATGTCCAAGTGCTGAACGGACAGCACCTCCGCGTTCAACACACGTACGGGACGGGAGACGTCTCCTCCTTCTTGATCCAGCAAGGGGGGAAGGAGAGGTTGATGACGATCCAGCAGCACGACGGCGTGGTGGTGGATGTAGCAGATCTCCGCAGGGCTTCGCCAAGCGACTACGGGAGGAGGACGAGGTGTAGCAGGGGGAGGGAGGCGCCAAGCACAAGGGTACAAGAGCCCCTCCATCCCCCTTTATATAGGCCTCTGGGCGCCCGCCACCGAGATCCAATCTCCAAGGGGCGGCGGCCAAGGGGTGGAGTGCCCCTGCTGGTGGGCGCCCACCCCTAGGGTTTCAACCCTAGGCGCAGGGGTGGGCCTAGGGGCGACCAGCCCACTATGGGCTGGTTCCTCCCACTTCAGCCCATGGGGCCCTCCGGATGGGTGGCCCCACCCGGTGGACCCGGGACCCTTCTGTGGTCCCAGACATTACCGGAGACCCCAAACTTTCCCGATGGTCAAATACCACTTCCTATATATTATTCTTTACCTCCGACCATTCCGAAACTCCTCGTGACGTCCGGGATCTCATCCGGACCTTGAACAACATTCGTATGCTGCATACTCATATTCATACAACCCTAGCGCCACCGAACCTTATGTGTAGACCCTACGGGTTCGGAGACACGCAGACATGACCGAGACGACTCTCGGGCAATAACCAACAGCGGATCTGGATACCCATGTTGGCTCCTACATGCTCCTCGATGATTTCATCGGTTGAACCACGATGTCGAGGATTCGATCAAACCCTCGTATGCAATTCCCTTTGTCAATCGGTACGTTATTTGCCCGAGACTCGATCGTCGGTATCCCAATACCTTGTTGGTCTCGTTACATCGCAAGTCACTTTACTCGCATCAGAATGCATGATCCCGTACAACACCTTGGTCATCTTGAGCTCATTATGATGATGCATTACCGAGTGGGCCCAGAGATACCTCTCCGCCATAATGGCGACAAATCCCAGCCTCGATCCGTGTCAACCCAACAGATACTTTCGGAGATACCGTAATGCACCTTTATAGTCACCCATTACGCCAGACGCTTGATACACCCAAGGCACTCCTACGGTATCCGGAGTTACACGATCTCATGGTCGAAGGAAGAGATACTTGACATTGGCAAAGCTCTAGCAAACGAACTACACGATCTTTGTGCTATGCTTAGGATTGGGTCTAGTCCATCACATCATTCTCCTAATGATGTGATCCCGTTATCGATGACATCCAATGTCCATAGTCAGGAAACCATGACTATCTGTTGATCACAACGAGCTAGTCAACTAGAGGCTCACTAGGGACATATTGTGGTCTATGTATTCATACGTGTATTACGATTTCCGGATAATACAGTTATAGCATGAATAAAAGACAATTATCATGAACAATGAAATATAATAATACTTTTATTATTGCCTCTAGGGCATATTTCCAACAGGAGCCACTAACCAGGACCAAAGGCCTCTTTTCGGCAGCCCAAAGGGCGGGAAACAAAGACCTTTGGTCCCGGTTGGTGGCTCCAACCGGGAAAAAAGAGGGCATTTTTCCCGGTTGGTGCCACCATCCGGGACCAAAGAGCGGGATTGATACCGGTTGGTGCCACCAACCGGTTCCAATGCACCTCTTTCTGCAGCTGCTTTTAATTTGTCCCACCTCGCCAAGCGAGAGGCACTCGCAGCGGTTTATAAGCCCTGAGTGCAGAGACGATGAAGAAGAGGCTCAATGCTCACCTGCATGTTGCTTAGCTTCAAGCCTTGAGGATTAGGGTAGCACGGTGCTGTGTGCAGTGCAGTTTACACTATTCCGAAAGGCTTGAAGCTAATTAACGAGCATTGCGCCTCTTTTTTTATTTTTAATAACTTATTACAACTCAGAAATAAAAAGAAAAAAATAAATATAGCAGAAAAGAAAAAACTATATAAAAAACTACTCAGAAATAAATAGAAGAAAAAATAGTTGTGATTAACTTTACTAAAAAAATGAGCATAGATGCTTATTTTTAATGACTTATTACAATTCAGAAATAAATACAAGAAAAAATAGTTGTGATTAACTTTACTAAAAAATGAGCATAGATGCTTATATTTAATGACTTATTACAACTCGAAATAAAAAGAAAAAATAATTATAGCAGAAAAGAAAAAAACTATATAAAAACTACTCGTAAATAAATAGAAGATAAAATAGTTGTGATTAACTTTACTAAAAAAGAGCACATATGCTTATTTTTAATGACTTATTACAATTCACAAATAAATAGAAGAAAAATAGTTGTGATTAACTTTACTAAAAAATGAGCATAGATGCTTATTTTTAATGACTTATTACAACTCAGATATAAAAAGAAAAAAATAAATGTAGCAGAAAAGAAAAAAAACTATATAAAAAACTACTCAGAAATAAATAGAAGAAAAAATAGTTGTGATTAACTTTACTAAAAAAATGAGCATAGATGCTTATTTTTAATGACTTATTACAACTCGAAATAAAAAGAAAAAATAAATATAGCAGAAAAGAAAAAACTATATAAAAACTACTCAGAAATGAGCATAGATGCGCTTATAGAGAAAATTCAACCTAAATTGATGATAAATTTCTACTAACTTCAGAGAAATTCAGTATGAATTTAGGTTAAATTCCCTGTAGAAGGGCATCTATTTTCATTTTGAGAGGAGCTCAACAAGGCAGAGAGGAGGGCTTATAAACCGTCTCGAGCCCCTTCGGTTGGCGAGGCGGGACTAAACTCTGGCCGCAACAAGGACCAACCCTTTAGTCCCGGTTGGTGGCACAAACCGGGACTAAAGGGCAGCCTTTGGTCCCGGTTCAAGCGACCAACCGGGACCAATGGTGGTGGCCAGGAGCGAGGCCCATTGGTCCCGGTTCGTCCCACCAACCGGGACCAAAAGGTCCATACGAACCGGGACCAATGGCCCACGTGGCCCGGCCGGCCCTCGGCTCACGAACCGGGTCCACGTTTCGCTGGTCCCGGTTCTGGATTGAACCGGGACTAATGGGCTGGACTGGCCTGGACCATTGCCCCCTTTTCTACTAGTGTACATGTAGTATTTGGCTGGTGGAGACTCTAAGTTTATGATTTTGCATAAAGCTAGTTTTTCCCTACAACAAAGGAATAAATTTATTTAAACGACTACTCCCAAGTTGTTGCCATGTTTAAGAAGGTTCGCCCAACTAAAAAAATCCCAATTAAAGAACTATCATCATTAAACCCAATCATATTAATTAAAGAGTGATGAGATCAACAATAATATCCAATTCCAGATACTCAAGATGTCCATAACCGGGGACACGGCTAACCAAGATTAGTTTATACACTCTGCAGAGGTTGCCCACTTTTCCCCACAAGACTCAACCGCATCCTTGATCGGAAGATCGAGACATAGTCTTTCTGAAGCATTCACTCTCTACTCCGGGAAGACCTGTACACCTACTTTCCCTCTACATCTACTAGTCCACCTCTTCGAGAGCTCATACAACTTACTCAACTATTCCAGAGCCCATAATGGCCTGTGGCTGCACACGGAAGTTTCTAGGCATGAAATATCATATGACCCCTTTGAGCCTGGGTGGCGAACTGAGGAAAAATCACATGGATACCCCAGGATTTACCTTAATGGACAACACTGGGTTCCCCAGGTGCCCCAACCAATCCACCCAGATGTGTATTAAAGTTGCCACCATAATGTTATCCAAGATTAATAACTCTCAAAACTTCCATGTGAATCACAATCCAATCCCCGTCCACGAGCATGGCTAAGCATTAATAAAGCATAAGGTATATTCCTGGGTGATCAAAAGGTATTAGGTTCCTACCTCAAGTACTACAACCAAACCACATGTTCCCAATCCCACTCATGCAAATATTTCAGGAGCAATACTAATGCATAGTAAACACTAGCTATAGAGGAGTATGATTGAGGGAGTCCTGGATTAGGGGGTATCCGGACAACCGGACTACATACTTTGGCCAGACTGTTGGACTATGAAGATACAAGACTCAAGACTTCGTCCCGTGTCCGGATGGGATTCTCCTTTGCGTGGAAGACAAGCTTGGCGATCTGGATATTATATTTCTTTCTTTGTAACCGACTCCATGTAAACCCTAGCCCTGTCCGGTGTCTATATAAACCAGAGGGTTTAGTCCGTAGAGACAGCATCATAATCATCATAGGCTAGCTTCTAGGGTTCAGCCTCTATGATCTCGTGGTAGATCAACTCTTGTAACACCCATATCATCAATATCAATCAAGCAGGAAGTAGGGTTTTACCTCCATCGGGAGGGCCCGAACCTGGGTAAAGCATCGTGTCCCTTGCCTCCTGTTACCATTGGCCTTAGACGCACAGATTGGGACCCCCTACCCGAGATCCGCCGGTTTTGACACCGACATTGGTGCTTTCATTGGGAGTTCCTCTGTGTCGTCGTGGCGAGGCTTGATGGCTCCTTCAAACATCAACAACACGGTCCAGGGGGAGACCTTTGTCCCCGGACAAAATCTTCGTGTTCGGCGGCTTCGCACTGCGGGCCAATTCACTTGGCCATCTGGAGCAGATCGACAGCTACACCCCTGGCCGCCAGGTCAGGTTCGCAAACATGAACTACACGGCCGATATCCGCGGTGACTTGATCTTCAATGGATTTGGGCCTGCGCCAGGAGCGTCGGACAGTCACGATGAGCATGGCTTAGACCTGTTGTCGGACAATGCTCGGGATATCACCCCAGCAGGAATTCCGGACCTAAATCCGGGGCAAATTGCGTCGCCCAAGGACGGGTGGATAGACCCCGCCCCGGAGGCAGCCGAACACAGACTTCACCCCCAAGGAAGCCTGTGACACTGGACCCCCGGACTCGTATCCGGCTGTAGGTTCCAGTCCGCGCACCCCCGAGTGCGCCGAATCTGGTTGGGCTCCGGTAATGGAGTTTACCGCAGCGGATATCTTCCAGTATTCGCCCTTTGGCGACATGCCGAACTCATTAAAGTCTCTCGCTTTGTCAGGAGACTCTCGGCCGAACTATGTCCGGCTCAAGGGGGAAGAAGCCGACGAAGAAATCCGTTGCCCACCCACCACCCACTTTATAGCCACTATCGACGATGTATCGGACATGCTTGACTTCGGCTCCGATGATACCGACGGTATGAACTTCGGCGCAGGAGACGATTCAGAGCCAACGGGGCGCTGGACCGCCACCTCGTCATACGATATATACATGGTGGATACGCCTAAGGAGGACGACGGCGATAAACCGGAGGATAAAACCCCCGGACAAAAGCCAAAACGATGGCGCAGATGCTGCTGCAAGTCCAGCAACAGTAAAAATAGCGATAACAGTGATAGAAAGATCGGCACCCCAGTTAACTCCGAAGGCAACATGGACCCAGCAACGGAGCAGGATGAGCCAGGTCACATCGAACACAGCTCAGAGCAGATGCTCGATCACAATGATCCCGAGGGACAAACTCATCAAACCGCCCTGGGACAAGAGCATAGTCCGGATGACGATGCATTCATCATCTCGGAAACACGCTTGGAGCGAGATAACCTCCACAGAAGGCTTATGGCCACGGCGAGAAGTCTAAAGAAGGAGAAGCAAAGGCTTAAGGCCGCACAGGAAACGCTCAATCGCAGATGGAATAAAGTGCTAGACACTGAAGAAAAGTACGGTGACGATCGCCACACAAAGAGCTATCCAAAATGCAAGCTGCTGCCAGAATTCGACGGTGAGGCCGTTCCGCCGAAGAACAATACGGCCAGCAGGCCGAACAAACCACTTCGTAACCGCAATAGAGCAGCTACTGACGCCGCACACGATTTACGTGAGCTCCTTGATAAAAAGGTCGGCGCGGCCCGATCTATGTATGGATCTAAAGAACACGCCCCGGCGCAGGACTATGGTCACCAAAACGATCAGACCGATCGGATACCAGTTCGGAATCAGTACCGGACACAACAACAGCCGACGGCATACCACAACACATCCAGATACAGAGGGGCTGCTCACCCCCTGTGCTTCACCGAAGAGTGTTGGACCATGAATTTCCACAGGGTTTTAAACCTATGAATATATAGGCATATGACGGAACGACAGACCCCGGAGTCTGGATCGACATGGCTCGTGGGGACGACCTCCACGCCATCAAATACCTTCCCGTCAAGTTGAAGGGACCAGCTCGACACTGGTTGAAAAGCCTCCCCGAAAATTCAATCAGAAGTTGGGAGGAACACGAGGATGCTTTCAGGGCCAATTTTCAAGGTACCTACGTCCGGCCTCCGGACTTGGACGATTTAAGTCACATAATTCAACAGCCCGGAGAGTCCGCCCGCAAGCTTTGGAATAGACTCCTCACTAAGAACAATCAAATTATCGATTTTCCGGATGCCAAAGCCTTAGCGGCCTTCAAACACAGCATCCGGGACGAGTGGCTCGCCAGACACCTCGGCTAAGAAAAGTCGAGGACAATGGCAGCCTTAACAAGCCTTATGACCCACTTTTGTGCAGATGAAGATAGCTGGTTGGCCCATAAAGGCACCAACGACCCAAGTACATCTGAAATTAGGGATGGCAACGGGAAGCCACGGCGCAATAAAAACAAACGTCAAAACAAGGAAGACAGTCCGGACAACACAACTGTCAACGCCGGATTCAGGGGTTCTCGACCCGGTCAACAAAAGAAGCCATTTAAAGGCAGCAAAGAGGGACCGTCCGGCCTGAAACAAAGTCCTGGACAGACTGTGCCAAGTTCATGGCACCCCCGAAAATCATGCAAATCACACTCACAGAGAATGCTGGGTCTTCAAATAGGCCGGCAAATTAAATGCCAAACACAAGGGAAGGGAAACACCAAGTGAAGACGAGGATGAGCCTCACCAGCCGAACACTAGGGGACAGAAAAAATTTCCACCAGAGGTTAAAACAGTAAACATGATCCACGCAACACACACATCCACGAGAAGGCGCGCATGCACGCTTAGAGACGCATACGCTATAGAGACCATCGCACCCAACCTTAACCACTGGTCAGCTTGCCGGATCACTTTTGATCATAGGGACTGCCCGACTAGTATTAGGCACGGAGGATCAGATGCCTTGGTCCTCGACCCAATAATCGACGGATACCATCTTACTCACGTCCTCATGGACGGCGGCAGTAGTCTTAATCTAATATACCAGGACACTATCCGCAGGATGGGAATAGACCCATCCAGAATCAGCCAAAGTAACACCACCTTTGAAGGGGGTGATACCAGGCGTTGAAGCCTACGGCAGGGGCTCCCTCGTACTGGAGGTAACATTCGGTTCCCCAGGCAACTCCAGGAGCGAAGAAGAACTCTTCACCATTGTCCCCCTCCAAAGCGGCTATCATGCATTGCTTGGGAGAACGGCCTTCACCCGCTTCAACGCAGTACCGCATTACGCCTACCGTAAACTCAAGATGCCCGGTCCAGATGGCCTCATCACCGTTAACGGAAACACAGAGTGTTCCTTACGCATGGAGAAATACGCGACGGCTCCAGCAGCCTCACTCTAAGCGGCCTCTAATACCGGTAAGCATGATTGGTCGTTAAGACCACGGACATGGTTAGACGAGTACGGCAGCCTAGATCAGCCTGATCTAGGCGCTACACATGTAATCCCATAGAGGACACCAGGGGCTTCAAATATTCAATAAAGCCCACCTTTTTGCCTGACCCTGCGGACATCTTTCAGCACTCGCCCTTTGGCGACATCCTGAATTCGCTAAAGTGTCTCTCTTTATCAGGAGAGCCCTGGCCGGATTATGGCCAGGACGGTTGGGATGCAGACGACGAAGAAATTCAAAGACCACCCACCACCCACTTCGTAGCCACTGTCGATGACTTAACTCACATGCTAGACTTCGACTCCGAAGACATCGACGGTATGGACGACGATGCAGGAGACGACCAAGAACCAGCGCCTACAGGGCACTAGAAGGCCACCTCGTCATATGACATTTACATGGTGGACATCCCAAAGGATGGGAACGGCGATGGAACAACGTAGGACGACCCCTCCAAGAAACAGCCTAGGCGCCGGCGTCAGCGGTGCCGCTCTAAATCCCACCACAGCAAAAACGGTGATTCCGGCACGGGAGACAATAACACCCCGGATAGTGCCGAAGACAACCCCCTCCAGCAGGACTCAGCGTAGGAGGATGGAGAAGCCAGCCCTCATGAGAGAGCGGCAGACAGAGAGGTAGAGGATGATAATTATATGCCTCCCTCCGAAGACGAGGCAAGCCTCGACGACGATGAATTTGTCGTACCTGAGGATCCCGTCGAACAAGAGCGTTTCAAGCACGGGCTTATAGCCACGGCAAGCAGCCTCAAGAAAAAGTAGCAACAGCTTAGAGCTGACCAAGACTTGCTAGCCGACAGATGGACTGAAGTCCTTGCGGCCGAAGAGTATGAACCCAAAACGCAGGGTGCTACCCCGATTAGAGGAGGAAGCACCTAAAACAACATCATCAGTGCATAATACGACCGACCGGCCACCTCATGGCCGCGACAGAGAGGCCTCTCGGCCCTACACTCAAGCCGCACCCCGGCGCCGCTCAAAAAATACCAAGGCGCGGGAAAATGCGCCAGACCTGTGGGATATATTCAAGGACAAGGCAAGGCAAACAAGATCGATCTACGGATCGCGTGGGCGCCCCACGATACGTGATGACAATCGTCACGCCGGATACAGCAATTCTGGCCGAGTCGAACACAGTAGACAAAGCTCGTTTGAGCTGCGTCGTGATATAGCCCAATAGAGAGGCGCCGCACACCCACTATGCTTCACAGACGAAGTGATAGATCACCAAATCCCCGAGGGTTTCAAACCCATAAATATTGAATCATACGATGGCACAACAGATCCGGCGGTCTGGATCGAGAACTATCTCCTCCATATCCACATGGCCCACGGGGATGATCTACACGCCATCAAATACCTCCCACTCAAGCTTAAAGGACTAGCGCGGCATTGGCTTAACAGCTTGCCAGCAGAGTCAATCAGTTTTTGGGAAGACCTGGAAGCCGCAATCCTCGACAACTTCCAGGGCACTTATGTGCGACCACCAGACGCCGATGACCTAAGCCACATAATTCAGTAGCAAGAAGAATCGGCCAGATAATTCTGGACACGGTTCCTAACCAAGAAAAATCAAATTATCGACTTTCCGGATGCAGAGGCCCTTGCAGCCTTCAAACACAACATCCGCGACGAGTGGCTTGCCCGGCACCTAGGACAGGAAAAGCCGAAATCCATGGCAGCCCTCACAACACTCATGACTCGCTTCTGCGCGGGAGAGGATAGCTAGCTAGCTCATAGTAACAACATGACCAAGAGCCCAGGTAATTCGGATTACCAAGGACACCAACGGCAGGTCGCGTCGCAACAAGCACAAGCGCCGCATTAATGGCGACAATACTGAGGATACGGTAGTCAATTCCGGATTTAGAGGCTCTAAACCCGGTCAGCGGAAAAAGCCATTCAAAAGAAATGCTCCGAGCCCGTCCAATTTGGACCGAATACTCGATCGCTCGTGCCAGATACACGACACCCCTGAAAAGCCAGCCAATCACACCAACAGGGATTGTTGGGTGTTCAAGCAGGCAGGCAATTTAACTGCCGAAAACAATGACAAGGGGCTGCATAGCGACGACGAGGAGGAGACCCGGCCGCCGAACAATAGAGGACAGAAGGGTTTCCCCCACAAGTGCGGACGGTGAACATGATACACGCAACCCACATACCCAAAAGGGAGCGGAAGCGCACTCGAGGACGATATGCGATGGAGCCGCCGCCTAAAGTTCAATCTGTGGTCCTCCTGCCCGATCAATTTTGATCGAAGGGAGCACCCCACTAGAATCCGCCATGGCGGATTCGCCGCATTGGTTCTAGATCCAATCGTTGACGGATTTCACCTCACTAGAGTCCTGATGGACGGCGGCAGCAGTCTGAACCTGCTTTATCAGGATACAGTGCGCAAGATGGGCATAGACCCCTCAAGGATTAAACCCACAAAGACGACCTTCAAAGGCGCCATACCTGTGTAGAGGCCAACTGCATGCAGGCTCGTTACACTTGAAGTGGTCTTCGGATCCCTGGATAACTTCCGAAGCGAGGAGTTAATCTTCGACATAGTCCCGTTCCGCAGCGGCTATCATGCACTGCTCGGACGAACTGCATTTGCCAAGTTCAATGCGGTGCCGCACTACGCATACCTCAAGCTCAAGATGCCAAGCCCTGGAGGAGTCATTACGGTCAATGGAAACACCGAACGCTCTCTCCGAACGGCGGCTCTCGCGGCGGAAGTACAAAGCAGCCTCATAAGGCAGTTCTCGAGGTCGGCTGTTAAGCGCCCGGACACCGTCAAGCGCACCCGGAGTAACCTACAACAAGACCGTCTGGCACGTTCCGAGCAAGCGTAGCAATGCGGCCCCAACCCCAGCCCTCGCGAAATCGCGAGACCAGTACCATGCGTACATAACTACGCTCTGGAGATACCATGGGCATAGGGGTAGGGGCACGACCACGGCATGCCCGGAGAGCGGCTCAACCGCACCAGGGGCTCCCAATTGTGTCATTCCTTTTTTCTCTTATTCGCAGGACTCCGTTTTCCAAAAGCCCTGTCCGGTAGTAGAATTGCCGAACTCACGATGCAACAGCCAGGGAAGCAGACAAGCTACGTCCAGTGTCTAGGTGTTCTCTATTACGAGCAGTATACCTGTTTTACATACCATCCCACAGCCTACCCCTGGAGGGGGACATGTTAAATAGTCCCATCCCTTTCTTATCGCACTATTTGTATCGTTCTGCTTTTATTGCAGTATTTTTTGAATAAGCAATGCATCGCTTTTTGCCTATTATTGCATTCCATTTTTATCCATATATGTTCACTTATGACATGTCGCACCCGTACGCTTTGGTACAGCCAAATACACCAGGGGCTTAAGTTCCCCAAAATATGGTGTGATAAGTCCGAACACTTTCACAAGTGCGGCACGCCGAACTTATAGCATTATATGCATCGGCTCCGAATCATGTCTTGGGTCAATAGTTGGGTTTGCCCAACTCCCATGTTTTGGTACGTTACGTTCCGTTATATCGGCTAAGGTAGCGCTGGGAGAACCATTGCGATTGTGCCCCAGTTGAGCTGAGTTGAGCACCTTAGTGGAGAAAGCTAAAACTGACCGTCATGAAAGGGCGAGAGCCGGTCGCTGTTCGAGAGGTTTTTTCGAGTCCCTAAAGACTTATGCCGCTTAGAGCGAGGAGTCGGCTTTGTCCGGCCCAGGCGTGGATAGCGCCCCGACTTCGGTCTTCCGAACACTA
This sequence comes from Aegilops speltoides, assembly GCA_021437245.1. Classification (NCBI taxonomy): domain Eukaryota; kingdom Viridiplantae; phylum Streptophyta; class Magnoliopsida; order Poales; family Poaceae; genus Aegilops; species Aegilops speltoides. The sequence continues at coordinate 1,381,619 of CM038141.1, read as the reverse complement.
GGGGCTTCGCCAAAATTTAAAATTATAGAATTCTGTGGCTAAGTGGGAGTGTTCAAGAATTATAAGTCCGGTTGCCTCGTTCGTTGTGTTGAGCGCCTCCCTCGAAGGACCCAAAAATGGGAACAAGAGCACTCAAGTTTATCCCGAACACCCCAGCACTCGTGGCATGGGGGCTGAAGCCAATGACTTTCCATCTCTCAAATTTGATAAACGGCTGCACATAAGGTAATATTTTAAATTAACAAGCGTTGCTTAGCGCATATGAACATGTTTTCAAGCGTACAAGATAACAAATGCGAGTTTACTAAAAATTACATCTTTGGAGCATTCACCCGCTATAAGGCGGGCACCCTTCAGGACGTTCTCATAATACATCTGGGGCTTGTGATACTCCCTGCCCAGCGGTGGAGCATCTGTCACAAGCTTCTCAGCGTCCATCTTGCCCCAGTGCACTTTAGCACGGGCAAGGGCCCTACGGGCACCTTCGATGCAGACGGAGCGCTGACGACTTCAATCCATGGACAAAGGCCCACTAGCCGCCGCACCAGCCCGGTAGCTCCTGTGCATGGCCTCCTTCGCCACAGCCGAGCTATGAGGTTCTTCATGGCCTATTCGCCACCTTATGAAGCTCGACCAGCTGCTTCATCTGGTCGCTCAAGGGCACTGGTGTCCGCCTCAAAGATATCTTGAGACCAGAATACCTTCTCCCTCGAGCTCCCTTCCTCGGCCCTGTAGAATGCGGCAGCGTCGGACACACTGTGGGGCAGATCTGCGAATGCTCCTGGAGAGCTCCGGATTCGGGTAAGTAACAAGTAATTCACTTTCATGTGCTTGCTTTGCGAGAAAAATGCCTTACCCGCCGCTACCTTCTTTATTGCCTCAATTTCCTGGAGGGCTTTTTGGGCTTCGTCCTTAGCGGCTTTGGCACTCCCAAGAGCCGAGGCGAGCTCGGACTCTCGAGTCTTCGAGTCACGCTCCAACCTCTCGTGTTTTTCCACGAGAGCCTGGAGCTCTTGCCGCACCTCCGCCACCCGCGCCTGCTTCTGTCGCTCGGTACGTTCCGCGGCCGCATTGCTTTTGGCCTTGGACACCGCTTCCTTCAGGGTTGCCACCTCGTTCGTGGCCCCTGGAATTCTCACGTTATTCCTGTAATTTTTTGCAACCACATATTTTATAAGGTACTACTTACCTTCCTTGTCCTCGAGCTGCTTCTTGGCAAGGCCGAGATCGTTCTCAGACTGCTCGAGGTCCTGCTTCAATGCATTGACCTCCGCAGTCAGTGCGGCAGAGGTCAGCAGCGCAGCCTGCATTCCCATATTGACATGCTTATGTTAGACTCCTCACAGATATCTTTTAGATCCTCGCCGGCTTTTCTTTCCGAACACCAAACTGAGCATCAGGGGCTACTGTCTATGCGGTACTATTTTTACATGTCTTAATTACATACCTCAAAGCCTGATAGAAGGCTGGTACAGGCTTCAGCCAGCCCGCTCTTGGCGGGCTGAACTTTACGGATCACCGCACTCATAACAGTGCGGTGCTCCTCGTCGATAGAGGCGCCATTAAGCGCCTCCAGCAAATTATCCGGCGCCTCCGGTTGGACGGAGTTCACCGGCGTTGCAGTCTCGCCCTTCTTATGAAGGGGCCGCCCGCTGGACTCCGGAACCACTAAAGGTTCTGGTGCGTAGTCCAGCCCAGGGCCGAACTCAGAACCCATTGGGGGTTGATCCCCCTCGTGCCCAAAGTCCAGGAGGTTGCCCTGCGGCACCTCCGGAACCTCCTCCTCCTGGCTGGGCCCCTTTTGGGACCCCACCTCAGCGTCATCTGCAGCGCGAGGAGAGGAGACAGCCGTATGTGAAGTGCTATCCACGTCCGATGGCGCCAGGGAGCCGCTCGTTGAAGTATCGAGCCCGTCCTTGGGCGGGCTGTAGAGTTATATTCGGCGTTAAGAGATTCTATGCAACAAATGAAACACCATGAGTTATTCTGGTATCCGGACACTTACGAAGTCGCCAGGGGCTTAGTCCTTTGTGGCCACTCCTCTTCATCGTCGTCGGCGTTGGTGGAGTAGTCTGGGGGGAGGGTCCTTCCCTTCTTGGACCCTTCGGCCTCCCCCGTTGGGGAGGCCTTCCCTTTCTTCTCTCCCCCCACTGGGGGAGAGGCTTTTTTTTTCTCCTCCTCGTCTTCGAGGGAGGAGTTCGCCTCGGAGTCATCGGACGATGAGTCCGATAACACCTGACGCCGGGTACTCTTTCGAGTTCCCGTGGCCTTTTTCTTGGCCTTCTTCTCCGGCACCACATAATGCGCCGGAGCTAGCAGCCCCGTTAATTGGGCGTCCGCTGGGTCTTCTGGCAAGGGAGCCGGACAGTTAACCTGCCGGGACGTTTTTTGCCAGGCCTGTCAAAGGTAAAGGCAGTTTAGATCCCGCATAGAGTCAATCTTTGGAAAATAACCGTCCTGTAAAGGGTAAAATAGCTTACCTCACCGGCTTGACGCTGCGAGCTGAATCCGCGATCTTCGGTAGCGGATGCGGGAGCCTCGGCACCCTTGAACAGCACCTTCCAGGCATCTTCGTACGTAGTGTCGAAGAGCCTGCTCAAGGATTGGTGCTGTGCCGGATCAAACTCCCACAAATTAAAGGCGCATTTCTGGCACGGGAGGATCCGGCGGATGAGCATGACCTGGACTATGTTGACAAGCTTGAGCTTCTTCTTCACCAAGGTTTGGACGCAGGATTGGAGTCCGGTCAGCTCCTCCGAATCACCCCATGATAGGCCCTTCTCTTTCCAGGAGGTGAGCCGTGTGGGGATGCCAGATCTGAATTCGGGGGCCGCTGCCCATTTAGGGTCACGCGGCTCGGTGATGTAGAACCACCCCGATTGCCACCCCTTTATGGTCTCCACAAAGGAGCCCTCGAGCCACAGGACGTTGGGCATCTTGCCCACCATGGCACCTCCGTAGTCCGCTTGGCAGCCGCCACTACCTTCGGCTTGACATTGAAGGTCTTCAGTCATAAGCCGAAGTGGGGCTGGATGCAGAGGAAGGCCTCGCACACGACGATGAACGCCGAGATGTTGAGGATGAAATTCGAGGCCAGATCATGGAAATCTAGGCCATAGTAGAACATGAGCCCCCGGACAAATGGATGAAGTGGAAACCTAGTTCGCGGAGGAAGTGGGTGAGAAACACCACCCTCTCATGGGGACCGGGGGTAGGGATGAGCTGCCCCTTGTCGGGGAGCCGATGCGCGATGTCGCTGGACAAGTATCCGGCCTTTCGCAGCCTCTTGATGTGCCCCTCCGTGACGGAGGAGGCCATCCACTTGCCTCCCGCTCCGAACATGGTTGGGGAAGGTTGAGGCGAGATGTGCGGACTTGGGCGCTGGAGCTCGAGTGCGCGAAAACAGATAAGCAAAGGAGGAAGAAGGCGTAGGTAAAAAGGTGGATTCTTATCCCCTTATACATGGGCGGACGAAACTATGCGTCCCCACCAGCCTGGTAAAACTCGCTTATCTCCCAAGTGCCGTAATAAATGGCGTGGTTGGGTTACCCACGCCCGTATTGATGAGAATCCTGGAATAGGGGGACACGATCTCTGCTTTGACAAGACGTGCCAAGGAAACTGCTTCACTAAACGCGCTAAGGAGGAATAATAAAAACAATTCGAATAAAGGCCTGGCGTGGTGTGATGTCACGCCACAGAGTACGTCAGCAGATTGAACTTGTGTAAATATTATTCTCTCTACGGTGGTATGTGGAACTTATTTTGCAGAGCCGGACACTATCCTTGTGTTCAAAATCTTCTATGAAGTATTCGGAGGAGGAACCCGCCTTGCAATGCCGAAGACAATATGCGCGCTGGACTCGTCATCATTGAAGCCTGGTTCAGGGGCTACTGAGGGAGTCCTGGACTAGGGGGTGTCCGGATAGCCCAACTATCATCTTTGGCTGGACTCCTAGACTATGAAGATACAAGATTGAAGACTCCGTCCCGTGTCTGGATAGGACTTTCCATGGCGTGGAAGGAAAGCTTGGCGATACGGATATGTAGATCTCCTACCATTGTAACCGACTCTATGTAACCCTAGCCCTCTCCGGTGTCTTTATAAACCGGAGGGTTTTAGTCCGTAGGACGAACAACAATCATACCATAGGCTAGCTTCTAGGGTTTAGCCTCTCTGATCTTGTGGTAGATCTACTCTTGTACTACCCATATCATCAATATTAATCAAGTAGGAGTAGGGTTTTACCTCCATCGAGAGGGCCCGAACCTGGGTAAAAACATCGTGTCCCTTGTTTCCTGTTACCATCCGCCTAGACGCATAGTTCGGGACCCCCTACCCGAGATCCGCCGGTTTTGACCGACACTGAGCAACTGTTGGTAGAATCGAACACTCCATTGTATTGTGGTTGCGATCCCGTGGTGACCCGCTTCAGTTTCACGCTCAAACTTCTAAAGATGAAGGCTAAGAACAAATGGACCGACACTAGCCTCGATGAGCTTCTCAAGTACCTAAAGGATGTTCTTCCCGTGGGGAATGTATGACCTACTAGTGTGGATGAGGCTAAGAAGATCGTGTGCCCTCTTGATCTGCTGCACGTCAGATACCATGCATGTGTCAACGATTGGATCATTTATCGGAAGGACCACGTGGAGAAAACTAGTTGTCCGGTGTGCAATGGTTCTCGATACAAGAAGGCCAGAAAGAAATCTCCCCAAAAAGTTGTATGGTACTTACCGATCACTCCGCGACTACAACATTATTTTGTAGATCCCATGGAGGCAAAGCTCATGCGTTGGCACACGGAGAGGAAAAAGCCCGACGAAGGAGATGATCCGAAGTTTGAGACACCCCAAGGATGCAAGCCAGTGGACAGAGTTCAACGGCGAATATATATATTTCGCATGTAATGCAAGGAACATCATGCTTGGCACGTGTACCGATGGCATGAATCCGTTTGGCAACCAGAAAACCAACCATAGCACATGGCTCGTGTTTGTATGGATGTACAACATCCCCCCTGGTTGTGCATGAAGTCGAAGTACATACACATGAGCATGTTGATTCAAGGGCCGAAACAACTGGGAAATAATATTAATTTGTATCTGGGGCTACTTCAAGAGGAGTTAGACATGTTATGGAAAACATCGGCCCAGACATGGGATGCTAGCAAAGTCGAGTATTTCTATATGAGAGCCACACTAATCACGACGGTACACGACTATTTCGGTTACGGATATGTCGTAGGCTAGGTGTGCCACGGATATTGCAGATGCACGGGTGCATGGATGATACGATGTCTCAGCAACTAACGTCAACAAAAGAAGGCGGGTCTGGGAAAATCATGGGCATGGGGCATCGAAGATGGCTCGAGAAGGACGACCCATGGAGAAACCGTGGAGATCTATTCACTGACGAGGTTGAGCATCGAGGCCCCCACGTAAGCGGAGCGACGCCGGAATCGATGAGCTGTTGAAAAACTGGGAACATTGCCCCGCGCCGAGAAAGACGATGAAAAAGGCGCCAGAGCTGCTGCTGAAGGTATGGAAGACGAGGTCAGTTTTATGGGACTTGGAGTAGTGGCACAAACTCGACATGCCTCATTGCCTTGACCAAATGCATATCTGTAAGAATGTCCTTGGAGCTTGCTTGTGACACTGAGGAACATGCCGAAAAGACTAAGGATCGGCCGACGACAAGAAAAAACTTGCAAGAATTTAATATTATGGCAGATTTGCACATGTCGCCCCACAAAAAGTCAGAGTAGACACTGACGGAGACGAAGGAGCAGGAGAAGAAGGGCAAAAAAATGAAGGAGGATCGTTGCCCCCCTTCTTTCTACACCTTAAGTCCGGCTGAGATCGATCAATTCTTCAAGTGCCTTACCGGAATCAAAGTTAGTTCCGGTTACCGTGGGAAGACAAGCAGATTTCTAGACACGAAGAAGAAAAGGTTCAACGGGATGAAGTTCCATGACTGTCATGTGATGATGACGCATATACTACCTGTTACCCTTAGAGGGATAAGGGACAAGCATGTTTGTGACACGCTTATTTGTTTCTGCAACTTTTTTGATGTCATCCCTCAAAATTCGATTAGTGTGAAGTAGATCAAAGGCTACAAGAAGAGATCTTTGTGATACTAAATGAGCTTGAGATGTACTCCCCCCCCCCGCGTTCTTTGACATCAGGGTGCATCTGTGCATCCACATTATGGACGACATAATAGACCTAAGGCCATCATTCCTGCACAACATGATGCTGTTTGAGAGGATGAATGGGGTCATCAAAGGATTCATTCGTAACGTGTCTTGTCCAGATGGAAGCATCGTCCAGGGCTAGCTGACACAAGAGTGCATCTCCTTATGCGAGAATTATCTATACGGCGGAGATTGGCCCGGTGTTGGTTTGCCCGTTAAGAAGAACCTTGGGAGTCTCGAAGGAGAAGGTCACTCCAAAGGTCGCAGGGAACTGCATGTGGCCTACTCGGATCGATGCAACGACTTTGACAGAGCAAACATAGTAGTGCTACATCACCTAGATGTGGTAGGTCCTTTCGTGACACTACACAAAGAAACTATCGCAAAGAAGTATCATGACCGAGTGCTATGCAGGACGAATGTCGAACATACTAGAGAGCACAACTCCACTTTCCTATATTGGTTCAAAACAACATATTCTTGCTAATCCCCGGAAGAGGGCAGTGAGGACGGATTGCTCATATACGCCTTAGCACATGGACCTAATATGTCTCCAATGTATCTATAATTTTTGATAGTTCCATACTATTATGTTATCATTCTTGGATGGTTTAGAATCATTTTATAGCAACTTTATATCATTTTTTGGGGCTAACCTATTGACATAGTGCCCAGTGCCAGTTGTTGTTTTTGCTTGTTTTTTACATCGCAGGAAATCTGTACCAAACGGAGTCCAAACGCACCGAAATTTTTTGGAGATTTTTCTGGGCCAGAAGATATCCAGTGGGCCAAAAATGTACCAGAGGGGCCGCCCGAGCTGGGCACCACCCACCAGGGCGCGACCTAGTGCCGGATGGCCTTCTGGGTGCCCCCTTGCACAACCTCTTCACTCTATAAATACCCAAAAAATCCAGAAACACTAGGGGATTCGACAAAAAAATGCCAGGCACCGACAATTCCAGAACCACGAGATCCAATCTAGAGCCCTATTATGGCACTCTGCCGGAGGGGAACACGATCACGGAGGGGTTCATCATCCTCATTTCTACCTATCTGATGATGCTTGAGTAGTTCATATCAGTCCTACGGGTCCGTAGGCAGTAGCTAGGTGGCTTCTTCTCTCTTTGTTTCTAAATAAAATGGTCTCTTGGAGATCTATTTGATGTAATGCTTTTGTGGGGTGTGTTTGTTGGGATCCGATGAACAATGAGTTTGTGATCAGATTTTGCTTTGAGTTTTATATCCAATCTTGATTATTATAGCCTCGTATTTCCTCTCCGATATTTGGGTTTTGATTTGCCATCTTGATATATTTATCTTGCCTTGTGAAGAGGTGCTTTGTGATGGGTTCGACCTTGCGGTGTCCTTTCCCAATGATAGAAGGGGCAGCAAGGCACACATTTGTCATTGCTATTAAGGATAAAAAGATGGGGTCGATTCGTACGGGAATAGAGCTTGTCTACATCATTTCATCCTTCTTATTGCATTAATCCATTTCTTCATGAACTTAATACACTAGATGCATGCTGGATAGCGGTTGATGTGTGGAGTAATAGTAGTAGATGCAGGCAGGAGTCGGTCTACTAATCTTGGACGTGATGGCTATATAGACGATAATTGTTATTTGGATATCGTCATGATTATGTGTTGTTCTATCAATTGCCCAACAGTAATTTGTCTACCCACCGTTGCTATTTTCTTGAGAGAAGCCACTAGTGAAATCTATAGCCTCGGGTCTCTTTTACCAACATATACTTTCAGATCTACATCGCTATTTGCTTTTTCGTTCCGTTGCAAAATTTATTTTTAGATCAATATTATCAAAAACGCTGCACTTTTTTGTTACCTATTTTATTTCATGTTTACGAGAGATCTATACATCAAAACTATCATCAACCTATCTAACTTTTTACCCGTGAGGGATTGACAACCCCTCTCTTACGTCGGGTTGCAAGTGTTTCATGATTTGTGTGATTCTCCTTAGAGAAATACCTACCATTGCTGTGGTGCATCATCCCTTCCTCTTTTGGGGAAAATACCGACGTAGTTCAAACGACATCAAAAGGAATTTCTAGCACTGTTGCCGGGGAGACATCGTCAACATTATCAGGTTCCTACACACAATCTCATCTCCTTGCAATTTACATTATGCGTCTCGTTTTCATCTCCCCCACTTCACAAAAATTTTGCCGTTTTATTCACCCTCTTTTTGTTTGCCTTTTTCTCGTCAGATCTTTTGTTTGCTTGTGTTACCATGTGCCTTTTATTTGCTTGCACCTTTGCTTGCTAATAATCTATTGATATGGATCCTCATCCACTTGCGAATCTTTGTAAATTTTGATGAACCAATTTCTATTGGATTGAGTGCACTTGATCATCTCTATGAATTTTTGCTTGAAATTCATGAATCTGAAAATTGGGATGAAGTGTTGGAAGAAGAAATTGATAAAGTGATTCAAGGTATCTCTTTCCATGAAAAGCATGATTGCAATGATGTTATTATAAATTCTATTAATGTCAATTGTGCGAATGATATGCAAAACCCCAAGCTTGGGGATGCTAATTTTGATATGTCCACTACTTATTGCAATGATCATGATTGGGGTGATAATGCTTCTTATGATCTTGAAAATTTATTTATGCCTGATGATAAATATGCTATTGATAATAATGTTTGCAATATTATTAAAAGTGGGTTTGGAAGAGTGTCAACTTTAGTTAAAAATAATCCCACATATTTGGGGAGTGTTCAATCTTATGAAATTTTTAATAAAAGTGGGCTTGGAGAGGTCATGACTTTAGTTGTTGTTAAACCCACTATTTTGGAAGAGTGTAAATTTGCATGCATGTGGATCATGAATAGAATATTTTATATGATAGCTATATCGTTCAATTTAAATATGATCCCACTTGTAATTGTTTCTTTCTCCTTCCTTGCATATGCTAGGTTCTACTTGTCTTTATAATTTGTTCTCTTATGAAATGCTATGCAGAGGAAGTATGTTAGACTTAAATGTGTTTGTCACAGGTTTCATGATGCTCTCTTCATGTTTCAATTACTATCTTTTATGTGAGCATCATTGAAAGCTTATGCCTAGCTTGGGGCATAAAACGATAGCACTTGTTGGGACGCAACCCAATGAATTAAATTTATTTTTTCTTTTTTCTTTTCTTTCTGCTTTGTGTGTTCACACAATTATGCTCCTGTAATGATTGAGATTTTATGTTTAATTAGTGTTTGTCCCAAGTAAAGCCTTTGGGATCATGCTAGGTGGTAGTTCATTTGATCTTGTCTAAAAACAGAAACTTTTGCGTCCAGTAGCAGAATTTTGAAAATTCATAGAAGCGACGAAAACTTCTGAATCTTTTTTGAGAAGATTGATATAAAAATTGCCTACATTTTCCAAACTTTTCAGAACTTTTAGAGTTAAAAAATATGACTTTAATTCACATCTTTACAGACAGTTTAGTTTTTGACAGATTATGTTTATGTTCTGTTATGTGCTTGTTCCGATGCATCTATGGTTTTTTTATGAGTTTTTGCCATAGAAAAGTTGGAGTACAGTAGATATAATGCAATAATAATATAAGAATGGGTTTGCAACAGTACTTAGAGCAAGGATTTTTCTTGTTATACTAACGGATCTCAGGAAGGTTTTGTTGATTTTTGTGTGATTTAAGTTTTCAAGTTTTGGCTGAGATCACGATGGATGAAGGAGTAAGGAGTACAAAATCATAAGCTTTGGAATGCTTGCTGCACCCCAAGATAATATTCAAGAAGTATCAAGCAACTAAGCTTGGGGATGCCCTGAGTGGCATCTCCTCTTTCTTCTAACGACCATCGGTATTCTACTTGAAACTATATTGTTATTCATCACATATTATGTGTTTTGCTTGGAGTGTCTTATATGATATGAGTCTAAGCTTATTTTGCTTCCTAGGTTTCATTTGTATCCTTGCTGGACACTCCTATTTGAGATAGCCAATTTATGATGTGCTTTGTTAGAATTGCTCTATGTGCTTCAATTAAAAAAAATTAGAGCTATGGAATTGCTCTACTGCTTCAGTTATATCTTTTTGAGCACGGTGTGCTTTAACATGTTTGAAGAAATGCTCTCATGCTTCACTTAGATCTATTTGAGGGCTAGTAATTTTGAAAAAAATCCTTTCATGCTTCAATTAGATTATTTTGAGATATGAAAAAATTTATGCTCATGATCTTCACTTAAATTATTTGAGCTTGTCAAAAGAAAAAGCAACATATGAAACTAGTCCCAAAGTGATAGATATTCAAGAGGGATAATGAAAAAGTTTCATGAAGATCATTGGACAAATTAAACGTGATTCCTTGTAATAGTTTTGAGATATGGTGGTAGTGATATGTGAGTCATGTTAATGAGTAAGTATGCTTAGTAAGAATATTTGTGTCAAGGTTTGTGATTCCCCATGCAAGCGCCAAAGTCAATAGTTGTGGAATGAAGTTACATCTTCGTTATGGTGCATTATCCGGTGTTAGTTATGCTCAATGCTCATTTATGTGATTTTTCATTTCTTAGTTGGATGCTTCCCAATATTTTGCAAGCCTTCACTTGTACTAAGTAGAAATACTACTTGTGCATCCAAACTCCTTAAACAAGTTCACAATACCTACCTATATGCGTTACTCCCTTGCCGTTCCAAGAAAATTTGTATGTGCCATCTCTAAATTTCAAAATAAATTTCTGTTTTGTCTATCCGTACCAGGTCATGAAGCGGTGATGGGTGGATTATATATTTTCATGCTAGATATGTTATTCTCATGATGAGTGTTTGTTCACTTGTCATTGCACGAGAGTATGGCGGTAATAGGGATTCCCAGTCCCGAAATGAAAAGAAAAAATACTTTATGTTGTCATATAATAAATTCCTTGGAAAGTGTTGGTATGGACGGTACCCGTGGATACGACTACCCGTGGAGTGTCAAAAGATTGGTGGAAAAAGGAATAAACTTTATTTTCTATTTGGGAACTGCCTATGATGTATCTTGCATGGAAAGTATGAGGAACTCTAAGTCGTTCTGGTTCACAAGAAAAGTATACCTCATCACTTGTCATTGAATTTTCTTTAGTGTTGATATTTTGAATGGCATGATTTCTTGTTGATATGCGTAAGTATTAAAGTCTTCATGTCAAAACTAGACTATTGGTTTGAACCATATAAAATTCTATATGTCCATGCTACAAAGAAACTAATATCAAAACAACATGTTAGGCAGCATTGCCCATCAAATTTTTTGTCTTTATCATTTACCTACTCGAGGACGAGCAGGAATTAAGCTTGGGGATGCTGATACGTCTCCAACGTATCTATATTTTTTGATAGTTCCATGCAGTTATGTTATCATTATTGGATGTTTTAGAATCATTTTATAGAAACTTTATATCATTTTTGGGACTAACATATTGACATAGTGCCCAGTGCCACTTGTTGTTTTTTGCTTGTTTTTTTACATCACAGGAGATCTATACCAAACGGAGTCCAAATGCAGCGAAACTTTTTGGAGACTTTTTCTGGGCCAGAAGACATCCAGTGGGCCAAAAATATACCAGAGGGGCCGCCCGAGGTGGGCACTGGCTACCAGCGCGCAGCTGGAGGACCAGGCGCGCCCTGGTGCCTGGTGCCCTCAATAGTGCACCCTGCACCGCCTCTTCGCTCTATAAATACCACAAAAATCTAGACCATAGGGTAATCGACAAAAAACAATTCCAGCCGTCTGAAGTTCCAAAACCACAAGATCCAATCTAGAGCCCTATTCTAGCACTCTGCCGGAGGGGAACAAGATCACGGAGGGGAACACGATCACGGAGGGGTGAATCACCATCATTGGTACCTCTCACGGAGGCTTCTTCTCTCTATGTTTCTCAATACAATGGTCTCTTGGAGATTTATTTGATGTAATGCTTTTGTGTGGTGTGTTTGTTGGGATCCGGTGGACAATGACACTACTAAGAAAAGGCCTACTAATGGCGCACCTATTTTGGCTACTAATGGCGCACTACAAGTGCGCCATTAGTACCACACCACTAGTATATTTTAGTAATGGCGCACGATAGGTACGCCATTAGTATCTGGTGTACTAATGGCGCACCACAGGTGCGCCATTAGTATCCCACAGGTGCGCCATTAGTATCTGGTATACTAATGGCGCACCACATGGAAGTGCGCCATTAGTAACAATTTTTTAATTTTTTTTGTTTTTTCTTAATCTCATGTCACTATTTCACATATGAGATATCCAACACATATATATACAACAAGCATCCATATAACAATCATATCCAACACACAAGTTTCATCATATATACATACATAGCCAACACATAGTTCCATCGTTACATATTACAAAAGTTTCACTTTGTTCATCCAACACCGTTATCCATCAATTCACCAAAGTTTCACATTGATACAAAATAAAACCACAAATGGAAAATAAGCACTGCATCCATGCAAGCTTTCGTGAATTAAATCAAATCAGCAAAATGATAAACAGGAAGTTAGAAGAAGAAGAAGAATAAGAGAAGAAGAAGAAAAGACTAGAAGAATACTAGAAGAAGAATAACACTAGAAGAATACTAGAAGAAGAATAAGAAGAATAAGAAGAAGACTATAAGCTTATTATGTAAACTTGATCATTTTGTTCTAACATAAGTCATTTTGGAGCTAACCTATAGGAAACTAAGCATATAAGCTCTCTAAGTTAGCATATTAGAGCCAACTTAGGTAAAATGAAGCTAACATATGTCATTTTGGAAAAGAAGAAGAATAAGAAGAAGATATAAGCTTATTATGTAAACTTGATCGTTTTGTGCTAACATAAGTAATTTTCGAGCTAACCTATAGGAAACTAAGCATATTAGAGATAACATAGGTAACTAAGTATATATATATATCATTTTGGAGATCTGACATACCTGACATAGTTCAGTTCTCATTGTTCTTCTCCTTCTCCTTCCTTAGCCTGATGCGCCAAGAGCGGTGAGGCGGTGGAGGCTGCTGTGGGATGTAGTCTTCTACCACAATTGGCGTGGTCATGTCGCCCAGCTGTGGGATCGCCGACGATACCACCGGTGCGTGGTCATTGTCAGGCACCACCACCATCACGAGGCCACCTTCAGGCAGGACAGGCACGACCATCGCTAGGTCATCCTCAGCCACCACCATCTCTTGCCCATGGTCAGCCACCACCATCTCTTGCCCATGGTCAGCCACCACCATCTCTGGGTTTAATGATGTCAAAACCTTGCCATAGTTTCCACTGTTTTAATGTTTTGTATGATTTCTTGGTTATATTACCATTCTGAGTTATGTTGTTCTGTTACACTACTAGGGAAAACCTTATACACAGAACTTTAGAAGTAGCGTGGGTCAAAGAAGCACGCTGGTGCTAAATAGCAGCAGCGCGCCTGCCGAAACCGCGCTGCAGATAACGTCGTAGCAGTAGCGCTTCTCGCTGCATACACGTTAGTACTAAAATTCTCATGGCTTAGCCAATATGGTACACATAGTAGTAGCGATCTATATGGAACCGCGCTACTGCTACTTTCTTTCTAGCAGCGCGTTTTGCTCTAAACTCGCTACTACTAAAGGGTATAAAATTAAATGAAAAGCAAGCAGAAAGGTAATTGAAAATGAAAGAAATAGAAGAAGGTGAAAGGAAAAAAAATAAAATGTGAAGAAAAATAAATGAAGAAGGGAAAAAGGAGAAAGTAGTAGCAGTAGCGCGTATCCCAGAATGCGCTGTAGCTAATGTAGCGAGAGAGCGCCAGAACGAGCCATCGCTACTTCGACTTAACCACCACGTTCGTCCTTCCCCACGGCCACTTCCCCAAATCGAACTCCTCCGCTCTCTTGCCGCCGTCGCCGTCGGTCGCCGCGTGCTCTCCCGACACGCCTCGCCGCCCCGACCCGGATTCAACGCCGCCCCCGAACTCGACCTCAACACCGCCCCGGACGCCGCCCCCGACCTCAACGCCGCCCCGGACGCCGCCCCAAGCCCAACCTCGGCGCCTGCCCTCTCTTGCCGCAGGCACCCGATCGAGGTGAGCACGCCTGCTCCTCCCCCTCCCCTACCTCTGCCTAGATAGGGTTCTTCAAATTTTAGTTGCATCAAATAGTTAGGGTTCATCTATGGGTGGAAATGAATTGGATACAGATGCGGCTGGGATTTTTTCTTAGGTGATGTTTTCTTAGATAATGAATAAACACTAGTGTAATGCATAATAAAACGAGTAAAATTTGACCTTGTTCTATTTAGTTAGTAAGAACTAGTTAGTAAGAACTAGGTACTAATTAGGTGATTTTTTAGTTAAAGCAATTTTTCCCGCCTCGACATGGACGATGCCTATCCCGCATCCTCGTCGTCGAGTCGGTGGAGGACGACACCTGCTTGACCAGATCAACCATGTCTGGGACTGGGCTCCGCCGGGGTGGTACTGGGAGGCACTACCTACCGGGGGGCGCAGGTTGGTGAGGAGCCAGCCTGTCGTTGACCCGAACCTTCTTTGGTGGCGGTCGCGTGGGCCAGTGATGATCCAGAGGCTCGAGGACTCCGCGGAGGTGGTGCGTCACCGTGTCAGTGAGGAGGACGCGCACGTCCGTCGCTACTTGTTTGCGTTGGAGCACAGGCCGTTCTCCAATACCTGGCAGGTTCTCCGGGATCTCACCGAGCTATAATCCCGTGATGGTGCCTTCTCTGTGGTGTCCACCGCCCGCGCCGATACCGTCGTGTGCTAGAGTTTTAGTTGTATTAGTGGTGTTATATGTATGACACTATTCGTGATGTATTAGTGATAATATTGACGATGTCTTGACGCATGAGATGATTTACTTTTGCTTATTGAATGCATGCTAATTTGAGTCCTATAAGATATTTTGAAATGTATATCTTGTGTTGCACAATATCCAAGTGGCGGTCATGTTTGCAGGTTACACCTTGAGTGGCCTATGTTTTGCCGGAGTGTTGATTCATTTCGCTCCGGCAAATTCCAGCGCTTCGATATGTCCTATTTTAGCAAAGGTCATGCCGGATTTTTCCGTGAATTTTGGCATGACTTGTGCGAATATGTAGAAAATATCGAGTGCCCCGGATTTGTGTGTTGAGTATCTTGGTAGTTGTCTTGATCGATTTTCAATTAATGTTTTAACTATGAACATAGGAAATGTCTGACGACGAGAAGGATTTCGGTATTTGCAAATACTGCGAAGACGAGCGCGGCCTGTGCGACGGAATCTTCCTAGA
This sequence comes from Aegilops speltoides, assembly GCA_021437245.1. NCBI lineage: Eukaryota > Viridiplantae > Streptophyta > Magnoliopsida > Poales > Poaceae > Aegilops > Aegilops speltoides. Next base: position 1,366,142 of record CM038141.1, on the reverse strand, counting down.
TGATGATAGGCGCTTCAGCATCAAGCTGGACGAGAACTTCGAAGTGGATACAGTAAGTCACAACGACAAGTCTTTTTCATAATTAAGCATGACATCTGCTTCATTTGCTTCAACTTATATTTTTTACTATTCTACTAGCGTATCCCCTGCCATGCAAGAGTTTTTGTATTGGATAAGATAGGTTTCAGTCATAGTATGGAGGAAAAGAAAGTTTACTTGAAGACCGAGCATGGTTATATTTTCCATGCAAAGCTATACAATTCAGACGACTACACCTATTTTGGATGCAAAACATGGCGAGCACAATGCAAGACATGCATTTGAGCCTGATATGGTTATCACCTTTGATATTCGTCCGGAAGATGATATTGAAGGTAATACCGACATCTGGGTCGATGTGCAAATGCCTCCAGTTATACCATTATGTATGTTTCTCAACCATATTTATGTCTTTGATATTGTTTATTCAAAAATAGTTGACAACTAATTTGTATTGTCAGCTTATTTCGGTGCAAGCAAACATGTCCAGCGCTTGGTAGACAGGACCCAGATATCGTCACGGGGCTGAACTCAACTGCGAGGAGCTCAGTCATTATGTTTCATGGCTTGAGGATCTTGATACTGTCAAGACAAATTTTCTTCCTGCATTTAGAAATGTTAGTACTGAAAATGTGCGACCAATAGTGTTCGTAATGAACTACGGTCACATGTATTTAGGAAGGATGGTAAGATTTTTACTATTTGTCATCGGTGCATCTTTTCCATACATTATTTTTGAAGCTAAACTTCATTGCTAAGTATGTTACCTTACGATGTTCTTCAACAGGGACTTCCGATGAATGTTGTGCCTTATGGGATCGAGACTAAAGGTACCATGAGTATTATCAGCTTACGGCCAAGATATCCTACAGATTACTTTAGTGCATTCAAGATTAGCGACGCATGATTAATAGTGCAAGACTGGACCAAATATGTGATGGGGGAGCGCAGAGAAGTACTAGGGGGCAGCAAACAGATGCGCTACCCATGATTAGGAGACAGGTTCATCTGCATGCTCCAGTTTGATCGAGGAGGAGAGCTATACATGTTTTATGTTATTTTACCTAAGAGAGAGCAGAAGGAGTGATTAGCTAGCTAGAAATGAGTTTGAGGATGATGATGTGCTACACTATTACTATGATGATAAAATAGCTAGTGTTGGTGGTAATGAATATGATGATTATTATTAGCTAGTGTTAGTGCTGATTAAAAAAATACTGTTGGTGGTAATGACTATGATGATGATTAAATAGCTTGTGCTGGCGGATTAGATTCAAGTGGAGGCAACATGTGGTGCACATCGAAAGTACTACTAGTCCAAACTAGATCAAGTTTGGATTAGTAGTATACTTTTGACATGCACCACATATTGCCTCCACTTGAACCTAATCCACCTTCATTTAATACACTGTTATGGACATAATGATGTAAACCTCATAACAGCTGGTATTGTACCAATATTTGTATGATGACGCATAAATACACTAAAAATATAAAAAAATAAAAAAAATACTAGTAGCGATGGAAAGAAAACACGCTGCAAGTAGATACCTTAGCAGATAGCGTGGTCTTGAACAAACGCTGCAGCTATTTGTCCTAGCAGATGGCGCGTCTTGCGCACGCTGCTATCGCTAAGCAATAGTTGTAGCGCCTTATTAGTAGCGCGGCCCCCCGCGCTACTAGTGGGCACAAAACACGCGCTACTGCTAGGGTTTGCCCTAGTAGTGTTATTTTATTTGAAGACATGAAGGGTTACTTATTTGAAGATGCTACTCCTAAGAAAGGTCAACTTTTCGATCATCAGCCTCTACAATTAAACAATGATGCATTCTTCCGTTTCCTTTCCATCTTTTTCTTCCCCACCACTCTTCTTTTCTTGTTCTCCTTTTTCTTTCTTCTCCTTCCTCCTCCTCCTCTTCTCCTTCTTCCTGTCTTGTTCTATTTTTCAACTTTCTTCTTATTCTTCTTCCTTTTTTTCCTTTTTCCTCTTCTTCTACTTCTTCTTCTTTTTTTCAACTTTCTTCTTCTTCTAATTACCTAAACCTAAATCTAGCACTAACCTAAACCAACCACTAACCTAAACCTATCAGTAACCTAATTAAACCTAAACAGCAAAGAAAAACAGTAGAAAAAAACAAAAAATGCTTACCTTGGCTCCGGGGGCAGGCGGTGGTGGTGGACGGCCGCGGTTAGGGCAGCGGCGGCGGGCCTGTCTCCGGGGGGCGCGAGGCGGACGCAGGGGGCCTTGGCGAGCCTGGCTCGAGGGCGGCGCGGGCGGCGGGCGGCGGCGAGCCTGGCTCGGGCGGCGCAAGCGCAGAGGCCGACGGTAGGTGGTGGGGGCGGGGGCACCAGGGGCGCCGTTCGGGCGCCGGGCGGGCGTCGTTCGGGCGATGGGGCGGTGGAGGTGGTGGGGCGCGGGCGAGGCGGCGGGGGCTGGGGGCGGCGGTGGTGGCGGCGGCGGGTTGTTGGGACGGTGGGCGACGGGCGAGGGAGGTGGGGCAAGGGGCGGCGAGGGGGCGGCAGGCGAGGGAGGTGGGGCTCGGCATTACTAATATTTTTTTTCAAAACTACTAATGGCGCACGGTGGGTGTGGTGCGCCATTACTATGTCAACTAGTAATGGCACACTATACCACGGTGCGCCATTAGTAACAATTTTTTTATTTTTTCTTTCAAAACTACTAATGGCGCACCAAACACCAGGTGCGCAATTAGTAATATATTACTAATGGCGCACAAACACATGGTGCGCCATTAGTATATAGTAATGGCGCACCACATGTCTAGTGCGCCATTAGTGGCCATATCATCTATAGCCCTTTTCCTAGTAGTGTGAGTTTATGATCCAATTTTTCTTTGAGTTTTATATCAAATCTTGATTATTATATCCTCGTATTTCTTCTCCGATATTTGGGTTTTGATTGGCAATCTTGATCTATTTATCTTGCCATGTGAAGAGGAGCTTTATGATGGGTTTGATCTTGCGGTGTCCTTTCACAGTGACAGAAGAGGCATCAAGGCACGCATGTATCATTGCTATCAGGATAAAAAGATGGGGTCTATTCCTACATGAATATATCTTGTCTACATCATGTCATCGTTCTTATTTCATTACTCCGTTTCTCCATGAACTTAATACACTAGATGCATGTTGGATAGCGCGGTCGATGTGTGGAGTAATAGTAGTAGATGCATTGCCGGAGTCGGTCTACTAATCTTGGACGTGATGCCTATATACATGATCATTGTTATTTGGATATCGTCATGATTATTTGTTGTTCTATCAATTGCCCAACAGTAATTTATCTACCCAGCATTGCTATTTTCTTGAGAGAAGCCACTAGTGAAATCTATGGCCCCGGGTTCTCTTTTATCATCATATACTTTCATATCTACATCGCTATTTGCTTTTTCCTTCTGTTGCAGCTTTTAGTTTCAGATCTATATTATCAAAAATACAAAAATACCTTGCTGCACTTTTTTGTTACCTACTTTATTTCATGTTTACGAGAGATCTATACATCAAAACTATCATCAATCTATCTATCTTTTTACCCGTGAGGGATAGACAACCCCTCTCTTACGTCAGGTTGCAAGTGTTTTTTCATTTGTGTGCAGGCGACGTCTACATAGTGTTTGGGTGATTCTCCTACTGGCTCGATAACCTTGGTCTCATCTGAGGGAAATACCTGCCGTTGTTGTGCTGCATCATCCCTTTCTCTTTTGGGAAAATACCGACGTAGTTCAAGCAACATAAGGCCCCGCGGCCAACCTCACGACCTATCAGGCATACGACATCAACGGATACATGTTCTACATTGATGCCAAAGATATGGACAATGATTTTCAGAACTCAGGGGTGACACAGAATGGTCGAGGAGATCTGGAACTTGACTATTCTGGACTGCACAATGCGATGATGTTCCATGTCAGCTGTTCTAAAATGTCAAAAGAGAAAACCGGTATTTCCCTACCATGTCTATACCCGACGCCAAGAGCGCTACCATGAATGCCATCGCAAAAAACAAGTCATGGGTACACGCTAAGCACGTGACACAATAATTCTTCATAACTAACAAGAGGAATCCCAGCCGTGTTGTCGTGGTGAGAGGAAAAAGGAGCATCATTGGAATGGATGGAGTTGCCAACGAGGAAGACTACGACAAGTACGGCAACCCAATGAGGGAAGGTGACGATGACGATGAAGCGTACGTCAAAAGAATAATCAATACTACATTGCCTAAGAAAGATCGTATATATATATATATATAGAGGGGGGGTCTATCATGATAACACCCTTAAGACCCTTATTCTAATAACACCTCAAGCTTATTCTGATAACACCCTACTTAGTAGCCACCCTACCCAAACGACACAAAATGAAAAAAAAGAAAAACAACGCCCCCACGCCGACCACTCGACCACCTCTCTATCTCTCTTCCTCCACCACCGACGTCTTCCCAAATTCCCAACCACCAACCACCTTCCTCTCCTCCCCCGGCGCCGCCCCCTCCAGCCTCATCCCCCGGCGCCGCTCCCCTCCAGCAGCCTCATCCCCCGGCGCGGCCCCCCTCCAGCCTTCTTCCCCTGGCACCGCCCCTCCCCACCTCCCCTCCAGCCTCCTCCCCAGCCACTGGCCGCACCAGTGCCGCGGTGCTAGATGGTCGGCGCCACGACGTCCCCGAACGGCGCACCTCCCCTCCGCCACCCACGGCACCGTGCGCAGGCGGCGGCGCCACCTCCAAGCCACCATCCCTGACCTGCCGCTAGATGGGATCCGGTTTGCCCGGCACCGGATCCAGGCCATAGCGGGCCCCCGCGACGGCTCCCCGCGTCGCCGCCCCACTTGCTCCCCCCCACGCCGCTGCCCCATCATCTCTCCCAGCGCTGCCGCCCTACCTGATCCCCCTGAGCCGCCGCCCCACCTCCGCGACTCACCCTTCCCTCCCCAGCCTCCTTCTACCCATGGTTTTCAATTTCAGTGAGATTCCGATGAAATTCACTGAATTTCAGTAATTTCAGTAGGCACTGAAATATTACGTTTCAGCCAAAATATTTCAGCAATTTCATTACAACACAGGAATTCAAATATTTTTAAAAAATATATTTCTAAATTTTTAAATTGTTAATTGAATTCAAGTAAATATTTCAGTCATTTGGCTGAAATGGAAACTGAAATCACTGAAATTCACTGAATTTCGGTGATTTCGGTTGGCGCTGAAATTTTTCTGAAACTGAAATTGAAAACCATGCTTCTACCTCCGTCGTCGCGCCAGCCCGCCCAGCCCCGCCGCCATCCTCGAGTTGTGCTCCGCGAGCCCTGGAGCAGTGCACCGCGAGCCCTCTAGCAGCTCATCCATGGCGCGCCGACATTTTTTTGGCTTCTGCAGTTCTATACCCCTCCGCGTACAGCTCGGGCGCGAGCATCATGTGGTTGGCTGCAGTCCATTTGGTCTCTGCTGCAGTGAAGTTTCAGGAGAGCCGTGATGAGAGAAGTTCCCGTGGCATCTCAGTTTACTGCTGTTGTTTATGCGGTGATCTGTTGTGGTTCTCTTCTTCCCAAATGGCAGACGATGGGGTGTGGTTATGGTGCGGTTGAAGTTCAGGACATTTTTGTTGCTTTTTCGTATTTCGCGGGTCATGTGTCGGCGAGCTCTCCCCCAACGTGTCGTGCAGTTTGCCGGTCCACATCATGTGGTTCACCGGCCGCGTGATTGCAGTGCAGTTGACTCCTCATGTGCGGCATGTGCGGCGTGCAGCTCAGGGGGAAAACGGGCATGCAGTTTAGTCTATTGTTTGTGGTTTTTTGTGTCTATCGAATATATCTAGTTCGGATATGATGTATTTTGTGTAAAAAATATTTGTTGAGAAGTTCATTTTCAAAAGCATTTAAATGGGTCACTTTTCAAGAGAAATAATGGATGGATGCAACCCACTTCGAGGAGTCTTGTGGTTCCCTACATTTAGCAAAAACCATGGTGGTGGATAAAAAAGCAAAAACAAGCAAAAACAGTGTGGTTCACTCGCCTTGTCCTAGCGGTTCGGTCGCCTCGTCCTCGAAGTGCGGAAGAATTTCTAAAATTAAAAAGAAAACAAAAAATGTGTGTGGTTCAATTTGCAGAGTGTTTGGTCCTCGGATGTGGTTCACTTTTGAGAGTGATGATGTTCACTTACCCCCAACATGAAAATGCAAAAAAATTAGAGAAACAAGAAGATGGTAATGCGATTCACTTTGATATATGTCGCAACTCACTTGCCCTTGTCTATGCGGTCCACTCTCGTTCATAAAAGAAAGTTGAAAAAAAAGACAACAAAGACATACACTCGTATGGGAGAATTTACGTCACACAAAAAGAAATCATGCAGGGCACTTGTCGGTCTAATGCAGTGCGGTTTTTGGTCGGAAAGCAGTGCAGTTTTTTGTCGATGCAGTGCATACGACGATTTTGGGTTGCGAAATAAAAAGAGTGTCCGTATTTCGGTAAATTCAAAATTTCTCTTAAACCGTAAAGAACTAGAGAGAGTGTCCTACATGAAAAAGTTGCGCCTCGTCGATATCTTTCCAACGGCGTATAATTTGAATCATTCCGGCCAGCGGTATATAAAAATTTCATGAAAAATGGCCGCTGCCCTCATCGTCCGTCGCATGATTTTCAAAATTAACTTAAAACCGTAAGGAATCTTAAAAATATTTCAAGATATGAAAGTTGCGCCTTGTCCATACATTTCCAACGGCGTAACACATGCCTCGTTTCGACAAACGGTTAAAAAAATTGGAGCGAAAACAGTGCCAAAAATTCAAAAAAACTTGAAAAACACAATTCCGGGATTTAGTAAATTTGAAACTGCTTTTAAACCGTAACGAACTAAAGAAAATAATAGATATGAAAAAGATGCGCCTCGACGATATCTTTCCAATGCAATATCATTTGCTTCATTCCGACGAGCGAATTCGAAGGAAACGCGAAAAAACGCTCGCTAACAATCGTCGCGAGCCACACAATTTTCGAAACTGCTCTTAAACTATGATGAATCCCAAAAAATGTTGAACATGGAGAAGTTGCGCCTAATCAGCTTCTCATTGGTATATTATACGCATCGTTCCGATGAACGTTTAAAAATAGAGCGAAAACAGTACCAAAAAAACGCAGTGTGCAGTTTTTTTTGATACGAAGTTCACTCGCCTGAGTACTGCAGCACACTTGGTTCAAACAATGATGTGCACTTGCGTTGAACGTGCAGTCCGGAAGTGTTATCAGAATAGTTATTCTGCTAATATTACCAGAATAGACCGGTTAATGTTGTGTAAATTGTTGTATATATATAAATTGTTGTATACACTGTTGTATCACACTTAATCGTTATCGGTGAAATGATGTGTAATATAAACCGCCGCCTGAGTTACATAGATTGTTGTATCCGATCCGATCCCCTTCTTCCCGGCTCGATCTTCTTTGGGAAAGGAAAAGAAAAAGGAAAATGAGAAAGGAAAGAAGAAAATGAAATGGTTACAAAATAAAATTAAAGTATTAGAAAAGAAAATGACAAAGGAGAAAGGAAATAAGAAAAATAAAGTGAAAAGAAAAGGCAAAGGAGAAAACGAAAAGAAAAATCAAAAGGAGAAAATGAAAAGAAAATACACAGGAATGGAAGAAGAAAAAGGAATACACATGAATAGCATTAGCTAAGTTACTTGTAGCACGTTTAGGCCGGCGCTACATCCAAGTTAGGTATAGCGCGTTTCCAAAACCTCGCTAATGCTAACTTCGACTTAGCCAGCGGGCGGGCTCCCTTCCTCCACATTCCTCCCCCCAAATCCCAACCCCTCTCTCTCTCTCTGTCCTTACTAGTGCAGAAACGCGCTATTGTCCCGGTTTGTAAGGACCTTTAGTGCCGGTTCTACAACCGGCACTAAAGGGTGGGGACTAAAGCCCCCCCCCCCTTTAGTGTCGGTTCGCCACGAACCGGCACTAAAGGGCCACCACGTGGCACGAGCCCAAGCCGGGGGGCAGGGGGCCTTTCGTCCCGGTTGGTTTTAGGGATTTTTGGGTTTATGATTTGTTTTTTATTTTAATTTAGTGTTTTTCATTTAATTTTTTTTCATTTCAAAGATATTTTAGGCTGCTATGTTATCCAGCAATGCTCTGGTAACAGGAAAAAAATGATGTGGCCATGAAGCAATCACATGGTAGAGGGAGAAGCCGTTGGTCGAGCGAATATCGCTGTCAGAGTAATAACTTCAGGTATCAGCATCAGCTTATATTGGCTTGGACTAGGAAACATGCCAGTGCGGTGCAACGGGACGGGAGACAAAAAATATACTCACATTATGAGTAAACCACTGTGCAGAAGGCATGAGAACAGGGCTGTTCGGGTGTGTAAAACTAAAAACGAACTCTTGAGAATTTCAATCGCAAACATTAGCCGGCATATCTTCACGGGCTTTTGAAATGCAACAGGTATCATATTCTATATAGTGCTAAAATATCCGATGCAAGAACATGAAAGATCAACTTTTGACGTGTAGTCACACGTATCAAAAGTGTATTTGTAGGTTTCCACTTAAATATTAGTGGGTTGCAATGGTCAACAATGCTTATAATAAATTTAATAGATGATACAAATCGAACGTTCAAAACACAGATCTATCATTTGACAATCAAGTTTAAGCAATTTCATCGACCAGATGGTGAATCACTGTTTGATATCATAATTTCGTCGATCAATCAATGATTCAAAAACAAACTTTACATACAAAAAACATATTGTATAAAAATCACATTTAAGTAAATTTATTTACCATTTAATATGTAACTATTTGGTATCACAACAGGTTCAAAGTTATTTTTTGCAGGCACAACTGGTTCAATTTCTCTCTGTAACTTACTTACGATTACCAAGCAGTAAGTTAAACACACACACACACACACACACACATGACTGCCCACAGTGAAGATGGACTGCACAAAATAAATCTCTGTTTTTTATAAGGCAAATAAATCTCTGTTAATTTGAATCAAAGTACGTAATTTTTTTAGCTAGCTCTAGACTAACTAATGTCAGTAAATAAAGCAAGCATTGCACCCGGCCGGCTGATCCATGCATGCATGCTCGTAACTTCTTAGTAGTTGCCTTGAATGAGATATTATGCATGTCAGATTAGGAATGTAGCATGCATGGATTCATGATGCTTGTCTTATCTCTTCTTTGTTTGCTTAGCATGGCCATGACGACGATGATGGTGCATGCATGGTGGTCCCTTTCCGATGGAATTCAGAATATGGAGAGCAAGGCATACTCTTATTCGATCAATTCGACATGGACGTGACACGAACCTCAACGGACATGGGTCCGATGCATTTTTTTCTCTTGGGGGTTGATTGATCTTTTTCTTTGAAAGATTGTGGGGCTGATCGATCTAGCACGTCTAGTTTTTATTTTCTTGACATGTACTACGTGCAGTTAGTTTAACCAGAATCTCCATCATCAGTGGAGCTTGTTATCCTCTGCTCTCTGCCTTTCTTGCATCTACGCCTCTGTACACCTTCGATTTCTTTCCCTGCCCCTCACCTCCCCTTCCGAGTTGAGTCAACATCTTCCACGGCATATGCAACATACTCCCTCCGTCTGTAAATACTTGTCGTAGAAATGAATGTATCTAGACTTATTTTATTTTTAGATACAATCATTTTTATCCATTTCTTCGACAAGTATTTTCGGATGGAGGAAGTACATACATACGAACCATCCTCCACATCGGAGACACCTCCATCTTTGTCGACCAATGCCGTGGCAGTTGAATACCCTACCTTGTCCTCTACCTCCTGTTTGCAGATTATGTCCAAACAACGTTTTCTATTCAGATTTCAGACATAGCGCTTGAAGACCGACTTGAAGCAGCAGGGCCTTTCCCGCTCACCTGATCTATGGCCTGGTCTGCTTCCTCCGGCAGGCCAGTGGTGCTCCATGCGCCGACCGACGCCCCTGCACTGAAAGTGTCCTGGAACTGCGATCATAAGAAACTGGCTCCACATAAGGGCATGTATAATGGTTGATAAGGTAGTTTTATCTTAAGTCTTGCATGTAAATTAGAGATGACAAAAAAACATGTCTATAATGGGTCATTCTCAGCCTTATCTTCAATAATTAGTTGTTCCTAAAAACATGATGAGACAAATTATGCTAAGAGATCATCTCTTGTCTTCTCTTAAATAAGAGAAAGACAAGCCTTATCTTACGATTTCTCTCTCCTCCACCTCATCATTTATCCTACGTGGCACTCTTAAGATAGAATCATTGTACATGCTCTAAAACCCAGATATACAGTATATGGAAATGATTCTGCAGGCGCACGTACCTAGAGATCGATGCTTGCACGGCCCAGGTTTTCGAGAATGACATGTACGACCGATCTGATCTGTGACTCAGTAAAACAAGCAGATCTGGACCAGGATAACGATGTCGTCCACGCGCTGCAGGACGCCCATTTTACCCGTTCGGCCCGCCAAACACGCACTATTCCATGTAGTATACGCGCCATATCGTTTTTTTAATTGCTTCTACTGTTTAGACGCGTCTAACTGAATTTTTAGAATCCCAAGACACGAACTCTCCATAGATGTGTCAATGATAGGTTGTGTACATGCTTTATATTTCACATAACGTTATGTAGGTCTACTTTCAAATCTCAACCGTACATTTTTATGGTTAACAAAATAATCAACGGATATAAGCGAATGGCGTATGGAGAACTATGAAAGCCTCCGTCTTTTAATACTCCTTCCGTCCCAAAATTCTTGTGTTAGATTTGTCTAGATACAGATGTATGAAGACAAATATAAGACAAAATTTTTGGAACGGATGGAGTATTAGGTATAGATATTTTCTAAACAAAACATCTAAAATATGAGTAAAATGAACTTTAACAATATTCCGATTTTCTTACGGAAATGTTAACGCCCACACGTGTGGGCGTTTGCAGATCGCCCACACGCCTCCACCACCACTCATTTTGCCACGTATGAATACATGACATCAGCAGAAATCTTTTTGGTTTTTGGCTTAAAAATGTTTTATCTCCTAAATAAAAAAGTGAACTAAAAATCCGTTTTCACCATTAAATCCGTCTCGACGAGATCTTCAAAACTAGACCCCATGTTGATATGTTTCGACGAAAAATTTTTTTGCCCAGAAGTTGCCATGATGTTTACACTATAGTTGCCATAGTGCTTAAACTAAAGTTGCCATGTGGGAATTTTAGTTTGTAGATCATGGCAATTTTAGTATTTTGATGATGGCAACTCCAGTACTTTGACCATGAAAATATTATTTTTATTGAACCATGGCAATTTTAAGTGCATGTATCATGGCAATTTTAGTTTATGGTGCATGGCAAGTCTAGTTTCTTAATTCCCCGTTTTATAAATGTCAAAATTTACTTTTAAATGTGCAAGAAAATAGCTGAAACATATCATGGCAACTTCAGTGTAAACATCATGGCAATTCATATGTAATAGACATGGCAACTTTTAATCCAAAAAAAATTCATCAAAACATATCAACATGGGATCTAGTTTCGAAGATCTCATCGCGAGGGATTTAGTGGTGAAAACGAATTTTCAATCGGATTTTTCGTTTAAGAGATAAAATATTTTAAAAACTGAAAATCCAAAAAATTCCTACATGCATGCATGCGATGACGTGGCAACCTGTTTACATTAGAGACGTGTGGTGCGTCTTCATTCCTGCCACATGTGTGGCAGTTAGGGCGACCCTTTGCTTATGCGAACCTTAAGACGAGGTCGGACGTCGAGCTACAGTCGAGTCTGCAATGATAGAAAGTAGCCAACGTTGCAAATCTAGCCATCCTTGCAACACCGGCTAGCTATGATGCAGCGGGAAAAGATATAGATAGGTATCGATCATCTCGTATATTAAAACATTTTTTAATATCTTGCTGGTGTTCTATCGTTATCGCATTCACGTCTTGCTGGTACTATGTCGCTTTCACATGGCATCCGATGCTTTGTTAGAGGCGCCAAGAAGATAAGATTTGGAGTCACCGGTGCTTTCTATCTCTCTACTTTTGGTCATCTAAAATGTATGAGCATCTCCGGCCGTTCGGCGCACAGGGACCGAAATAGCGTCTCCTGGAGACTAACCGGCGCTATTTTCGCCATAGAGCGGTCGGATTCCCAACCGCCGACCAAGGTCAGCCTCCAGACTACATTTTTTGAAATGTAGTTCGGCTGAAAATAGACAAAAAAGCCACGAATTGGACTTTCGGCGGTTTTCATTTGTATTCGGAGGTTTTTCATTCATATTTGTACATAATATAAAAGATATATTAAAAAGACTTAACAAAAACTTAAAGAACTACATTGCTCGCCGCCGCCCGAGCCTTCTACATGCCGACGAGCTTGTAGAAGGTGGTGTAGTCACCACCATCGCCGCTGTCGTCGTCGTCTTGCACGCCGCGGCCGCCGTCTTTGCTGCACCCCTGGCCTGCGTCGCTGATGCGGGCGGGGTTGGTCGGTGGCGCCGGCGCCTCCTCGTCGCTGTCGTCGAGGAAGACGACGCCGCCCTACTCGCGGCGGCGGCGCGCGTGGCGATCTCCTCCAGAGTGCGGCGCATTTCCTCCCGGACGTGTTCCTGGCGCGACCACGCCAGGCCGTCCTCCAGGTCGGTGGCCATTGCCTCGTGCTCCTTCTTCACGTGAAGGAGCCCAGGCTCAGTCTTTGGCCTGATGAGGCGGGAGGAGGGAGGAGACGGAGCACCACCACCCTCGTTGATGACGATGTTAGAGAATAAACAGTGCCGGGCGTGTGCCCGTGATCACCGGCGTTTGTGCCTTTGTGTCTCGTTCTAGTTTTAGGTGGAGTCCGAGTCGAGCCGGTGCGTAGCCGGGCTGACGGTCGTATGGCGATTGTGGGTTGTTGCAGCAGGCGCTAGCAAAGGTCGTGACCGGATCGCCAGGACGTGCATGCGCACGTGCAGGTGCGGTGCGCCGGGTGGCCGGATCGCTAGGGAGAGTCCATGGGTGCTACGTTTGTGGCTAGCTAGAAAAGGGCAATGCGTTGAGTTTGTTGGTGGGAGTCCAGGTTCGTAGCCGGTGTGGTTAGTCCAGCGATCTGGTGAGTCCAGAAAAAATATAAAACAGTTGGGCGTTCGGCTTCGGGTGCGTGCGTCGCACAAAAGAGATCGAGTCCTCCTGTCCTTCGTGTACCTCTGTCCGTCTGAGAGAGAATATGGAGAGAGAACTAGACTAGGGTTAGACCCAACAGACGAGGGCGTCGCCGAACGTACGCCGCCCGAGCGGGCAGCGTCTCCTGCGGCTCCGGCTTGACAGGGAGGAGCGGCAACCCAGAGGAACGGGAGCAAGACGAGGATGACGATGCCGTCTCCATTCGCCCCCGCTTCCAGGAAGTACAACGGTGTCTAGAGAAGGAAGGGGCTGCCGGGTACTCCATCTGCGGCGAGTTGCCTCCCTCGATATGCTCAAGGACGGTTTGGAGAGTGCGCCCAGGGACGCCCTACCATTGTTGCCGGCACTCGTAGTTGTGGCGCTCGCGGGGTTCAACGGCGTTCATGGAAGCGAGTTGCTCGGCGTGGCGGCGCTCGAAGTACGCCGTTCACAGATTGTGGCTATCGGGTGCATACCTCGGCTGTTGCAGCGCGTGCTCCGGTAGAGACGCCCGGATGCGCGTGGTCTCGGCGCGGCGTTCAGCACCAGTGGGCAGCGGTGGCATCGGGACTCTGCCGGCGCTGAACCTCCACTATCCCGGTACCTGCATGTCGGGCGGTGCCAGGTAGTCCGCCTCGTAGAGGAGGCGCGCCTCCGCCTCGTGTAGGTGACGGCGGCCGAAGCCGTTGGCTGCCGTTCCGTCGCAGGGGAAGCTCTCGGCCATGGTGTCGTGGCTTGAGATGGAGAGAGACGGTGGAGAGCGTCGAAGGAGAGAGGACTCGGCGACGAGAGAGAGAGAGATGGGTTGCAGCGAGCATGGGTGCGGCCATCAGCGGGGAGGGGTGGCTTTTTATAGCGGCAAGTGGGCAGCGAGCGGGCAGCTGTAGTGTGGACGCGTGGCGGCAGGGGGGCGGGACGCTCGGTGGCGCGCCTTCACTGTGCTGCCCTGTAAATCAATGGAAAGCTGACTGGCAGCAGCCTTCCCATTGATTCTCGCAAGAAAACGAGGCGATGACGACGACGAAGATTCTCGGCGAGTTTCTGTGCCAAATTTGTTTCCCGCGCCCCAGTGCGCCGGGTTTGGCCTGGGTCCGCTGGCTCCAATTTCGTCCCTAACTTATAAAATTTTGGGCTCTACGGGTTTGACTGGGCCGATTTTTAAGAGCCGACAATAAAGCCGTCCTTTTACACGTACCATCCTCAACGTGCAGTGTTTTTTCTTGATTATTCGGTGTGTGTAACTATATTTTTTTTTTTTGGAAAAGTAAGAGATCTCCAGGCTCTGCATAATGATGCATGTGGCCATTTTATTAATTTGAAAAAAAGTAAAACCAAGTCTGCAATCCAGTACAGCTCGCCAAAGGAGCAACCCTCAGCCTGAAAAAACTGCATGTCACAACCGACAAATCATAGGACTCAGTTACTTAACACCTATCCTATTAGTAGACTGCCATCCATACCGGTTTAAGATATCCCATGCTACCGTCTCCCGCCGGTTGCACCCCGTAACCAAAAACTCCATGCAGTATGTATGAGTGAGTAACGACCACGTACGGATTCATTCAGTACCTGCAAAAATTAGTAAAGTTTTTCCTGTTAAAGATCATATCATTTCTGCAATTTCATATAGCCTATAGTAAAACGCATATTCCTAACCGAATACGTGCCACAGTAATTGGCTCCACACCAATTAGCCAGGTCCCAAACAACGTGGCAATGCTAGTTGGAGGGCTAATGGCTATATAAATCGTGCCCTAGAGGATCTTGGCTAGGGGCACTCAATGAAGAAATATTGTATTGTTTCATCCTGGTCACGAAAACAACATCGAGAGCTGCCGACCCATCGTGGCTTCAGAAGATTGCCCTTAGTAAGAATCACTTTCTTATGGACAAACCAAATGAAAATCTTGATTCTCAGCGGCACTTTAGTTTTCCATATATGCACTGATCTCGATATTGGGCCAGTGTTAATTAAATCCAGTTACATGGACTCCACCGTAAACGCACTTGTCTTAGTTAACCTCCAATGAATCACGTCTGTCTGATCTAAAAGTTGAACATCCATCAACATTCGCGTCAGATGCAACCAGGAGCTCCAGCGTTCCACCACAAGGGTCCTCCTGAATTGAATATTCAACGGAGACGATTGTAATACTGTAACAATTTAAATCTGCTTACGCTGTACAATATTATATAACATGGGATACTGAAGACTTGGAAGCAAATCTCCTAGCCAAGTATGCTTCCAGAAATATGATAGTTCTATTGTCCCCAACAACAAATTTCACTTTGCGGGGAAAAGTGCCTTTCGTTCTCATTAGCACTTCCAAAACGGCGAGATGAAAAAAATTTACTCTGTGTAATTAGATGATGCTTTACTACTCTTCTTCTTGCGCCGTACTCGTATTCCCAATGGTGACCAGTCCTAGTCCTGGAGTCGGCGCCATTGCGCGGTTTTTTTTTTGTACAGACGCAAGCAGCGAGAATGGAGGAGCCGCTGTATTACTACCCCTACATAGACGTAACAGGAATTGTACTGGAACGCGAACCAACCTATGGTTGGATGGTTAGAGGAACTATGGTATCCCCAACCCATTAGAGTTCAAGTCCTGGTGCTCACATTTATTACTGGATTTATTTTAGCATTTTCAGCGATGCGCATTCAATGGGAATGGGAGGAGACATTCCGGTCGACGACGAGGTACCTAGGGTGACTCGGTGTATATGAGCACATGCATTTGTAATTATACATAAGTTTTTTTCACTAAGGATGAATTTTACTTACTCAAAATGAAGCATCAATTGATACAAACATCACGAGCACACATCCAGCCTCTACATAGTTAGGATGCACACCGTCAACACCAGTGCATACACAAAAAAAATACGCCACCAAAAAGCAAAGTCTTACAAGACCAAATCTATACCTATTCATGCAAAAAGAAAATCCCAAAATCGATCAAAACAACGGCCCACAAACTACAACAATGTTAACGGCCATATCGGCACCAATCATTTCTTGACACCACCAGGAAAACGATATTCTTTAATAACAACGCCTTCTGAAAGGAATCAGCGCTCAGGCATCATCGTCACCGGATACAACCATCAGAGGCTAGATTTTAGGTTTTCACCCTAAAGAACATGTTCGAACATATCTGAGCAATGCCTTTAACATGGTAATAACATAAACATCACCATCGCCAGGTATAACCGGCCCGGGGTCCGACCTAGTGTTTTCACCCTAAAGCTTGAGATTCTATACTCAAGAAGCACTACCAAGTCCGGGTCACCCTTGTGTTATCGCCTTCGTTTTTTCATGATCCTAGCAACTACATGTGCTGGCTAGAGATCCCACCGCTGCCGCCACATCACAGCCATGCCCCCTGTGTCAAAGCACTGCCATAGTATGTAAGCTATTGATGCGACCATGATGACAACACCAAGAATGGTCAAGCCATATAGCACCATGGCGCGCCACCGTCACACGTTTTCAACTGATCGCCATTGGTCTCGTCGTGCCATTGCCGCCGACGAGCACTCGTCCCCGAGCCATCACCTAGATGTAGATTGCAAGATGCAAAAATGGTATAATTAAATTCATATACCCATTTCAGGTATGCATGCCCCTGTTCACATTTATACTCGGCGTGGAGGCCAGAGACATCACGATCTCAGTCTCTGACACACAGCTATTCACGACCCTTCTATTCAGCACCGGGCTCGTGCTTCCGGGGTCTTCGGCTACCTCATGCAAATGTTCCGCCCTCAACACCATGAAGTACGGAGCCACATGGTTTGCATCAGGATGAAAATTTCATTCTAGCCAGGGGGCAATGCCCCCTCCCCAACTCGAAGGTTAAAAAAAAATTAGATATACCCTTCAGACTTCCATATAAACATTTATAGTTATATTTAACCCCATTCCCTTGATTGGTTCTTAGCAACATCTATGGATTTTTTTTCTCTTCGGCAATTTGTTTATTTCTGTGTCTTTTTCTATTGATGAACAAATAGGTAGAGTGATAATGAACTAACAAAGGGTGAAAAAGGCATACTCAAGCGTCAAGCCGTCAAGAGTGAAGAGTAAAAACCACATGGAACCAAATGCCCAAAATGACTAGTACAAAGCAATGTTGAAAATCCATTTTCGCTCCAGGGAGCACCTGCTCCTGCATACAATTACCGAAAATACCCCTAAAAGTTGTACCGATAATACAATTAAAAATTGAGAGGAAATGCCTGATCTGTTCAAGTTTTTTTTTTTGAAAATGCCCCTCGGGTGTCGATATAATACATATGCGGTCAGCGTATTGCGTTGGATCTGGACCGTCCAATCCACTCTGATGGACGGTCCATATCGACCGAATGCACGGTTTTAGAGATAAAAACTTTTTCATAAATAGGCTTACGAGAAAAAGGGAAAACTCCTAGGTTGCGACAAGTGGCGCACATGCAGTGTGCCGCTTGTCGGAACCTGGCGAGATGGGAGTGATCTTTCAAAGGAGTACTCCTGAATGAGTGATTTCGGCGATCTCAGTCATGTAGCATGGAAGCACGGATGGACGGCGCCTTCTGCAATTGATCACGGAGCTACAATGACAAGTTGGGTTTTAATACTCCGGTCGATATGGACCGTCCGTCAGAGCGGATCAGACGGTGCAGATCAGATACCATACGCTGATGGCATGTTTATTATATGGACACCTGAGGGGCATTTTGAAAAAAAAAGAACTTGTTTTTTCCCGTTTCCAAGAGGCACATCCGTGCCTCTCGCAGAAGCAAAACCGTTCCTCTCAAGGAAGAAAAAAAATATAAAACACGTTGTTTTATCGTTTCCGAGTGGCACGGCCGTGCCTCTCACGAAAGAAAAAAAGAGAGAAAACAAGAATTTTTTCCATTTTCTAGAGGCACGACTGAGCCACCAACGGCAACAAAATCGTACCTCTGCCGAAAGCAAAACCGTGCTTCTAACGAAAAAAGAGAAAAACATTTTTCTTGTTTCCTAGAGGCATGGTTGTGCCTCTCGCGAAAGCAAAACCGTGCATCTCCAGAAGCAAAACGGTACCTCTCACGGAAGAAAACGAAAGATTTTTTTGGAAAAATATTTGTCGAAAAGCTTGAAAAGTCCAGTGACAAACCGAAAAGCGAAAAAACAGGAAAAACCATCTAAAAAGCAAAAAAGCGTGCAAAAAAATAAAAATAAAATAAAATTCGAAGGAAGCGCCCAGACCACGACACGTGGCGGCGGCTGAGAGTGCGGCACTTAGCGCGCTATCAGCCCACCCCGAAGTGATCGTTGGGAGGCTCCCGAAGGAGCGCTCATCAACTAGTTGCTCCCTGAGATCGCTCCCTCGCGTGGACGCCACACCTTCACCTTCCTCTTTGGGCTGCAGAACATCTGGCCGTGCGGCACGGAGGCCTGGAGAGCTAGCAGCCTAGCACATGTGACCACTGTTTTGGTTACTGAATGGGGTATTTTTACCCGGGGACTGGTAAACGTGGTTATCCTGGTTACCACGAAATTTCAAGAAAATTCCGAACGAAATTCATAATTAAAATTTCATTTATTTTTTTCAAAAATTGATATGGGTAGCACTTGAACTTATATTAGTTCAAAAAAAAGTGCAAGAAGGAGAACTCAAACGCTACATTTTGAACATGGAAATAGATTGTTACCAACACGCCAGAACTAGCTATATGATGCTGCCATACTTTACTGTACATTGAGTGTTCAAATTCAAAATATTCGAAAAAAACGATTTTTTTTGCTTGAAAGGCCCATTTACCGAGGGGCATGGAAATACGCCGTAATCTCGTAAATCTTGAAATTTTGAGCGGTAACCAAAACCCTGACGTGGCACCTTTTTCTTCTTCCTCTATGGTTTGTGGCGGCCGTTTTGTGATTGATTCTCTTAGGACGCATCAGAGAGGAGCCAACGGACGAACGACTCAAGCTTGTCCGACTCGGAGCCTGTCGTTGCCTGCGGCTTTGCGGTCTGGAGGAGATCATTCTGGGCTGGCTGGTCGCATAGGTGAGACGCAAAACCCTCCCAGTCCATGTCAACGAGATCCTCAACCCGTGGTGAGTGGCCTCCGTGCTCGATGCCAGTCAGCACACTAGCTGGCATGTCGTCGATGCTTGATAACAGGGCCTCAATCTCCCCACACTCCAAAATCCCAATCTGATCCATTGAGTTGTTCGCGTAGTTGGGCTCCAAGACACCACCATTCAGATATATGGGGTCCATGACCATGGGCTCCTCACTGCTGGGTGTATCATTAGTGATGATGTTGGTCGGCTGGTTCTGGTCTAACATAGTTTCCAAGTTGCCCTGAGGTTCGCTTGATGTTGATGATGACATGTCACCGACCGGCCTAGAGCATTCCATTGACTTGGTGGGCTCAAGCACCGGCTGCTTCTTCACGCTGCTCCTTAGTGCCCGGCCGCCTCGCCGCTTGGAAGCGGCGGAAAGCTTGTTCATGTCGATAGTTATGGTGGTTTCCTTGCCAGCGGTGTACATGCGCCGGAAGCTGTGGATCTGCCTGCTAAGATGAGCGTTCCAGTAATTCTTGATCTCGTTGTCAGTCCGCCCAGGCAGGTGACTGGCGATCAATGACCATCTGTCAGCCAGTTCACGAAGATGCATGCTCGTTAGTGAGAGATATTTAAATATACATGGGAAGGCGATGCTCTACTAGCTAAGATAGTACTAACTCGAAACACCGGACCAGCCACACTAATTAGAGTATACCTTAGGATATATCCTGGACTATATTGAGTGTTTATTGTGTGGAATGAAAAGACCGGACCAGGCGCTGCAGAGAGACCCGCCGTTGCACGTACGATCCTAACTGGCACATACTCCCTCCATCCGGAAATACTTGTCCTCAAAATGGATAAAATGGATGTATCAATAACTAAAATAAATCTAGATACAACCATTTCGAGAACAAGTATTTCCGGACGGAGAGAGTACTGGACAATGTGCAGTCGCAATAGTATAACTAGCATACTGTTCTTCATTGTTCCTCAAGCTCTAGAGTGTAACAGTAGATGCAAAGTTTTAAATAGCCGGTTATAGCTCCGCTATAGCCCTTCTGTAGCCTTTCAGATCTCTCCTGCTAAAGCTATGCACTTTAACGCTAAATTTAAAATGACGCTAATAGCCCCGATTCCCCGCTATAGCGTCAAATCTGGAGTCGTTTGCCCGCTAAGCCGCTATACAAAACCAACCTTCTACATTATTTTTTGTTTTAGTTTCTGACGCATTGATGTGAAGCTTGGTTATTTAATTAGAACACCTGATTGTTGCTCGTGCTTTGATATACGAACATATGTATATGTTAAGTATATGCATTATATCATATATGATGCCTTATTATATACTTATTTTTGTTAGAATTAGTCTTGACATTAGTTGTACACATGCATGTGTACATGTCGTGTGAGTTATAGCCAGTCCTTAGGTGCACGTATTCGTTAGTTAGTGAGCCAGCTGCAGGGGTGGCCCTCTAGTCGTGCATGCCTTGGTTGTTAGCTTCAGCGGGTTGTTTTGGCCGGTGAGGGCTGAGAAAAGATGTAGCCACGGTATGGTCACCAGGGAAATATTTTCAGCAAAGCCATTGTGATCCTCTTCCTTGGTGCATGTGCATGTGTGTGTGTGTGTGTGTGTGTGTGTGTGTGTGTGTGTGTGTGTGTGAGAGAGAGAGAGAGAGAGAGAGAGAGAGAGGCGGCGAGGAGGCGATGCCAACAATTATTTTCAATTTTTCATGATTTATGGAAAACACTAAATGGGTTTGGCTTCGCTACAGCTCCGCTATAGCTTTTTCGTTGGCTTCTGGCCCAGCTACCAAAGGATGGCAATAACCCGCTATTTAAACATTGAGTAGGTGTTCCCCATGACATGCAATTCAGCGAACATATCCTAGCTAGAGCCCGTCCAATTCTCGCCGTGATTGTACCCCATCACCACCGATACAATTGATTGCCTAAGTGACATTCTACTTAATTGCCTGAACTAATTGGGGACATGAATCCGGCACCAATCGCAAAAAAGAAAAAAAGTTATAAAAATCAACGAGGTTATCCTAGGTCTCAAGGATCACATGGTTCGTCTCTCGCACTGATAGTGCCATTTTGCAAGTACATGCCGAACTAATTTGTAAGTTGTTTACTTTATTGCCCTCGTGTTTCCTAGCTAGTACAGTTAATATGACCAACAAAATGTCGCACATGATCATGAACCATGAGATAGACTGGAGAGGACCAGTACACATTCTACATCATCGGTGTTAGCATCAATCTCCTCAGCTCGCGCTGGGGGTGACAGCAATGTCATCTTTTAAGTGGATTAGTAAGATCCACAGTGCCACCCAGTACAGTGACTAGTACTGATGTTGAGAACTGAGGTCCAGGGCACTAGACTACTACCAGCCTCCCCTCTCTAGCGTACACTGAGCTTTCTTAGTGAGTACGTCTGGAGCACGGCACCAGTTGGTCTGCTGTGCCGGAGAAAATAGAAATTGTTGGTTTAGTGGACCCGCTTTTGTTTAAAACTACAGCCGTTCAATCTATGACACGTCACAATCGCGAATGGATCTGATCACAGGAAACATCTTATTATTGAAACATCTACATAACATACATCACAATTAAGAAACATACACTCTGTTCTAATGCTTTAAGGTTGTCACGTTAAACATCTAATCATTTGTTTAGTGAACCTGTTCTTATTCAAAATCATATATAGCTAACAATTTATAATGTGTGCACAAAGAAAAAAAAATACATGTAGAACTACGTGAACCAATAAAATTGGTGGCCCTAAAATATAATCCCACGTACACATGCATAGACCAACAACCCGTCTTGTAAAAGAAAATCTCATGTACACCCAATATGATGCATCAACAATTTCACGGATGGAAATGAGTCCTCAACTTCTCACACCCTTCCTTTTGTGCGTTGCCTTTCATATGTCACCACCAACAAATTGGTACATTACATCCTATTTTGCGTAAAAGAAAAGGGGAGTTATATGTTTTGTGGGGTCAAGAAACTAAGTAATGGATAAAACTTAAAAACAAATAAAATTGGAGTACTGATTTACAAGGATCCACTTCACAGGTGCAAAGGTTAGATGCGATTGGATCATGCACTCCTCTTTTTTCAGAAAGAAAGCAAGTGAGTCGCATTTAAGAAAGACAGTGCGAGAATTTACAGTTTTAACAAAGTATCATTCTATTGCCCCAGTTAAGAGATATTTAATAAAACACAGTTGACGCGGCAGCGCAACCTAGCTTGGTCCATGTGTGTGTTGTTGGATTTTTGACACATAGTTAAGAGAAGATATAGTGATAAACTGAATAAATGGCAAACACAAAAACACGAAACCCAAGAAAAATGGCTAAATCTTGTCGTGTAAGACATGAGAAATAAGTTGGTCAAGAAATAGCAAATCTGTTTTTGTACAATGATGTGGGCCATAGAATTGTATAGTCGAGGGAATAGCCTTTAATCTATAGCACCAGAACATTACGCCACCACTAAATGTGAAAGGGAGCGAAAAATGGTATCGGTAATTTATATTTAGTGTTCCTTTCTGTTAAATGCTAGAGACGAAGCATGTACATTATTTCTAGGTGTGAAATGAATATAGGCAAAGATTAAAATCATATATTAATATACAAGATCGGTAATGGATTAACACGTATACATTAACTAAGACCAGTTCCTCAAATTTGTATGTAACTAGATGCAACTTAATTGTTTTATATCGAAATCAGCAAAATATTACAAGAATGCAACATTAATGCAGATATATGTGTCTGTTTTTGGCATGCTTAATTTTGCATTGGTCTTGCTCGATGCTCATGGATGGGGTGCATTATTTTCGAAAGAGAATACATTATCGACATCAAACATTCAGTTTTGAAACGAATGAAGTCTTTTCATTTTTAAGTAGTTCCTGTTTCATATGCTCACACATTCTCCAATATTCATCTTTGACCCTTAGTTTTTGACATTTTTCTGTAGAGAAGTAATGACAATTTATATAGTGTGAATATTCACTTGTAATTAATGCCTTGATAAACATAACGTTTTAAGGAAAACAAGTGCATTGATTGACCACTTTAGTAAACAAAAAAATTATTCCACTACTCACCATCTATGTTTGTTGGTGAGATTTTTGAATCGAGCCATATAAACTAGAAGGGGAGGTGGGGGTATACTTGTCTGTAAATTTTCATGATGAAAAGCATTAGGACGTGAGCTGCACACACACACACACACACACACACACACACACACACACACAGACACACACACACACACACACAAACCATGATTGTCTACCACATGTACTATTCACTATAAAAGATCATGATTTTTTTGTGTACACCACATAATAACATATTTCATCACGATGATTTACAGTGATAGAATATGCATCATTATATATGTGTGCACCTCGTTTCACAATTTTTTGAAGCATCAATTTTTGGCTTTTGTATTTTTCAAAAATTTCAGCCCCTCTCGGAAGTTGTCTGAAAATAGAACGCACATATAAATTAAAACAAAAAAAGTAGGCCAACATATCTTCTTGCGAGCATAGCAACGCGTGGGTCATATATATATTATTAATGGTGGAGTAATCGAAGGCCGGTACCTGTTGCCAAATGTAGCATGGAGCTTGACGATGAGATCGTCTTCCTCCATAGAAAAGTTGCCCCTCCTCACCCCGTCCCTCAGGTAGTTGACCCACCGTAGCCTGCAGCTCTTGCCACACCTCAGTAGCCCTGCAGTATTAATACAATGGGAGGCTGGAACATATTAACATATTTGTAGTACTCCCTCATGTTAGTCCTGAAGGTATAGCTAGTTAAGTAGTGTGTCTGATCTTGAAGATTCAACTAGTTAAGTAGCTACTGCGAACAAGCAAAACAGCTTATGCCATATTTACCCGCATTCTTGGGCAGAGACCTCCATGAGCCCACGCCGTGCCCAGCAATGTATTTTGCGAGAGTGTCATCCTCCTTCGCCGTCCACCTTCCTCGCTTCAGCCCCACCTTCTCGCAGCAAGGCGCCCTCCCCATCCTCTCGATCGACAGACCTGTTCAATTGAAAGGTGTGTGAGATCAAGGGACGGGTTACAGATTCATTATAGCTTGATCCAAGCCCAGGTTAATACTAGTCGCTGAGCCAATTAACAGGTGACGTTATATGTTGGTCCTGAGAGCCCTAGCTAGCTAGCTACCTACGAGTGATCACTCTCAATCTCTCGCTGGCGTAAGACAAAGCGCCATCACATGGCACCACCAGATGACGTCCGGGGAGAGGCGCCGTGGCGGTGTTGTGGCTGGCTGGCGGTGGAGGCGCCGTGGCGCAAAGGCTCGCCACTATTACCTGCATGGCCTTGCGAGCGACCACGTTGTCCACACAAATCATCGCCGGTCTATACACACCGGTCGCTTTCGTACGTGGTTATTTCGTACTAGTCAATGTTCCCTAGCTAGCGCCTTCGCCAAAACCTCGCTTTCACTAGATTAATCAACTGTTGTACGTACTATTTAAAGGACTGCAAGTCTGATTCTGCAACTTGCGTGCATCATTTTCCATCTAGGCAGTACATAAACGAGTTGAAATGATGAAAGCGAGGTTTAACAAATTTAGTACACCCGGTACGATTGTTTAACAAGTTTGTACGAAGATGAGTAATCAGAACAAAAGTTTGAGAAGCATGGATCGAGTAATAAATCACTATTTTTTTTGTTCAAGAGTTAATAGCATTAGTCATCAACATGTGCACCTAGAGATCTAAACAGGGCCCCGGCTAATCCCGTAAACCCACTTATGATCTAACAGTTCAATAATGTTTCTTTTTTTTGGGGGGAGGGGGGGGGGGGGCTATCAAGCTAACTAAAGCTATCTCGGGACTTGCAGAGGCCGTTTATTTATCATTTACATCCCTACGTGCATCTGTCACTACTGGAATTTTCGTATACGCCGGGTGCCAGGCTCTTCGCCGAGAGCCAAACCACGGGATTCGGCAAAGTAACATACGATATTGCCAAGAGTAGACCTCGGCAAAAAGACAACACTCGGCAAAGGAACTATTTGCCGGGAGCCAAGAACCCGACGCACGGCAAAGTTGTGCCATGTGGCACATCCGGCGGCTAATAACAACACAATCACGGTTGCACCTATTTGCCGAGAGCACCTCTTAGCAAAGATTTGGCAGACATTAGTCCCACCTCGCCTACCAACAAGAAAAAGAGCTATTTAAATTGTCCAATAGTCTAACCACATTAAGCTTTTCTTCAATATTAAGAATATGTATTGTCACTATGAACCTTCATCTTCGGACAGAGAATGTTTATGATGGCAATCCATATTCTAAAGAATGGGTGCAGGCACTTTTTATTAATTTATAATCCAAGCGCACCTGTACTGGGCAATTTTTATTAATTTATAATCCAACCACACCTGTACCGAGGGCCGCTCTTGGCACAGAAACACTTGTCGAGTGGTGCTCTAGGTAAAGATCGGGCTGTAGGGAAACTTTAGTCCCAGCTTGCCCAGGGACAAGTAACAAGACATGTTTAAATAGTTAGATAGTTAGCACGTGTTAGCTCGCTGCCAAACAACCAACTTTAGTGACACCCGACCTGGTGGCGTGTCCAGATAATATGAGGTAGCTAGGTAAACGACTCAGAAGGAGAGACAATCTTTGCCGGGAAGTATCACCATCACGACACCACACGGCGCATTTAATGCCTTTGTCCTAAACCGTCCGAGTTAGGTATGATAGCATTGTAGCCACTATTTACCTTGTGTAAACTCTGTTTTTCCATTGTGACTCGTTCCTCCATAAAAGGATGCAAACAGCTACCTTTACAGAGGTTGACACTTTACTCATTTACACGCGTAGCTGCACTTCCCGTGCATCCTTGCCGCCAAGCGGTGCTCCTTGTATTGGAGCTCAATACATCCAATACAAATAAAGCAGGAGTAGGATTTTACACCTCACGGTGGTCCGAATCTGGGTAAATCTTTGTGTGTATTGTTAGTTCTGCTCTTTGTGCTTGTTAATCTCCCTAGTCAAAACGCAAAGCGGCTTTTGCCGGTCCCATAGATCGTTGTATGCACGACACCATATATACCACCATTGGAGAGAGTGTCCACCATATATACTTGAGAGTGTGTTGACGAGAGTTGTTCTTGGAGGAAGAAAATCAACTTATGACGATGATGGTCGATCTGTGTGAGCTCTTCCTGTTATAGCTTGATAACACTTGAAGGGCTTGCCCAACTTGACTATCATCGAAAGTCAAAATACTTGTGAGACAGTGTCCACCATATATACCACCACCAGATCGAGTGTCCACCTTATTTGATAGATGAGAGATATTATCGACTGTTGTCATAGGGGGGGACGCTCTTCCTCTGCTCCTCCTCTATGATATTTCTCAAGTAGGAGGAGCAGAGAAAGAGCGACCATCATCGTCGATCGATGAGAGTTGTTCTTGGAGGGGAAAAATCGACTTTTCAGGATGACGGTCCATCTTGGTGAGCTCTTCCTGTTATACCTTCATAATGCATGATGGACTCGCCCAACTCGACCATCACCGAAGGTCCAAATATATGCGAGAGTGTCCACCATGGTGAATTTGCTTAGAAGTAATCTTTGATGTTTGATTCTTATGTTTTTTTTTCATTGTGTGATGAAATGTATTAACATTGATCGATTTTGCAGCTATGGCTTCCTCTGACGACACAACTGAAGGAAATATGCCCTAGAGGCAATAATAAAGTTATTATTTATTTCCTTATCTCATGATAAATGTTTATCATTCATGCTAGAATTGTATTAACCGGAAACATGATACATGTGTGAATGCATAGACAAACAATATGTCACTAGTATGCCTCTACTAGACTAGCTTGTTAATCAAAGATGGTTATGTTTCCTAACCATGAACAAAGAGTTGTTATTTGATTAACAAGGTCACATCATTAGTTGAATGATCTGATTGACATGACCCATTCCATTAGCTTAGCACACGATCGTTTAGTATGTTGCTACTGCTTTTATCCATGACTTATACATGTTCCTATAACTATGAGATTATGCAACTCCCGTTTACCGGAGGAACACTTTGGGTGCTACCAAACGTCACAACGTAACTGGGTGATTATAAAGGAGTACTACAGGTGTCTCCAAAGGCAGATGTTGGGTTGGCGTATTTCGAGATTAGCTTTTGTCACTCCGATTGTCGGAGAGGTATCTCTGGGCCCTCTCGGTAATACACATCACTGAAGCCTTGCAAGCATTACAACTAATGAGTTAGCTGTGAGATGATGTATTACGGAACGAGTAAAGAGACTTGCCGGTAACGAGATTGAACTAGGTATTGGATACCGACGATCGAATCTCGGGCAAGTAACATACCGATGACAAAGGGAACAACGTATGTTGTTATGCGGTCTCGACCGACAAAGATCTTCGTAGAATATGTAGGAACCAATATGGGCATCCAGGTCCGCTATTGGTTATTGACCGGAGGCGTGTCTCGGTCATGTCTACATTATTCTCGAACCGTAGGGTCCGCACGCTTAAGGTTTCGATGGCGGTTATTATGAGTTTATGTATTTTGATGTACCGAAGAAGTTCGAGTCCGGATGTGATCACGGACATGACGAGGAGTCTCGGAATGATCGAGACATAAAGATTGATATATTGGACGGCTATATTCGGACCTTTGGAAAGGTTCGGAAGTTTCCGGAGAAACGGAGTGCTTGAGGGTTACCGGAACCCCGGGAAGTATGGGCCTTAGTGGGCCAAGAGGGAGAGAGAGGGCCGCACCGGAGGTGGCGCCCCTGTGGGAGTCCGAATAGGACAGGAGGGGGCGGCCCCTTCCCTCTCTCTCCTCTCTTTCCTTCCCCTTCTCCCTTCCTAGTTGGACTAGGAAGGGAGTCCTACTCAACTAGGAGGTGGACTCCCCCTCCTTAAGCGCCTATAGGGGCCGACC
The DNA here is from genome assembly GCA_021437245.1 of Aegilops speltoides. NCBI lineage: Eukaryota > Viridiplantae > Streptophyta > Magnoliopsida > Poales > Poaceae > Aegilops > Aegilops speltoides. The sequence continues at coordinate 1,337,885 of CM038141.1, read as the reverse complement.
GGCCTCCCCTCCCTCCTTTATATACGGGGCAGGGGCACCCTAGAACACACAAGTTTGATCTACGGATCGTTCCTTAGCCGTGTGCGGTGCCCCCTCCACCATATTCCACCTCGGTCATATCGTCGAAGCTTAGCGAAGCTCTGCCGATAGAACATCAAGATCGTCACCACGCCGTCGTCTTGACGGAACTCTCCTCGACACTCGGCTGGATCGAGTCGAGGGACGGCATCGAGCTGTACGTGTGTCAAGAACTCGGGGCGTCGGAGTAACGCGCGGGATCGGTCGGATCGCGAGGAGAACGTCGACTACTTCCTCTACGTTGTCATCGCTTCCGCCGGGTCTACGAGGGCGAGACAACACTCTCCCCTCTCGTTGCTATGCATCACCATGATCTTGCGTGTGCGTAGGAAATTTTTTGAAATTACTACGTTCCCCAACAGTGGCATCCGAGCCTAGGTTTTTATGGTTTGATGTTTTGCACGAGTAGAACACAAGTGAGTTGTGGGCGATACAAGTCATACTACCTACCAGCATGTCATACTTTGGTTCAGCGGTATTGTGAGATGAAGCGGCCCAGACCGACATTACGCCAGACGCTTACGCGAGACTGGTTTCATCGCCACGAGCACTCGTTGCTTAAAGGTGACTGGTGGGTGCCTCTCTCTCACTTTAGTTGAACCGAGTGTGGCTACGCCCGGTCCTTGAGAAGGTTAAAACGGAGTCTATTTGACGAAGTATCGTTGTGGTTTTGATGCGTAGGTGAGACTGGTTCTTGCTTAAGCCCGTAGCAGCCACGTAAAATTTGCAACAACAAAGTAGAGGACGTCTAACTTGTTTTTGCAGGGCATGTTGTGATGTGATATGGTCAAGACGTGATGCTATATTTTATTGTATGAGATGATCATGTTTTGTAACCGAAGTTATCGGCAACTGGCTGGAGCCATATGGTTGTCGCTTTATTGTATGCAATGCAATCGCCCTGTAATGCTTTACTTTATCACTAAGCGGTAGCGATAGTCGTAGAAGCAATAGGTGGCGTAGACGACAACGATGCTATGATGGAGATCAAGGTGTCGCGCTGGTGACGATGGTGATCACGACGGTGCTTCGGAGATGGAGATCACAAGCACAAGATGATGATGGCCATATCATATCACTTATATTGATTGCATGTGATGTTTATCCTTTATGCATCTTATCTTGCTTTGATTGACGGTAGCATTTTAAGATGATCTCTCACTAAAAATTATCAAGAAGTGTTCTCCCTGAGTATGCACCGTTGCCAAAGTTCGTCGTGCCCAGACACCACATGATGATCGGGTGTGATAAGCTCTACGTCCATCTACAACGGGTGCAAGCTAGTTTTGCACACGCAGAATACTCAGGTTATACTTGACGAGCCTAGCATATGCAGATATGGCCTCGAACACGGAGACCGAAAGGTCGGCGTGAATCATATAGTAGATATGATCAACATAAGATGTTCACCATTGAAAACTACTCCATCTCACGTGATGATCGGTTATGGTTTAGTTGATTTGGATCACGTGATCACTTAGATGACTAGAGAGATGTCTGTCTAAGTGGGAGTTCTTAAGTAATATGATTAATTGAACTTAAATTTATCATGAACTTAGTCCTGGTAGTATTTTGCAAATTATGTTGTAGATCAATAGCTCGCGTTGTTGCTTTCATATGTTTGTTTTTGATATGTTCCTAGAAAATTATGTTGAAAAATGTTAGTAGCAATGATGCGGATTCGATCCGTGATCGGAGGTTTATCCTCATTGCTGCACAGAAGAATTATGTCCTTAATGCACCGCTAGGTGCAGACCTATTGCAGGAGCAGATGCGGGCGTTATGAGCGTTTGGCTAGCTCAATATGATGACTACTTGATAGTTTTGTGCACCATGCTTTATGGCTTAAAATCGGGACTTCAAAGATGTTTTGAACATCATGGACCATATGAGATGTTCCAGAAATGAAGTTAATATTTCAAGCAAATACCGAGTTGAGAGATATGAAGTCTCCAACAAGTTCTATAGCTAAAAGATGGAGGAGAATCGCTCAACTAGTGAGCAAGTGCTCAGATTGCAGGTACTACAATCGCTTGAATCAAGTGGGAGTTAATCTTCGAGATAAGATAGTGATTGACAGAATTCTCTAGTCACCATCACCAAGTTAGTAGAACTTCGTGATGAACTATAGTATGCAAGGGATGATGAAAATGATTCCGAGTTTTCATGATGATGAAATTGATGAAGGTAGAAATCAAGAAAGAACATCAAGTGTTGATGGTTAACAAGACCACTAGTTTCAAGAAAAGGGCAAAGGAATAGAAAGGAACTTCAAGAAGAACGGCAAGCAAGTTGCTGCTCAAGTGAAGAAGCCCAAGTCTGGACCTAAGCCTGAGACTAAGTGCTTCTACTGTAAAGGAACTGGTTACTAGAAGCAGAACTACCCCAAGTATTTGGCGGATAAGAAGGATGGCAAAGTAAACAAAGGTATATTTGATATACATGTTATGAATGTGTACTTTACTAGTGTTTATAGCAACCCCTCGGTATTTGGTACTGGTTCGGTTGCTAAGAGTAGTAACTCAAGCGGAGTTGCGAATAAATGAAACTAGTTAAGAGTGAAGTGACGATGTGTGTTGAAAGTAGTTTCAAGATTGATATAATCATCATCGCACACTCCCTATACTTTCGGGATTAGTGTTGAACCTAAATAAATGTTGTTTGGTGTTTGCATTGAGCATGAATATGATTTGATCATGTTTATTGCAATACGGTTATTCGTTTAAGTAAGAGAATAAACTGTTATTCTGTTTACATGAATAAAACCTTATATGGTTACACACCAATGAAAATGGTTCATGGGATCTCGATCGTAGTGATACACATATTCATAATATTGAAACCAAAAGATGCAAAGTTAATAATGATAGTGCAACTTATTTGTGGTACTTGCCGTTTAGGTCATATTGGTGTAAAGCGATAAAGAAACTCCATGCTGATGGGATTTTGGAATCACTTGATTATAAATCACTTGATGCTTGCGAACCATGCCTTTTGGGCAAGATGACTAAAACTCCGTTCTCGGAACAATGGAACAAGCTCTTGACTTATTGGAAATTATACATACCGATGTATGCGATCCAATGAGTGTTGATGCTCGTGGCAAGTATCGTTATTTTCGACCTTCACAAGATGATTTGAGCAGATATGGGTATATCTACTTGATGAAACATAAGTCTGAAATAGTTGAAATGTTCAAAGAATTTCAGAGTGAAGTGGAAAATCATCGTGACAAGAAAATAAAGTTTCTGCGATCGATCGTGGAGATGAATATTTGAGTTCTGAGTTTGGTCTTCAATTAAAACAATGTGGAATAGTTTCACAAATTCATGCCACCGAACACCACATCATAATGGTGTGTCCGAACGTCATAACCGTACTTTATTGGATATAGTACAATCTATGATGTTTCTTACCGATTTACCAATATCGTTTTGGGATCATGCATTAGAGACAGCTGCATTCACGTTAAATAGGGCACCATCTAAATCCGTTGAGGCGACACTATACTGAACTGTGGTTTAGCAAGAAACCAAAGTTGTCGTTTCTTAAAGTTTGGGGTTGCGATGCTTATGTGAAAAAGTTTCATCTGATAAGCTCAAACCCAAATCGGAGAAGTGCGTCTTCATAGAATACCCAAAGGAAACTGTTGGGTACACCTTCTATCACAGATCCTAAAGTAAGATTTTCGTTGCTGAAAATGGATCCTTTCTAGAGAAGGAGTTTCTCTCGAAAGAAGTGAGTAGGAGGAAAGTAGAACTTGATGAGGTAATTGTACCTTCTCCCTTATTGGAAAGTAGTTCATCACAGAAATTTGTTCCTGCGACTACTACACCAATTAGTGAGGAAGCTAATGATGATGATCATGTAACTTCAGATCAAGTTACGACCGAATCTCGTAGGTAAACCAGAGTGAGATCCGCACCAGAGTGGTACGGTAATCCTGTTCTGGAAGTCATGTAACTAGACCATGATGAACCTACGAACTATGAGGAAGCGATGATGAGCCCAGATTCATGAAATGGCTTGAGGCCATGAAATCGAGATGAGATCCATGTATGAGAACAAAGTGTGGACTTTGGTGGAGTTGCCCGATGATCGGCAAGCCATAGAAAATAAATGGATCTTCAAGAGGAAGACGGACGCTGATAGTAGTGTTACTATCTACAAAGCTAGACTTGTCGAAAAAGGTTTTTGACAAAGTTCAAGATGTTGACTACAATGAGATTTTCTCAACTGTAGCGATGCTTAAGTCTGTCCGAAACATGTTAGCAATTGCCACAATTTATGAAATTTGGCAAATGGATGTAAAAAAACTGCATTCCTGAATGGGTTTCTGGAGGAAGAGTTGTATATGATGCAACCAGAAGTTTTTTTTCGATCCAAAGGGAGCTAACAAAGTGTGCAAGCTCCAGCGATCCATCTATGGACTGGTGCAAGCATCTCGGAGTTGGAATATACGCTTTGATGAGTTGATCAAAGCATATAGTTTTTCATGAGACTTATGGTGAAGCCTGTATTTACTAGAAAGTGAGTGGGAGCACTACAACATTTCTGATAAGTATATGTGAATGACATATTGTAGATCGGAAATAATGTAGAATTATTCTGCCAAGCATAAAGGAGTGTTTGAAAGAAGCTTTTCAAATAAAGACCTCGGTGAAGCTGCTTACATATTGAGCATCAAGATCTATAGAGATAGATCAAGATGTTTGATAAGTTTTTTCAATGAGTACATACCTTGACAAGATTTTGAAGTAGTTCAAAATGGAACAGTCAAAGAAAGAGTTCTTGCCTGTGTTACAAGGTGTGAAATTGAGTAAGACTCAAAACCCGACCACGGCAGAAGATAGAAAGAGAATGAAAGTCATTCCCTATGCCTTAGCCATAGTTTCTATAAAGTATGTCATGCTGTGTACCAGATCTATTGTATACCCTGCACTGAGTTTGGCAAGGAGTACAATAGTGATCTAGGAGTAGATCCTTCGACAGCGGTCAAAATTATCTGAGTGGAATAAGGATATGTTTCTCGATTATGGAAGTGACAAAGGTTAGTCGTAGTAAAGGTTACGTCGATGCAAGTTTTGACACGATCCGATGACTCTAAGTCTCGATCTAGATACATATTGAAAGTGGGAGCAATTAGCTAGGGTAGCTTCATGCAGAGCATTGTAGACATAGAAAAATTGCAAAATACATAACGGATCTGAATGTGAAAGACCCGTTGACTAAGACTCTCTCACAAGCAAAACATGATCACACCCTAGTACTCTTTGGGTGTTAATCACATAGCGATGTGAACTAGATTACTGAATCTAGTAAACCCTTTGGGTGTTGGTCACATGACGATGTGAACTATGGGTGTTAATCACATGATGATGTGAACTATCGATGTTAATCACATGGTGATGTGATCTAGATTATTGACTCTAGTGCAAGTGGGAGACTGAAGGAAATATGCCCTAGAGGCAATAATAAAGTTATTATTTATTTCCTTATCTCATGATAAATGTTTATCATTCATGCTAGAATTGTATTAACCGGAAACATGATACATGTGTGAATGCATAGACAAACAATATGTCACTAGTATGCCTCTACTAGACTAGCTTGTTAATCAAAGATGGTTATGTTTCCTAAACATGAACAAAGAGTTGTTATTTGATTAACAAGGTCACATCATTAGTTGAATGATCTGATTGACATGACCCATTCCATTAGCTTAGCACACGATCGTTTAGTATGTTGCTACTGCTTTTATCCATGACTTATACATGTTCCTATAACTATGAGATTATGCAACTCCGTTTACGGAGGAACACTTTGGGTGCTACCAAACGTGCACAACGTAAACTGGGTGATTATAAAGGAGTACTACAGGTGTCTCCAAAGGCAGATGTTGGGTTGGCGTATTTCGAGATTAGCTTTTGTCACTCCGATTGTCGGAGAGGTATCTCTGGGCCCTCTCGGTAATACACATCATGAAGCCTTGCAAGCATTACAACTAATGAGTTAGCTGTGAGATGATGTATTACGGAACGAGTAAAGAGACTTGCGTAACGAGATTGAACTAGGTATTGGATACCGACGATCGAATCTCGGGCAAGTAACATACCGATGACAAAGGAACAACGTATGTTGTTATGCGGTCCGACCGACAAAGATCTTCGTAGAATATGTAGGAACCAATATGGGCATCCAGGTCCGCTATTGGTTATTGACCGGAGGCGTGTCTCGGTCATGTCTACATTATTCTCGAACCGTAGGGTCCGCACGCTTAAGGTTTCGATGATGGTTATTATGAGTTTATGTATTTTGATGTACGAAGAAGTTGAGTCCCGGATGTGATCACGGACATGAAGAGGAGTCTCGGAATGATCGAGACACAAAGATTGATATCTTGGACGGCTATATTCGGACACGGAAAGGTTCGGAAGTTTCCGGAGAAAACCGGAGTGGGAGGGTTACCGGAACCCCGGGAAGTATGGGCCTTAGTGGGCCAAGAGGGGAGAGAGGGCCGCACCAGGAGGTGGCGCCCCTGTGGGAGTCCGAATAGGACAAGGAGAGGGCGGCCCCCTTTCCTCTCCCTCCCTCTCTTTCCTTCCCCTTCTCCTTCCTAGTTGGACTAGGAAAGGGAGTCCTACTCAACTAGGAGGTGGACTCCCCCTCCTTGCGCGCCTATAGGGGCGGCCGGCCTCCCCCTCCCTCCTTTATATACGGGGCAGGGGCACCCTAGAACACACAAGTTTGATCTACGGATCGTTCCTTAGCCGTGTGCGGTGCCCCCTCCACCATATTCCACCTCGGTCATATCGTCGCGAAGCTTAGCGAAGCTCTCTGCCGATAGAACATCAAGATCGCCACCACGCCGTCGTCTTGTGGAACTCTCCCTCGACACTCGGCTGGATCGAGTACGAGGGGCGTCATCGAGTTGTACGTGTGTCAAGAACTCGGGGCGTCGGAGTAATGGCGCCGGATCGGTCGGATCGCGAGGAGAACGTCGACACGTCCTCTACGTTGTTATCGCTTCGCCGGGTCTCGAGGGTACGTAGACAACACTCTCCCCTCTCGTTGCTATGCATCACCATGATCTTGCGTGTGCGTAGGAAAATTTTTGAAATTACTATGTTCCCCAACAACAACTTCCATTAGGGTCGACTCCGCGGTCAAGGAGAAGCGCCCCGAGGACTGCTCGACAGCGTTCATTGATATTTTCAGGATCTGGCCAAGAAGAATCCACCAACTAAGGTGATTCCCATAGCATGCACGTACGGTGAACCGTTATGTGATGAAGTTGGAGCATGATTTACTTATTGATTACCTTCCTTATAAGTGGCGGTCTGGGAAGAAGGATGGTCTTTTCCTACCAATATATCCCCTTAGGAGCATGCGCGTAGTACATCATTTCGATAACTAATCGATTTTTGCAATAACTATGCGAGTTGTTTTTACTAATGTTGAGTCCATGGATTATATGCACTCTCACCCTTCCACCATTTCTAGCCTCTGTAGTGCCGCGCAACTTCCGCCGGTACCATACACCCACCATATAGCTTCCTCAAAACAGCCACCATACCTACCTATTATGCCTTTTCCATAGCCATTCCGAGATATATTTCCATGCAACTTTCCACCGTTCCGTTTATTATGACACGCTCCATCATTGTCATATTGCTCTGCATGATCATGTAGTTGACATCGTATTTGTGGCAAAGCCACCGTTCATAATTCTTTCTTACATGTCACTCTTGAATCATTGCACATCCCGGTACACCGCTGGAAGCATTCACATAGAGTCAATTTTGTTGTAAGTATTGAATTGTAATTCTTGAGTTGTAAGTAAATAAAAGTGTGATGTTATTAATTATTAGAGCATTGTCCTATGTGAGGAAAGGATGATGGAAACTATGATTCCCCCACAAGTCCGAATGAGACTCCGGAGGAAAAATAAAATAAAAAGAGGCCATTAATAAAAAGAGAAGGCCCAAATAAAAAATGAGAGAAAAAGAGAGAAGGTGCAATGTTACTATCCTTTTTCCACACTTGTGCTTCACAGTAGCACCATGATCTTCATGATAGAGAGTCTCCTATTTTGTCACTTTCATATACTACTGGGAATTTTCATTATAGAACTTGGCTTGTATATTCCAATGATGGGCTCCCTCAAAATGCCCTAGGTCTTCATGAGCAAGCGAGTTGGATGCACACCCACTTAGTTTCTTTTTGAGCTTTCATACACTCATAGCTCTAGTGCATCCGTTGCATGGCAATCCCTAGTCACTCACATTGATATCTATTGATGGGCATCTCCATTGCCCGTTGATACGCCTAATTGATGTGAGACTATCTTCTCCCTTTTTTTATTCTCCACAACCACCATATTCTGTTCCACCTTAGTGTATATATTCATTGCTCACGCTCATGAATTGCGTGAAGATAGAAAAAGTTTGAGAACATCAAAAGTATGAAACAATTGCTTGGCTTGTCATCGGGGTTGTGCATGATTTAAATATTTTGTGTGATGAAGATAGAGCATAGCCAGACTATATGATTTTGTAGGGATAGCTTTCTTTAGCCATGTTATTTTGAGAACACATGATTGCTTTGTTAGTATGCTTGAAGTATTATTACTCTTATGTCAATATGAACTTTTATTTAGAATCATTTGGATCCGAACATTCATGCCACAATAAAGAAAATTACATTGAGAATTATGCTAGGTAGCATTCCACATCAAAAATTCTGTTATGATCATTTACCTACTCGAGGACGAGCAGGAATTAAGCTTGGGGATCCTTGATACGTCTCCAATATATCTACAATTTTTGACTGTTCCATGCTATTATATTATCTATTTTGGATGTTTAATATGCATTTATATGTTATTTTATATTATTTTTGTGACTAACCTATTAACCGAGAGCCTAGTGCCAGTTTCTGTTTTTTTTGCCTATTTTAGAGTTTCGCAGAAAAGGAATACCAAACAGAGTCCAAACGGAACCAAACTTTCACGCTTATCCTTCTTGGACCAGAAGGAAACCAGAAGACTTGAAGATGAAGTCAGAGACGCAACAAGGCGACCACGAGCCAGGAGAGCGTGCCCCAGGTGGTACGGCGCGCCCCCTACCTCGTGTGCCCCTCGAGGGTCTCCTGACCTAGCTCCTTCGCCTATATATACTCTTATAGCCTAGAAACGTCTAGGGGAGCCACAAAACCACTTTTTCACTGCCGCAATCTTCTGTACCCGTGAGATCCCATCTAGGGGCCTTTTCCGTTGTCCTGCCGGAGGGGGATTTGATCCCGGAGGGCTTCTTCATCAACATCATTGCCTCTCCGATGACGCGTGAGTAGTTTACCACGGACCTTTGGGTCCATAGGTAGTAGCTAGATGGCTTCTTCCCTCTCTTTGATTCTCAATACCATGTTCTCCACGATGTTCTTGGAGATCTATTCGATGTATTATTCTTTTGCGGTGTGTTTGCCGAGATCCTATGAATTGTGGATTTATGATCAGATTATATATGAATATTATTTGGTTCTTCTCTGAATTGTTATATGCATGATTTGATATCTTTGCAAGTCTCTTCGAATTATCGGTTTAGTTTGTCCTACTAGACTGATCTTTCTTGCAATGGGAGAGGTGCTTATAGCATTGGGTTCAATCTTATGGTGTCCTTTCCCAATGACAGTAGGGGTATTGTATTGTTGCCATTGAGGATAAAAAGATCAGGTTTTCATCATATTGCTTTAGTTAATTCCTCTACAACATGTCATCTTACTTAATGTGTTACTCTGTTCTTTATGAACTTAATACTCTAGATGCAGGCAGAAGTCGATCGATGTGTGGAGTAGTAGTAGTAGATGCAGGATCGTTTCGGTCTACTTCTCACACGGATGTGATGCCTATGTTCATGATCACTCCTTTGATATCGTCATAACTTTGAGCTCTTCTATCAATTGCTCAACAGTAATTTGTTCACCCAGCGTATTATTTGCTATCCTGAGAGAAGCCACTAGTGAAACATATGGCCCCCGGGTCTCTTTTCCATTATAATGAATCTCGTTCACATCTTACTAGTTTCCGATCTACTATTTTGCAATCTTTTACTTTTCGATATATAAATCAAAAATACCAAAACTATTTACTTTACTTTTTATGTATCTCTATCATATCTCAGTTTTACAAGTAACCATGAAGGGATTGACAACCCTTTATCGCGTTGGGTGCAAGTTGTTGATTGTTTGTGAAGGTATTTGATGACTTGTGCATTGTCTCCTAATGGATTGATACCTTGGTTCTCAAACTGAGAGAAATACTTATGCTACTTTGCTGCATCACCCTTTCCTCTTCAAGGCAAAACCCAACGCGAGCTCAAGAGGTAGCAACCGTTAAGTCGACATAGGGCTATCTAGAGGAAAGTTCATGCGGACAAGCTTGAAGCCACGACCGCCGCCGCCCTCACCGACGCCTCCCAATAGGACGCCACCATCGCAGAAAACAAGGCCCTCATTGTTGCAGCCACGCAGCAGGCCCTCCTGTACCGAGGGTTCGACAATATCCTCGACCAGCACAGGCTCCTCACTGCTACCATGGTTGCGGCCAGCATGGGCTCGTCGCTGACATAATGGCTGCTGCAAGGTCCACTACGCTGCAAATGTTTGGCTTCCTTCCTCAACTGCAAGCTTCCGGTTTCTCAACCTCTCCCGCAGACTGCTCGCCAGACATGAGTATGGTCGCGCCGACCACGCCTGTGCCCATGGCCGTCGACCTCAACGCCACACATGCGACCGTCAAGTCATCCACTGGGGGACAAAGGAAACGGGTAGAGATCCCAACCAGCAACCATCCGAGCGCCCGGAACCTGTTCTACTCAATGCCGCCGCCGACGGATGATGACATGGCCAATCTTTTGATCATGGAGAAAATCATTTTCAAGGGCGGCATTGGTAGCGCAGCCTTCGAACCCGACGAGACCCAAAGCCCAGATAGCTGTGGCACCTTCATGGTAGGCCAAGATGGAACGGCCGACAACTTCACGCAAGGCCAAGGTGACAGGGCTGACACCTTGCACAAGGCCAAGAGGGCATTGAAAACACTTTCCCACATGGCCGCGAGTTCCCAGGCGACCATGGACAAGAAGGAAGAAGATGAAGTGGACATTGAGGTGGAGCCTTTGGTTGCCGATGAGCTCACAACCCAAACCAATGCAAGTATGAAGCGCCAAAGCTTCTGGACGAAGACATACACAAAGGACGAGGACAAACTACCTTGTGAATTTTGGAGAGATATTGGACAAGATCCCAAGATCGGCGCTGAGCAAAAGGGATCAACGTTTTGATTGAGAGTTCAGTGCCAATTTCATGAACGCGTGATTTCCCTCCTTACAAGTTTTAGATCTAGCTTAGTTAGGTGTCCCTCTCGAAGCATTGGAGGGTTATACAACAAGATGGCAAGAACATTTGAGCCACACATGAGAGCATCGATGGCCATCCCTTGAGTGGCCTCGGTATCAAAGACATGGTCTACATTTCCTGCATCTTCATTCATGTTTCTGTTGTTTTATACTTGCATGTCCATTGGGCATATGAATAAGCATTCGTGTCTACATTTGTAGGCATTCCAAGCTTTGGAAGCATTCTGGGCCGGACATGGGAATAAGCCGTTCACCCTCACCCATTGTTTGATGATAATAAAAGGTGATGATAAATTCAAGGAGAAATATGATGCCCTCAAGAAGAATGGTTGGACGCAAGCCATCGAGTACCATGGTGAGAAAGAGAAGAGGCAGCGGGGAAAGACCAACTCCAAGAAAGGGGAGAAGGTGATGCACACTGTTGGGGATATAACTATTGGTATGACCCGCCCAAGGGGGGCAAGGTTATAATAACAAATATTCTTGAATCCCAAGACCCCGGATAGAGATGGCGGTTCAGTTAAGGGCCCAAAGCCTAGAGGCAACTTAATGCCCGTAGTGATAAACCGCCATGTATGCGTGACTTGTATTGTAATGCAAGAATAATTAAGAGACCAAGTCGGACACTGTTTATGAGCCGGACGGGACTCTGTAGAACTGCTGGGCGTCAACCTCTGTATATAAAGGGATGACCCGGCGGCGGTTTAGGGTAAGTAACATCAACTCGAGAGCTAGGTCAAGAGATTCACTCCTTGGTTATCGAGATGTAAGCAATCCCACTCAAAACTGGATCGTAGGCTTTTACCTTCACCTTAAGGGGTCGAACCAGTATAAACCCTGTGTCCTTTGTCCCGATTAACCCCTTTAAGCTTCCTAGTTGCGATGGCTCCACGACTAAGTCCTTTCACTAGGACATCTGCCGTGACAATTCCACGACAGTTGGCGCCCACCATGGGGCCAGTGCACGATGGATCTGAGTTCTTGAAGGGTAGCTTCGAAGGGCTCGAGGGATATGCTATATGCCAGATGACCAAGAGACGTCGCGGCAAGCTCTACATCAACACGCAGGATGGGCCCCCGACGCCGGCTCAATTGAGTACGGGTACCGGGTCCCCTTCGGCAGAATTCACGTCATCATCGGCAAGATCGACGAGTCGGGCCCTGAGCCGGACATCTGTACCGACCTCGTCGAGATGGCTAAGCATGCGAGACCCGCCTAGGCTCCGCCTGCTATGAAGCGTGCCTTCGTGGGATGCATCCGCGGAGGGCTCTCTGAGGGATCTACCTCTGGTGGTGAGACGGCCATCTACTCTGATAGTGAGTCATCCACAAGTGAGAAAGATTTGTTGTATCAACTGCAAGACGGCGGGCTTGGGGGCTATTCCGATGGCAGTAGTATTCCAGATTTCCTCGAGCCGCCGAGCAGGGTCAGAATCTTCATGGCCGGCACACAACCTATCCAAGACTCCACAACTACGGTGGCCATAACCTCCGGGTCAGCAGCAACTGGGGCAAGAGGCCCTGTGCGCTCACCGGCTCAGGTGTTGATGGACCTCACAGATAAGATGACTGCTCTGGTAACCGCCGTGGTCAACCCGGCGGATCAAGCTCGACATGATGCGGAAGTGGCGCAGTTAAAATTGGATATGGTGCAGGCTAAGGAATGTTGGGGAACGTAGCAGAAATTCAAAATTTTCCTACGAGTCACCAAGATCTATCCATGGAGAAACTGGCAACGAGGGGAAGGAGAGTGCATCTACATACCCTTGTAGATCTCTAAGCGGAAGCGTTCAAGAGAACGGGGTTGAAGGAGTCGTACTCATCGTGATCCAAATCACCGGAGATCCTAGTGCCGAACGGACGGCACCTCCGCGTTCAACACACGTGCAGCCCGGTGACGTCTCCCATGCCTTGATCCAGCAAGGAGAGATGGAGAGGTTGGGGAAGACTCCGTCCAGCAGCAGCACGACGGCGTGGTGGTGGTGGAGGAGCATGGCAATCCTGCAGGGCTTTGCCAAGCACCGCGGGAGACGAGGAGGGAGAGAGGTAGATCTGCGCCAGGGAGAGGTCAAAACTCTTGGGTTTGTAGCCCCAAATACCTCAAGTATATATAGGGGAGAGGGAGGGGGCTGCGCCCCCTCTAGTGTTCCCACCCCAAGGGGTGCGGCAGCCCCAAACCCATCTAGGGTGGCGGCCAAGGGAGGAAGAGGGGGAAACTTGCCCCCCAAGCAAGGTGGAGGCGCCCCCTCCTCAAACCCTAGGCGCCTTGGGCCCTTGTGTGGGGGCGCACCAGCCCACCTGGGGCTGGTTCCCTCCCACACTTGGCCCATGCAGCCCTTTGGGGCTGGTGGCCCCACTTGGTGGACCCCCAGGACACTCCCGGTGGTCCCGGTACATTACTGATAAAACCCAAAACTTTTCCGGTGACCAAAACAGGACTTCCCATATATAAATCTTTACCTCCGGACCATTCCGGAACTCCTCGTGACATCCGGGATCTCATCCGGGACTCCGAACAACATTCGTTAACCACGCATATCTACTCCCAATAATCCTAGCGTCATCGAACCTTAATTGTGTAGACCCTACGGGTTCGGGAACCATGCAGACATGACCGAGACGTTCTCCGGTCAATAACCAACAGCAGGATCTGGATACCCATGTTGGCTCCCACATGTTCCACGATGACCTCATCAGATGAACCACAATGTCGAGGACTCAATCGATCACGTATTCAATTCCCTTTGTCTAGCGGTAGTGTACTTGCCCGAGATTCGATCGTCGGTATCCCGATACCTCGTTCAATCTCGTTACCGGCAAGTCTCTTTACTCGTTCCGTAACACATCATCTCGTGATCAACCCCTTGGTCACATTGTGCACATTATGATGATGTCCTACCGAGTGGGCCCAGAGATACCTCTCCGTCACATAGAGTGACAAATCCCAGTCTCGATTTGTGCCAACCCAACAGACACTTTCGGAGATACCCGTAGTGTACCTTTATAGCCACCCAGTTACGTGTGACGTTTGGTACACCCAAAGCATTCCTACGGTATCTGGGAGTTGCACAATCTCATGGTCTAAGGAAAAGATACTTGACATTAGAAAAGCTTTAGCATACGAACTACACGATCTTTGTGCTAGGCTTAGGATTGGGTCTTGTCCATCACATCATTCTCCTAATGATGTGATCCCGATATCAACGACATCCAATGTCCATGGTCAGGAAACCGTAACCATCTATTGATCAACGAGCTAGTTAACTAGAGGCTTACTAGGGACATGCTGTTGTCTTTGTACCCACACATGTATCTGAGTTTCCTATCAATACAATTATAGCATGGATAATAAACGATTATCATGAACAAGGAAATATAGTAATAATAACTAATTTATTATTGCCTCTAGGGCATATTTCCAACAGTCTCCCACTTGCACTAGAGTCAATAATCTAGTTCACATCGCCATGTGATTTACACTCACAGGTCACATCGCCATGTGACCAACATCCAAAGAGTTTACTAGTGTCACTAAACTAGTTCACATCATCATGTGATTAAGACTCAATGAGTTCTGGGGTTTGATCATGTTTTGCTTGTGAGAGAGGTTTAAGTCAACGGGTCTGCAAGATTCAGATCCGTATGTACTTCGCAAATCTCTAGGTCATATTATAAATGCTGCTTCCACGCTCCACTTGGAGCTATTCCAAATGGTTGCTCCACTATACGTATCCGGCTTGCTACTCAGAGTCATTCGGATAGGTGTTAAAGCTTGCATCGACGTAACCCTTTACGCCGAACTCTTTATCACCTCCATAATCGAGAAACATGTCCTTATTACTCCAAGGTCAAGTTTGACCGCTGTCCAATGATCCATTCCTATATCACTCTTGTACCCCCTTCCAGACACGTGGCAAGGCAGACATCCGGTGTGGTACTCAGCATAGCATATGTAGAGCCTACCTCTAAAGCATAGGGGACGACCTTCATCCTTTCTCTCTCTTCTGCCATGGTCGAGCTTTAAGTCTTAACTTCATACCTTACAACTCAGGCAAGAACTCCTTCTTTGACTGATCCATGTTGAACACCTTCAAGATCATGTCAAGGTATGTGCTCATTTGAAAGTACCACTAAGCGTTTTTGATCTATCCTTATAGATCTTGATGCTCAATGTTCAAGCAGCTTAATCCAGGTTTTCTTATTGAAAAACTCTTTTCAAATAACCCAATATGCTTTCCAGAAACTCTACAATATTTCTGATCAACAATATGTTTACAACAAATACTTATCAGAAATTCTATAGTGCTCCCACTCACTTCTTGGGAAATACAAGTTTCTCATAAACTTTGTATAAACCCAAAATCTTTGATCATCTCATCAAAGTGTACATTCTGACTCCGAGATGCTTGCTCTAGTCCATGGAAGGATCGCTGGAGCTAGCATACCTTTTAGCATCCTTAGGATCGACAAAACCTTTCTGATTGTATCACATACAACCTTTCCTTACGAAAACTGGTAAGGAAACTCGTTTTGACATCCATCTGCCAGATTTCATAAATGTAGCTAATGCTAACATGATTCCGACGGACTTAAGCATCGCTACGGATGAGAAAATCTCATCGTAGTCAACTCCTTGAACTTGTGAAAAACCCTTTGCCACAAGTCGAGCTTCATAGACGGTGACATTACCGTCCACGTCCGTCTTCTTCTTAAAGATCCATTTATATCAATGGCTTGCCGATCATCGGGCAAGTCCACCAAAGTCCATCCTTTGTTCTGATACATGGATCCTATCTCGGATTTCATGGCTTCTAGCCATTTTTCGGAATATGGGCCCACCATCGCGTCTCCATAGCTCGTAGGTTCATTGTTCTCTAGCAACATGACCTTCAAGACATGATTACTGTACCACTCTGAAGTAGTACGCATCCTTGTCACCCTACGAGGTACGGTAGTGACTTGATCCGAAACTTCATGATCACTATCGTAAGCTTCTACTTCAATTGGTGTGGGCGCCATAGGAACAACTTCCTATGCCGTGCTACACACTAGTTGAAGTGACGGTTCAATAACCTCATCAAGTCTCCACCATGCTCCCACTCAACTTTTCGAGACAAACTTTTCCTCGAGAAAGGACCCGATTCAAGAAACAATCCCTATTGCTTTCGGATCTGAATTAGGAGGTATACCCAACTATTTTGGGTGTCCTATGAAGATGCATTTTATCCACTTTGGGTTCGAGCTTATCAACCTGAAACTTTTTTTCACATAAGCGTCGCAGCCCCAAACTTTTAAGAAATGAAAACTTAGGTTTCTCCAAACCATAGTTCAAACGGTGTCGTCTCAACGGAATTACGTGGTGCCCTATTAAAGTGAGTGCGGTTGTCTCTAATGCCTAACCCATGAACGATAGTGGTAATTCGATAAGAGACATCATGGTACGCACCATATCCAATAGGGTGCAACTATGATGTTCGGACACACCATCACACTATGGTGTTCTAGGCGGTATTAATTGTG
Source organism: Aegilops speltoides (assembly GCA_021437245.1). Classification (NCBI taxonomy): domain Eukaryota; kingdom Viridiplantae; phylum Streptophyta; class Magnoliopsida; order Poales; family Poaceae; genus Aegilops; species Aegilops speltoides. The sequence goes on along the minus strand of CM038141.1, from coordinate 1,320,873 downwards.
AAACAATTTCTAGAATGTCTTAAGTGCGTGCCAAAGCTCGTAACTCAGATACTCATCTCTATGATCATATCATAGACATTTTATCCTCTTGTCACGATGATCTTCAACTTCACTCTGAAATTATTTGAACCATTCAATAATTCAGACTTGTGTTTCATCAAGTAAATATACTCAGTATCTACTCAAATCATCCGTGAAGTAAGAACATAACGATATCCACTGCGTGCCTCAGCACTCATTGAACTGCACACATCAAAATGTATTACTTCCAACAAGTTGCTTTCTTGTTCCATTTCACTGAAACCGAGGCTTTCAGTCATCTTGCCCATATGATATGATTTGCATGTCTCAAGTGATTCAGAATCAAGTGAGTCCAAATTGTCCATCTGCATGGAGTTTCTTCATGCGTATATACCAATAGACATGGTTCACATGTCTCAATCTTTTTCAAAAATGAGTGAGTCCAAAGATCCATCAACATGGAGCTTCTTCATGCGTTTTATACCAATATGACTTACATGGCAGTGCCACAAGTAGGTGGTACTATCATTACTATCTTATATCTTTTGGCATGAACATGTGTATCACTACGATCGAGATTCAATAAACCATTCATTTTGGGTGCAAGACCATTGAAGGTATTATTCAAATAAACAGAGTAACCATTATTCTCCTTAAATGAATAACCGTATTGCGATAAACCTAATCCAATCATGTCTATGCTCAACGCAAACACCAAGTAACAATTATTTAGGTTTAACACCAATCTCGATGGTAGAGGGAGCGTGCGATGCTTGATCACATCAACCTTGGAAACACTTCCAACACATATCGTCAGCTCACCTTTAGCTAGTCTCCGTTTATTCCGTAGCTTTTATTTCGAGTTACTAACACTTAGCAACCGAACCGGTATCTAATACCCTGGTGCTACTAGGAGTACTAGTAAAGTACACATTAACATAATGTATATCCAATATACTTCTAACGACCTTGCCAGCCTTCTCATCTACCAAGTATCTAGGGTAATTCCGCTCTAGTGACTGTTCCCCTTATCACAGAAGCACTTAGCCTCAGGTTTGGGTTCAACCTTGGGTTTCTTCACTAGAGCAGCAGCTGATTTGTCGTTTCATGAAGTATCCCTTCTTGCCCTTGCCCTTCTTGAAACTAGTGGTTTCACTAACCATCAACAATTGATGCTCCTTCTTGATTTCTACTTTCGTGGTGTCAAACATCACGAATATCTCAAGGATCATCATATCTATCCCTGATATGTTATAGTTCATCACGAAGCTCTAGCAGCTTGGTGGCAATGACTTTGGAGAAACATCACTATCTCATCTGCGAATCAACTCCCACTCGATTCAAGTGATTGTTGTACTCAGAAAATCTGAGCACAAGCTCAACGATTGAGCTTTTCTCCCTTAGTTTGCGGGCTAAGAAAATCGTCGGAGGTCTTATACCTCTTGACATGGGCACGAGCCTGAAATCCCAATTTCAGCCCTCAAAACATCTCATATGTTCCGCGACGTTTCGAAATCGTCTTTTGTGCCTCAACTCTAAACCGTTTAACTGAACTATCATGTAGTTATCAAAACGTGTATGTCAGATGTTCGCAACATCCACAGACGACGTTTGAGGTTCAGCACACTGAGCGGTGCATTAAGGACATAAGCCTTCTACGAAGCAACGAGGACAATCCTCAATTTATGTACCTAGTCCGCATAATCGCTACTATCAACTTTCAACTAAATTTTTCTCTAGGAACATATCTAAAACAGTAGAACTAAAGCGCGAGCATTACGACATAATTTGCAAAGACATTTGACTATGTTCAGGATAATTCAGTTCATCTTATGAACTCCCACTCAGATAGACATCCCTCTAGTTATCTAAGTGATTACATGATCTGAGTCAACTAGGCCGTATCGGATCATCACGTGAGACGGACTAGTCATCATCGGTGAACATCTTCATGTTGATCGTATCTACCATACGACTCATGCTCGACCTTTCGGTCTCTTATGTTTCGAGGCCATGTCTGTACATGCTAGCTCATCAAGTCAACCCAAGTGTTTTGCGTGTGTAAATCTAGCTTACACCCGTTGTATGTGAACGTTAGAATCTATCACACTCGATCATCACGTGGTGCTTCAAACAACGAACTTTCGCAACGGTGCACAGTTAGGGGGAACACTGTCACAACCTAGCTAGTCCATGCATTAGAATGTTGCATCATGTTTATTTCATTCAACAGAAACTTGAGATGGGATTGCTAGAACCCCCAGCCCCCTCTGAAACAACTAGGGTTTACTAAAAATATTTTCGATGAACCTGAAATGCCCTTCTAAAATGTCCATCATTTTTGTCTTGGTCCAGAAGCTTTGCCAAAAGTGGTGCACATTTTCCTAGGTCATCCTAAGGTCATTGAATTAAATCATAGCTATTTGAATTTGGGCATTTAAAATTTATAAAATATTTCAAATGTCCAAATATCTCAAACTAAAATGTTTCATGTTGGTAATATTCCAACATTGGACCATGAGCAGTTTGGTGAATTTTAAAACCTTTACGGTATTTTAAAAACTCAACAAAGTTGCAAAAAATAGAAAAGAAAAAGTAAATGCAGTAAACTTACAGGCGCCTCCCATTGGCCAGCCCACTGGCCGCCCAGCCCAAGACCGCGCCAATGAAGCTGCTTGCTGGCCAGCGAGCGGCAGTGCTCGACGGCGAGCACCGCATGGGTGCCACGCACCTGCTCGCCGTCTCGCCGCTTCCTCGCCTTGCCACGTCGGGATCGCCCCTCGCTCTCTCCGCACCCCAGACACCCCGCACCTCCACGGTTCGTCTCCCTCGCTCCCCACGCCATGGCCGACGCCACCGCCGCCAAGACCACCGTCGTAGCCGCGTCCTCCGTCGACCCCACGCCGTGCCATCTTGTGTCAGGAGCTCGCCGCCGTCCGCTACTTGAGCTAGCGAGCCGAGCCTCGAAGCGCCCAAGCCGCCGCACCGAGCTCGCCCGAAGCGCCACCGCCGGAGATCCCCTTCGCCGTCGCCGTCGCTGCAGCTCGTCCCCGACCCCGCTGACGGCCTCTACGTGAGCTCTGTGAGCTCAACTACCTTCTCGGCTCTCTCTCTCGCTCCGTGCACCACAGCAAGCGCGACGAGATCGCCGACGCACCGCCGCGGACCTCGTCGCCGGCGTGCTTCCGCCACACTCCGGCCTCTCACCCTGTCCAACGCGTTCACCGCGATCGCGCTGGAGCTAACCACGACTCCACGCACCTCACCGCACCCCACAGACGAGTTCACTTTCACCCGAGCTCGGTGGCCGCCAAACTTCGCCGCCGGCGCCTACTCCGCCACCCGAGTCCAACGGACTCCGCCAGAGCTGCGGCTCGTCCTCGGCTCCACTCGGTGGTCGCCGCGTTTTTGGTGGCGGGCGGCTAAAAACACTATCGCCGCCCGCTGGCTCGCCGCCGTGCTAAGCGCCGATGGGTTTGACCGGTTTGACCACGGGTGGGCCGGGTTGACCCCGGGTCTATGACATGTGGGCCCAGCCACGCTAATTAAACTAGTTTAGTTTTAATTAAATTCTAATTAAACTAACCCCATCGACATCGCTGGGACCCACTGGTCAGTTTGACCTGACCAGCCCGTTGACCCCGACGTCATCATGGCGCAGATCTTGTATAATATTTAAATTACTGGAATTATTTTTACACAGGAAATTCCAGAAATTGTTTCAAACTTCAAAAAATCATATAAAATCAACCATAGCTCCAAATGAGACAAATTATATATGAAAATGATCAGAAAAATCCAATCTTTCCATCTGTACTGGTTTCATGCATGTTTACAGAAGCTAACTTGCTGTTTATCACAGAACAAGTTTAAGCACTTTAAATGATCATATATGAGTTTGAACTTTGAATCTTTGGTTCAAATTGATTCAAACCCATCTGATCTTAGTTGCATTAGGCCAAAGCACTCATTTGCCATGTCTCATTGCATGCATCATATTGTTGCATCTTGTTTGGTAATGCTTGTGTATCGGTGTTCTGCGGCGGGTTACGCCCCGAGGAATACCGTGATAACCCCGACGAAGAACAATACCCGTGTAACGACCCGTCAGGCAAGCAACCAACCATTTGATCATATCGATAAAATCCCATGTTCTTGCTCCTGCTCTCGTTTACTGCATTAAGACAACGCGATTCAAACTGCTGTGTGCTGCGGTAGTTGAACCCATTTCCTCTGCATGACCTGTCATTGCCACAGTAACTAGATGAAACCCACTAGCATGTGTAGGAGTTGTTTGAGCCATATGATTGTGTTGTTCCTACCTTGCTATGCCTGCTATGCTTAGAGTCGTGTCAGGTCTGGTTCATCGGGATGATGGCTAGAGTGAAATGATTGAGTCGGTATGAGAGTAAGGTGTTGAACACGATTTGGTAAAGGTATCGATGAAAGGCCATGTAGGAGTACATGGTGGGTTGTTTCATTGAGGCCGTCTTTAAGCACTGAGATCTGTATGTGTGATTTAAGAAACAGCTACTACCATACATTGGGCCTGAAATATGACCCGCTCGACTTCTTATTCACGCTAGTCCTCTGTCCGGGGAGTTGCAAGTAGTTTACGGTGTTTGTAGCCTCATGGAGGCCGTGGACAGCGCTGACCGTAGGGGTGGGCTGTGTTGCGGTAGGTATGCGTGGCGGGTGTACGGATGCCCGTTTGGTATCCGGGAACCTTGTTCACATCGTTTGGGGCTGTGAGCGAGACTTCGGCCGGAACTCCTCATAGATGGAACCCAAATAGGCGATAAACCTGGACTAGAGACTTGTGTGTCTAGGTAGGTCGTGGTCTACACCCACGTCGGTTTAAGCTGAAGTCTGCCGAGCACATGGCGTGTGTGGGGCGCTAAGTGGTGGAAACATGTATGAAGAAGTACACCCGCAGGTTAACATCATCTATTGAATAGCGCGTCCATGTAAAGGACTACTTGGTTGCCTATACAGTTCATAGACAAGTAAATGGATACTACTAAAAGCCTCAAGATAAGCGTGAGTGCCGAGGATGGCTCCTCCGTAGGAAGACGGGGTTGGATCCTCGGTGGTGTATTGAAGTGATGAGTAGTGGACTCGAGTGCGCAAAACTGTTTCAAGTTGGTGTCTCGTAGGATAGTTTAGCCATGAGTCAAAGCTGGCTTGCTGCAATAACCCCACCAACCCTTCTTGATAATGTGCATGTATGTAGGATCTGATGTAAGTCTTGCTGAGTACCTTTGTACTCATGTTGCTTTAATTTACATTTTTCAGAAAATGCCACAAACCCTTCCGACGGGTTCTTCGTAGACGTTGACATCGATGAGTAGACTAAGGCCCAGGTGGTGATCCTGTGCAAGAGAAGGACCCTGTAGTATAGCTAGGCTTACCCTAGCCTCTTTTATTTTACTAGTTATGCGTACCGGACAAGAACACTTCATTGTGGCTTGTATGCTTGTATGACTTGTATGTGGGTCGTGTGACCCGTACTTGTGTGTATGATATGAATGGCTCTCGAGCCCTTAAATAAAGTACTTGTGTCGTAGAGTCATGTTGTGATGCCTTGTTGTATTTGCACATATCGAGCATATTGTGTGTATGATTGAAATGCTTGGAATGTGTGGGATCGACTATCTAGTTGTTTATCTTTAGTAGCCTCTCTTACGGAAATGTCTCCTAGTGTCTCCTTTGAGCCTTGGTAGCTTGCTCTGCTCGGAACACTTAGGCTGGCGGCATGTGTCCTTCTTCGTTCAGGTCTGTCCTCCCGGGAAATGTCACGCATTGAGTACCGGAGTCTGTTAGCCCGCTACTGCCCGGTTTATCGAGTCTGCTAGCCTAGTGCTACAGCCGGAACTTACTTGCTGTTGATCGACACGTTCGATCTTTGGGTCATGGATGCTGTCCTCGTAAGTCTGTGCCACTTTGGGTTTACGACTAGTCATGTCAGCCGGGCTCCTTTTCATATGGATGCTAGCGACACTATCATATCGTGTGCCAAAAGGCTAAGCGGTCCCGGGCCAAGGTAAGGCGACACCGTTGGGATACCGTGCGTGAGGCCGCAAAGTGATATGATGTGTTCTGAGCTAGATCGATGTGACATTGAGTCGGGTCCGACAGCGTTGGCATCGAGCGGACTGCTGTAGGTTCTCCAAGCCAAACTGGTCGATGTTGAGTCTAGAAATGCTTTAGTTATATGTAGGGAATTGATTGTGGGATGGTGCGTAAGGCTCTTTTTACTCCTTTATCTCATGATATTCGATCTGAGTCGGTCCATTCTTCCACCGGGGTTAAGGATTAGGACCTCTTCTCTCTGTTAGGCTCACGTGTTACTAATCGGTAGTACCTTGTAGGTTTGATGGTTACAAGTGCGGTTCAGTTTACTATCCCGTTATGCGACTATTGGACCCGAACCTTGATATGAAATTGTTGAGTGGTTATGCAGATCCTTGTGAAATGTCTCAATCCTTTGAGCATTTACTGATCGTTATCTCTGTCCAAATTCCGCTAGTAATACTAATGCCTTTGCATTGTGGTTATGCTTCGGATGGCCACTCGTGATCACAATCAAGTGGTTAAATCGACCAGATGCATTAGTGTGACCGGTCATACGACCATGCTAGTTCGGGTTATGATCGAGCGGGATACCGTTGGTACCCAGTACACGATTGAAGAACGATGTCGAGACTTTAATCAAAGTCAGTATCTTTGCACCGTCAGGGTGTTCCCCTCTTATCCTGGTTGCACCGAGGCTCTTCACAGCTCCTATGGGCTTGGTGTTACTATTGATATGGCGGTTCAAGATGCTGCATATTCTATGATGACTATTATACGAGCCAGGACTGGGCTGCTCCGCAACACCGACTTCCGGTATATGCCGAGTTCACTTCTGAGCGTTTGGTTATCTTGAGCCATCTATGCTGATTCGGTCGGGAGGACTCCCTAACCCGTACTACCGCTGAGTTGCTCGAGGACAAGGACCGAGAGAGTCGGGCCTTGAGGATGGAGCTCTTCAATGCCGTCTTGATCACCGGGCTACCTTGACTCGTTTTGCACCGGCTGTTCAAGCTGGTTATATGGATATGAGAGATTTGTATCCTGTCGGGGCTGCTCTGCGGACATGATGGATGGCGTGATGTGGGGGCATCACCCCACCTCGTGGTCCTCGCTTGCCACCGTTCAGAGGTCCAAGACCCCACCCTTGCCCTTACGGTCCACGGGCTCCTCGGGACCGCCTGTTCCTGCACGATCACGTTGAACTCCCTGAGTTACGGAGGAGACTTCTATGAGAACTACTACGGAGGCGTCTGAGTTAGTAGTAGTCCCTCTAGTATTGTAATAGCTTGTATTTCCACCGTCTGCGTGACTCATGGAATATGACTTAGTGTGTACTAATCCGGAGGTGTAACAAAAATAATGTATAGGAGCTTGGTGTGCCTCCGATGAGATGTAATCTTCCTTTCACCGTAGTAGTACTTTGTTTGGTCTTGTACTAAACCTTGTATGGTGTGTATGACGATGGAATAAAGAAGTAGTTTCAGTATCTACCATGTCATACGGATGATCATCTCGCATTCCGAGTTATCCGTTACATTCTACACTTCTATGTCGGAATCTTGCCATCTGGACTAAATCCTTGTCTTGTTTTCCTAGGATGGTTAACACCAGAACAACCCTGCTCCGCCAGAGCAGGCCAAAAGCGATGGAGTTGGAGAAGCAAACCTGCCTCACCCTCCTTCTCGGCGAAGTTATGCTAGAGGCGAGAGAAACAAGCGGAGACCAACCGTTTCTCGGGGCGTATCGAGCAGAACACAGCCCACCATCCGAGAAACAACTTGGTGTCGCTCAGTGACTTCATCAAGTTACACCCTCCTACCTTCCACCACTCCGTCGAACCTCTCGACGCTGATGACTGGCTTCGCAGCATTACTCACAAGCTGCGTTCTGCTCTGGTAGCTGAGGCGGACAAGGTCACCTTTGCTGCATATCATCTCGAAGGTCCCGCTAGTCTCTGGTGGGAGAATTATATGGCTATCGCCCGATTGGCCATGTCACTACTTGGGCAGAATTCAGCGAGGCTTTCCGTGAACATCACATTCCGGAGGGTCTCATGGATCGTAAACGTGAGGAGTTCTGCAGTTTCACCCAAGGTCGTCTCTCCGTGGACGCCTATAGTAGAGAGTTCGGTAATCTCGCACGCTATGCAACTGAAGAGGTCTCCCTGACGCCAAGAAACAAGCAAGGTTCCGCAAGGGACTTAGCCCGAACCGCCGAGATCTCCGTCGCATGAGTGCACCTCTTTCGAAGCTTGTTAACAAAGCCATCGGTAGCTGAAACTGGTCGACTGATTTGAAGCAACACGCAAGCATGGTCGTGATATGGGTTCCTCATCCGGTCTTTGGACCACGAAGCGCCGTGTGTGGGTGCCTCATCTTGCCGCCACCCAGATTCACACGAGGCCATCCTTCCAGCGCCTCGCCCGGTTCAGCGAATATGCACCAGCTAGGCCCTATGGTGGACCAACCAACAACGCTCCTCTACGCGCCAGCCCCGTGACGTGCTTCAAGTGTGGGGAATCAGGCCACTACATGCGCGATTGTCCCCAGACCAACCCCAACCAGCCTGCAAAAGCTGTTGGCCGTGGCAAGCCAGCAGGGAAGGTGTTCTATGCCAAGCCGGCCACCACTGCACGTGGCCATGTCAATTGTGTCTCAGCTGAAGAGGCCCAAGAAGATCCCAACGTCGTACTCGGTACGCTTCTTGTTAATTGCCACCCGGCATCCGTTCTTTTCGATACTGGAGCATCACATTCATTCATATCCGAAAATTATGCTCGTTTGCATAACACTACATTCTGTGACATGCCTTCCACTATGGAAATTTCTACCCCGGGTTCTAGATGGCAAACCTCTAGAGTAAGCCATGGAAATGAAATTCAGGTCGACAGACTTGTTTTCCTTGCATCATTGATAGCTCTCAAATCTTGGATATAAATATCATCTTGGGTATGGACGGATGTCAGCCCATCATGCCAAGATTGATTGTTTCTCTAGGACTGTTCAACTTACGCACCCATCGGGAAGATAGTCAATGTCTTGACCCAATATCCAAGCGTCAACTATATTCTCTTAATGCCGGTCCATTGCGGACCTCGAAGGCGTTCCGTAGTCCGTGACTTTCCGGATGTCTTTCCAGAAGAATTGCGGTGTTCCACCGCGGAGATGTTGAGTTCGTGATAGATCTCATTCGAGAACTGTCCCAATTTCTAGAAGACCCTATAAGATGGCACCCTTAGAACTAGCTGAACTTAAGAAACAACTCGATGAGGCCTTGCAAAAGGGTTTCATCCGTCCTAGTTCTTCTCCCTGGGCTTGCCCCGTTCTCTTCGTCAAGAAGAAGGATGGTACGGATCGGATGGTTGTAGATTATCGACCCGTCAATCTGGTCACAATTAAGAACAAGTATCCGCTTCCCAGGATCAACGATCTGTATGATCAGCTCGCAGGATCCTCAGTCTTCTCTAAGATGGATTTGAGGTTAGGCTACCATCAAATCAAAATCCAAGCGGGACATTCCCAAAAGCGGCTTTTGTTACTCGTTACGGCCAATCTGAGTACACCGTCATGTCCTTGCTTAACCAACGCCCCACCACTTTTTCCGGTTAATGAACTCAATCTTCATGGAATATTTGGATAAATTAGTCGTGGTTTACCTCGATGACATACTCATCTATTCCAAGAACGAGGAAGAACATGCGAACATCTACGGCTAGTGTTGATGAAACTTAGAGAGCATCGCCTTTATGCCAAGTTCTCTAAATGCGAATTTTGGCTGCGAAGTGACCTATCTAGGACATGTAATTTCGGTAAAGGTATTCTTTGTAAACCCGAGCGAGTTCAAGCCGTCCTTAATTGGACTCCTCTGAATCGGTCAAGCAGGTTCGGAGTTTCCTTGGCTTAGCGAGCTATTGTCGCCGCTTAAGTCGAGAACTTCTCCAAAGTTGCTAAACCTCTAACTGAACTCCTCAAGAAAGATAAAAAGTTCGAGTGGACCCCACAATGTGAGCACAGTTTCGAGGCTGAAAAGGCGTTTAACTTCGCTCCGTGTTGGTACCCCAGATTTCTCTAAGGACTTTGTTATCTATTGCGACGCCTCGCGACAAGGACTAGGCTGTATTCTCATGCAAGATCGACACGTAATTGCTTATGGCTCACGGCAATTACACCCACATGAGGAAAACTACCCTACTCATGATCTAGAGCTTGCAGCTGTAGTCTATGCACTCAAAACCTGGCGACATTACCTTCTTGGTAATCGTTGCGAAATCTACACCGATCACCAAAGTCTGAAATATATATTCACCCAACCAGATTTGAATCTCAGGCAAAGACGTTGGGTTGAGTTGATCTCAGATTTCGATTTAGGGATAACCTATACCCCAGGAAAAGCCAACGTCATGGCTGATGCACTAAGTCGTAAATCTTATTGCAACAACTTGATGTTGCAACAAAGTCAACCACTTCTCCACGAGGAATTTCGGAAGCTCAACCTTCACATTGTTCCTCGAGGGTTCCTTTCTACTTTGGTGGCGAAACCTACTCTTATGGATCAAGTCACTGCTGCCCAAAAACCGAGATAGAGGATATCCCGGATTAAGGAGAACATTGCTAGCGGAGATGCTAAATGTTTCTCTACAAATGATCATGGTGTTGTATATTTTGAGAACCGTCTAGTGGTTCCCAGAATCAGCACATACGGCAGCTGATCCTTAAGGAGGCTCATGAATCTCCTCTCACCATTCATCCGGTAGCACTAAAATGTATCGGGACCTCGCCAGAGGTTACGGTGGACTAGGATGAAGAGAGACATTGCTCAATTTGTTGCTAAGCTGCGGCGTACGTAAATCGTGTAAAAGCGAGCATCAGCGGCCTCTTGGCACCCTTCAACCCTTAGCTATTCTCGAATGGAAATGGGATAAAATCAGTATGGATTTCATCCTTTGGGTTTTCCAGGACCAAGAGAGGAATAATGCTATCTTTAATCGTTATCGACCGCCTCTCCAAAGTGGCTCATTTCTTACTGTTCGAGAGTATAACCGCTAGTCAGCTAGCAGACTTGTACATCTCTCGAATAGTGTCTCTTCATGGTGTTCCATTGGAAATAAACTCGGATCGAGGGAGTCTTTTCACCTCTCGATTTTGGGAAAGTTTCCAAAACGCTATGGGAACCCATCTTTCCTTTAGCACTGCTTTTCACCCTCAATCAAGTGGTCAAGTAGAGCGTGTCAACCAAATCTTAGAAGACATGCTTGAGCTTCATTATCTCATTCGAATGGATTGGGAGAAATGCCTTCCATTTGCGAATTTGCTTATAACAACAGCTATCAATCCAGCTTGGGCAAAGCACCTTTTGAAGTTCTCTATGGGCGAAGGTGTCGAACACCTCTTAACTGGTCGAAACCGGGAAAGACAATTCTTTGCCCGGATATGATCCAGAAGCGAAAAGCAAGTTCGCATCGTTCGTGAAAAGTTGAAAACAGCCCAATCTCGTCAAAAGAGTCAATATGACCGAAAACATAAGGCTATGACTTACGAGGTTGACGAGAAGGCTTACCTTGGGTTACCCTCGAAGGAACCCATCGCCCGGTATCAAAGGCAAATTGGCTCCTCGCTACATTGGACCCTTTCGCATTCTTGCCAAGCGAGGAGAAGTTGCCTACCAATTGGAACTACCTCCGCATCTCTCCAAAGTCCACGACGTCTTCCACGTTTCTCAACTCAGGCGTTGCTTCTCGGATCCTATCCGTGGAGTGGACCACGAAACGCTTGATCTTCAAGATAACCTCACATATCGAGAATACCCCGTTCGTATCCTCGATCAAGCTGAGCGTACTACTCGACGACATAATATCAAGTTTCTCAAGGTTCAATGGTCGCACCATTCTGAGAAGGAAGCTACTTGGGAAAGGGAGGATCGTCTTGACTTGAGTACCCCGCCCTCTTTCCGGAGGAACCTAAATCTCGGGACGAGATTCTTTTGAGTGGGGGTGAGTTGTCACAACCTAGCTAGTCCATGCATTAGAATGTTGCATCATGTTTATTTCATTCAACAGAAACTTGAGATGGGATTGCTAGAACCCCCAGCCCCCTCTGAAACAACTAGGGTTTACTAAAAATATTTTCGATGAACCTGAAATGCCCTTCTAAAATGTCCATCATTTTTGTCTTGGTCCAGAAGCTTTGCCAAAAGTGGTGCACATTTTCCTAGGTCATCCTAAGGTCATTGAATTAAATCATAGCTATTTGAATTTGGGCATTTAAAATTTATAAAATATTTCAAATGTCCAAATATCTCAAACTAAAATGTTTCATGTTGGTAATATTCCAACATTGGACCATGAGCAGTTTGGTGAATTTTAAAACCTTTACGGTATTTTAAAAACTCAACAAAGTTGCAAAAAAATAAAAAAAAATGAAATGTAAGTAAACTTACAGGCGCCGCCCCTTGGCCAGCCCACACTGGCCGGCCCAGCCCAAGACCAAGGCCAATGAGCTGCTTGCTGGCCAGCAGGCAGCAGAGTGCTCGACGGCGAAACCTTGCATGGGTGCCACGCACCTGCTCGCCGTCTCGCCGCTTCCCTCGCCTTGCCACGTCGGGGATCGCCCCCTCGCTCTCTCCCGCACCCCCCAGACACCCCCGCACCTCCCTGGTTCGTCTCCCTCGCTCCCCCACGCCATGGCCGACGCCACCGCCGCCGCGCCACCGTCGTAGCCGCGTCCTCCGTCGACCCCACGCCGTGACACTGTGTCCAGGAGCTCCGCCGCCGTCCGCTACTTCGAGCTAGCCGAGCCCCGGCTTCGCCGCGCCTCGGCCGCCGCACCGAAGCTTCGCCCGGCGCCACCGCCGGAGATCCCCGCCGCCGCGCCGTCGCTGCAGCTCGTCCCGACCCGCCGACGCCTCTACGTGAGCTCTGGAGCTCAACTACCTTCTCGGCTCTCTCTCTCGCTCCGTGCACCACAGCAAGCGCCACGAGATCGCGACGACGCACCGCCCGCGGACCTCGTCGCCGGCGTGCTTCCGCCACACTCCGGCCTCCTCACCCTGTCCAACGCGTTCACCGTGATCGCGCTGGAGCTAACCACGCACTCCACGCACCTCACCGCACCCCACAAAGACGAGTTCACTTTCACCCGAGCTCGGTGGCGCCAAACTTCGCCGCCGGCGCTTCTCCGCCACCCGAGTCCAGCGGACTCCGCCAGAGCTGCGGCTCGTCCTCGGCTCCACTCGGTGGTCGCCGCGTTCCTTTTGGTGGCGGAGCGGCCAAAACACTATCGCCGCCCGCGTCGGCTCGCCGGCGGCTAAACGCCGGTGGGTTTGACCCCGGATTTGACCAGGTGGGCCCGGGTTGACCCCCCTGGGTCTATGACATGTGGGCCCAGCCCTGCTAATTAAACTAGTTTAGTTTTAATTAAATTCTAATTAAACTAACCCCATCGACACGCTGGGACCCACTGGTCAGTTTGACCTGACCAGCCCGTTGACCCCGACGTCATCATGGACGCAATCTTGTATAATATTTAAATTATGGAATTATTTTTACACGGAAATTCGAAATTGTTTCAAACTTCAAAAAATCATATAAAATCAACCATAGCTCCAAATGAGACAAATTATATATGAAAAATGATCAGAAAAATCCAATCTTTCCATCTGTACTGGTTTCATGCATGTTTACAGAAGCTAACTTGTTGTTTATCACAGAACAAGTTTAAGCACTTTAAATGATCATATATGAGTTTGAACTTTGAATCTTTGGTTCAAATTGATTCAAACCCATCTGATCTTAGTTGCATTAGGCCAAAGCACTCATTTTGCCATGTCTCATTGCATGCATCATATTGTTGCATCTTGTTTGGTAATGCTTGTGTATCGGTGTTCCTGCGGCGGGTTACGCCCCGAGGAATACCGTGATAACCCCGACGAAGAACAATACCCGTAACGACCCGTCGAGCAAGCAACCAACCATTTGATCATATCGATAAAATCCATGTTCTTGCTCCTGCTCTCGTTCATCGCATTAAGACAACGCGATTCAAAGCTGCTGTGTCTTTGCGGTAGTTGAACCCATTTCCTCTGCATGACTGTCATTGCCACAATAACTAGATGAAACCCACTAGCATGTGTAGGAGTTGTTTGAGCCATATGATTGTGTTGTTCCTACCTTGCTATGCCTGCTATGCTTAGAGTCGTGTCAGTGCGGTTCATCGGGATGATGGCTAGAGTGAAATGATTGAGTCGGTATGAGAGTAAGGTGTTGAACACGATTTGGTAAAGGTATCGATGAAAGGCCATGTAGGAGTACATGGTGGGTTGTTTCATTGAGGCCGTCTTTAAATCGAGATCTGTATGTGTGATTTAAGAAACAGCTACTACCATACATTGGGCCCTGAAATATGACCCCGCTCGACTTCTTATTCACGCTAGTCCTCTGTCCAGGAGTTGCAAGTAGTTTCTGGTGTTTGTAGCCTACTGGAGGCCGTGGACAGCGCTGACCGTAGGGGTGGGCTGTGTTGCGGTAGGTACGTGGCCGGGTGTACCGGATGCCCGTTTGGTATCCCGGGAACCTTGTTCACATCGTTTGGGGCTGTGAGCGAGACTTCGGCCGGAACTCCTCATAGATGGAACCCAAATAGGCGATAAACCTGGACTAGAGACTTGTGTGTCTAGGTAGGTCGTGGTCTACACCCACGTCGGTTTTCGCTTGAAGTCTGCCGAGCACATGACGTGTGCAGACGCTAAGTGGTGGAAACATGTATGAAGAAGTACACCCCTGCAGGGTTAACATCATCTATTCGAATAGCGCGTCCATGTAAAGGACTACTTGGTTGCCTATACGGTTCATAGACAAGTAAATGGATACTACTAAAAGCCTCAAGATAGCGTGAGTGCCGAGGATGGCTCCTCCGTAGGAAGACGGGGTTGGATCCTCGGTGGTGTATTGAAGTGATGAGTAGTGGACTCGAGTGCGCAAAACTGTTTCAAGTTGGTGTCTCGTAGGATAGTTTAGCCATGAGTCAAAGCTGGCTTGCTGCAATAACCCCACCAACCCTTCTTGATAATGTGCATGTATGTAGGATCTGATGTAAGTCTTGCTGAGTACCTTTGTACTCATGTTGCTTTAATTTACATTTTTGAGAAAATGCCACAAACCCTTCCGACGGGTTCTTCGTGAGCGTTGACATCGATGAGTAGACTAAGGCCGGTGGTGATCCTGCAAGAGAAGGACCTGTAGTATAGCTAGGCTTACCCTAGCCTCTTTTATTTTACTAGTTATGCGCACGAGACAAGAACACTTCATTGTGGCTTGTATGCTTGTATGACTTGTATGTGGGTCGTGTGACCCGTACTTGTGTGTATGATATGAATGGCTCCCTGAGCCCTTAAATAAAGTACTTGTGTCGTAGAGTCATGTTGTGATGCCTTGTTGTATTTGCACATATCGAGCATATTGTGTGTATGATTGAAATGCTTGGAATGTGTGGGATCTGACTATCTAGTTGTTTATCTTTAGTAGCCTCTCTTACGGAAATGTCTCCTAGTGTCTCCATTGAGCCTTGGTAGCTTGCTCTGCTCCGAACACTTAGGCTGGCCGGCATGTGTCCTTCTTCGTTCTGTGTCTGTCCCGGGAAATGTCACGCATTGAGTACCGGAGTCCTGTTAGCCGCTACTGCCCGGTTTACGGAGTCCTGCTAGCCTAGTGCTACAGCCGGAACTTACTTGCTGTTGACCGACACGTTCGATCTTTGGGTCATGGATGCTGTCCTGTAAGTCTGTGCCACTTTGGGTTTACGACTAGTCATGTCAGCCGGGCTCCTTTTCATATGGATGCTAGCGACACTATCATATCGTGTGCCAAAAGGCTAAACGGTCCCGGGCCAAGGTAAGGCGACACCCGTTGGGATACCGTGCGTGAGGCCGCAAAGTGATATGATGTGTTACAGGCTAGATCGATGTGACATTGAGTCGGGGTCCTGACAAACACTTTCTTGAAATTTTAATGAGGGATCATCTTATTTACTACTGTCGTTCTAAGCAAATAAGATGCATAAACATGATAAACATCACATGCAATTAAAAAATGTGACATGATATGGCCAATATCATTTTGCTCCTTTTGATCTCCATCTTCGGGGCTCCATGATCATCATCGTCACAGGCATGACACCATGATCTCCATCATCATGTCTCCATGAAGTTGTCTCGCCAACTATTACTTCTACTACTATGGCTAACTGTTTAGCAATAAAGTAAAGTAATTACATGGCGTTGTTCATTGACACGCAGGTCATACAATAAATTAAGACAACTCCTATGGCTCCTGCCGGTTGTCACACTCATCAACATGTAAGTCGTGATTCCTATTACAAGAACATGATCAATCTCATACATCACATATAATTCATCACATTCTTTTTGGCCATATCACATCATGTAGCATACCCTGCAAAAACAAATTAGATGTCCTCTAATTGTTGTTTGCATGTTTTACGTGGCTGCTATGGGTTTCTAGCAAGAACGTTTCTTACCTACGCAAAAACCACAACGTGATATGTCAATTTCTATTTACCCTTCATAAGGACCCTTTTCATCGAATCCGATCCGACTAAAGTGGGAGAGACTGGCACCCGCTAGCCACCTTATGCAACAAGTGCATGTTAGTCGGTGGAACCTGTCTCACGTAAGCGTACGTGTAAGGTCGGTCCGGGCCGCTTCATCCCACGATGCCGCCGAATCAAGATTGGACTAGTAACGGTAAGCTTATTGAACAAAATCAATGCCCACAACAACTTCTGTTCTACTCGTGCATAGAAACTACACATAGACCTAGCTCATGATGCCACTGTTGGGGAACATAGCAGAAATTCAAAATTTTCCTACGAGTCACCAAGATCTATCCATGGAGAAAATAGCAACGAGGGGAAGGAGAGTGCATCTACATACCCTTGTAGATCGCTAAGCGGAAGCGTTCAAGAGAACGGGGTTGAAGGAGTCGTACTCATCGTGATCCAAATCACCGGAGATCCTAGTGCCGAACAGACGGCACCTCCGCGTTCAACACACGTGCAGCCCGGTGACGTCTCCCATGCCTTGATCCAGCAAGGAGAGAGGGAGAGTGAGGGAGTCCTGGACTAGGGGGTGTCCGGACAGCCGGACTATCGATATCCGCCGGACTCCAAGACTACGAAGATAGAAGATTGAAGACTCCGGCTCGTGTCCGGAAGGTACTTTACTTGGCGTGGAAGGCAAGCTTGGCAATACGGATATGTAGATCTCCTACCATTGTAACCGACTCTGTGTAACCCTAGCCCCTCCGGTGTCTATATAAACCGGAGGGCCGTAGTCCGTAGGACACAACATTACATCTCAACAATCATACCATAGGCTAGCTTCTAGGGTTTAGCCTCATTGATCTCGTGGTAGATCTACTCTTGTACTACCCATATCATCAATATTAATCAAGCGGGGCGAGGGTATTACCTCCATCGAGAGGGCCTGAACCTGGGTAAAAACATTGTGTCCCTCGTCTCCTGTTACCATCCGCCTAGACGCACAGTTCGGGACCCCCTACCCGAGATCCGCCGGTTTTGACACCGACATTGGTGCTTTCATTGAGAGTTCCTCTGTGTCGTCACCAATAGGCTCGATGGCATCTTCAATCTTTGACGCTGTCCAGGGCGAGACTTTCCTCCCCGGACAGATCTTCATATTCGGCGGCTTTGCACTGCGGGCCAACTCTCTTGGCCATCTGGAGCAGATCGAAAGCTACGCCCCTGGCCGTCAGGTCAGATTTGGAAGCCTAAACTTCACGGCCGACGACCGCGGAGACTTGATCTTCGACGGACTCGAGCCACAGCCAAGCGCGCCGCACTGTGACGATGGGCATGATCTAGCTCTGCCGCCGCACAGTGCTTTGGCGGCCGCACTTGAATCCGCCCCGGCTACTTGCCCGGAGCCGATCGCCCATGACGAGGGTCGGTGGATAGACGCCGCCCCGGGGGCTTCAATATCTACGGCGATGGAGCCGAATACCAATCTTGTCCCCATGGCTTCGTGATCCCGAGGTGCGGACTCCGAGCCTCCCGCGCCCGCCAATTAAACCAGTTAGGCGCGGTTATGGAATTCACCGCGGACATCTTTCAACACTCGCTTTTGGCGATATCTTGAATTCTCTGAAGCATCTCTCGCTATCGGGAGAATCTGGCGGACTATAGCTGGGGCGGTTGGAGTTCGGACAACGAAGAAATTGAGCCCACCCACCACCCACTTTGTAGCCATCGCCGAGGATCTAACCGACATGCTAGACTACGACTCGATGACATCGACTCTATGGGCGGCGATGCGGAGGCGATCGGGACCAGCGCCCACGGACCTTTGGAAGGCCACCTCGTCATCGACGTTTACATGGTGGATACCCCAAAAGAAGGGGATGGCGAGAAAGCAGCGGAGGAAGATTCTTTAAAGAAGCAACCCAAGCGCCGACGGCGCCGCTCTAAATCCCGCCACAGCAAGAATGGAGAATCCGGCACGGGAGATAATAACACTCCGGAGAGTGCCGAAGACAAACCACTCCAGCAAGAATCAGCGAAGGAGGATGTAGAAGTATGCCCTCACGAAAGGGCGGCAGAAGAAAAGGTTGAGGATCACAACTATGTACCTCCATTCGAGGACGAATCAAGCCCCGATGACGACGAACTCGAAGAGCCCGTCGAACAAAATCTTCGCAAACGCAGGTTCATCGCTACAGCAAGAAGCCTGAAGGAGGAAAAGCGGAAGCTCAACACAGCGGAAGACGCGCTCCGGATAAGATGGAGCAAAGTGCTCAAAACATGAGACAAACAAGGCAACAGCCACCAACGAAGAGCTACCCAAAGCGCAAGCTGCTCCCGAGAATTGACGAAGAGGCCGTAAGCCCCCACCGTCCAATGGCCTGCCAGTCCATCTATGGACCCAAAGGAAAGCCCCAATAAGCAAAGGAACACGTCAAGTGTCCGATGAAAGCGGCACGATACAAATGCTGGGTGCCGCACACCCACTATGCTTCACAGACGAAGTGCTGGAACATGAATTCCCAGCAGGGTTTAAACCCATAAACATAGAAGCCTACGATGGAACAACAGACCCTGGAGTCTGGATAGAAGACTATATATTACATATACATATTGCGGAGGAGACGATCTCACGCCATAAAATATCTACCCCTCAAACTCAAAGGGCCAGCTCGTCATTGGCTCAAAAGCCTCCCAGAAAACACTGTTGGAAGTTGGGAAGAGCTCGAGGAAGCGTTTAGAGCAAACTTTCAAGGGACTTATGTCCGGCCTCCGGATGCAGACGACTTAAGTCACATAACTCAACAGCCCGGAGAGTCGGTAGCGGAAATGCGGAACAGGTTCCTCACCAAAAAGAACCAAATAGTCGACTGTCCGGACGCCGAAGCCTTAGCAGCTTTCAAGCACAATGTCCGAGACGAATGGCTTGCCAGACACCTCGGTCAAGAAAAACCGAGGACAATGACCGCATTAACAAGCCTCATGACCTGCTTTTGCGCAGGAGAGGACAGCTGGTTGGCAAGAAGCAGCACCAGCGACCCAAGTACATCCGAGATAAGAGATGGAAATGGAAAATCACGGCGCCGAAAAGATCAGCGTCGGAATAAAGAGAAAAGCCCAAAGAGCACGGCAGTCAACGCCGGATTTAAAAGCTCACGGCCGAATAATAAAGCTCAACCCATCAAGGACGACAGCGACGAACTGTCTAACCTACACAAAATCCTGGGTCGGATGTGTCAAATCCACAGTACCCCCGGAAGGCACGCAAATCACACCCACGAGGATTGTTGGGTTTTCAAACAGTCGGCGATTAAACGCCCGAATGCAAGGGGCTCGACGCGTCAGCGAAGAAGATAAACCCGCCAGCAGGGCACGGAAAACAAAAGACTTTCCCACAAGGGGTCAAAGCGATAAACTCACTTCATGTGAGGATACGGAAAAACAGTCGGCACTTTCTAAAAGAGCTTCGCATGGTCGGCCCCACAAACCGTAGAGATTGGATATCAAAACCAATCACTTTCGACCACGGGATTATTCCAAAAGTGTTGAACCACGGGGCGGACTCCCGATATTGAATCCGATAATAGACGGACTACAATTCACAAACGTCCTAATGGGCGGAGGCAGTGACTTAAACCTGCTATATTCAAATACTGATCCGTCGGATGGGGATAGACCCTACCAAAATTGACACATCCGCACTTCCTTCAAAGGAGTTCGCCCGGCCCTACGCCAAGTGCACAGGCTCGATATTACTCGAAGTCGTGTTGGGCCACCGAACAATTTCCGACGAGAAAAGTTAATTTTCCAAATCGTCCCATTTAAAAGTGAACATCAAGCACTATTAGGACGAAAGGCTTTTGTCGCTTCAATGCCATACCGCACACGCATCTCTTACACTTAAGATGCCGGTCCACACGACACTATTTCGGTCGAGGGTCACTTAAAGCCCCGGACTCGGATAGGCGAATCCGGACTCAAAGCTAGGGGCTCCCTAGCCGCATACCCTTTCACAAGGGGCTGCGCGCACAATTAATATCGGTTTCATATAAACCTACCCTTAATTATTTACGCTTATTCTTTTTGCATTATTTTCACACGAACTGTTTTTGAAATGTTCCTCTCTTTTCTATAGATGAGCAAGCGTGCGTGGCCCGTCGGGATAACGGCTGCAACGGAACCTGGCGCAGAGCGTGCGGTAGGGACCCGTCGCAAGGTTTCTTTTGATTAAGACCCTCGTGGACCTTTTTATTCTGTCTCTTGTTGCTATATCAGCCTCGGCTTCTTCCTATAGCCGGCGGAGCTCGACGATTGGCATTGGCGCATCGGAAGACAACGCCGTGCACGGACACAAGGGGCTTAGGGTATAATTCTGCCCGTTATCATAAAGTCCGAACACCTCGAGGAGTGTTCGGCGTCTCAAGATTGGGCATTATATGCATCAGCTCGAATCATGTCTTTGGTCAAATGTTGGGTTTGCGGCTCCTGTGTTTTGCTGCCTTACGTTCCGTATCATCCGCTAGCGGCACCGGAGAACTCTGCGATTGTGCCCCGGTTAATTTGGGTGAGCACCTCGATGAAAGTTAAAACCGATTTGTCATGATATAGCGAGAGTCAGTCGATCACTTGATTGACTACGGAATGTTTAGAATTCCCGCTTTGACGAAGGGCGCTTCGGTCAGGCACATACGCACTTTGAAAGCACATTTGCTCCCGGGTGGTTTTAGTAATTAATGACAACATACTTTGTGGTTGGACTAATGCTTTTATCAAGTATGTTTCAGAAATTCAATCACATTGGCATGGCAAAAGGACTAAAAAGTGGACCCTCAAAATGCTAAGGCAAGCATTGGCAAAAGCTCAAGACTCCATTTTGGTTTAGTGATCCAAGATCACATTGAGTCCATAGGAAAAGCCAATACTATTAAAAGGGATGAGGTTATGATGATGATCTGGTTGCTCAAGTGCTTAGTGATACATCTCCTAAACTATCAGCAACTTTCACCGCCATATACACTCATAAGTAGTCTCGGTCCCACCGATATTCCAAACTCACCACACCGAGATGAACCACCTCAGCCATAAGCCAAACCCTAGTAAACTCGGATTTTCCGATTCGAACTCGATCTCACGAAACATGAGTTGCCAAGTTTACGTAACCTTCGTCATCAAATCGGTGTCACCGAGATGATGAAGTCGGTCCCACCAAACTGGCATGCTCTTGTCATTGCACGAATCGGACTAACCGAGATTGTATATTCGGTCCCACGAAAATCCCAACGTTCACATTATTTGAACTATCGGTCTCACCGAGTTGTCCCACCGGTCCCACGAGATTGCTCAAATGTGTGTAGCAGTTGGATTTTGTGTGGAGGCTATTTATACCCTCCACCCCTCTTCATTCGTGGAGAGAGCCATCGAAGAACTACCACTCCTACCTTACATTTACGAGAAGAGAACTACCTACCCTTGTGTTGAGATCAAGTTGCTCCACTCCCACCATATGAAGCTTGATCTCTAGCCTTCCCAAGTTGCTTTCCACTCAATCCTTTCTTCCACCACAGCCAAATCGGTGAGGAGAGTTGAGTGTTGGGGAGATTATCATTTGAAGCACAAGAGCAAGGAGTTCATCATCATCTACAACATCTATTACCTTTTGGAGGTGGTGCCTCCTAGATTGGTTAGGTGTCGCTTGGGAGCCTCCGTCGTCGAGATGTGGAGTTGAACCAAGAAGTTTGTAAGGGCAAGGAGATCGCCTACTTCGTGAAGATCTACCCGAGTAAGGCTAGCCCTCCGTGGGCGTGGCCATGATGGAATAGACAAGGTTGCTTCTTCGTGGACCCTTCGTGGGTGGAGCCCTCCATGGACTCTCGCAGCCGTTACCCTCCGTGGGTTGAAGTCTCCATCAACGTGGATGTACGATAGCGCCACCTATCGGAACCACGGGAAAAATCATTGCATCTCCAAATTGCGTTTGATCTTCTCCACTTCTCTTTACTACTTGTGCAATTTACTTTCCGCTGCCCATACTCTAGAATTGCATGTGCTACTTGACTTGTGTGTTATGCAAAATCTGCCAAAATCTGTCCTTGATAAAAGACAGAATTTTTATCTTGTCGAGTAGTCTAATCACCCCCCTCTAGACACTCTCACCTTCTTCGATCCCTCAATTGGTATCAGAGCTTTGGTCTCCATTGCTTTGGTTTACACACCATTGGAGGAAGATGGACGTGTCTACGTTTGGGAGTGTTAGCCATAGAGTGCCTATTCTTAATGGAGTGTCCTATAACTCGTGGAGGATTGAAATGATTATTATCTTTAAGACGTACAATTTGCGCAAATATGTTGAGACCCCCTATGTGCCAAAATTTGACCCCTTGCACCCTACCATGGATGAAGAGCTTGAATTGCTTCGTAACCTTAGGACTGTAAATCTTATCATTAGAGGGTTACCCGATAACTTGCTTGAGCTCGTTACAAACTTTGAGTGCGCCTATGCTATGTGGAAGTTCTTGGAAGAACTTTATCGGACTACTCTTTGAGAGGTCTTGATGAAATTCTATACAAGACTATTGAATTTGATATGATGCGCCCCAATGATCCCAACTTTGATAAATGCTTCTTTGAGCTTCGTGATCTTATGAAAAGAAGGGTGATCCGGTCTTATCAATGTTCTAATTAGAAATGCTCTTGTATTGCATTCCGATGATTATTGTCACATTGACAAAACTAATGCAAGTAGTTATCAAATTGACCTAGGTGTTGATGATGAACAATCTATGGGTCAATATGATGATGAGCATGAGCATGATGATGATTACTCGATTCGGACACCGAGCTAGACAAGATCATGAAGAGTCTCAATCTTATGGCAAATCGAGAGACTACATGTCCGCGGAAAAGAGTGGATTCTTGATAGTGGATGCACCGACCACATGACCGGAGACAAAGACATGTTTCGAGAGCTTGCAAAGAACGATGGTCCGCAAGTATGTGACTTTTGGAGACAACTCAAGGGTGAGGTACTTGGCCTTGGTAAGGTGGCCATATCTCATGATAGCTCTATTCAAAATGTCATGCTTGTAGAATCTCTTGGATACAATTTACTTTCCGTGTCTAGATTAGCTGACTTTGGATTCAATGTGCTATTCACCGAAGTAGATTGCCAAGTCTTTCGTCGTGACAATCATAACATGGCGTTTACGGTATCCGTAGAGGTGATCTATATATTGTTGATTTCACTAAGAAAGCCCAACCTAGAGCTTGCTTCATTGCTAAATCCTCTAAAGGTTGGTTATGGCATAGAAGGCTTGGACATGTTGGTATCGTAATCTAGACAAGCTGATCAAAGGTGATCATATTCTTGGCGTTAAAGATGTTTTCTTTGACAAAGATAGACTTTGTAGTGCTTGTCAAGCAGGAAAACAAGTAGGTGGAAGTCATCTCGTGAAGAACATCATGACCACAAGGAGACCGCTTGAGCTTCTTCATATGGATCTCTTCGGTCCCAATGCTTACAAAAGCCTTGGTGGTAACTCCTTTGGTCTAGTTATAGTTGATGATTATTCCAGATTTACGTGGGTATTTTTCCTTGATGACAAATCGCAGGTTCAGAGATTCTTCAAAACCTTTGCCAAAAAGGCCCAAAATCAATTTGAGGTGAAGATCAAGAAAGTTCGGAGTGACAATGGAACGGAGTTCAAGAACGCCAATGTAGACTCTTTTCTCGATGAGGAAGGGATTCTACATGAGTTCTCGACTACGTACACTCCTCAACAAAATGGAGTTGTTGAGAGGAAGAACCGAGCAGCTCATAGAGATGGCGAGAACGATGCTTGATGAATACAAGACACCAAAGCATTTTTGGGGGAAGCGGTCGAGACAGCTTGTCATGCTATCAACAGGCTTTATCTTCATAAGCTCCTCGGCAAGACATCATCTGAGCTCCTCACGGTAACAAACCCCAAGTGGGATACTTTCGTGTCTTTGGTTGAAATGCTATATCCTTGATAAGCATCGTCGGTCTAAATTTGCTCCTAAAACTCATGAAGGCTTTTTTCTTGGTTATGGATCAAACTCCCACACCTATCGTGTCTACAATAATTTCACCCAAAAGGTTGAAGAGACGGTAGATGTGAAGTTTGATGAATCTAATGGCTCGCAAGTCGAGCAAATGCCTATTGATGTAGGAGACAAGGACCCATCGGAAGCTATCCAAGATTTATCTATTGGAAAGATCCGTCCCATGGAAGTGAAGGAGAGTACCTCATCTACATATGTGGAGCCCCCTACCTCACGGCGAGATGAACCTCAAGGCAACATGGAGGCCTCCACAAGTGGAACTCACCAAGATGAGGAAGTGCAACAAGAAGATCCACCACAACCTCCTTCTCCACTGCCTCAAGACAACACCAACATCAATGAAGAAGAAGAAGAGGAAGATGAAGATGATGAGGTAGCTCAGCCACAACCTCAACAAAAGCTATCCCGAGTCCGAGCAAGAGTCAAGAAAAATCATCCCGTGGAACAAATGATGAACGACGTCAACTCCGGGAGAATTACTCGCTCTAAAACTCGCTTACCTAACTTTTGTGAGCATTACTCATTTATCTCTAGTATTGAACCTATGAAGGTAGAAGAAGCACTTGAAGACCGGATTGGGTGAGCGCTATGCACGAAGAACTACACAACCGAGAGGAACAAGGTATGGACTTTGGTAGAAAGCCCAAGGATGATCAAAACGTCATTGGAACCAAATGGGTGTTTTGAACAAGCAAGATGAAGATGGACAAGTCATCCGCAACAAGGCTCGTCTCGTAGCTCAAGGTTACACACAAGTCGAAGGTATGGACTATGGTGAGACCTATGCCCCGTTGCTAGACTTGAGTCCATTCGCATTCTTCTTGCTTATGCCAATCACCATGATATTACTCTCTATCAAATGGATATCAAAAGTGCTTTCCTAAATGGTGAAATTGAGGAGGAAGTATTTGTGAAACAACCTCCGGTTGTGAATCCCAAAAGCCTAATCATGTTTACAAGTTGCACAAAGCTCTTTATGGTCTTAAACAAGCTCCTAGAGCTTGGTACAAATCTTGACTAGCTTTCTTCTTGAAAAAGGCTTTGAGATTGGAAAGATAGACTCAACGCTGTTCACGAAAAGGCTTAATGGTGAACTATTTGTGTGCCAAATATATGTTGATGATATTATCTTTGGTTCAACTAACCCTCATTTTAGCAAGAAGTTTGGAAAGCTCATGTCGGAGAAGTATGAGATATCCATGATGAGTGAACTCAAATTCTTCCTTGGGTTGCAAATCAAGCAATCTAAGGAGGGTACCTTTGTCTCACAAACAAAGTACACCAAGGATCTCTTCAAGAAGTTCAACATGCAAGAAAGCAAAGGTATGAGAACCCCATGCCTACAAGTGGACATAATGACTTGGCAAAGATGGAGAACCCGTTGATCAAAGGGTTTACCGATCTATGATTGGTTCTCTACTATATCTTTGTGCTTCTCGTCCCGACATAATGTTGAGTGTATGCATGTGTGCTCGATATCAAGCAGCCCTAAAGAATGTCATCTTAAAGCTGTTAAAAGGATTGTGAGATATTTGATACACACACCAAACTTTGGCATTTGGTATCCTAAGAGGGCCTCTTTCGACCTTGTTGTCTATTCCGACTCGGACTATGCGGTGTGGGGTTGATAGAAAGTCAACTTCGGTGCGTGTCAATTCCTTGGTCGATCCCTTGTATCTTGGTCCTCCAAGAAACAAAATTGATATCATTATCCCTTGCCAAGCGGAATATATTGCTGCTGGTTAGTGTTGTGCTCAATTGCTATGGATGACACAAGCGCTTAAGGATTATGGGATACATGTGAGACATGTTCCTTGCTTTGTGACAATGAGAGTGCGATTAAAATTGGACACAATCCGTGCAACACTCTCGAGCGAAACATATTGAAGTTCGTCACCATTTCATTCATGATCACATTGCCAAGGGTGACATCAATCTTAAGCATGTTCGATCTTGACAAACAACTCGTGATATCTTTACAAAACCTCTTGATGAGAAGGTGTTTTGTCGCTTGAGAAGTGAGTTGAACATCATTGATGCTTCAAACTTGGGTGATAACTCCATTGATGCATGCAAGGCATGAGCCCACTTGACTAATCCTTGATATTTCTCTTATGATGGTGATCATATGTCTTGGACACATTTGCCTCCTTGTATTGCATCTAACTCCTTGCGGTACTTGGATGATCTACATTCCACAAGATTACCACACACTCAAATCATGAGTAATCTTGTCATTGACCAAGTATCTAGCCCTTTGGGATGTTGAGTTCAAGGAACAAACTTCCACATATCCTTTTTGACATCTTATACATCTAGTATTTCACTCTTGTCATCTTGGATATCCTTGAGTATTTCCTTGCTTGACTAACCCATGTAGGAAGATGAACTACACAAGTGGAAATGGCGCTCCAACTTCACATTCAATGAGCACCTACATCAAGTTTTCCTACATGAGCAAAGCAACAACAAGCCCAAGGTATATTCTTCACATCTTTAAGGAGCTTTGCTCAAAGTCATGAGTACAAGCAGCATCATAAGATGTGATCACATCGAATGCTTAATCGAAAAATGGCAACCCCATTTTGAGCTTAAATGATGGGTATGACCTATGATCAAATGTCCTCATTCGACTCCTAAGTCAATATACTCAAACATAGGTGACCTTCTCGCCGACCTTTATCTAGATGAAGTACATATGTTTTGGAGTCTTTCTATTTTCTCTTATGTTCTCTCATCGAGTTTTCATTAAAAAAACTTCATCTAGGAATCTTTTCATTTCTATTCTTTACATCTTTGTGAATATCCTTACCGCTCGATCAATTCCTCGAAAATCATTCACAAATTCATTGCAAATCCTTTGAAACATTCCTGCAAAGTGAGCTGAATTATTTCTGTATTTCCTTAGAATTAAACTCGGCGTCACCGATTTAAATATTTCGGTCTAACGAAAAGGATCTACCTAAGTCCACGACTTTCGGACCCACCGATCTATCTTAATTGGTGTCACCGATTTATTTCTTCCAGGATATCATCTTCGCAGCTCCACTCAATGATTCTCTATGCATGTTCCTTTTTGCCTGTTGTGATTCTTAAGGATCCCACTTCTTTCTTTCCATCTTCCCGACCTTCCTAGTTTGCTGTCCTTTTGGCACTTGATGTCAAAGGGGGAGAAGACTTAGTGGGAGAAGAGAAGATTTAGGGGGAGAAGAAGAGCAATCTTACCTTAAGGGGGAGAGAATCACATCAAAGCTTTGCCGTGTTTTTCCTTATAAGAGAATTTCTTGCCGTGTTTCACATTGGACATTACAATTGGCGTCATTCTCATTTGGCATTATTCTTTTGATTTTGCTCTTTCCATCAAACCCTTGATCCGAGAGAACTCAAAGGAGAGGAATCTTCACAATTGATATCTTATGGAAAGCAAAATCTCTCAGAGTTCATTGAAAATCTTTTAGTTTCAGGAGACATGTTTGCTGATTCAAGCTTGTGCTCAATATGAGACACTCTTTATACATGTCATCCCTGGCTTGGTACTCTTGATGTTCTTGCAGTTGGTTGAAGAAATACTCTTGTGTTATCTAACCTTGTTTTCCCAAGTTTATCTCTTGGTACAATGCCAAGGAACCTCAAGGTAAGTATATGCACTTTGCGAGAATGTGCATGATGGTGACTTGCTTGTGAATACTTGTTTGCAAGAAATCACCATGCACATATGCATTATCACTCACTTCTTTTCATCTGCTCGATGCATATAGCCAAGCTGCATGTAGCACATCTTGCTTATCTCTCTTGTGTGCTTGTGGTAGTCCAAAACCATAATTTATGAAAATCTTGCACATTTGTAGGGGAGCCATGTACTACATGTTTGTCAAAGCTTTCGTGATAATTCTGTCTTTCTTTCAATAAGCTTTGATGTCTTGTTTAGTGTGTTTCCATCAATTACCAAAAAGGGGGAGATTGAAAGCACATTTGCTCCCCGGGTGGTTTTGGTAATTAATGACAACATACTTTATGGTTGGACTAATGCTTTTATCAAGTATGTTTCAGGAAATTCAATCACATTGGCATGGCAAAAGGACTAAAGAAGTGGACCCTCAAAATGCTAAGGCAAGCATTGGCAAAAGTTCAAGACTCCATTTTGGTTTAGTGATCCAAGATCACATTGAGTCCATAGGAAAAGCCAATACTATTAAAAGGGATGAGGTTATGATGATGATCTGGTTGCTCAAGTGCTTAGTGATACATCTCCTAAACTATCAGCAACTTTCACCGCCATATACACTCATAAGTAGTCTCGGTCCCACCAATATTCCAAACTCAGTCACACGAGATGAACCACCTCAGCCATAAGCCAAACCCTAGTAAACTTCGGATTTTCCGATTTCGAACTCGGTCTCACGAAACATGAGTTACCAAGTTTACGTAACCTACGTCATCAAATCGGTGTCACCGAGATGATGAAGTCGGTCCCACCAAAACTGGCATGCTCTTGTCATTGCACGAATCGGACTAACCGAGATTGTATATTCGGTCCCACCTAAAATCCCAACGTTCACATTATTTGAAATATCGGTCTCACCGAGTTGTCCACTTCGGTCCCACCGAGATTGCTCAAATGTGTGTAATGGTTGGATTTTGTGTGGAGGCTATTTATACCCCTCCACCCCCTCTTCATTCGTGGAGAGAGCCATCAGAAAGAACTACCACTCCTACCATACATTTCTGAGAAGAGAACTACCACAGCCAAATCAGTGAGGAGAGTTGAGTGTTGGGGAGATTATCATTTGAAGCACAAGAGCAAGGAGTTCATCATCATCTACAACATCTATTACCTTTGGAGGGTGGTGCCTCCTAGATTGGTTAGGTGTCGCTTGGGAGCCTCCGTCGTCGAGATGTGGAGTTGAACCAAGAAGTTTGTAAGGGCAAGGAGATCGCCTACTTGTGAAGATCTACCCGAGTAAGGCTGGCCCTCGTGGGCGAGGCCATGATGGAATAGACAAGGTTGCTTCTTCGTGGACCCTTCGTGGGTGGAGCCCTCCGTGGACTCTCGCAGCCGTTACCCTCCGTGGGTTGAAGTCTCCATCAACGTGGATGTACGATAACGCCACCTATCGGAACCACGGGAAAAATCATTGCGTCTCCAAATTGCGTTTGATCTTCTCCACTTCTCTTTACTACTTGTGCGATTTACTTTCCGCTGCCCATACTCTAGAATTGCATGTGTAGTGTGCTACTTGACTTGTGTGTTATGCAAAATCTGCCAAAATCTGTCCTTGATAAAAGACAGAATTTTTATCTTGTCGAGTAGTCTAATCACCCCCCCCCCTCCTCTAGACACTCTCACCTTCTTCGATCCCTCACGCACCCCGAATCCGGAGATGTGCGGTGCCATTAGGGGCTATGTCGTAGCCCCACCCTCGAGCTCCATTGGCTAAGTGAAAGAGATAAAACATTATAGTCTGGATTGCCTCGTTTGCTACGCTACCACCTCCTTATAACAGGACCGAGACGTCGGATTAAAGTGTGAAAAAGCGCTATTTTGTGAACACCCCAGCACCTTGTGCATGGGAGCTGAAGCCGAAGACTGCATCTTTCAGGTTATACACAAGTATACTTAAAACGGCCGCAAGGAGAAGTACTATTACTTGGAAGCACAAGTATAAAAAGCATTCATACTATAATCATTCATAAACAAGTTAATGCGTTCAATTGAACGTTACATTCTTCGAGCACTGCGACTCTATTATCTGGCGCCGCATAACTTCCCGAAATAATGTTGGCGGGAAGCGGTTCCCATCGAACCCTGGGCAGCAATACCGGTGGCATCCATCTCCGGACCTGCGCCTTTACACGGGCGAGCCATCCGCGCCCTCTATGCAGGCCGACCGCTTCATCTCCTTGATATGCGGCACCGCCCCAAGGAACTGCTGCAGTAGGCCAAAATAGCTCGTTGCTTTGGACCTCTCTGGCCACACATGGGCCACGATGTCAGTCATAGCCAGCCCGGACAGTCTGTTCAGTTCGGCCCATTCGGCCAACCTGTCCGACAGCGGAAGAGGGCGATCCGGACGGTGGAATTGAGTCAATATAACTCTTCCACCTCGTGATCCCCGGCCCCGGAAGTGCTGCTTGGCGTCGGCCGCACTCGCAGCCAAGTCCATGTAGGGATCCTCCGAACTCCTTTGCTTTTCAAATTGGGCATACGGCATCCATAAACCGGCGCGCGCGAGAAGCGGCCTGCCGGCCGTGATTTCTTGACTTGGCGCAGCTCCTCCTTCATAGCCCGCATTGCGGGCGGGCATCCTTGGTCTCGGCGGTGGACTTCTTCAGCCTTCCCGCCCAATAGGCGCTCCTTTTCAAGAGCCTCGCTGCGGTCGGTAGCATCCTTTAAATTTTAGCCAATTCGGCCACTTCCGCCCAGCTTAGGCGGTGCGCAGCCTTTTGACCTTCAACTCCTCGGCCGCCCTCGCGGCAGCGAATCACTTCTTCGGGCTTGCTCACGGCTTGTGCAAGCTCGCCGAAGTCTCTCCAACAGCAGTAATCGCTGCGTATAAACAGCACATAACTTATCAGAGGAGGGCTTTAACCCACTCAATAAAACAGCTATGGATAATTTATTTACCTTGCGACTCGTCAAGTCGCTGATTGACAAGTGCCATGTCGGCATCGCCATGTCCGATTGCCGACTCGATTAAACAAACTGATCGATCGGCTGGCCCCGGACTATCCGCCACTATGATCGGCGGCGTTATTTATTACCTGAGATGTCTAGATTTTCGATCCTCGGCACGCTGTCGTCTTCAACAACCTACCGAGTCTCAGGGGCTACTATCTATACAGAGCGCATCTTTTATATGCACAACTGTTAAAAATCAAAGGGGTACACTATTTTCGCATACCTCAAAACCCACCAGCAAGCTCATGGCAGCATCACGCAATCCGCTTTCAGCGGACGAAATCCTTCCAATCACCATACGCATTAACGCACGGTGATCTTCTGAAATGGACGCCCTCTCAAGCAAACTCTTCAGTTCTCCCGACCGGGCTCTGGTGGGTGTTGAACTCTCCGACCCCTCCGGACTCGGGGACGCCCTCCGTGACGACACTTCGGGCTCGCCCGCTTCATCTGGCGGCGCGTCGGACGGAGGCGTATCGCTCTCCATCATCTCCGGAAGAAGATCCCCCGAGGACGAACTCATCTGAGACGGCTGCAGATCCGAACTGCGATATAAATATTTCAGTTACCTACAGAAGCATAAAACGAAGGTACTTTCTTATTTAACTTCTTCTTTCATACTCACGGCTCGTTGGAGGGCTGGTCCTTGGCGATGACTGTGCGTCGGATTCTCTCCGGACGCGGACCTCCAGTGAGATTTCTTCCCACGCTGGGGCTTGGACCTCCGGATCTTGGGCGGCCCTCTTTTCCTCTCGAGGGAGGGATCCTTGGTCCTCTCCTCTTGATCGCCTCTTTGGACGAAGTATTAGCTCCGTTATCTCCCCATCGCCCCTTACGTAGGTGCGGCCTCCAACATTCGACCAGCCACGGGCTCGGTCACGGTCTCTGGGGAGGGCGGACACCTTATCAGCCTTGATCGCGCCACCCATTCCTGTAAAGAATAAAAAGGGTTAGGAGATGATCTTTTGAAAGGCATACAAGCAGGATGTCCGGGCTCTGAGCTATTTACCTGAGTATCCGGACGATCGCGGCTTAGTCCCGCATCCTCGGCCGAATCCGGACACGCCACTTGCGGTCCGAAGAACAGCTCGTACATCTCCAGGGGTGTCGCCCCATGAAATCTTTGGAGGATCGATGTCCCTCGGATTGAACTCCCATAAACGGAGAGGACGACGTTTGCAGGGTAGGAGGTGCCTAGTTAGCATAACCTGCATCACCTTGACCAGATCGATCTCCCTTGTTTGGAGGTCCCGAATCCGGCCCTGCAGTGCGGGCACATCCTTGGACGGCCCCCAGTTGAGCCCTTGGTTGACCCACAACATCACTGGCTGTGGAGGTCCCGGGCGGAAGGAGGGCGGCGGCTTTTGCTTGCTGCCCCTTGGAGCGGTGATGTAGAACCACTCCTGCTGCCACAATCCTGTTCCTCTTGGAAGGAACCTTGAGCCACGGGCATCGACCATCTTGCTTATGGTCGCCCGCCACACTCCTTCGGCGCCCCGATCATCTTCGGCTCCACCTTGAATGTTTTCAGCCACAGGCCAAAGTGGGGGATGGCGGAGGAAGGCTTCGAACAATAATGAATGCGGAGATATGGAGGATGGACTCGAGCCAAGTCGTGGAAGTCCAGTCCGAGAAGAAAGCAAGCCCCTCACGAAAGGATCCGTGGAAGCCTAATCCCCAGCGGAGGTGGGATCAGAAAGCGACACATTCGCCGGACTCGGGGTTGGCACGGCCTGCCAGGGGCAGGCAACCTGTCTTGAACCGTGGGCTGTGTACTTGGCCTCACACAACTTCAACATGTCCTCCTCCGTGGCGGAGGAGGGCACCCACCGGCCCTGGAGGTCGAAGCCGGACATTGCTGTGGATCTGAAGCGCTCGAGTCTGAAGCTCTTGGTGTTGGAACTGGGAGCAAAGGAAAGATTCGATGTGAGGTTAAGAGACAAGGACAGGCCTTGGTCCTCTTATAAAGGGGAAATAATACCAAGGGCCGTCTCCGTGACTGTTTGAGATTCCCCTTCGATAGAGGCGTGGCGGCAGGAGCAGTTGGGTTACCCACGCGCGTATTGATGAGGATCCCGGAATAAAAGGGAACACGATCTCTGCTTGACGGGGCGTGCCAAGGAAGCCGCCGCCGCTAAGCGTGCTGAGGTGGAATAGTTAAAACAATTAAAACGAAGCCTTGGCTGCGGTGTGATGTCATGCCGCATAATCGTCGCCAGATTGGATCGGTGTATGTGTTTTATTCTCTACGTTGGAATGTGGAAATTATTTTGCGAGCGGACACTATCCTGGTGTTCATTATCTTCTTTGGATTATTCAAGGGAGGAACCGCCTTGCAATTCGAACAATATGCACGCCGGACTTATCGTCATTGAAGACTGGTTCGGGCTCTTGAGGAGTCTGGACTAGGGGTGTCCGGACAGCGGGACTATCGATATCCGCCGGACTCCAAGACTACGAAGATAGAAGATTGAAGACTCGGCTCGTGTCCGGAAGGTACTTTACTTGGCGTGGAAGGCAAGCTTGGCAATCTGGATATGTAGATCTCCTACCATTGTAACCGACTCTGTGTAACCCTAGCCCCTCCGGTGTCTATATAAACCGGAGGGCCGTGATCCGTAGGACACAACATTACATCTCAACAATCATACCATAGGCTAGCTTCTAGGGTTTAGCCTCATTGATCTCGTGGTAGATCTACTCTTGTACTACCCATATCATCAATATTAATCAAGCGGGGACGAGGGTATTACCTCCATCGAGAGGGCCTTAACACAGGTAAAACATTGTGTCCCTCGTCTCCTGTTACCATCCGCCTAGGCGCACAGTTGGGACCCCCTACCGAGATCCGCGGTTTGACACCGACAGAGAGGTTGGGAAGACTCCGTCGATAGCAGCACGATGGCGTGGTGGTGGTGGAGGCGTGGCAATCTGCGAGGCTTCCCCAAGCACCTTGAGAGACGAGGAGGAGAGAGGTAGGGCTGCGCCAGGGAGAGGTCAAAACTCTTGTGTTTGCAGCCCCAAATACCTCAAGTATATACAGGGGAGAGGGAGGGGGCTGCGCCCCCTCTAGGGTTCCCACCCCAAGGTGTGCGGCAGCCCCAAACCCATCTTGGGTGGCGGCCAAGGGGGGAAGAGGGGGAAACTTGCCCCCCAAGCAAGGTGGAGGCGCCCCCTCCCCGAACCCTAGGCACCGTGGGCCCTTGTGGGGGGGGCGCACCAGCCCACCTAGTGCTAGTCCCCTCCCACACTTGGCCCATGCAGCCCTTTGGGGCCGGTGGCCCCACTTGGTGGACCCCCGGGACCCCCCCGGTGGTCCCGGTAAATTACCGATAAAACCCGAAACTTTTCCGGTGACCAAAACAGGACTTCCCATATATAAATATTTACCTCCGGACCATTCCGTAACTCCTCATGACGTCCGAGATCTCATCCGGGACTCCGAACAACATTCGGTAACCACGTATATCTAATTCCTATAATCCTAGCATCATCGAACCTTAAGTGTGTAGACCCTACGGGTTCTGGAACCATGCATACATGACCGAGACGTTCTCCGGTCAATAACCAACAGCGGGATCTGGATACCCATGTTGGCTCCCACATGTTCCACGATGATCTCATCGGATGAACCACGATGTCGAGGACTCAATTGATCCCGTATTCAATTCCCTTTGTCTAGCGGTATTGTACTTGCTCGAGATTCGATCGTCGGTATCCCGATACCTTGTTCAATCTCGTTACCGGCAAGTCTCTTTACTCGTTCTGTAACACATCATCCCATGATCAACCCCTTGGTCACATTGTGCACATTATGATGATGTCCTATCGAGTGGGCCCAGAGATACCTCTCCGTCACACGGAGTGACAAATCCCAGTCTCGATCTATGCCAACCCAACAGACACTTTCGGAGATACCCGTAGTGTACCTTTATAGCCACCCAGTTACGTTGTGATGTTTGGTACACCCAAAGCGTTCCTACGGTATCCGGGAGTTGCAAAATCTCATGGTCTAAGGAAAAGATACTTGACATTAGAAAAGCTTTAGCATACGAACTACACGATCTTTGTGCTAGGCTTAGGATAGGGTCTTGCCCCTCACATCATTCTCCTAATGGTGTGATCCCGATATCAACGACATCCAATGTCCATGGTCAGGAAACCTTAACCATCTATTGATCAACGAGCTAGTCAACTAGAGGCTTATTAGGGAAATGTGTTGTCTATGTACCCACACATGTATCTGAGTTTCCTATCAATACAATTATAGCATGGATAATAAACTATTATCATGAACAAGGAAATATAGTAATAATAACTAATTTATTATTGCCTCTAGGGCATATTTCCAACAAGGAAGACCTAGCAGCAGAAGATGTCAGGATTACCGCAGAGCGGGCGGCTCTGGATGCTCAGGTTGAGCGGATTTAGGCACATACTTTCCGGCTCATGGAAGATCAGAATGCGTCTAATGAGGTCATGAGGAGAAGATATGAAAAGAATCAGTCTCGACTCCATTCGGTTTATGATCCTCGAAACCTCTTTCATATACTTGGTGCAGGGCCCAGTAACCCGTCGTGGCTCTCCCCGCGTCCTAAGGCAGACCGGATTGCAACACCCGGGGTCGGAGCGCCGGTTCAGCCACAGGTGATGGGGCCTCCCCGCGTGAATTCTGCCCCACCTCAGTATGTACCAACACCTCCGGGTCACTATTCTAACCCGTTGGAGAACATGATTGCGGTGGCGGCATGTCTGGCGGCTCTCCCAATTTATGGCGACTCTCCAGCAGCAGTTGAAACCCGCCGGGTCAGGGAACTTCTTCAGACAGCTTTAGCACAAAAGGAGGTGTACTCGTACAGCTGGGACAAGATTCATTCAACCCCTCATCCAAGCTGAAGCCCACGTTATAGCAGGCACATGGATTCAACGGCCGTTTCAAGCAACGTCCGGCGCCGTAACCAGCTAGGTGGGCATGACCCGGCACGCCATGGAGCCTTTAACTTGGTAGATCAAGAAAGATTACGTCAAGAGGCTCAGCAGGCGGCTGAGCAGGCGGCTCAACTGACGGCTTACCAGCCGCATCCGGTTTATCCAACGACTTCTATCGAGGCAGGTGTGGCCACCAGGACCGGAGGTGTCCCCTGTCTAGTGTCGGCTCTACGTAACGAGCGATTGCCCAAGGATTTTAAGGGATCTAGGAAGGTGCCGAACTACACGGCCGACTTACAGCCCGTGGCATGGATTGAAAGTTACGAGATGGCTATGGAGTTATTGGTGGTCAGTGATGCTGCGATGGCCAAGTAGTTTACCATGATGTTGGATGGGACTGCCAGCACTTGGTTGAAAGGCCTACCGCCTAATTCAATTAGTTCATGGACGGAGCTAAAAGCCCGGTTTGTCCATAATGTCAAGGATACGTGCAAGCAACCCATGTCAATTGTGGATTTGACTAATTGCAAGCAGGAGGAGGGCGAGTCTACAACCCATTGGGTGCGCCGGGTTAAGGCCATAATACATTCGTCTTATAAGATGGATGACGGCTCTGCAGTCTTAATGTTGGAGAAAAATTGCCGTTTTTTTGCCTCTGAAACAAAAGCTGGGGCGGCTCAAGCGTGATTGTAATGATATGGGTACGCTGATGGCGCTCTGGTCAAGTATGCCGATTCTGATAGTACCAAGGATCCCGAGTCTGATGATGAAAAGACAGGGAAGGGAAAGAAGAACGGCAACGGCAAGGGCCCTCAGCATAACCCAGCAAATCAAGGAGGTAATAAATGTAAGGCTGATGGTAGTTTGGAGTTTGTGGCTAACACTAATGCGCATGGTAACAACCAACTGCGTAAGGGGAGACCAACTCCCCGATCTGGCGGGTTAGGCCGCACACTGGAGCATTTACTGAATGAGCCCTGTCCAAGGCACGACACTCAGCAGAAGCCGGCTACTCATCTATGGAAGGAATGTACGATCATGAATGCTTTCAAAAATTCCAACATGTTCGATGGTAACAATGGGCGGGGCGGCGGCTCAGGTGGCGGCGGTTTTCATGGCCCGGGCGGCGGTCCAAATCCCAACTTTCAAAATTCTCAACGCAATCAAGGTGGATATAACCAACAATCTGGCCAGGGCGGTCAGCAACAGCAGCAAGGTGGATGCTAGAGCCATCCAAAGAAGCTCAATAGTGGGCAATATCATGTGTTTACCACCAGTTTGTGCAAACGAGACCAGAAGCTTCATAAGAGGGTTGTGAATGCTGCTGAGCCGGCAGTTCCTCGTTATTTGAGGTGGTTTGGGCAGCCTATTCTATGGAGTAGGGAAGATCACCCTTCCCAGGTTGATAATCCGGGTCACTTAGCTTTGGTGGTGGATATAAATTCACTAAGGTACTCATGGATGGGGGCAGCAGCATCAACATCCTCTTTTATGAGACCTTCCGTCGCATGGGGTTAACTGATAAAAGCCTTAAGCAGTCCAACACTATTTTCCATGGCGTCGTGCCTGGTAAGTCGGCGTATCCAGTTGGTAAGATCGAACTGGAGGTAGCCTTTGGAGATGAATATGACTCCAGGGCCGAGAAATTGACGTTTGCAGTGGTTAAGATCAGAAGCCGATATCATGCTTTTTTTGGGCGGACGGCTTATGCCAAATTCATGGCACGGCCGTGTTATGTGTATTTACAGCTCAAGATGCCGGTTCATAAGGGAACCATCACGGTGCATGCAAGTTGGAAGGTAGCCTTGGAATGTGAAGAAGGAGGCGCGGCTTATGCTGAGTCAGTCTGTGAAACAGAAGAGTTGAAGTTCTACAAGGACAATGTTGATCCAACGGATATGACATCTTTGAAAAATCCAACCACAGAGCATGAGGCGGTCATGAAGATAAAGTCGGCCGATGATACTAAGCTTTTTGACTTTGTTCCAGCCGACTCATCCAAGCAGTTCAGTATCAGTGCTATTTTGGATCCCAAATAGGAAAATGTGCTCATCGAGTTCATCCGTGAGAACCGGGACATCTTTGCATGGAAACCTTCTGAAATACCAGGTGTACCGAGAGAACTCGCTGAGCACACTCTTAATATTGATCCAAAGTTTAAGCCGGTCAAGTAGTTTCTTCGGCGGTTCAATGAGGAGAGGCGTAAGGCCATCGGTGAGGAGGTAGCCCGGCTCTTAGCAGTTGGGTTCATCATTGATGTTTTTCATCCAGATTGGTTGGCTAACCCGGTGCTTGTGCGTAAGAAAAAGGGCACGTGGCGTATGTGTGTGGATTACACAGATTTAAACAAAGCTTTTCCACCTGATCCCTTTGCTCTCCCTCGTATTGATCAAATCATTGATGCTACGGCGGGTTGTGAGCGTTTGAGCTTTTTGGATGCTTACTCTAGTTATCATCATATCAAGATGGCAGTTAAGGACCAGGAGAAGACAGCGTTCATTACTCCGTTTGGAGCCAGGAGAAGATGTATCTATGCCTTTCGGGCTAAAGAGTGCCCAGGCGACTTACCAGCGGTGTGTGCAGAATTGTCTTCACGGTCAAATTGGGCGCAATGTTCATGCTTATGTGGATGACATTGTGGTGAAATCCAAAGAGAAGGAGACCTTGATAGATGATCTGAAGGAAACCTTTGCAATCTTCGGGTCTACAAGATGATGCTTAACCCGGCCAAGTGTGTCTTTGGCGTGCCTGCAGGCAAGCTTTTGGGTTTTCTGGTTTCTAACAGGGGCATCGAGGCTAACCCGGAGAAGATCAAGGCCATCACCTCTCTGGCTAAACCGGCGTGTATCAATGATGTTCAGCGTTTGGCGGGTCGTATCGCTGCTTTAAGCTGGTTCATAAGCCGGTTAGGTGAGAAGGCCATACCTCTGTATCAAATGATGAATAAGACAGACAACTTTGTATGGAGTGACGCTGCCTACGCTGCTTTTGAAGATTTGAAGAGACAGCTGGCTGAGCCGCCGATTCTTGCTGCTCCCGTTGATAATGAGCGCTTATTGTTGTATGTGGGTGCTAATACACGCGCTGTTAGTGTGGCCATTGTGGTGGAGCGCAAGGAGGCTGGCAAGGAGCATCCAATTCAGCGGCCGGTTTACTACATCAGCGATGTACTTATTGAGTCCAAGCAACGGTATCCACATTGGCAGAAGCTCATTTATGAGGTGTTCATGGCAAGCCGGAAGCTTAAGCAATATTTCCTGGGCCACCCCATCACTGTGGTTAGTTCTGCTCCTTTAGGAGATATAATTCAGAACAGAGAAGCGACAGGACGAGTCACCAAGTGGGCCATTGAACTTTGGCCTCATTGTTTAAAATATGTGCCACGCACTGCTATCAAATCTCAAGCACTAGTGGATTTCATCAATGATTGGACAGAGCTATAGATGCCTGAAGAAAAGCAGGACAACACATATTGGACTATTCATTTTGACGGGTCCAGGCAATTGGAGGGCTTGGGGCTGGAGTTGTTTTAGCTTCCCCTCGAGGTGACAAATTTTGTTATCTGCTACGGTTGATGTTTCCCTGTACTAACAACGTAGCTGAGTACGAAGCCTTACTCCATGGTCTTCGGATGGCTAAGGAGATGAGTTTAAGCCGGGTAAGGTGTTTTGGTGACTCGGATTTGGTGGCTCAACAGGTGGGATTCCAAGGATCCTCTCATGGCGGCTTATCGCCTTGAAGTTGACGCCATTGCTGGGCACTTCAAGGGTTACCAAGTGGAGCACATTGACCGCACAAAGAACGAGCTGGATTGATGCCTTTAGCCGGCTGGGCTATCAGCATAAGCCAGTGCCACCTAATACTTTCTTGGATATTCTGCATAACCCTTCTGTCAAGTTACCTACAGAGGAAGACTTGGCCCGGAAGCACAATCACTACAAGAAATATGTCAACTTGGGACCCTCACTATTGGTCGCTGAAAGGTCATAGTTTTTTATTTGCGACCTTTTTGTGACCAAAAACAGAAGGTCAAAAGCTGAGGGTCATTAACTGACTATAGCGACCTTCTACGTGATATGTAAAGGTCGTTGGTTCTTTGACCAAAATTTTGGTCACTAGCAACCTCCCCAGGCCACGTAGGCATCCAGCGTGGCAAGCTGATGTGGCACAAGATTCAGCCCGGTCCAATTCGATTTTCTACATGGGCCTAGCCCAACAATTCGGCCTTTTTAATGTATTTTTTTCTGTGCTTTTATTAGCTACATGGGTCTGGCCCAACAATTCATCCTTATTGATTTCTTTGCATGGCCCTTTTAACAGCGGATTTTTTTTGATCATGTATTTTCTGGGCCATTTCTTTGCTGGGCCTCTCATGTTTTTTATATGTATCATGGGTCCACTAGTCAGATGGATCCCAGTTATCATGTTCTGATAAGTGGGTCTAAGTTGTCAGGTGTAAGTGGGTCCAACTTGTCAGGGCCATATTCCTCATTTCATTCTGATAGTAAATAAATAACCAATATTATTGGCACAGACAAAAAACACATATAATACTTCAAATAACAACAGCCAGATTCAGTATAGAGCCAGATTCTGTATGGAGCTCCTGCTCTACAAATAACACGCAATACAATGGTGCTCCTGCTCTACAAATAACTCTACAAGTGGAGTAACTAATTTACAAGCACTACAAGCACTATATTCTTGAGTTGGAGCTCCTTGATAGCATTACAAACAGGAAAATGCACTGCTCTTGCTCATAGTCGGGGTGAGCTAATCTGATTCGCCTGTTACATGAATCAGCAGAGAAGAATAAGAAAACTGGAGCCAATATATTATGAAGAGACCATTCAATAAAAAGGACAAGTTCTTCAGAATGATAAAACAAATTCAGCTAGTAATGCTTTTAGAAGTTACAAAAAATAACGATTACTACATGGCAGATGATCATGAAGAGTATAAACACATCTTAAATCTTACTCGTAAAAACAGAATACATTAGTGCGGGGAGTTCGGGTAGAAAACATATCGCCACAATGTGCCCTAGTTAGCCGAATCAGCAGCTCGCCATACTCCTCCAACAGACTAAACCTCTACTTGCTGTCTCACCTGACCGCCTACACGCAAGAAGGCAAAAAAACATTTACTTAAAGCATCTTACAATTCACAACAAGTTCGAGACTAACCCAATTAATTTTACAGCATATAGAGATTTCACAATCAACGTTCATGGTGCTAGGCTGCTAGCTATCAAGATGAAAACAACATGTAGCAGATACATTGTACAAACAGGAATTCGGCTGAAATCCTAGGTCACAAACCCGCAACATCGCATTAACACTGCGTGTGCAATGATTTGGCTAACAAGTGCAAACAACAGGAAACACATACTGTAGCAGAACTAAGAACAGCACGAGCCATCGCAATAATATAACCGGTCAAGGGCTGCTCTAAGCAAGCATACTTGCAAATGCAAATTCAACTGTCTAGTTAAATGCTCTCAGGTCTTCTAAATTGCTCGACGGATAAAAATAGCGCAAAATACTTAATGAAAGCACGAAATCATTACATTGTACTAGTACTAAAACAGAAACAGGAACAAATCGAGCATCGGTCCAACGCAGATCGGGAATACAGCAATACAGTATCAAAAATAAACTACTAGAATACATAGAAATTCCATGCAGATGAGTAATTCCATAATACGGTTTCTTTTTTTGAAGAGTTGCATATCACAATAAAAACAGATACAATGTTTAATTGCCCGAGGCCAGAACAATATAGTAAAGAACAAGAGAACATACAAGGCATGCATACATTATTAATTAAAAGAGAGGATCTATCAATAAGGATGAGTTAACCCATGCATTCCTTACATATGAGAGCATTAGAATACAGTTAACAAATGCAGTTTCACCGTCAAATCTGAAGTAATGCAACCAATCATAGTTAAAATGGCTGGGATGTAACTCATATCTATCGCAGATCACATACTAGCATAGATCTTAAGCGAGCTGAGTTAAGGAAAAATTAATTCTTGAAACAATTCTAACGACAAGCTGGTTAGCGGTGCAGACCTTCAGTACCATTGCATTCACAACTTATAATGTTACCATCAAACTTCCACATAAATGACAAGTCAAACATGCTGATGGACAACAGAATTTAGCTCATACAATGCAAAACTATTGTACACAAAACCACTGTTTGGATCTATCTAGCAAATCGTTTTAAGAACAAATCACATCAAGACATGGACAGTAAAGGCAATCATTTTAGAAGGCTTGGACTGCATATACAAGTTGATCATGGAACTAACATAGTTTAGCTTATGCAGTTCAAGAATTATACTCCCTCCGTCCCAAAATAAGTGACTCAACTTTGTACTAACTTTGTACTAAAGCTAGTACAAAGTTGAGTCACTATTTTGGGACGGAAAAATACTGTTTGATTGGCACGCTAGCACGTGGAAATTGGAAGAACTGAAACTGCATCCACGGGCAGAACCATCATGCATGGCTGTTGCAATGAAAAAGACTACTTGAGTCAACCTATTATTTTGCTTGGATGAAGATGATCTACAAAATGAGTAAGATATTATTTGTATCAGCTGAACTAGCAGTAGTGCATCTAAGCGAGATACGGATAAAGGCAGGTAAAAGCTGAGACAAAGTAGCTCTTGGCTGCTACATCAAGGAATCTCTCTCTATCTCTCTGCTTGCATGTTTTCAAGCACACGAGGGAAAACTAACAAGCTACCAGTACAAACCTAATTAACTAACAAGCTACCTATCTCTCTGCTTGCATGCATATGGATCAGTACAAATTAACTAACAAGCTA
The DNA here is from genome assembly GCA_021437245.1 of Aegilops speltoides. Lineage (NCBI taxonomy): Eukaryota > Viridiplantae > Streptophyta > Magnoliopsida > Poales > Poaceae > Aegilops > Aegilops speltoides. The sequence continues at coordinate 1,277,696 of CM038141.1, read as the reverse complement.
CCAGTACATCCCTTGAGGTCAAGCAGCTCGAAGATGAGGCTCCACGTCGCGTGCACAGCTACAAATTAACGCATGCATATGGATCGAGACAGAGGCGCCCCAACTAAAAGCGGAATGGAAGGATCGAGTAAGCAAGAGCGACTTGGTGCACAGGAACCGGACAAAGAAGGTGGAAGATGGCTGCGTGAGAATCCTCTCGGTGCCGCCGCCCCTCCTAGTGAGTGCAGATCCGGGGCCTCACTTGGTCACGGCAGATGTGTCCCTTGTCGAGGGCGTGGCCGACAGCCGCGAGGGCGAGCGGATGCAGCTCGTCGTGGATGCGGGAGGGCGCTGCGTCACACCTTTCGATCCGGGGCGCCCGGTGGTGCGTGCACTGCGTGAGGAGGAAGACACAAGACGTAAGGAAAAGGATGGGAAGCGAGGGAGAACGACCGTCAGATTGCCTTACCTATCTGAGCAGCGAAGCGCGCGGATGGCGTCGTCGGCCAAGGGATACAGCCAACTCGCCATGGAGATGGAGCACAGGTCCAACCCATGGGCGGATCTGAAGCCGGCGCCATGGAGGAGATGAGCTCGTGTCCAGCCCTAGGCGGATCTGGGAGCCCTTGCCATGGAGATGGAGCTCTGGTCCATGCCCTTGGCGGATCTCGAGCCGCCACTGACCTCTTTCGCTGACCTGCCTTTCGCACGTGCTGTGCAGGCGGTGGCGAGGAAAGATCGGCGGCTATGGCCGGGAAGGATCGGCGGCGGTGGGGTGAGACGAGGAGGAGGAGGCGTCGAGCGGCGCTAAGCGCGGCGGCTGTGGGTCTCTGGTTCGTTGGGGAGAGAGGAGATCGTGCGGGACGGGTCGAAGGAAAGAAAGAAAGGGAGGCGGGGGTGTAGAAGGAAAAACGCCAAGGTGAGGGCAGATGGGGGCTAGGGTTTCTTTTCGGGGAAAATTTTGTTTTTGCCACTCTAGATTTTGCCAATTTTCCTTATGCCACTTTAGATTTTGACATTTCACTTTTGCCACTCTTTGTTTTCGACAATTATCACAATTGCCATTTTGTGTCAGAAGCAAAATAATTTTCTTTCATTTTTGCCACTCTTAGCTTTGGATAATTATCACAATTACCACTCTGAAAATTTTGCTTTTGACACAAAATGGCAATTGTGATAGTTGTGAAAAACTAAGAGTGGCAAAAGTGAAATGTCAAAATCTAGAGTGGCATAAGGAAAATTGGCAAAATCTAGAGTGGCAAAAACAAAATTTTCCCTTCTTTTCGTGTGAGAGAGATGGATTTTTTTTCTTTGGTAATAGGAGATGGGAAGGCAGCCAGCCAATGGCATGCGAGTCCACGGATCCATCCCCAAGATCAAATCCTGGCCATCCACTTCTCTCGCATCCAATGGTCCAAAACTCTCCCCTCGTCCAGCACTCCTCTCTTTTTATTTTTTCTCTTCTTTTTGATTCAATCGGTTTTCTCTTTGCCTCTCTTTTTGCGGGCAAGAGCGGGCAGAAATCTCGGGGCTTGGGCGGGTGAAATCGAACCAAAATTCCGTGTTGGGGTGAGTCGCGCCCACGAAGGAGGATGTGAAGGATATAGGTGTGGGTGATAATGGGCGTGGTGGTTTTGTGCGATGGCGACGGGTGCATGTGGTGACTCGCGAGCAATGGTGCGGTAGGGCCGCTGCGTGTGCCGTCAAGAGGCGTGGTCAAGGCGGGTGATGGCACACTATTGTCAAAATGTTGGAATGATCATGGCACAATTTTGTTAGCCTAACACATTCATGGCATAGTTTGTTCAAATGATCTAATATTGTGCACAAGGGTGCATCTTGGAATTCAAACAATGTTGCCTAAGGAAGTTTTCATTTTCTTTGCACGAAAAATTCATTTTCATTTTCCGAGTGCCGAAATGAGGTTTTTGTGAAGGAACTACCAAATAATTGTTGCACAAATGGACCAAATCAATTTTATAAAATACTAGGCCATATATAATGCACAATTGGCAAAATGGTTGGGTGAAAAAGTTTTGATCCACCTCGATGAAAAAGACAAATTGTAAATCGATTCATTTGAAGCAGGTCAAATTTGAACTGTAGCTGCCTCATAGTTTGCTCTTTATTTTTCCATAAATCATTTCTAGGTACATAAGTATCTATTTAATCATAGAAACACCAAAAAATTCCAAGATTCAACCACTAGCTAGGAGCGGTCAAGCCGCCGTTTTGACCGCATTTTGAAGCAGGCATAAAAATTCAAAAAAATCAAAAATCAGAAAACCTTCGCATTGTGTCATTATATGTGACCAAGTTTCCAGGAAAAATAATAAACTTGTGTCGGTAATTATTTTAAAAAGTGTTCTCGAAATGAGCTATCAAGTGTGAAGATTCATGGCTTTCAAGCCAAATGATCAATCTTATGGCCACATTCATGGCATAGTTTGTTCAAATGATCTAATATTGGGCACAAGGGTGCATCTTGGAATTCAAACAATGTTGCCTAAGGAAGTTTTCATTTTCTTTGCATGAAAAATTCATTTTCATTTTCAGTACCGAAATGAGGTTTTTTGTGAAGGAACTACCAAATAATTATTGCACAAATGGACCAAATCAATTTTATAAAATACTAGGCCATATATAATGCACAATTGGCAAAATGGTTGGGTGAAAAAGTTTTGATCCACCTCGATGAAAAAGACAAATTGTCGTCGATTAAATTTGGAAGCAGGTCAAATTTGAACTGTAGCTTCCTCATAGTTTGCTCTTTATTTTTCCATAAATCATTTCTAGGTACATAAGTATCTATTTAATCATAGAAACACCAAAAAATTCCAAGATTCAACCACTAGCTAGGAGCGGTCATGCCGCCGTTTTGACCGCATTTTGAAACGGGCATAAAAATTCAAAAAAATCAAAAATCAGAAAACCTTCGCATTGTGTCATTATATGTGACCAAGTTTCCAGGAAAAATAATAAACTTGTGTACGGTAATTATTTTAAAAAAGTGTTCTCAGAAATGAGCTATCAAGTGTGAAGATTCATGGCTTTCAAGCCAAATGATCAATCTTATGGCCACATTCATGGCATAGTTTGTTCAAATGATCTAATATTGGGCACAAGGGTGCATCTTGGAATTCCAAACAATGTTGCCTAAGGAAGTTTTCATTTTCTTTGCATGAAAAATTCATTTTTCATTTTCCGAGTACCCGAAAGGAGGTTTTTTTGTGAAGGAACTACCAAATAATTGTTGCAAAATTGGACCAAATCATTTTTATAAAATACTAGGCCATATTTAATGCACAATTGACAAAATGGTTGGGTGTAAAGTTTTGATCCACCTCTCGTGAAAAAGACAAATTTCTCGCCGATTTAATTTGGAAGCGGGTCAAATTTGAACAGCAGCTGCCTCATAGTTTGCTATTTATTTTTTCCAAAAATCATTTCTAGCTACATAAGGACCTATTTAATCATAAATACATGGTTTGGTGGCGATACGTCGAGGTTTGGGCGGTGGCCGAGGGCCCCAACTCTAGAGCGCGTAAACTCGCATGCCCGTCGCATGGTCACCTCGTGACCGTGGCGTTGCCATGTGTTCTGGGTGGCTTAGGCATGTCTAGTGGGTTGGGCACTCCCTAGGTTGGTGCTAGGAAGAAAATTACAACATAAGATTCTCACGAGGAGACCGATCGATGCTCAAACATGAATTAGCAGCCAAGTGTTTGATTAGCGGCATGGAAATGTACATGGCTAATGGGCGTGAGTTTTGGCTGAGGATGATCAGTTACTAAGAAGACCGTCTTCACAAATTTTCAGCTCAAAAGGAGGAGCCTAGCTGGTACTTGCTTTGCAAACCACCACCTTTGGACATAAATACGAATGTTGAAGCTTGGCTGAAAATAATGAATGGATTGAGCTGGCATTTGGTGGAGGATGGTTATTTGGGCATAGGAAAGCACTGTAGAAAATAGATACTATTTGGACATGCCAAAGTGGTACTTCCTTCTGGCTGTTACTATGAGCAGAATAGGAAAATGAATATTTTGAATTATTTTGAACTAGGCAAGGAAGGTTTTTACATATTTGACGAAGATATGACCCAAAGAATTTATGAGATTTTTTGGGAATTTTGGGAATGACAGAAATATAGGTTGCTTCACAACCTAGGGCAAAACGCCACATGGACATGCCACATAGGCAAAACCGATGAGGTGGCGCCTAGTCATAGCAACCCACCACAATTTACAAGGCTATGACCATTTATATTGGTCGTTAACAACTAGAAATAAGGCAGCGGACTAGCGCTATTTGCTTTATGACCTTTTCGTGTGAGGAAATTACGACCTTTCTGACCAAAATGGTCGCAATAGTTTAGGGTTTGGAGCCCCCCGAACAGCTTTTGACCAATTGGTCTGAAATGGTCATAAATTTATGACCAATTCTTCGAGGGTCACTGACAGAAGGTCATAAGTTGACATATTTCTTGTAGTGAATTGGTGGCGGCTCTTCATGACATTCCAGATTGGACAGTGCCATATTTGGCTTATATGACCCAGGGCGAGTTGCCTGAGGAGGAAACCTAGGCCAGGAAGATAACCCGGTGGTCTAAGTCAATGACGATTTTTCAATGGCGAGTTACATCATCGCAGTGTTACAGGGGCATTTCAGCGTTGCGTCTCCCCTAAAGAAGGCCAAGAAATTCTACGTGAGATTCACGAAGGGGACTGTGGTCATCATGCCGGGTCACAATCACTTGTGGCCAAGGCTTTCCGCCATGGATTCTATTGGCTGACAGCTCATGCTGATGCAGAGGACCTGGTCAGTAAATGTGACGGTTGTCAGAAGTTCTCAAGACGGGCTCATGTGCAGGCTCAAGAATTGAGGATGATTCCCATTACTTGGCCGTTTGCAGTCTGGTTGCTTGATATGGTTGGGCCTTTCAAAAGGTCCGAAGATAAAAAGACCCACCCCTTGGTGGCAGTTGATAAATTTACAAAGTGGGTTGAGGCAGAGCCAGTCAGTAAGTGTGATGCAGCTACGGCGGTTCAGTTCATGAAGAAGGTGATATGTTTCTTCGGCTTTCCACACGGCATTATAACTGACAATGGCACTAATCTATCTAAAGGCACCATGGAATAATTTTGTCAACGTGAGCATATTCGGCTTGATGTTTCATCAGTGGCTCGCCCCCAATCCAATGGTCAAGCCAAGAGAGCCAATCAGGAGATTTTGAAAGGTATCAAGCCCCCGCTTCTAGTCCCCCTGCAACGGACACCGGGTTGTTGGGTTGAGGAGTTACCCTCTATGTTATGGAGCATCAACACTACTCCCACCAGATCTACGGGTTATACGCTTTTGTTCATGGTCTACGGAGATGAGGCGGTTCTCCCTAGTGACATCCGTCATGACTCACCTCACGTGGCAGCTTATGTGGAGGCAGACAATGAACATGCGCGTCAGGATGCTCTTGACCTGTTAGATGAACAACGAGACTTGGCAGCAGCTCATTCAGCAATTTACCTAGGGATGGCAATGGGGCCCCATACCGTCCAAACCCGTGGGGATTTCATCTATTAGGGGTCGGGGATGGGTGAAAAACATCCCCATGGGGATATTTACCAAACTATTTTACTCCCCATAGGGTACAACGTGGATGGGGATGATATCCTATTCCCCAGACCCAATACCCACCGGGGACCCAGTTAGTAACTGTGATACTGCGGTCAACCTTAAAATATTCACAGACAAACTTGCGAAAACAAAAAAAAGCTCTAAAAAAACCTTAAACCTATCTCACATCATCACCTTAGCTGCCACCATGACCAAGAAGTCAATACGACCTAGCTAGGCGTTAGCAGGACAAGAACAACACCATGTATGTATGTTGATTATAGGGTGCCATATTATGTATATGAGTATTTGTTTATGGGGATGGGGACCCTAATGGGGCCCCATTCTCCAGTGGGTCATGGGTATGGGGAAATTTCATCCCCGATAATGTAAACGGGGAAGGGGATGGGATGATAGGGAATAGATGGGGATGTGGATGTTGTAGGTATCCCCATAGGGGATTGTCCCCATTGCCATCCCTAGATTTACCAAGAGGACGTGCACCGCTATCAAAGCCGCCGGGTTAAGTCCAGAGCCTTTGAGGAAGGTGATTTGGTGCTTCGGCTCCAGGATCAAACTGATGCACACACGTTATCCCCAACTTGGGAAGGGCCCTTTGTGATCAGCAATAATTTGAACAACGGGTCATACTACCTTATCGATGTTCGAGAGCACAAAGACTCACGTAAGCCAGAGGAGGAGACCCGTCAGCCGTGGAATATCGCTCATCTTCGTCCTTACTATACTTGAGCCACCGGCTCTCATGATGTACATATTTTGACAATGTATATATTATGATAAATAATAAAGCAGGACCTCTGTCCTTTTTTCCCTTAAAGGTAAACATGTCATTATTATTATCATTGTTATCTTACATGATCACTTGGGGGCTGATCATATTTGATCTGGCTTAACCTGCTTGATCCGGCTTATGATCGTATTCGAATCTGGCCGTTAAAATTTATGATCACTAGGGGGCTTCCTATTCAAACATAGGTTGTATTCGAACCAAAGAGAACATAGCTGTCAGTACCCTTTTGATTGGCACACTCCCGAGCTCACAAGGGGGCTTCTTGATCGTATTCGAATCATAGCTCAACCCCTTTTGGGAACCGACTTTGATCGTATTCGAATCAGAGTCGTTAAAAAACTCTCAAGGTCATTAGGGGGCTTCATGTTCAAACATAGGCGGTATTCGAACCAAAGAGAACACAGCTGTCGGTACCATCTTGATTGGCGCAACGCGAAAGCCACTGCGGGCTACCTGATCGTATTCGAATCCTAGCTTAACCCCTCTGGAATGGTTTACTGATCGTATTTGAATCAGCAGCCTTGATTTTTCTATACTTGGTTTTCTTTGGAAGCACCCTTTTATTTGAGTTGAGACTTTTCCAAGGTTTACAAATACAAGTATGGTTAATTTTAACCCGGTTTAATTTTGGCTGACAAGTCGCCAATATATGAGCATCATTATACCTTTGGAAATATTGATGTCTGAAGATTGGGTTATCGCCCTTACTGACCGCACCATATGAGCTAGCGGTGCAAAGTTACAGGTCGCAGGTGTACAATTATAGTTGTGTTTTAAACATTATATGTTGCAATAGCCTTGTATGTGACTCTTTTTAAGTTATTATGACCCGCCTAGCGGTAAGCCGCCAAGGGACATTATGATCTGTTTTCATGTGCAGGATAGTTAAAAAGGTTTGATCTAGCATACGGAAAGCAGATGAAAAGTAAACACGGGTGAATATAACACGGCAGCTTAATGACATTAAGCAAAAAAAACATGCATGATGGCACGGCCAAAGCGAAGTTATTTCTACTCTATTACATGACTCCTTGAGTCCAAATGATTCATATTGTTTTTTCAGCACGTCACAGGTGTGAGCCGCCATGGCAGGTTAGCCTTCATGATTGGCCTGAAGCATCCGGTTTAGCCCTCTCCGCGTCTTCGCCCTGTTCCCTTTCCTGGAAGGTTGACGATGACCAGTCAATGTTGTTCAAAGCTTCAAATTCGGCTTCATCATCAACTAGACCGGCCGGTTCAACTTCAGGGGTGAAGGTGTGCTTACGGAGTGGCGGGATCAGACTGGTCACTTCATAATGAGGCATTGGAATTCTCCGGTTTTCTTGATCATAACCCGCCTGGTACTTGGTAAGATCTACTTCATTCGCTATAAGGGTAGCCACGGGGCGTATCTTCTTTACACAAGCGGTGAAGTCGTTTTCTTCAAACGGGGTGCCATCCTCCTTCAAGCTTGGGGAGTCGGTGGCAATGTCGGCCGGGTCTAACTCTGGTAGCCAAGCCTTGGCCCGACTTAAAGCATTTACCGCTCCGGCTCTTGCAGCTAACCGCCTCAGTTCATTGAACCGTTGAGGGAGCACGGAAAGCTTCTTCAAGACCTCTACCAGGAGGGTACACACTTCATTTGACAAAGCCACCGTGGCTAATGCACGTTGAGACCCGGTGTACTATTGTTCCACCAATGTGTACACTGCCTTCAGTTTGATCAGCATGTCTTGGTTCAAATTTGAGCTTCTGGGTCCTGCATAAGCATGATCAGGTGAGTTAATTCTAGTTTTATGATCAACTAAAAGGCTTAAATATTTAAACACTTGGAGGGCGACTTACGAAAGATCGCTGAGACCATCTGAGAGACATGGCGCTTTAAGCCGGTTAATTCACCGGTTGCTTCTTCCAGAGCCGCCTCTTCCTTCCCAGCTCGGTTAATCAATGCAGTTTTTTCATCAGCCCAGGCTTTCTTTTCAATTTCAAATTCTTTCTTTTGTTTTTCTTGTTCAGAAATACTGAATTTGAACTTGGTGTCGGCCTTTTGGATTTCCGTCTCTTGGTTTTCAAGGTAGCTCTTCAGATCAGTCACCTTTGATTCGAGTTGGCCGTGGCGGCCTATACAAAGACAGACTGAAAATCAAGCCAATTTTTATGTAATATTAAAGTCCGAAGCCTTCTGCCAGCAACAACACTTGGCACTTGGGGGCTAATGTCTACCGAAGAATTTTACTTTCAGTGGCGGCTCACAAGATGGCGGTTTATAAGAGTAAGTCCCAAGCATTTTGGAGGCAATAATACTTGGCACTTGGGGGCTAATGCATATTGCTGTTCAAAGCCCTGTAAGTATTTTTTTGTTTATATAATTATATTAAGGACCGGCTCAACCATGTTGGTTAAGCCGCCCCTTGGGGACTACAGAGTAAGTTGGACTTCTTATATGTTTCATTCATCTATGTTACTAATATCATTAAGTTTGTTTCTAAGTCTACAGCATAAAAATCATGAGCAATAGACTTGGGGGCTGGCATAGTAAATATAAATGAATACAGAGAAAGGGTTGTACCTAAAACTTTTGGTGCATCTGTTTCACTATGTCAATCTCAAGATTCTGGCTGCTGTGTACTTGGCTCATGTAGCCAGAAAAGATGTCTCCAATACTCATGTGAGCATAGTATCCAGCTTGACCCAACGGTGCTCTAGAAGTTCCTCCTTGGCGGGACATTTGGCCAGCACAGTTGGTCTTCCCGGCTCAACAAAGCCGGTTCTGGTGATCTCAACGTCAGTGTTTTGTGGGTCATTTGTCCTGACAGGGCTAGGGGTTTCTGGATTTTCTGACTCATCGGCGGCTCGTTCAAGATGTCAGTGTTGAGGCCTTGAGCTGGCCCAGAAGGTGGCTCATGAGTTGACGAGTCAGCACAGCTGTTTCTGTTGGGTAACGTAGCAGAAATTCAAAAATTTTCCTACGTGTCACCAAGATCTATCTATGGATTCATCTAAGCAACGAGTAACGGGAGAGTGCATCTACATACCCTTGTAGATCGCTAAGCGGAAGCGTTCAAGTGAACGGGGTTGATGGAGTCGTACTCGTCGTGATTCAAATCGCGATGATCAAGTGCGAGCGGACGGCACCTCCGCGTTCAACACACGTTCAGCCGGTGGCGTCTCCCACGCCTTGATCCAGCAAGGAGAGAGGAGAGGTTGAGAAGACTCCATCCAGCAGCAGCACAACGGCATGGTGGTGATGGAGGCGTGGCAATCCCGCAGGCCGCCAAGCACCTAGGGAGAGGAGGAGGAGGAGAGGCAGGGCTGCACCAAGAGGGAGAGAACTCATGTGTTCTGTGCAGCCCCCAGGGCCTCATATATATAGGGGAAGGGGAGGGCTGCGCCCCCTCTAGGGTTTCCACCCCCTAGGGGGGCGGCCAGCCCTAGATGGGATCAAGGGAGGCGGCCAAGAGGGGATGGAGAGGGAGGCGCCCACTAGATGGGCCTTAGGGCCCATCTGGACTAGGGTTTGCCCCCTCCCACTTCCCCTTGCGCCTTGGGCCCCTTGTGGGGGGCGCACCAGCCCCCTTGGGGCTGGTTCCCTCCCACACTTGGCCCACGCAACCTTCCGGGGCATGTGGCCCCACTTGGTGGACCCCCGGGACCCTCCCGGTGGTCCCGGTACATTACCGATATCGCCCGAAACTTTTCCGGTGACCAAAACAGGACTTCCCATATATAAATCTTTACCTCCGGACCATTCCGGAACTCCTCGTGACGTCCGGGATATCATCCGGGACTCCGAACAACATTCGGTAACCACATACAAGCTTCCTTTATAACCCTAGCGTCATCGAACCTTAAGTGTGTAGACCCTACGGGTTCGGGAGACATGTAGACATGACCGAGACGTTCTCCGGTCAATAACCAACAGCGGGATCTGGATACCCATGTTGGCTCCCACATGTTCCACGATGATCTCATCGGATGAACCACGATGTCAAGGACTCAGTCGATCCCGTATACAATTCCCTTTGTCTAGCGGTATTTTACTTGCCGAGATTCGATCGTCGGTATACCAATACCTTGTTCAATCTCGTTACGGCAAGTCTCTTTACTCGTTCGCAACACATCATCCGTGATCAACCCCTTGGTCACACTGTGCACATTATGATGATGTCCTACCGAGTGGGCCAGAGATACCTCTCCGTTTACGGAGTGACAAATCGATCTCGATCCGTGTCAACCCAAAAGACACTTTCGGAGATACCTGTAATGCACCTTTATAGTCACCCGATTCGTTGTGACGTTTGATACACCAAAGCACTCCTACGGTATCCGGGAGTTACGATCTCATGGTCTAAGGAAGAGATACTTGACATTGGAAAAGCTCTAGCAAGCGAACTACACGATCTTTGTGCTATGCTTAGGATTGGGTCTTGTCCATCACATCATTCTCCTAATGATGTGATCCCGTTATCAACGACATCCAATGTCCATAGCCAGGAAACCATGACTATCTGTTGATCACAACGAGCTAGTCAACTAGAGGCTCACTAGGGACATATTGTGGTCTATGTATTCACACGTGTACTACGATTTCCGGATAATACAGTTATAGCATGAATAAAAGACAATTATCATGAACAAGGAAATATAATAATAATACTTTTATTATTGCCTCTAGGGCATATTTCCAACAGTTTCAAGAACCGGCTCAGTCACTACCGTGTCTTCAGCTGGTTTGCTCTTTCTAACCCATTTGCTGGGCTTGGCTTGTCCACTGCGTCACAATAAAAGGTTAGTACAGATGCAAGGGATTGAAGTAAATACAAGATAAGCAGATTATTATATGCTGGTGCAGTCTTGAAAGCCGGCAGGTTGGACTGCATTGAGTCACCGGAGGAAGGGGAAGTTTCCTGATAATCCGAGTCAGGAGAATTTAGAGGTTGGCGAGTAAGACCCGCCAAAGGATAAAGAGAATTTAAATCAGAGGTGAACTCATTCCGGCGCTTCTTTGGGGTGTTTGGTAAGCCGGAGGAGAGCTCCGCATCCTTGCTGGTCCGGGTCTCCCTCCGGCTCTCATGAATCTGTCGCTTCAAAAGAAATTGAGGATCGTGATGAGCTGAAGGATGAGAAAACCTGACTTTCCGGGTCACTCTGCGGACTTTCCGTCTTGGCAAAGGCTCGGAGTCGGAGGAAAGGATAGTTACCTCATCAGCCTTGTTACGGCTTGCTCCTGTGTCCTCCTGCTGATAATCAGTGTCAATAAGATGGTTAAAAAATGAGCCAAGGGAATCAAGGGCTACCTCCGACTCAGAAGAGTCTGCTAGCCGAAGCAGGGTGTTAACGTTGCAGTCTGTGAGAAGTGGGTGCTCTCTAATAAATTCATGAAAGGCCCTAGAGTACGACGTATACACTCCACCCGCGGGGAAGCCTTGCGGCAGCCCAGTATCGGTCAAGAATTTGTGTGAAACTAGTCTCGCAGAAAACTTGTAGTTCAAGGCATAGTCCACTATTCAAGTGGTGATCTAGTGTAGCATAAATCTCTAAGTGGAAGTTCAACTTCACAGTCTCAACTAAGCACCGGTATATAAACAATGTTTTGGAACCAAATGGTGAAATGTGCCAATGAGACTTTGTGGGGGATTGTTGGAATTTGCTAGTGGGCTTTTGGCCCAAAGCCCAACTAAAATTCTGAAATTCTCTTGGCCCATTCATGGACACATGTGAGTGGAGTGAGTGAGGCTAAAGTTTAGTCCCACCTCATCAGTTGAGAGAGAGTTGCACCTCTTTATAAGGTGAGCTCTTCTACCACTTGTATGAGCATGAGAAGAGGAGACCTACACGCGCGCTCCTCCTCCTCGCTCGCCTCGCCACGCCACGCCTCGCCTCGCCTCGTCACGACGCGCCGCGGGTTGCGGGATTGAGCCGATCCGAGGACAGAGCTATGCATGTTGTATATATTTTTGCTGCTCGGGAAAACTTAATGAGTCATTAATTAATAATTAACAAACGCGTTCATTACTGAATAGTTTTCGATTCTTTTCGATCGTGACGACTCGAACGTGGGGTTTACTCCCACGACCTACCCGGCCCGCACTATATAGTCAGGCAGACGTCTGCCCTAGCTGCCACCGTTTCATATGGTTTCTCACCACCATTCCAGATCATTGCACCGCCAAGAAAGTCTTCTCCATCCCTGCTTTCGGCGTGCATCGGGAGAAGGGACAGCAGGCCTCCGGAACCCCGCCTCTCGTGATCCTGTACGGGAGAGGGGCGATCAGGTTTTTGGGGAGCGCACTCTGTAGGATCATTGAAGGTAAGAGTGTCTAGAGGGGGGGGGTGATTAGACTACTCGACAAGATAAAAATTATGCCTTTTGGCAAAGACAAGTTTTTGGCAAGTTCACAATGGAGATCAAGTCAAGCATCATGCATACAAGTCAAGTAGCATACTACACATGCAATTCTAGAGTATGGGCAGCGGAAAGTAAATTGCACATGAAGTAAAGAGAAGTGGAGAAGATCAAACGCAGTTTGGAGACACGGAGATTTTTCTCGTGGTTTCGATAGGTGGTGCTATCGTCAATCCACGTTGATGGAGACTTCAACCCACGGAGGGTAACGGCTGCGAGAGTCCACGGAGGGCTCCACCCACGAAGGGTCCACGAAGAAGCAACCTTTTCTATGCCATCATGGCATACGCCCACGGAGGACTAGCCTTACTCGGGGTAGATCTTCACAGTAGGCGATCTCCTTGCCCTTACAAACTTCTTGGTTCAACTCCACATCTTGACGGAGGCTCCCAAGCGACACCTAACCAATCTAGGAGGCACCACCCTCCAAAAGGTAATAGATGGTGTTGGTGATGATGAACTCCTTGCTCTTGTGCTTCAAATGATAATCTCCCCAACACTCAACTCTCCTCACTGATTTGGCTGTGGTGGAAGAAAGGATTGAGTGGAAAGCAACTTGGGAAGGCTAGAAATCAAGTTTCATATGGTGGGAGTGGAGCAACTTGATCTCAACACAAGGGTAGGTAGTTTTCTTCTCAGAAATGTAAGGTAGGAGTGGTAGTTCTTTCTGATGGCTCTCTCCACGAATGAAGAGGAGGTGGAGGGGTATTTATAGCCTCCACACAAAATCCAACCGTTACACACATTTGACCAATCTCGGTCAGACCGAAGTTGACAACTCGGTGAGACCGAAATTTCAAATCTTGTGAACGTTGGGATTTTCGGTGGGACCGAAAATACAATCTCGGTTAGTCCGATTCTTCCAAAGACTAGGGTTTGCCAATCTCGGTGGGACCGACTTTATCATCTCGGTGACACCGATTTGATTACAGAAGGTTACAGAAGGTTGGCAACACTAGTTTCGGTGAGACCGAGTTTGGAATCGGAAAATCCGAAATTACTAGGGTTTGGCTATATGGCTGAGGTGGTTCATCTCGGTGTGACTGAGTTTATGGAATTGGTGGGACCAAGATTACTTATGAGTATGTGTTGGAATGAAAGATTGCTGATAGTTTGGGAGATAGATCACTAGGCACTTTGAGCAACCAGATCATTATCATAACCTCATCCCCTTTTAATAGTATTGGCTTTCCTATGGACTCAATGTGATCTTGGATCACTAAACCAAAAATGGAGTCTTGAGCTTTTGCCAATGCTTTCCTTAGCATCCTAGGGATCCACCTCTTTAGTCCTTTTGCCATGCCAAAGTGATTGACCTTCCTGAAACATACTTGATCAAAGCATTAGTCCAACCACAAAGTATGTTGTCATTAATTACCAAAACCACCCAGGGAGCAAATGTGCTTTCAATCTCCCCCTTTTTGGTAATTGATGCAACACACAAAACAAGACATCAAAGCTTACTGAAATAAAGACAGAATTATCACTAAAGCTTTGACAAACATGTAGTACACAGGCTCCCCCTACAAGTGTGCAAGATTTTCATAGATTATGGTTTTGGACTACCACAAGCACACAAGAGAGAAGAACAAAATGTGCTACATGCAGCTTGGCTATATGCATCAGAGCAGATGAGGATAAGTGAGTGATGATACATATGTGCATGGTGATTTCTTGCAAACAAGTATTCACAAGCAAGTCACCATCATGCACATTCTGCAAGATGCATATGCTTACCTTGAAGTTCTTTGGTATTGTACCTGAAGAAATAGACTTGGGAAAACAGGGTTAGATAACACAAGATTATTTCTTCAACCAACTGCAAGAACATCAAGAGTACCAAGCCAGGGATGACATGTATAAAGAGTGTCTCATATGAGCACAAGCTTGAATCAGCAGACATGTCTCCCAAGACTAAAAAAAATTTCAATGAGCTCTGAGAGATTTTGCTTTTCATAAGATACCAATTGTGCTTTTCATAAGATACCAATTGTGAGAGCGAGGAAAGCAAAATCAAAAGAATGATGCCAAATGCAATATCCAATGTGAAACACGGCAAAGCTTTGATGTGATCCTCTCCCCCTTAAGGTAAGATTGTTCTTCTTCTCCCTTTAAATCTTCTCTTCTCCCCTTATCTTCCAATCTCCCCCTAAGCTCCCCCTAAATCTTCTCCCCCTTTGACATCAAGTGCCGAAAAGGACAGTAAACTAGGAAGGTCAGGAAAGATGGAAGGAAAGAAGTGGGATCCTTAAGAATCACAACTGAGCAAACTAAATATGCAGGATAAATCATTTAGTTGAGCTGCAGAAGATGCTATCCTGAAAGGAAAATCGGTGATACCGAAGTGATATGGATCGGTGAGTCCGAAAGTCGGAGACTTAGGACAGATCCTTTTTCGGTCAGACCGAAATAATTCAGTCGGTAACGCCGAGTTTATTTCCAAGGAAATACAGAAATAATTCAGCTCACTTTGCAAGGATTGTTTCAAAAAATTTGCAATTAAGTTGTAAATGATTTTCAGGGAATTGATCAGAGCCAAAAAGATATACACAAAAACAGAAGAATAGAAATGAAAAAGATTGCTAGATGAAGGTTTTTTTTAAGCAACAAAACTCAATGAGAGAGCATAAGAGAAAAACAGAAAAACTCCAAAACATATGTACTTCATCTAGATAGGGGTCGGCGACTAAGTCACCTATGTTTGAGTATATTGACTTAGGAGTCAAATGAGAACATTTGATCATAGGTCATACTCATCGTTTAAGCTCAAAAATGGGGTTGCCATTTTTCGATTTAGCATTTGATGTGATCACATCTTATGAAGCTGCTTGTACTCATGACTTTGAGCAAAGCTTCTTCAAGATGTGAAGATCATACCTTGGGCTTGTTGTTGCTTGTACTCATGTAGGTGAACTTGATGTAGATGCTCATAGAATGTGAAGTTGGAACACCTTTTCCTATCGTGTAGTTCATCTTCCTACATGGGTTAGGCAAGCAAGGAAATACTCAAGAATATCCAAGATGACAAGAGTGAAATACTAGATGTATTAGGTGTCATAAAGGATATGTGGAATTGTTCCTTGAACTCAACATCCCAAAGGGCTAGATACTTGGTCAATGACAAGATTACTCATGATTTGAGTGTGTGGTAATCTTGTGGAATGTAGATCATCCAAGTACCTGCAAGGAGTTAGATGCAATACAAGGGGCAAATGTGTCCAAGATATATGATCATCATCATAAGAGAAATATCAAGGATTAGTCAAGTAGGCTCATGCCTTGCATGCATCAATGGAGTTTTCACTCCAAGTTTGAAGCATCAATGATGTTCAACTCACTCCTTAAGCGACAAAACACTTTCTCATCAAGTGGTTTTGTAAAGATA
Source organism: Aegilops speltoides (assembly GCA_021437245.1). NCBI lineage: Eukaryota > Viridiplantae > Streptophyta > Magnoliopsida > Poales > Poaceae > Aegilops > Aegilops speltoides. The sequence goes on along the minus strand of CM038141.1, from coordinate 1,261,523 downwards.
TCAGCAAGCTGTTTGTCAGTACGAACATGCTTAAGATCGATGTCACCCTTAGCAATGTGATCACGAATAAAATGGTGACGAACTTCAATATGTTTCATGCGAGAGTGTTGCACGGGATTGTGTCCAATCTTAATCGCACTCTCATTGTCACAGAGCAAGGGAACATGTCTCGCATGTATCCCATAATCCTTAAGCGTTTGTGTCATCCATAGCAACTGAGCACAACATGAACCAGCAGCAATATATTCTGCTTCGGCAGTAGATAATGATACCGAATTTTGTTTCTTGGAGGACCAAGATACAAGGGATCGACCAAGAAATTGACACGTCCCCGAAGTTGACTTTCTGTCAATCCTGTCTCCCGCATAGTCCGAGTCGGAATAGCCAACAAGATCGAAAGAGGCCCTCTTAGGATACCAAATGCCAAAGTTAGGTGTGTGTATCAAATATCTCACAATTCTTTTAATAGCTTTAAGATGACATTCTTTAGGGGCTGCTTGATATCGAGCACACATGCATACACACAACATTATGTCAGGACGAGAAGCACAGAGATATAGTAGAGAACCAATCATGGATCGGTAAACCTTTTGATCAACAGGTTCTCCATCTTTTGTCAAGTCATTATGTCCACTTGTAGGCATGGGGGTTTTCATACCTTTGCTTTCTTGCATGTTGAACTTCTTGAAGAGATCCTTTGTGTACTTTGTTTGTGAGACAAAGGTACCCTCCTTAGATTGCTTGATTTGCAACCCAAGGAAGAATTTGAGTTCACTCATCATGGACATCTCATACTTCTCCGACATAAGCTTTCCAAACTTCTCACTAAAATGAGTGTTAGTTGATCCAAAGATAATATCATCAACATATATTTGGCACACAAATAGTTCACCATCAACCCTTTTCGTAAATAGTGTTGAGTCTATTTTGCCAATCTCAAAACCTTTTTCAAGAAGAAAGCTAGTCAAGCATTTGTACCAAGCCCTAGGAGCTTGTTTAAGACCATAAAGAGCTTTGTGCAACTTGTAAACATGATTAGGTTTTTTAGGATTCACAAATCCGGGAGCTTGTTTCACAAATACTTCCTCCTCTATTTCACCATTTAGGAAAGCACTTTTAATGTCCATTTGATAGAGAGTAATATCATGGTGGTTGGCATAAGCAAGAAGAATGCGAATGGACTCAAGTCTAGCAACGGGGGCATAGGTCTCACCATAGTCCATACCTTTGACTTGTGTGTAACCTTGTGCTACGAGACGAGCCTTGTTGCGGATGACTTGTCCATCTTCATCTTGCTTGTTCCGAAACACCCATTTGGTTCCAATGACGTTTTGGTCATCATTGGGCTTCTCTACCAAAGTCCAAACGTTGTACCTCTCGAAGTTGTGTAGCTCTTCGTGCATTGCGTTCACCCAATCCGGGTCTTCAAGCGCTTCTTCTACCTTCATAGGTTCAAGACTAGAAATAAATGAGTAATGCTCACAAAAGTTAGCTAAACGAGTTTTAGAGCGAGTAATTCTCCCGGAGTCGATGTCGTTCATCATTTGTTCCACGGGATGATTCTTCTTGACTCTTGCTCGAACTCGAGATAGCTTTCGTTGTGGTCGCGGCTGAGCTTCCTCATCATCCTCATCTTCCTCTTCTTCTTCATTGTTGTTGGTGTTGTCTTGAGGTGGTGGAGAAGGAGGTTGTGGTGGATCTTCTTGTTGCACTCCCTCATCTTGGTGAGTTCCACTTGTGGAAGCCTCCATGTTGCCTTGAGGTTCATCTTGCCGTGAGGTAGGGGGCTCCACATATGTAGATGAGGTACTCTCCTTCACTTCCATGGGACGGATCTTTCCAATAGATAAATCTTGAATGGCTTCCGATGGGTCCTTGTCTCCTACATCAATAGGCATTTGCTCTACTTGCGAGCCATTAGATTCATCAAACTTCACCTCTACCGTCTCTTCAACCTTTGGGTGAAATTATTGTGAGACACGGTAGGTGTGAGAGTTTGATCCATAACGAGAAAAAGCCTTCATGAGTTTTAGGAGCAAATTTAGACCGACGATGCTTATCAAGGATATAGCATTTTGAACCAAAGACACGAAAGTATCCCACTTGGGGTTTGTTACCGGTGAGGAGCTCGTATGAAGTCTTGCCGAGGAGCTTGTGAAGATAAAGCCTGTTGATAGCATGACAAGCTGTCTCGACGGCTTCACCCCAAAAGTGCTTCGGTGTCTTGTATTCATCAAGCATCGTTCTCTCCATCTCAATGAGCGTTCGGTTCTTCCTCTCAACAACTCCATTTTGTTGAGGAGTATACGTAGCCGAGAACTCATGTAGAATCCCTTCCTCATCGAGAAAAGAGTCCACATGGGCGTTCTTGAACTCTGTTCCATTGTCGCTCCGAACTTTCTTGATCTTCACTTCAAATTGATTTTGGGCCTTTCTGGCAAAGGTTTTGAAGATTCTCTGAACCTGTGACTTGTCATCAAGGAAAAACACCCACGTAAATCTGGAATAATCATCAACTATAACTAGACCAAAGGAGTTACCACCAAGGCTTTTGTAAGCATTGGGACCGAAGAGATCCATATGAAGAAGTTCAAGCGGTCTCCTTGTAGTCATGATGTTCTTCACGGGATGACTTCCACCTACTTGTTTTCCTGCTTGACAGGCACTACAGAGTCTATCTTTGTCAAAGAAAACATCTTTAACACCAAGAATGTGATCACCTTTGATTAGCTTATCTAGATTACGCATACCAACATGTCCAAGCCTTCTATGCCATAACCAACCTTTAGCAGATTTAGCAATGAAGCAAGTTCTAGGTTGAGCTTTCTTACTGAAATCAACAATGTATAGATCACCTCTACGGATGCCGGTAAAAACCATGTTATGATTGTCACGACGAAAGACTTGGCAATCTACTTTGGTGAATAGCACATTGAATCCAAAGTCAGCTAATCTAGACACGGAAAGTAAATTGTATCCAAGTGATTCAACAAGCATGACATTTTGAATAGAGCTATCATGAGATATGGCCACCTTACCAAGGCCAAGTACCTTACCCTTGGAGTTGTCTCCAAAAGTCACATACTTGCGTGGACCATCGTTCTTTGCAAGCTCTCGAAACATGTCTTCATCTCCGGTCATGTGATCGGTGCATCCACTATCAAGAATCCACTCTTTTCCACGGATCGTAGTCTCTCAGATTTGCCATAAGATTGAGACTCTTCATGATCTTGTCTAGCTCGGTGTCCGAATCGAGATGTCGTCATCATGCTCATGCTCATCATCATATTGACCCATAGATAACTCATCATCAACACCTAGGTCAATTTGACAATGACTTGCATCAGTTTTGTCAATGTGACAATAATCATCGGAATGCAATACAAGAGCATTTCTAATTAGAACATTGATAAGTCCGGGATCACCCTTCTTTTTCATAAGATCACGAAGCTCAAAGAAGCATTTATCAAAGTTGGGATCATTGGGGCGCATCATATCAAATTCAATAGTCTTGTATAGAATTTCATCAAGACCTCTCAAAGAGTAGTCCGGATAAAGTTCTTCCAAGAACTTCCACATAGCATAGGCGCACTCAAAGTTTGTGACAAGCTCAAGCAAGTTATCGGGCAAACCTCTAATGATAAGATTTACAGTTCTAAGGTTCTGAAGCAAATCAAGCTCTTCATCCATAGTAGGGTGCAAGGGGTCAAATGGAGGTACATATGGGGTTTCAACATATTTGCAAGTTGTACATCTTAAAGATAGCAAGCATTTCAATCCTCCACGAGTTATAGGACACTCCATCAAGAATAGGCACTCTATGACTAACACTCCCAAAGCGTGAACCGTCCATCTTCCTCCAATGGTGTGCAAACCAAAGCAATGGAGACCAATGCTCTGATACCAACTGTAGGATCGTTGAAGGTAAGAGTGTCTAGAGGGGGGGGTGATTAGACTACTCGACAAGATAAAAATTATGCCTTTTGGCAAAGACAAGTTTTTGGCAAGTTCACAATGGAGATCAAGTCAAGCATCATGCATACAAGTCAAGTAGCATACTACACATGCAATTCTAGAGTATGGGCAGCGGAAAGTAAATTGCACATGAAGTAAAGAGAAGTGGAGAAGATCAAACGCAGTTTGGAGACACGGAGATTTTTCTCGTGGTTCCGATAGGTGGTGCTATCGTAAATCCACGTTGATGGAGACTTCAACCCACGGAGGGTAACGGCTGCGAGAGTCCACGGAGGGCTCCACCCACGAAGGGTCCACGAAGAAGCAACCTTGTCTATGCCATCATGGCATACGCCCACGGAGGACTAGCCTTACTCGGGGTAGATCTTCACGAAGTAGGCGATCTCCTTGCCCTTACAAACTTCTTGGTTCAACTCCACATCTTGACGGAGGCTCCCAAGCGACATCTAACCAATCTAGGAGGCACCACCCTCCAAAAGGTAATAGATGGTGTTGGTGATGATGAACTCCTTGCTCTTGTGCTTCAAATGATAATCTCCCCAACACTCAACTCACCTCACTGATTTGGCTGCGGTGGAAGAAAGGATTGAGTGGAAAGCAACTTGGGAAGGCTAGAAATCAAGTTTCATATGGTGGGAGTGGAGCAACTTGATCTCAATACAAGGGTAGGTAGTTTTCTTCTCAGAAATGTAAGGTAGGAGTGGTAGTTCTTTCTGATGGCTCTCTCCACGAATGAAGAGGAGGTGGAGGGTATTTATAGCCTCCACACAAAATCCAACCGTTACACACATTTGACCAATCTCGGTCAGACCGAAGTTGACAACTCGGTGAGACCGAAAGTTCAAATCTTGTGAACGTTGGGATTTTTGGTGGGACCGAAAATACAATCTCGGTTAGTCCGATTCTTCCAAAGACTAGGGTTTGCAATCTCGGTGGGACCGACTTTATCATCTCGGTGACACCGATTTGATTACAGAAGGTTACAGAAGGTTGGCCACACTAGTTTCGGTGAGACCGAGTTTGGAATCGGAAAATCCGAAATTACTAGGGTTTGGCTATATGGCTGAGGTGGTTCATCTCGGTGTGACTGAGTTTATGGAATCGATGGGACCGAGATTACTTATGAGTATGTGTTGGAATGAAAGATTGCTGATAGTTTGGGAGATAGATCACTAAGCACTTTGAGCAACCAGATCATTATCATAACCTCATCCCCTTTTAATAGTATTGGCTTTCCTATGGACTCAATGTGATCTTGGATCACTAAACCAAAAATGGAGTCTTGAGCTTTTGCCAATGCTTTCCTTAGCATCCTAGGGATCCACCTCTTTAGTCCTTTTGCCATGCCAAAGTGATTGACCTTCCTGAAACATACTTGATCAAAGCATTAGTCCAACCACAAAGTATGTTGTCATTAATTACCAAAACCACCCAGGGAGCAAATGTGCTTTCACACTCGCACGACTGCTGGCAGCGACGACTTCGCGAACGACGACTTCTTCCCTGACCTCGCCAACCTCATCCTCGACAACATGGGCGACAACGTCAACACCGGCGGTGCTGCTCCCACTGCACCGTATGTGATTCTATCTTTCCTGTTCGAGATTGTGGTAGAATTCATGTTTCTAGTATGCGCCTAGATGTGATCTGTTCATCTGCTATGCTAGTTCGCATAATTAGTTCAATCTCTGCTACTGTAGTCATGATTTATCTTCTGTTTATTCAGATTAAATCTCGTAGTACTTTGCTCATATTTCTAACACCTACTCCCGTGCAAGGCTTACTCATCTCTCGAACAAGAATCCCTTAGCCTCGCAGCTGTCAGCGACAAGAGACACTCGACACGCGCGAGATCCTTGCGCCCCGTTTCCCAGCGACTATTGGTGGCAAGTAGAGACACCGCCATGCCCCTCCATCCACCTTCCCCGCCTTTCTCTTCTGCCCGTCCTTTCCATCTCCCTCCAGCTTCCATGTGCCACAAAGCATGCCTCACAATTGATACGTCTCCAACGTATCTATAATTTTTTATTGATCCATGCTACTTTATCTACTGTTTTAGGCAATATTGGGCTTTATTATCCACTTTTATATTATTTTTGGGACTAACCTATTTGTTGTTTTATGCCTATTTCAGTGTTTCGAGGAAAAGGAATATCAGACGGAGTCAAAACGGAACGAAATCAACTGGAGAAGTTATTTTTGGAAGGAAACCCACCTGATGGACTTGGACCCCACGTCAGAAGATACGGGAGGTGCTCATGAGGGTGTGGGCACACCCACCCCCCTGGGCGCGCCCACTTACCTCGTGAGCCCCCCATAGCTCCACCGACGTACCCCCTGCAACCATATATACTCTTATACCCTAAAACTTCCAGAACAGAAGATAGATCGGGAGTTCCGCCGCCGCAAGCCTCTGTAGCCACCAAAAACCTTTCGGTAGCCCGTTCCGGCACCCTGCGGGAGGGGGATCCCATCACCGGTGGCCATCTTCATCATCCCGGCGGTATCCATGATGAGCAGGGAGTAGTTCACCCTCGGGGCTGAGGGTATGTACCAGTAGCTATGTGTTTGATCTCTCACTCTCGTGTTCTCTCTCGTGTTCCCTCTATGGCACGCTCTTGATGTATCCCGAGCTTTGCTATTGTAGTTGGATCTTATGATGTTTATTCCCCTCTACTCTCTTGTGATGAATTGAGTATCCCCTTCTGAAGTTATCTTATTGGATTGAGTCTTTTTTGAACACTTGATGTATGTCTTGCGTGGGATAACCGTGGTGACAATGGGTTATTCTATCGATCCACCTGATGTATGTTTTGGTGATCTACTTGCGGGTTTCGTGACACTTGGGAACCTATGCATAGGGGTTGGCACACGTTCTTGACTCTCCGGTAGAAACTTTGGGGCACTCTTTGAAGTACTTTTATGTTGGCTGGATGAATCTGAGATTGTGTGATGCATATCGTATAATCATGCCCACGGATACTTGAGGTGACAATGGAGTATCTAGGTGACATTAGGGTTTTGGTTGATATGTATCTTAAGGTGTTATTCTAGTACGAACTCTTTTATAGATCGATCCGAAAGAATAACTTTGTGGTGGTTTCGTACCCGACCATAATCTCTATGTTTCTTCTCCGCTATTAGTGTCTTTGGACTGACTCTTTGTTGCATGTTGAGGGATTGTTATATGATCTATCTATGTTATTATTATTGAGAAAACTTGCACTAGTGAAAGTATGAACCCGAGGCCTTGTTTCCTATCATTGCAATACCGTTTACGCTCACTTTTATCATTAGTTACCTTGCTGTTTTTATATTTTCAGATTACAAAAACCTATATCTACTATCTATTTTGCACTTGTATCACCATCTCTTCGCCGAACTAGTGCACCTATACAATTTACCATTGTATTGGGTGTGTTGGGGACACAAGAGTCTCTTTTTTATTTGGTTGCAGGTTTGCTTGAGAGAGATCATCTTCATCCTACGCCTCCTACGGATTGATAAACCTTAGGTCATCCACTTGAGGGAAATTTGCTACTGTCCTACAAACCTGTGCACTTGCATGCCCAACAAAGTCTACAAGAAGAAGGTTGTGTAGTAGACATCAAGCTCTTTTCTGGCGCCGTTGCCGGGGAGGCTAGGTAAAGGGCACTCACTCACACCCCGTCAACTAAGCTCTTTTCTGGCGCCGTTGCTGGGGAGGTTTGCGCTTGAAGGTACATCTGTAGATCTTGCAATCGAATCTTTTTGTTTCTTGTTTTATCACTAGTTTATTTTATAAAAGAAAACTACAAAAAAATGGAGTTAAGTTTGTCTCATACGCTTCACCTTTTTAATATCTTTCGTGAGTATGTTGAAAGGAAAATTGTGCTCAAGTACTAGAAGAAGAATTACATAGAATGCTTTGCATAAAATATGTGAATGATGAGCATGATTGCAATGTTGTTAGTATGAATTACTTGAATATCCATGATGCTAATGATATGCAAAGCCACAAGCTTGGGGAAGCTATGTTTGATGAAGATGATATTTTTTGTCCCCCAAGCTTTGATGAGCAAATTTACTATGATGAAAGCATGCCTCCTATCTATGATGATTATTGTGATGATACGTATGCTATAAAGAAGAAGTTTGCTTATGTGTAGAGGTGCTGGTTATATTGTTGAATTCATTCATGATGCTACTGAAAATTATTACGAGGGAGGAATATATGCTTGTAGGAATTGCAATAATATCAGGTTTCCTCTCTATGTGCTTAAATTCTTGAAGCTATGCTTGTGTTACCATCCTATGCTTGTTGATTATTGTTCCCATAAGTTGTTTGCTCACAAAATCCCTATGCATAGGAATAGGGTTAGACTTAAATGTGCTAGTCATATGCTTCATGATGCTGCTGTTATGTTTCAATTCTTATCTTTTATGTTAGCATCATTGAAATCATCATGCCTAGCTAGGGGCGTTAAACGATAGCTCTTGTTGGGAGGCAACCCAATTTTAATTTAGTTTCTTACTTTTTGGTTCTGTTTAGTACTCCCTCCGTCCCAAAATAAGTGACTCAAAAGTGAGTCAACTTTGTACTAAAGTTAGTACAAAGTTTAGTCATTTTTGAGTCACTTATTTTAGGATGGAGGGAGTAATAAATAATCCATCTAGCCTCTGTTTAGATGTGGTTTTGTGTTTTAATTGGTGTTTGTGCCCAGTAGAACCTTTGGGAAGACTTGGGTGAAGTCTTATTGATCATGCTGTAAAAAACAGAAACTTTAGCGCTCACGAGATTAGCTAGAACATTTTACTGGAGAGTGATATTTAGTTGATTCTTTTTGCAGAAGATTACTAGACAAATTCCGCAGGTCCACAAATTTATTTCATAATTTTTGGAATTCCAGAAGTTTGCGTTAGTTACAGATTACTACAGACTGTTCTGTTTTTGACAGATTCTGTTTTTCGTGTGTTGTTTGCTTATTTTGATGAATCTATGGCTAGTAAAATAGTTTATAAACCATAGAGAAGTTTTAATACAGAAGGTTTAACACCAATATAAATAAAGAATGAGTTCATTACAGTACCTTGAAGTGGTGTTTTTTTTTATCTTTCGCTAACGGAGCTCACGAGTTTTCTGTTAAGTTTTGTGTGGTTGAAGTTTTCAAGTTTTGGGTAAAGATTCGATGGACTATGGAACAAGGAGTGGCAAGAGACTAAGCTTGGGGATGCACAAGGCACCCCAAGGTAATATTCAAGGACAACCAAGAGCCTAAGCTTGGGGATGCTCCGGATGGCATCCCCTCTTTCGTCTTCATTCATCGGTAACTTTACTTGGAGCTATATTTTTATTCACCACATGATATATGTTTTTCTTGGAGCGTTATTTTATTTTCTTGTTAGATTTTCTTGCTGTTAGTTAGAATAATGTTTTGCATCTTTAGTTCCAATAAAAAAGTCAAGGATAGCCTTTGCCATGCTTATTTTGCTAGTATGCATGTTGCTGTTTGAAAACAGAAAGTTTACCGCTGTTGCAAAAATTCGTTAGAAAATTCAGAGACTGGTATAATGTTGAATCTTTTTGCATATTGAGATCTGATAAATTTATTACAGTGGGAATTTTAGTTCATAATTTTTGGAGTCGGGGAAGTATTGATACTCTTGCATTGTTTACAGACTGTACTGTTTTGACAGATTGCTGTTATGTTTGCATTGTTTGCATATGTTTGCTTGTTTAATGATTCTATTTGAGGATAGGAGTATTAAATATGCAGAGGAATTTAGTATGAAATGTTGAATAATAATGTTAGTGATTTGTTATAGTAGAAAATGATAAGGTTTTTCATTGGTTTATACTAACCTATCTCACGAGTTCTTGTTGAGTTTGTTGTGAATGAAGCTTTTGATAAAAAGAGAAACCATGATATGAGAGGAATTAAGGAGACACAAAAGCTCAAGCTTGGGGATGCCCAAGGCACCCCAAGATAATATTTCAAGAAGTCTCAAGCATCTAACCTTGGGGATGCCCCGGTAGGCATCCCACCTTTCTTCTTCAACAACTATCGGTTAGTATCGGTTGAGCCTAAGTTTTTGTTTCTTCACATGAGTTGAGCTATCCTTGCATTGTAGTTTTATTTAGCTTTGCTTGATGTTTGAATAAAGTATCAAGATCTGAAATTATTATATGGGAGAGTCTTCACATAATTGCATAATTATTCGACTACTCATTTATCTTTACTTATATCTTTCGGAGTAGTTTGTCATTTGCTCTAGTGCATCGCTTATACCTTTTAGAGCACGGTGGTGGATTTGTTTTAAAGAAACTATTGATCTCTCATGCTTCACTTAGATTATTTTGAGAGTCATTAATAGCATGGTAATTTGCTTAATGTTAATATACTTGGTGTTCAAGATATGTGAAACTTTCTTTTGAGTGAATTGAATACTAAGATAAGTTTGATGCTTGATAATTGTCTTGAGATATGGATGTGATAATATCAAAGTCGTGCTAGTTGAGTAATTGTGAATTTCAGAAATACTTGTGTTGAAGTTTGCAAGTCCCGTAGCATGCACGTATGGTTAAAGTTGTGTACCAAATTTGAAACATGAAGTGTACCTAGCTTGTGCATCCTTATGAGTGTCGGTCGGGGACGAGCGATGGTCTTTTCCTACCAATCTATCCCCCTAGGAGCATGCATGTAGTACTTGATTTTTGATGACTTCTAAATTTTTGCAATAAGTATATGAGTTCTTTTGACTAATGTTGAGTCCATGGATTATACGCACTCTCACCTTTCCGCCTTTGCTAGCCTCTTCGGTACCGTGCATTGCCCTTTCTCACCTTGAGAGTTGGTGCAAACTTCGCCGGTGCATCCAAACCGCCTGATACGACATGCTCTATCACACATAAACCTCCTATTATCTTCCTCAAAACAGCCACCATAACTATCTATCATGACATCCCCATAGCCATTCCGAGATATATTGCCATGCAACTTCCACCATCATCATCGTGGCATGCATTACTTTTGTCATATTGCCATTGCATGATCTTGCAGTTGACATTGTATTTGTGGCAAGGCCACCATGCATTATTTTCCATACATGTCACTCTTGATTCATTGCAGCATCCCGGTACACCGCCGGAGGCATTCATATAGAGTCATATCTTGTTCTAGTTTCGAGTTTTAATCCTTATGGTTGTAATCAATAGAAGTGTGATGATCACCATTATTAGAGCATTGCCCAAAAAAAAGAGAAAGGCCAAAAAAAGAGAAAGGCCAAAAAAAAAGAAGAAAGGCCAAAAAAAGGAAAAGCCCAAAAAAAAGGGCAATGCTACTATCTCTTTTCCACACTTGTGCTTCAAAGTAGCACCTTGTTCTTCATGTAGTGAGTCTCATATATTGTGCTTCAAAGTAGCACCTTGTTCTTCATGTAGTGAGTCTCATAAGTTGTCTTTTTATACTAGTGGGAATTTTTCATTATAGAACTTGGCTTGTATATTCCTACGATGGGCTTCATCAAATGCCCTAGCTCTTCGTGAGCAAGCAAGTTGGATGCACACCCACTAATTTTCTTTTGTTGAGCATTCATAGCTCTAGTGCATCCGTTGCATGGCAATCCCTACTCCTCATGTTGATATCAATTGATGGGCATCTCCATAGCCCGTTGATTAGCCTCGGCAATGTGTGACTTTCTCCTTTTTTGTCTTCTCCACACAATCCCCATCATCATATTCTATTCCACCCATAGTGCTATATCCATGGCTCATGCTCATGTATTGCGTGAAGGTTGAAAAAGTTTGAGATTATTTAAGTATGAAACAATTGCTTGGCTTGTCATCGGGGGGTATAGATGTTGGGAACATCTTTGTGCGACGAAAATGAAGCATAGCCTAACTATATGATTTTGTAGGTATGAACTTTCTTTTGCCATGCTATTTTGAGAAGACATGATTACTTTGATTAGTATGCTTGAAGTATTATTATTCCTATGTCAATATGAACTTTTGTCTTGAATCTTTCGGATCTGAATATTCATACGATGATTAAGAAGATTTACATTGAAATTATGCCAAAGTATCACTCTGCATCAAAAATTCTCTTTTTATCATTTACCTACTTGAGGACGAGCAGGAATTAAGCTTGGGGATGCTTGATACGTCTCCAACGTATCTATAATTTTTGATTGCTCCATGCTACTTTATCTACTGTTTTAGGCAATATTGGGCTTTATTATCCACTTTTATATTATTTTTGGGACTAACCTATTAACCGAAGGCCTAGCCCAGATTCTTTGTTTTATGCCTATTTCAAGTGTTTCGAGGAAATGGAATATCGACGAGTCAAAGCGAACGAAATCAACTGGAGAAGTTATTTTTGGAAGGAAACCCACCTGATGGACTTGGACCCCACGTCAGAAGATACGGGAGGTGACCACGAGGGTGGGGGCGCGCCCACCCCCCTGGGCGTGCCCCCTACCTCGTGGGGCCCCAGTAGCTCCACCGACGTGCCCCCGGCACCCATATATACTCTTATACCCTAAAACTTCCAGAACAGAAGATAGATCGGGAGTTCTGCCGCCGCAAGCCTCTGTAGCCACCAAAAACCTTTCGGCAGCCCATTCTGGCACCCTGCCGGAGGGGATCCCATCACCGGTGGCCATCTTCATCATCCCGGCGCTATCCATGACGAGGAGGGAGTAGTTCAACCTCGGGGCTGAGGGTATGTAACAGTAGCTTTGTGTTTGATCTCTCTCTCTCTCTCGTGTTCCCTCTATGGCACGATCTTGATGTATCCCGAACTTTGCTATTGTAGTTGCATCTTATGATGTTTATTCCCCTCTACTCTCTTGTGATGAATTGAGTTTCCTCTTTTGAAGTTATCTTATTGGATTGAGTCTTTTTTGAACACTTGATGTATGTTTTGCGTGGGATAACCGTGGTGACAATGGGTTATTCTATTGATCCACTTAATGTATGTTTTGGTGATCCACTTGCGGGTTTCATGACACTTGGGAACCTATGCATAGGGGTTGGCACACGTTCTTGACTCTCCGGTAGAAACTTTGGGGCACTCTTTGAAGTACTTTTAAGTTGGTTGGATGAATCTGAGATTGTGTGATGCATATCGTATAATCATGCCCACGGATACTTGAGGTGACAACGGAGTATATCTAGGTGACATTAGGGTTTTGGTTGATTTGTATCTTAAGGTGTTATTCTAGTACGAACTCTTTTATAGATCAATCCGAAAGAATAACTTTGTGGTGGTTTCGTACCCGACCATAATCTCTACGTTTGCTCTCCGCTATTAGTGTCTTTGGAGTGACTCTTTGTTGCATGTTGAGGGATTGTTATATGATCTATCTATGTTATTATTGTTGAGAAAAGTTGCACTAATGAAATTATGAACCCTAGGCCTTGTTTCCTATCATTGCAATACCGTTTACGCTCACTTTTATCATTAGTTACCTTGCTGTTTTTATATTTTCAGATTACAAAAACCTATATCTACTATCTATTTTGCACTTGTATCACCATCTCTTCGCCGAACTAGTGCACCTATACAATTTACCATTGTATTGGGTGTGTTGGGGACACAAGAGACTCTTTGTTATTTGGTTGCAGGGTTGCTTTAGAGAGACCATCTTCATCCTACGCCTCCTACGGATTGATAAACCTTAGGTCATCCACTTGAGGAAAATTTGCTACTGTCCTACAAACCTGTGCACTTGCAGGCCCAACAATGTCTACAAGAAGAAGGTTGTGTAGTAGACATCAACAGTCGCCCCATGATGGTCGAGCACCTCAGCGATGGAGCACTGCTTGTCCCTAGAGTTGTCAACCTCATCCACCCAAGCATGTCGAGCAGCCGCTGCCATTACTACAGTGCCACAAACACCATTGAAGGTGACAACCTCGGATGTCGTCGGCTCCTCTAGTGCCCTTCTGCAACCGATCAATGTTTTTATCACATATGTCCTGTTGCAATGGTGTACAAGCGGGGGCTACATTTTTCAAAGCATGCATGTTGTTTGCATTGATTTTGTAACTAGGGCTATGTTTCTGAAATATTTGTGTTGTTGTAATTGTATGCCTTGGGAGATAAAAATAGTTGGGCTATGTTTCAGAACATTGGTGTGTTTTGATGTTTGATCTGTAAGACGCCGCCCATCTAAATAAATTACCTTTGTTTTTTCATGTTTGATCTGTACTCATACTCTTGCTGATTTTCACAGGCTGGTGATAAATATTGGAAGGTTAAGTACGATCATGAGGCTACAAAGAAAGCCAGGACGGCCAAGAGAGCCGCCAGGAAAGAGGCTGAGAGGAATAAGGGCAAGAAAGCCACCGCCTCTGACTTGCTTCAGCTACAAGATTCTTCTGAGTTGGAGGTAGCCCTTGACTCTCTTGGCTCCTTTTATAACCATCTTATTGACACTGATTATCAGCAGGAGGACACCGGAACAAGTCATGGCAAGGATGGAGAGGTAACTATCATTTCCTCCGACTCCGAGCCTTTGCCAAGACAGAAAATCCGAAGAGTAACCTAGAAAGTAAGATTTTCACATCTGTTAGCTTGTCAAGATCCTCAATTTCTTTTGAAGCGACAGATTCATGAGTGCCGGAGGCATACCCGGACCAGCAAGGATGCGGAACTCTCCTCCGGATTACCTAACCCACCAAGGAAGCGTCGGAACAAGGTCACATCTTATTTAAATCCCTTTAATCCTTTGGCGGGTCTAATTCGTCAACCACTCAATTCTTCTGACTCGAATTATCAGGAAACTTCACCTTCCTCCGGCGAGTCAATGTAGTCCAACTTGCCGGCTTTCAAGACCGCTCTAGGGTAATGATGATTTGCTTAACTTGTATTCATTTCATTTCTCTATATTTGTACCGAACTTTTGATCTTACGCAGCGGGAAAGCAAAGCCCAACAAAAAGTTGAACAAGAACAATATGGCCGAAGAGCTGATCTTAACAGAGCCGGCACTTGGAATGGCCGCCCCTGAAGCTTCTACTCATGAGCCGCCACCTTAGCCAGCTCATGATATGCCAACACCAATTGCTGACCCGCCTGCCGAACGAGCCGCCGATGGCTCCAAAAATCCCAAAGTCCCTAGCCCGGCCAAGACGGATGACCTTCAAGACCCTGATGTCGAGATCAGCAATACCGGCTATGTTGAGCCGGGGAGACCAACTGTGTTGGCCAAGTGTTTCTTTAAGGAGGATCTTCTGGAACGCCATCGGGTCAAGCTTGACGTTGTTTATTATACTCATATGAGTATTGGGGAGGTCTTTTCTAGCTATATGAGCCAAGTGCACAGCAACTGTTACATCGAAATTGACATGGTGAAGGAGATGCACCAGAAGTTTGAGGTACAATCCTTTCTCTATACTCCTTTATCCTTATTATGCCATCCCCCAAGTCTATTTCTTATGATAAATACGTTGTACACTTTAAAACAAATCCGTAGTCCCCCCGGGGCAGCTTAACCAGCATGGTTGAGCCGGTCCTTCATATGGTTGTATAGAATAAAGTAGCTAAAAAGATTGAACAACAATATGCATTAGCCCCCAAGTGCCAAGTACTCTTGCTTGCAAAGTGCTTGGGACTTACTTTCATGAACCACCACTTTAAATAAAATTCTTCGGTAGACATTAGCCCCCAAGTGCCAAGTGTTGTTGCTTGCAAAAGGCTTTGGACTTAACATTGCATCATGAGAATCCTGATTTTGACCCGATATTTGTACAGGTAACTTGAGTCACAGGTGTCTGATTTGAAGAACCGCCTTGAAGCCCAAGAGACAGAAACCCAAAGAGCCGACTCCAAGTTTAATTCACCATTTCTGAATAAGAGAAACTAAAGAAAGACTTTGAAATGGAGAAAAAGGCCTGAGCTAATGAAAAAATTGCTTTGATCAATCGAGCTGAGAAGCCAGAGGCGGCTCTTGAAGAGGCGACCGCCGAATTATCCGGCTTAAAGAGCCATGTCTCCCAGATGGTCTCAGCAATCTTTGGTAAGTCGCCATACAAGAGTCAAATATTTGAATCTTTGTAGTGATCATATAACTTTTTCATTAACTCACCTGACGTTGCTTATGTAGGCCCAGGAGTTCAAATCTTAATCAAGATATGCTGATCAAGCTGAAGGTGGTTTACACGCTGGTGGAACAACTCTACACCAGGTCTCATCGTGCCTTAGCCACGGTGGCCCTGTCTAATGAAGTGCCCACACTCCTGGTAGATATGTTAAAGAAACTCTCTGTGCTGCCCCAGCGATTCACTGAACTGAGGCGACCGTCTGCAAGAGTCGGAGCTGTAGCCGCCTTAAGTCGGTCCAAAGCTTGGGTACCGGAGTTAGACCCGGCCGACGTCGCCACTGGTTATGCAAGCTTTAAGTAAGATGGCACTCCCTTTGACCAGGAAGATTTCACACTTGTGTGAAGGAGATACGTCCCGTGGCCACCCTGATAGCTGATGAAGTAGATCTCACCAAGTACCATCTAGGTTATGATGTGGAGAACCGGAGAATTCCCACGCCACATTATGAAGTGACCAGCCTGATCCCCCCACTCCATAAGCATACCTTCGCCCCTAAAGTTGACCCGGCCGGGCTGATTGATGATGAAGCTGAATTTGAAGCTTTGAATGGCATTGACTGGTCATCATCAACCTTCTAGAAAGGGAACATGGCAAAGAAGCGGAGAAGGCTAACCCGGAATCTTCAGATCAACATGAGAATTAATCTACCAGGTGGCCCATACGTGTGACATGCTAAAAAACAATCTTAACCATTCAGACTCGGGGAGTCATGTAATAGAGTAGAAATAACTTTGTTTTGCCGTGCCATCGTGCATTTTTTGGTGCTTAATACTATTAAGCCGCCACCTTATGTGCACTCGTGTTATACTTGTCATCTGTTTTCCTTATGCTTGACCAAGTCTTTGAACTGATCTGCACACATCAAAAGAGCACAAGATCCCTTGGCGGTTTACCGCAAGGCGGGTTATAATATCCTGGTATATAACCATTATGATGGAAAAAGAATCACAGATAGGCCTGTTGTGACATAATTCTGAAACACAACTATAATATGATACCTATGATCTTTTGATCTATACTGTCGGTTTATATGACCCAAACAGTAAGGGTGACAACCCAATCTTCGGTGATTCACATATATTGATGACTTATTATGCAAAAATCAAGCCAGGTTAAATTTAAACCATGCTGGTACTTAAATCTTTTGAACAAAAAGTCTCAAGTCAAAGAAAGGTTGCCTTCAAATAAAACTTAAACCAAATAGAACGTAAAAAATTCAAGGCTTCTGATTCGAATACAATCAGTAAACCGTTCCAAACGGGTTAATCTAGGATTCAAATACGATCATGTAGCCCCCAGTAGCTTTGGCGTTGTGCCGATCAAGAGGGTACCGACAGGTATGTTCTCTTTGGTTCGAATACGACCTATGTTTGAACAGGAAGCCCCTAATGACCTTGAGAGTTTTTTAACGACTCTGATTCAAATACGATCAAAGTCGCTTCCCAAAAGGGGTTGAGATATGATTCGAATACGATCAAGAAGCCCCCTAGTGAGCTCGGCAGTGTTCCAATCAAGAGGGTACCGACAGCTATGTTCTCTTTGGTTCGAATACGACCTATGTTTGAGCAGGAAGCCCCCTAATGATCTTAAGGTTTAACGGCTAGATTTGAATACAATCATAAGCCGGATCAAGCGGGTCATGCTAGATTCGGATACAATCATCCCCCAAGTGATAATTTGAGATGGCAATGACAATGACATATTACCTTTGAGGATGAAAAAGGACAGAGGTCTTGCTTTATTACTTATCATAATATATACATCGTCAAAATATGTACATCATGGGAGCCGGTGGCTCAAGTGTAGTAAGGCCGAAGATGAGCGATATTCCACGGCCGGCGGGTCTCACTACTAGGGAAAAGCCTATACACAGAATCTTACCTGCAGCGCTCTTCAAAATACCACGCTACTGCTACTTAGCAGCAGCGCGTGTCTGCCAAACACGCTACTGACTTGGAAGTAGCGATGGCGCGTTGTAGCCTACAGCGCCTTCTGCTATAGTTGCCATGACCTTAGCCCCCGCTAGCTATAGCGATGGCGCACTATCTTGTAAGCGCTCTCTGCTACTTAGGTTAGCTGTAGCGCATTTTTTCAAACGCGCTACAACTATCTCTACCTTATCCCCACGGCAGGACCGGCCCTCACTCACACTCTCTCTCTCTCGCCCGCGTCAACCGTCGTCGTCCGTCGCCGCCGCCGCCGCCTTCGTTCGTCCGCCGCCGAGGTACTCCCCTCCTTCCGTCCCTCCTCCATCCTCCTCGCACATCCTCCCTCCGCCTGCGGCCGCCCCTTCCTCCTCCGCCACCGCCCTCCTCCCTCCGCCTGCGGCCGCCCCTCCTCCCTCCTCCGCCGGCAGCCCTCCTCCCACCGCCCTCGACCTCGCCGCCCCTAGCTACCTCTCCGTCGCCCCCACCCCTGCCACTAGTTAGTACTAGATTTAGTAGTAGTAGATGTTAATTTAGGGTTAGCTAGTACTAGATGTTAATTTAGTAGTAGTAGATGTTAATTTAGCTTAGTTAGTACTAGATTTTTAGTAGTAGTAGTGGTAGTTGAACTACTTTAGTTGTAGTTGAACTAGTTTAGTAAGTAAATTAATAAACTAGTTGAACTAGTTGAATTAACAGAACTAATCTATTTTTAGTAAGATAATTAATATAACTAGTTGAACTACTTTATTTTTAGAAAGAACTAGTTTTTTTCTATTTATAGTAAGTTTATATTTAGTAAGAACTAGTTGAATTAATAAAACTAGTTGAACATGTTTTGTTGCTAGTGATAACTTATATGGTTTCAGGTGACCTCCGTCGTCCCCGTCACAGACCCCCTCCGACATGCCCGCCGTCATCCCAGTCACCGACGTACCCCCTCCGACATCAAGGTGAGACCAGCCAAATATCCTTGTATATCTTGTGTTGTTGCTCAAATAGGATATGTGGTTGCCCAAGTGGCCGTTCATGTTCAGTTTACATCTCCGAGTGGCCTATGTTTTGTCGGAGTGTTGATTAATTTCCGTTCCGGCAAATTTCAGGCGCTCGATATGTCCTTTTTAGCAAAGGTCATGCGGATTTTGTCGTGAATTCGACATGACTTGTGCTAGAATATGTACAAGTTTAATCTTTGAATTATGATTGTAGGAAATGTCGTACTCGGACGACGACGGTCTCCGGGAGTGTAGCTGGTGCCACGACGATCGAGGTATGTGCGACAGGTTCATTAATTTGGACGACGATCGGCGCTTCAGCATTAAGCTCGAGGAGACCTGCGATGTTCATACGGTAAGCAACCAGCGACAATAGTTTTTTCTCCATTAAGCATGACTTCAACTATTTCAATGTCTAATTTTCATATTTTACAATTCGACTAGCTTATCCCATGCCATGCAAGACGCTATGTCTTGGAGAGGATGGGTTTTGAAGACCATGAAAATTTCGAAACAAAGAAAATACACCTAAGGACCCATCATGATATGGATTTTGAAGTAAATCTGTACAATGCTCAGAGCGTAACCCATTTTGGTTGCCAAAATTGGGAAGCACTTTGCAAAATGTATGGTTTTGATGAGGGTATGATTATCACCATGGATCTTGGTGATCCTGACAGCCAGGAAGAGAATATGGACATTTGGGTCCTTGTTGATACGCTTCCGATTGTACCGCTATGTGAGTTTCTCAAACATAGCTATTAACTAATTTATATTGTTTATTTCAAAATAGTTGATAGCTTATTTCCATTGACAGCTTATTTTGATTCTTCAAAGACTGTGCGGAAGATGGTAGATAAAACCCATTACACGAAGGCACCCAATTAACATATAAGGAGAAAAATCATCGATCGCATTTTGTACTCTTCTTGAGAATTACAATGCCTATTATCGAACTCCTCCAAATTATGGTGAATCGTGCCACTAGTGCATGTGTTGAACAACGATAACTTCTCTGGAGATACCATGGTAAGATTTTTTACTATTACGACATTCGTGCATTTTTGCATACTTCTAAAACTAGTACATCATTGCTAACTACGAAGTTATTATTATGTTTTTCAACGAAACTCCCGATGGATTGTGTGCCTCATCGATGTCTCTGCATAGTCGCCTCTCGATTCTGAACATACTGCCGGGTAAATCTACGGAGCTCACTGTGCATATCGGATTTCTAAAGCCCGTGAACACATGATCATCGAGAGAATGGAAGAAATGTATGGACATTCGCAAGGAGGTTCTTGGAAGTAACATTCAGCGAAAGGCAAGAATGGGAGACATGCTAATCTCCATTCTCCATAATGGAGAGTCGGGGGCTATCTTGTTTTTGTTATTTTACCTTAGAAAATGTAGTAGGTCTTAATCGAATGTAATAGGTCCTATGAGGTACAATATGTTTATTATGTGGTAATGTGTTAGAGTTGATAATGATGATCTTGAGGAGGTGTTATGTGATGTCAATGATGAAAAGCGATGATATTGAGGAGGTGTTATATGACAATGATGTATTATGATGCTAAGTTGTTAATGATATGATGATGATGATGATATTATTATATCATTGGGTGAAAGAACATGGATTAGTTTCAAGTGGATGGACATCCACTTGAAACTAGTCCACGGTTCTTTCACCCCATGATGTAATAACTCATTATGATGTAAAACAATCTCTAAATTCCTGTTGTATGAAAACTTGTGTAAAGGTGTATGAATACAACATGAAATAGAAAAGAAATAAAATACTAAATAATAGTAGTAGCGGGTTAGGAGAAGCGCTACTACTAATTGCTGATAGCGATGTTCTAAAGAACCACTGCTATTAAGTCAATTTAGCGATGGCGTGGGTCAAGCCGCTATTGCTAAGCATTAGTCTATGGCGCCTTATCGAGAGCGCTTACGCTTGGCGCTCTTGATAGGCCCAAAACCCGCGCTGCTGCTAGGCTTTTCCCTAGTAGTGTCTCCTCCTCCAACTTACTTGAGTCTTTGTGCTCTCGAACATCGATAAGGTGGTGTGAGCCGTTGTTCAAGTTCTTGCTGACCACAAAGGGCCCTTCCCAAGGTGGGGATAACTTGTGTGCATCAGTTTGATCCTGGATGAGCTGGAGCACCAAATCACCCACCTGAAAGGTTCTTGACTTAACCCCGGTGGCTGTGATAGCGGTGCAGGTCCTGTTGGTAAATCGCCAAGCGAGCTACTGCCAAATCATGCTTTTCATCTAACAGGTAAAGGGCATCCTGACGCACTTGTTCATTGTCTGCCTCAACATAAGCCGCAACACGAGGCGAGTCATGACGGATGTCACTAGGGAGAACTGCCTCAACTCCGTAAACCATGAAGAAAGGCGTATAACCCGTAGACCTGTTAGGAGTAGTATTGATGCTCCATATCACAGAGGGTAACTCCTCAACCCAACAACCCGGCGTCCATTGCAAAGGGACCAAAAGTCGGGGCTTGATGCCTTTCAAGATTTCCTGATTGGCTCTCTCAGCTTGACCATTGGATTGGGGGTGAGCCACTGATGCAACATCAAGCCGAATATGCTCACGTTGACAAAATTCTTCCATGGCGCCTTTAGATAGATTAGTACCATTGTCAGTTATAATGCTGTGTGGAAAGCCAAAGCGAAATATCAACTTCTTCATGAACTGAACCATCGTGGATGCATCACACTTACTAACTGGCTCTGCCTCAACCCACTTTGTAAATTTGTCAACCGCCACCGAGAGGTGGGTATTTTTATCTTTGGACCTTTTGAAAGGCCCAACCATGTCAAGCCCCTAGACTGCAAACGCCCAAGTAATTGGAATCATCCTCAACTCTTGAGCCGGCACGTGAGCACGTCTCGAGAACTTTTGACAATCGTCACATTTACTGACCAGATCCTCTGCATCAGCATGACCCGTCAGCCAATAAAATCCATGAAGGAAATCCTTGGCCCCAAGGGATTTTAACCCGGCATAATGGCCACAATCCCCTTCATGAATCTCATGTAGAATTTCTTGGCCTTCTTCAGGAGAGACACAACACTGAAACACCCTAGTGACACTGCGATGCTGCAACTTGCCATTGGCAATTGTCATTGACTTCGACCGCTGGGTTATCTGCCTGGCCAAGGTTTCATCCTCAGGCAACTCACCCTGGGTCATGTAAGCCAAGTATGGCACTGTCCAATCTGGGATGACATGAAGAGCCGCCACCAATTGTGCTTCCGGGTCAGGAACAACCAAGTCTTCCTCTCTAGGTAACTTGACAGAAGGTTTATGCAGAATATCAAATAAAGTATTAGGCGACACCGGCTTATGCTGAGAGCCCAGCTGGCTTAAGGCATCAGGCGCCTCGTTCTTTCTGTGGTCTATGTGCTCCACTTGGTAACCCGTGAAATGTCCAGCAATGGCATCAACTTCACGGCGGTAAGCCACCATGATAGGATCCTTGGAATCCCACTTGCCTGATACTTGTTGAGCCACAAATCTGAGTCGCCAAAGCACCTTACCCGGCTTAAGCTCGTCTCCTTAGCCATCCGAAGACCATGGAGCAATGACTCATACTCAGCTGCATTGTTAGTATAGGCAAACATCAACCGTAGCACATAACAAAATTTGTCACCTTGAGGGGAAGCTAAAACAACTCCATCCCCGAGCCCTCCAATTGCCTGGACCCATCAAAGTGAATAGTCCAATACGTGTTGTCTGGCTTCTCTTCAGGCATCTGTAGTTCTGTCCAATTGTTGATGAAGTCCACCAGTGCTTGAGACTTGATAGCAGTGCGTTATACATACTTTAAACCATGAGGCCCAAGTTCAATGGCCCACTTGGTGACTCATCATGTGGCCTCTCTATTTTGGCTGATATCTCCTAAAGGAGCAGAACTGACCACAGTGATGGGATGACCCTGGAAATATTGCTTAAGCTTCCAGCTTGCCATGAACACCCCATAAACGAGTTTCTTCCAATGTGGATACCTTTGCTTGGACTCAATAAGCACCTCACTGATGTAATAAACCGGCCGTTGACCGGATGCTCTTTGCCAGCCTCCTGGCGCTCCACCACGATGGCCACACTGACAGCCCGCATGTTAGTAGCCACATATAATAATAATGTCTCCTTATCAATGGGAGCAACAAGGACTGGTGGCTCAGCTAGCTGTCTCTTCAAATCTTTGAAGGCAGCGTTAGCAGCGTCACTCCAGATGAAGTTATCGGTCTTCTTCATCATTTGATACAGTGGTATAGCCTTCTCACCTAACCGGCTTATGAACCAGCTTAGAGCAGCAATACGACCCGCCAAACGCTGACCATCATTGATGCATGTTGGCTTAGACAGAGAGGTGATTGCTTTGATCTTCTCTGGGTTAGCCTCAATGCCCCTGTTGGAAACCAGAAAACCCAAAAGCTTGCCTGCAGGCACACCAAAAACACACTTGGCCGGTTTAAGCATCATCTTGTAGATCCGGAGATTATCAAAGGTCTCCTTCAGATCATCTATCAAGGTCTCCTTCTCTCTGGATTTCACCACAATGTCGTCCACATAAGCATGAACATTGCGTCCAATCTGATTGTGAAGACAGTTCTGCACACATCGTTGATAAGTCGCCTGGGCACTCTTAAGCCCAAAAGGCATAGACACATAGCAAAAGGCTCCAAATGGAGTAATAAAAGGCATATTCTCCTGGTCCTTAACTACCATCTTGATCTGATGATAACCAGAATAAGCATCCAAAAAACTCAAATGATCACAACCCGCCGTAGCATCAATGATTTGATCAATACGAGGGAGAGCGAAGTGATCAGCCGGACAAGCTTTGTTTAAGTCCGTGTAATCCACACATATATGCCAAGTGTCGTTCTTCTTAAGCACAAGCACCGGGTTAGCCAACCAGTCTGGATGAAAAACTTCAATAATGAACCTGACCGCCAAGAGCCGGGCCACTTCCTCGCCAATGGCTTTACGCCTCTCTTCATTGAATCGCCAAAGAAACTGCTTAACCGGCTCAAATTTTGGATCAATATTTAAAGTGTGCTCAGTGAGTTCCCTCGGTACACCAGGCATGTCAGGAGTCTTCCATGCGAAGATGTATCAGTTCTCACGGATGAACTCGATGAGCACGCTTTCCTATTTGGGATCGAGATTGGCACAGATACTGAACTGTATGATGAGTTGCCTGGAACAAAATCAACAAGCTTAGTGTCATCGGCCGACTTAAACTTCATTACCGGCTCATGCTCTGTGGTTTGTTTTTTCAAAGACGTCATGTCCGCCAGGTCAACATTGTCCTTGTAGAACTTCAACTCCTCTGTTGCACAAAAAGATTCAGCATAAGCAACATCGCCTTCCTCAAATTCCAAGGCTATGTTCCGGCTCATATGCGCTGTGATGGTACCTTATGACCCAACATCTTGAGCTGCAAATAAACATAACATGGCCGTGCCATGAACTTGGCCTAAGTCGGCCGCCCAAACACGGCGTGATACGGACTCTTGATTTTGACCAGCTCAAAAGTTAGCTTCTCAGCCCTAGAATCATGCTCATCTCCAAATGCCACTTCCATCTCAATCTTACCCACTGGGTATGCCGACTTACCAGGGACCACTCCGTGAAAAACAGTATTGGAAGTCTTGAGATTTTTATCAGTCAAACCCATGCGACGAAAAGTCTCATAGTAGAGGATGTTGATGCTACTGCCTCCATCCATGAGTACCTTAGTGAACTTATATCCACTAACCTGAGGGGCCACCACCAAGGCCAAGTGACCCGAATTGTCAACCCGGGGAGGGTGATCTTCCCTACTCCACAGAATAGGCTGCTCAGACCATCTTAAATAATGAGGAACTGCAGGCTCAACAGCGTTCACAGCCCTCTTATGAAGTTGCTTTGGATGGCTCTGGTATCCACCCTGCTGCTGCTGCTGACCTCCCTGGCCAGAATGCTGGTTATAACCACCTTGATTACACTGAGAGTTTTGAAAGTTGGAATTTGAACAGCCGCCTAGGCCATGAAAGCCGCCGCCACCTGAGCCGCTGCCCTGCCCATGATTACCGTTCAACATGTTGGAATTCTTGAAAGCCTTCATGATCGTACAGTCCTTTCATAGGTGAGTGTCCGGCTTCTACTGAGTGACATGCCTTGGACAGGGCTCATTCAGTAACTGCTCAAGCATGGGGCTTGACCCGCCGGACTAAGGAGGTGGCCTCCCCTTACATCGTTGATTGTTGCCCTACGCATTGGTGTTAGCCACAAACTCCAAGCTACCATCAGCCTTACATTTATTATTACCTCCTTGATTTGCCGGGTTATGCTGAGGGCCCTTGCCGTTGCCATTCTTTTAACCCTTCCCTGTCTTTTCATCATCAGACTCGGGATCCTTGGTACTATCAAAGTCGGCGTACTTGACCAGAGCCGCTATTAGCTGACCCGTGTCATTACAATCGCGCTTGAGCCGCCCTAGCTTCATCTTCAGACGCAAAAAATGGCAATTTTTCTCCAACATTAAGACTGCAGAGCCGGCATCCATCTTATCAGACGAATGTATTATCGCCTTGACTCGGCGCACCAAATGGGTCGTGGACTCACCCTCCTCCTGTTTGCAATTAGTCAAATCCACAATTGACATGGGCTGCTTGCACGTATCTTTGAACGGGCTTTTAACTCTGCCCATGAACCGATGGAATTAGGAGGTAGCCCCTTCAACCAAGTGCGGGCAGTCCCATCCAACATCACGGTGAAGTACTTGGCCATCACAGCATCACTGATCTCCAGTAACTTCATAGCCATCTCGTAGCTTTCAATCCATCCCCCAGGCTGTAAGTCGGCAGTATAATTAGGCACCTTTCTGGGCCCTTTGAAATCCTTGGGCAAACGCTCATTACGCAGAGCCGGCACCAGGCAGGGGACACCTCCGGTCTTGGTGGTCATGCCTGCCTCAATAGAAGTCGTCGGATATACCGGAAAAAGCTGGTAAGCCGCCAGCTGAGCCGCCTGCTCAGCCGCCTGCCGAGACGCCCGCTCAGCCTCTTCACATATTCTGTCCTGATCAACCAAATTAAGAGCTCCATCGCGCTCTAGGTCATGCCCTCCTGGCTGGTTATGGCGCTGGGTGTTGCTTGAAACGGCCGCTGGATCCATGTGCCTGCTATAACTCGGGCTCCAGCTTGGACGAGGGGTCGAATGAATCCTGTCTCGGCTATATGAGTACGCCTCCTGTTGTGCCAAAGCCGTCTGAAGAAGCTCTCTGATCCTTCGAGTTTCATGCACCGTCGGAGGAGACGCCCTCCACCGGGAGAGTCGCCAATCGTGCTGCTGCAGCAATCATGTTCTCCAACGGGTTAGAATAATGTCCCGGTGGTGTTTTTATATACTGAGGTGGAGCAGTGTTCATCCAGGGAGGTTCCATCATACGCGGCTGAACCGGCGTTCCAGCCCCAGGTACCGCAACCCAGTCTATCTCCGGCGGGTTACTAGGCCCTGCACCGGGTGTATGGAAGAGGTTTCGAGGATCATAAACCGGAGGGAGCCGAGACTGAGTCTTCTGGTATCTTCTCCTCATGACCTCATTGGATGCATTCTAATCCATCATGAGCCGGAAAGTCTGAGCCTAAATCCGATGAGCCTGAGGATCCAGAGCCACCCTCTCTGCGGTCATAATGACATTTTCCGCTGCCAGGTCTTCCTTAGTCTGCACTATATCTTGTTGGTCATCCGGGTTGACCGCGACGGCTAACAGAGCTTCTGCATCATGTTGAGCTTGATCCGCCGGGTTGACCACGACAGCTAATAGAGCAGTCATCTTATCCATGAGATCCATCAGCACCTGAGTCGGCGGGCGCAAAGGGCCTCCTCCACCGGCTACCGCTGACCCGGAGGTTATTGCGGCAGCAGTTGTGGAGTTTTGAATGGGTTGCGTGCCAGCCATGAATATCCCAACTCTGCTCGGCAGCTCAAGGAGGTCCAGAATAGTGCTGCCATCGGAACAGCCCCCAAGCCCGCCGTCTTGCAGTTGATACAATGAATCTGTCTCGCCCATGGACGACTCACCATCAGAATAGATGGCCGTCTCACCACCAGATGCAGATCCTTCAGAGAGTCCCCCGTGGATGCATCCCAAGAAGGCACGCTTCACGGCTGGCGGAGCCCGGGCGGGTCTCACATGCTGAGCTGTCTCGACGAGGTTGGTGCAGATGTCCGGCTGAGGGCCCGGCTCGCCAATCTTGCCGATAAAGACATGAATTCCGCAGAAGGGGACCCGGTACCCGTACTCAATTGAGCTGGCGTCGTGGCCCCGGCCTTCGTTGTTGATGTAGAGGTTGCCGCGACGACTCTTGGTCATCCGGCCTACAACATAGCCCTTGAGCCCTTCGAAGCTGCCCTTCAAGAACTCAAATCCACCGTGTGCTAGCCCCATGGTGGGCACCAACTGTCGTGGAATTGTCACGTCAGATGTCCTAGTGAAGATGTCCTATTGAAAGGACTTTAGTCGTGGAGCCATCGCAACTAGGAAGCTTAAAGGGGTTAATCGGGATAAAGGACATGGGGTTTATACTGGTTCGGCCCCTTACGGTGAAGGCAAAAGCCTATGATCCAGTTTTGAGTGGGATTTATTATGTCTCGATTACCGGGGAGTGATTTCGCTTGACCTAGCTCTCGATCTCATGTTACTTGCCCTGAAACGCCGTCGGGTCGTCACTTTATATACAGAGGTCGACGCCCAGCGGCTCACAGAGCCCCGGCCGGCTCATAAACAGTGTCCGGCTCAGTCTCTTAACTATTCTCGCCTTACAATACAAGTCATGTACATATGGTGGTTTATCTCTATTGCCCTTAAGTCGCCTCTGGGCTTTGGGCCCTTACTGAACCGCCATCTTCAACCTTGGTCTTGGGCTTCAAGAGTATTCATAGGTATAACCCAGCTCCTCCTAGGCGGGTCATACCTAATAGTTATATCACCAACATCCCCCCTCTAGTGAGGTGGTGAAATCCGCCATCAATGTTGATGAGATCGAAGATCTTGATTTGGATGATACCGAAGGACAAGCATCTCATGCAACACCTACTTGTTATCGAAGATCTAGTGAGGCTTGGGATCGTCATTCCAGAGAAGAACAAGAAACCAAACACCGCACAAGTGATGTGTGAGCAAGTAACGAGAGTTGGTGACATTGCCGAGGCTTCTCACTCATCTTTTCAGTCTTTCATGAAGCAAGATGAGGAAAACTGTGTCACCTCGGTCGTGGATGAAGTCATTGCTTGTGGTGCAGCAGTCAGTACCGATGAGTTCTTCATGGCTAGCGAGTTGTTTGTGAAGAGGGTGCAAAGGGAGATGTTTCTTTACATTCCTCTTGAGTGCCGAAAGAGTTGGTTGCGTAGGAAGTATGACTTGAAGTATGGGAACTAGTGCAACATGCCTACCATCTATGTGTGATGACCATCTATTATGTTGAACCTAGTGCTTGATACCATTTCATCTTTTATGTTGAACCATCTTTTATGTTGTTGAAACATCTTTTATGTTGTTGAAATTATTGTTTGCTATTTATGAATGAATTTTGTAGAACCATTTGCTATTTATGAATACATTGTTCTTGAACCATCTCTATGTTCATGTTGTTGGACCTAGTGTTTGTTATTTATGTATGTATTATGTATATGTTCTTGATCCAATTGGTCCTAACTTGTGTTTCATATGTTGACGATTGTTTATTTGCATATGTCATCGGATAGTGAAAGTGACGATGACACTAATTATGGAAGAAAGAAAGGTTATCGTTCTCCAATATCAATATGATATGGTCATGCTTTATTCAGGTGTGTCATCCATAGTTGGGAAGTATTGCAAAAGTTGGGTCATGAAGGCCGATCCTAGGACATCTAGGTTGAGTGGTTTTGAATGGTTGCGAGAGACTATTGGCACACCCGGAGAGATGCACACAATGTTGCGAATGAATGGAAATGTGTATTTGATCTTCATGACAAGTTAGTGGTGGAGTATGGCCTCAAAGAAACATGTTTTGTTACCACTTTTGAGTCTCTTGCTATGTTCTTGTGGACCTTGGGCACGTGAGAATCAAATAGGAGAACCCAAACCGGTTTCAAACATGGAGCAGATACAGTCCACCGTAAGTTTCATGAGGTTCTACAATGTGTGGTCAAGATGTCATCTCACTACATTAGGCCTCAAGACCCAAATTTTCACATCGTCCTTGATAGGATTAAGCGTGACAAAAGGGCTTATCCTCATCTCAAAGACTGCATTGGTGCAATAGATGGGACACATATTAGGGCTTCTATTTTGGAAGGACCTTCAAAAATAAGGTACATTGGAAGAACCGGTGCAACAACACAAAATGTGATGGCAGTATGTGACTATGATATGCATTTCACCTATGCTTCAATTGGACAACCGGGTTCTATGCATGATACAAGTGTGCTATTTTATGCAATTGAAAAGTACAAGTCCACATTCCCACATCCTCCCAAGGGTAAGTATTTCATGTTGTTGTAATTTATATAACATGTCCTTCAACTCACATTCATGTTTGTTGTCCATTTCTGTAGGCAAGTATTACCTCTTAGACGCAGGCTATCCTAATAGGGATGGCTATCTAGCACCGTACAAAGGAGAACGCTATCATGTCCCCGACTTTCAACGAGGTGCACCCCCAACTACTCCTGTAGAGAAGTTCAACTGGATCCACTCCTCCAAGCGCAATACCATAGAGAGAACCTTTGGTGTGTGGAAGATGAAATGGAAAATCTTGCTCAAGATGCCAAACTATTCGATTCAAACACAAAAGATGATAATTGCGGCTACCATGACACTACACAACTATGTTCGCTGATAACCTGCAAGTATACGGGATAGTTGTAGCCTCTTTCGATAAGTAAGAGTGTCGAACCCAATGAGGAGCTAAAGGTAGAACAAATACTCTCCCAAGTCCTATCGGCCACTGATACGACTCTACGCACGCTTCACGTTCGCTTTACCTAGAACAAGTATGAAACTAGAAATACTTTGTAGGTCAGATAGGATAGGTTTGCAGGATAGCAAAGAACGCGTAAATAAAAAGTAGGGGCTGTTTAGATAAAGATGCAATAAAGTAAATATAGCGAGTGTGGAAAAGTGGTGGTAGGAGTTGTGAAATTGTCCCTAAGCAATTGACTACGTTACGAGACCGGTAATCACTATTGCAATTCTATTTGAGGGAGAGGCATAAGCTAACATACTTTCTCTACTTGGATCATATGCACTTATGATTGGAACTCTAGCAAGCATCCACAACTACTAAAGATTCATTAAGGTAAAACCCAACATTAAAGTATCAAGTCCCCTTTATCCCATACGCAACAATCCCCTTACTCGGGTTTGTGTTTCAGTCACTCACGCAACCCACTATAAGAGAATCATGAATGCATTGCAACACCCTATAGCGGGAATCCCTCACGCTTGCGCGACATGGAGAGCACCATAGGACAGCACCAATAATAAAACATGCAACTCAAACCAATCATAGCAATTCATCAATCACCGATAGGACAATGGAAATCTACTCAGACATCATAGGATGGCAACACATCATTGGATAATAATATGAAGCATAAAGCACCATGTTCAAGTAGAGGGTACAACGGGTTGCGGCAGAGTGGACCGCTGGATATAGATGGGGGAAGGTGGTAGAGATGTTGGTGAAGATGACGGCAGTGTTGGTGAAGATCACGGTGATAATGATGGCCCCAGGCGGCGTTCCGGCGCCACCGGAAGCAAAGGGGGAAAGAGCCCCCCTTCTTATTCTTCTTCCTTGGCCTTCTCCCTAGATGGCAGACGGGTTTCCCCTCTGGTACTTGGCTCCCATGGAGTGGGAGGGGCGAGAGCCCCTCCGAGATTCGATCTATCTTTCTGTTTCTGCGTTCTCAGATTCTACCCCTTCACCGTTTCTTTTATATCCGGAGATCCGTAACTCTGATTGAGGTGAATCTTTCGCCCAGATCTTTCTCATAAAATTATCTTTCTTGCGGCAAAAGAAGAGCGTCAACTGCCTTACGGGGGGGGGGGGGCAGGAGAGTCCAGGGTGCGCCTGCCTCCCTGGGGCGCGCCCCCTATCTTCTGGCCCCATCGGGCGCCGTCTCGCGTTGATTTTACTTCCCAAATGTCCCAAATATTACAAAATAATTCTCCGTCCGTTTGTATGATATTGGGTTTCTCCGAAACAAAAAACATGTAACAGACAGGAACTGGCACTGGGCACTGGATCAATATGTTAGTCCCAAAAATTAGTATAAAAAGTTGCCAAAAGTATATAAAAGTTGAATAATATTGGCATGGAACAATAAAAAATTATAGATACGACGGAGACGTATCATCCGCCTCCATGACAAAGAGGATATCCACTTTCTTCAGTGTGAGAGGGATCCGGATTATGTCCCAACTATTCCACAGAGATACAAGAAGTATGTTATTCCTCCAAATGCATCGGATTCTTCAACACCGGCGGAAAGTGGTCCTGACATGGATTTGTTTAGACGTGAACTAGCTACCACCATCGCTCTTAGTTGGGGAAGTAATCATGTTCATATCTTTAGATGCGACACCATTTTGATTTGCAAACTTATATGCAAATGAAACTTTCGTTGTATGACATATAACAAAACTAGTTATATCATCTTTATTATAACTTGTCTTAACTAGGAATATTTGTGGCAAGTTAAAAAAATACATGCCAGCTATGTGCAGGTCACTTTACACCTCTCAGTTAAAAATACGTTAAAATATAAGCCCTCTATAGTTCAAAAATAGATGTCGGCTGCAGGCCCAGTTCTCTGTACACCTCTACCTCTCTGTACACCCTCTCTGTACTTTCAGAAATCAAACAAATTTTTTGGTGTGAAAAAAGTCCGGCCATTCACCCCAGGAAGCAGGCCCAACTCGTTTCTCTCATTTTATCAGCCTATGTGCGCAGTTTAGCCCAAAATGGGCTGCTTCCAGCCAGCCCAAGGTGGCAAGAAGCTGGGCTTCAACGCCCCAGCTGGGCTGCGAACTAACCCAGGCGCTAGGAGAAGCTTCCTCGCCTCCAGAACGGTTTGCGTAGCGCCAGCTGAAGCGAGAAGTTGGGGCAGAAGCTAGATATGAGAAGTTTTGCTGAAGCTAGCGTGTTTCAGAATAGGCCCTTAGTAGACGTCAAGAAATGCCTATGAATTATTCTCTTCTTATTGAACAATTTGACGTTTGGGCTTTGATTATATGGGACCGTTTCCTTCCTCTAATGGGTATACACATATTTTAGTTGCTGTTGATTACGTTACTAAGTGGGTAGAAGCTATTCCAACTAGTAGTGCTGATCATGACACCTCTATTAAGATGCTTAAAGAAGTTATTTTTCCGAGGTTTGGAGTCCCTAGATAGCTAATGACTGATGGTGGTTCACATTTTATTCATGGTGCTTTTCGTAAAATGCTTGCTAAGTACTCCCTCCGTTCGGAATTACTTGTCATAGAAATGGATGTATCTAGACATTTTTAGTTCTAGATACATCCATTTCTGTGACAAGTAATTCAGAACGGAAGCATTATGATGTTAATCATAGAATTGCATCTCCATATCACCCATAGCCTAGTGTCCAAGTAGAACTGAGTAACAGAGAGCTTAAATTGATTTTGCAAAAGACTGCTAACAGATCTAAAAAGAATTGGTCCAAGAAACTTGATGATGCATTATGGGCTTGTAGAACTGCATATAAAAATACTATGGGTATGTCTCCGTATAAAATGGTTTATGGAAAAGCATGGCATATTGGTCCATTAAAGAGCACAATTATGATTTCAAACTTGCCGGTGAGAAGAGGTTATTTGACATTAGCTCTCTTGATGAATGGAGAACTCAAGCCTATGAGAATGCCAAACTGTTTAAAGAAAAAGTTAAAAGATGGCATGACAAAAGGATACAGAAGCGTGAGTTTAATGTAGGTGATTATGTGTTGATTTTCAAATCTCGTTTAAGATTGTTTGCAGGAAAAATCCTCTCTAAATGGGAAGGTCCTTACGTTATCGAGGAGGTCTATCGTTCCGGTGCCATAAAAATCAACAACTTCGAAGGCACAAGTCCGAAGTTGGCGAACGATCAAATGACCAAGCATTATATCTCAGGTAATCCTGTAAATGTTGAAACCAATGTTATTGAAACCGTAACAACAGAGGAATACATAAGGGATACTTTCCAGAATGTTTTAGACTACGAAAAGGAATAGGTACGTGGTACGGTAAGTAAATCAACTCCAAAACATTTCTAATAGAATTTTTTTCTCTGTTTTGGAATATCTAAGAAAATAAGAAAATAAGAAGTAGTCCGGGAAGGACACGAGGCGTCCACGAGGGTGGAGGGCGCGCCCTACACCCTGGGCGCGCCCCCCTACCTCGTGGGCACCTCGTGTGCTCTCTGGACTCCGTTCTCTTACACAATACTTCTTTTGGTCGGTAAAAATTCATTATATAATCTCCCGAAGGTTTTGACCACCGTATCACACAAATATCCTCTGTCTTTGTTTTGAGCTGTTTTCTGTCAGATTTGTCAAGGCCAGGCATCATGTCGTCACCCTCCTCCAATAATGAAGGAAACGATGCTTGGCTAATGAAGATGGAGCTGAAAAGAGAAGAACACGGGGAGATCAACAAGGATGATAGGATCAAGAAGGTCATGGATGATCAAGCTCCGGTGGCAGAAGAAGAAGACATCCTTCAACCTCATCACAACCTCTTTACCCCAACTGAGATTGAAGCTTTCAATATGATTGAGTTAGCTCGCATACAAAACAAGTATCTCACACGTGAAAATATTTTGTTGAAGGAGCATATCACCATACTCAAGGGCATTATCCGCAAACTGGAGGAACTCCTACGGTCGATGTGCGACTATCCATCATCACCACCACCTTCTTCACCAGCAAAGGAGACATATACACATGGTTATGGGCACTCCCGTTGGCAACTTCCAAGCTTGGGGGAGGTGCCCCGGTATCGTATCACCATCACACTCCTATTTTTACTGTTTTTCTTAGTTCGTCCTTTTAGTAATATCTTGATCTAGTAGAATAAAGTTTTGGTATGATTTAGTTTTGAGTTTTGCCTTATGATCCTTCCATGTAATCGAGTCCATGAGCTATGTATAATAAAGATTAGTGTTGAGTCAAGGGTTTTGCTATCTTGCTATGATCTTGAGGGAATAAAGAGAAAAGGAAAGAATAAAAAGAAATAAAAGAGATCATATTGATCTTATGGAGAGTAATGACTTCACATATAAAGAGTATGATGAATAAAAGTTGTTGAGAGTTGACGAACATAGTTTTGGTCATCGTTGCAATTAATAGGAACTAATAAGGAAAGAGAGGTTCTTACATATAAATATACTATCTTGGACATCTTTTATGATTGTGAGCACTCATTAAAATATGAGTTTCTAAAGAGTTAATGTTGGACAAGGAAGACAACGTAATGGGTTATGTTTTCTTATATCCGTAATAAAGTATATTGTCATGGATCATCCAACATGTTGAGCTTGCCTTTCCCCCTCATGCTAGCCAAATTCTTTGCACCAACTAGAGATACTACTCGTGCTTCCAAATATCCTTAAACCCTATTTTGCCATGAGAGTCCACCATATCTACCTATGGATTGAGTAAGATCCTTCAAGTAAGTTGTCATGTTGTATGCAATAAAAATTGCTCTCTAAATATGTATGACTTATTAGTGTGGAGAAAATAAGCATTATACGATCTTGTGATATGGAAGCAATAAAAGCGAGGACTGCATAATAAAGGAACATATCACAAGTGGCAATATAAAGTGACGTTCTTTTGCATAAAGATTTCGTGCATCCAACCATAGAAGCACATGACAACCTCTGCTTCCCTCTGCGAAGGACCTATCTTTTACTTTTCTCCTTTGGCAAGCACCTTGTGTTGGAAAGATCGTGATATATATGAATGATCATGATGCCGTCATGTCTGTATTTCATTTTATCGACACCTCTATCTCTAAACCTGTGGACATATTTTTCAATATCGTCTTCCACTTGAGGACAAGCGAGGTCTAAGCTTGGGGGAGTTGATACGTCCATTTTACATCATGCTTTTATATCAATATTTATTGCATTATGGGCTGTTATTACACTTTATGTCACAATACTTATGCCTATTCTCTCTCATTTTACAGGCTTTACATGAAGAGGGAGAATGCTGGCAGCTGGGATTCTGGGCTGGAAAAGGAGCAAATATTAGAGACCTATTCTTTACAACTCCAAAAGTCCTGAAACTCCACAAAAGTTATTTTTGGAATTAATAAAAAATAATGGGCGAAGAAAGTACCAAAGGGGGCCCACACCCTAGCCACGAGGGTGGGGGCGTGCCCTACCCCCCTAGGCGTGCCCCCATGCCTCGTGGCCCCCCTGGCAGCCCTCCGGTGACCATCTTCTGCTATATGAAGTCTTTTACCCTGGAAAAAATCATAAGCAAGCTTTTGGCACGAAACACCGCCGCCACGAGGCGGAACATTGGCGGAACCAATCTAGGGCTCCAGCGGAGCTATTCTGCCGGGGAAACATCCCTCCGGGAGGGGGAAATCATCACCATCGATCATCTCATCGTGAGGGGGTCAATCTCCATCAAAATCTTCACCAGCACCATCTCCTCTCAAACCCTAGTTCATCTCTTGTATTCAATCTTTGTTCCAAAACCTCATATTGGTACCTGTAGGTTGCTAGTAGTGTTGATTACTCCTTGTAGTTGATGCTAGTTGGTTTATTCGGTGGAAGATCATACATTCAGATCCTAAATGCATATTAATACCCCTTCGATTAAGAACATGAATATGATTTGCGAGTAGTTACATTTGTTCCTGAGGACATGGGAGGAGTCTTGCTATAAGTAGTCATGTGAATTTGGTATTCATTCGATATTTTGATGAGATGTATGTTGTCTTTGCTTTAGTGGTGTTATGTGAACGTCGACTACATGACACATCACCATTGTTTGGGCCTAGAGAAAGGCATTGGGAAGTAATAACTAGATGATGGGTTGCTAGAGTGACAGAAGCTTAAACCCTAGTTTATGCGTTGCTTCGTAAGGGGCTGATTTGGATCCATATGTTGCATGCTATGGTTAGGTTTACCTTAATACTTCTTTTGTACTTGCGGATGCTTGCAATAGGGGTTAATCATAAATGTGATGCTTATCCAAGAAAGGGCAGCACCCAAGCACCGGTCCACCCACATATCAAATTATCAAAGTAACGAACGTGAATCATACGAGCATGATGAAAACTAGCTTGACGATAATTCCCGTGTGTCCTCGGGGGCGCTTTCCTTCATATAAGAATTTGTCCATGCTTGTCATTTGATACAAAAAGGATTGGGCCACCTTGCTGCACCTTATTTACTTTCATTACTTGTTACCCGTTATGAATTACCTTATCACAAAACTATCTGTTACCGATAATTTCAGTGCTTGCAGAGAATACCTTACTGAAAACCGCTTGTCATTTCCTTCTGCTCCACGTTGGGTTCGACACTCTTACTTATCGAAAGGACTACGATAGATACCCTGCACATGTGGGTTATCACAATTCAAATACGGTCCATGTCTCAAGGCTCCAGAAATGTTACCATATGAACATTTGTGTTGCCGAAGTGAGGGACTTTTTTTCATGGAAACCTCCATCTCCAAAGGAAACGTTAGATCCGGTGAAAGTAAAGCGCACTCTGGATGTCCTTAAGCAACCACCACCGCCTCCACCGCAAGCCAACTATGAGTTCATTATTGAAAGGACAAGTAAGGAAAGGCAACGGTCGGGAAGTACTTCCAGTGGTGGAAGATTAGCACGACGAAGAAGTGGGAAAACAATTCCCCAACTCAGCGAACAAGCGAAACAATGCCCCCCCCTGCTCAGGTGTGTAGTCATATCGTCGGTAATCATCCGGGGCTATTGCCCGGTACCAATGCTGGTGATTACTTGAGCGATGATGTACAGTTTGAAACGTTAGAGGCAGTAGAGATCTTCAAATACATGCACGGGAAGCCTCCCGTCCAACCTAATCATCCTACTCTAACAACGATGATGTGAAGATTGCGTGAATGGTATGTGGATAGCTGCAGGAAGTCTGGAAAGGATAGTTTGATGCTGAGAATTAGAGAGGAGCACGACCTCGTTGGAACTCATCTGTTGCCTGTTCAATTTGTGGAGTTATTCAAGTTATACAATGAAGATGTCCTCGACAATCAACTCATGACTTGCTACTGTCTGTAAGTATTAGTTCTATAATTAAGTCTCTATAGCTCAGCTCTTTCATTGTGTATATATATATATATATAATTTGTCCTATATATATAGGACAACACTATTCTAACTCCACTATATATATAGGACAACACTATTCTAATCATGGGATCAAAATAACTATTTGGATCATAGAGCCCTATATAGGGAGTGATCAGGTTGTTCCCGAACTCCCCAACCCGCTGCAAAAAAAATATCCCACCCCACCACCCCACGACCGCTCGTCCCTAACCTCCCCCGATCCCCTGTGAACCACCGCGACAGCGCCTTCTTGCCCTGGATCCGGCGCCTCTCGCCGCCGTCTCCCCGGCCCCGGCGCACCTCTCTCCCTCCCAGATAGTCTCCCGCCGCCTCCTACTTCTTGCCTCCCCCGCGCCTTCATCCTACAACGCAACGCCGCCCTGCATCTCGCTGCTACCGCCACTCTCCCTGGATCTCGCCGCCGCGTGCCTCCTCCCCAGGGCACTGGCCCACCTTCCCCGCCCCCCTCCCGGCGGGCCAACCTTCTCCCACCTTCCCTCCCTCCCAGCCGGCGGGTCTCCTCCCTCAACAGCGGCATGCCTCCTCCCCCATCGCCGGCGTTCCTTTCCCATGGACGACAAGCCTCCTCTCCCATGCTGGCGGACCTTCTTCCACACGGCCAACCGGCATACTCCCCCACGGCCAGTGAGCCTCCTCCCCCATGGACGATCCATTCTGTCCACGCGCCGTCCTCCTCCTGGTTGCGTCCCATCGAGCGCCGCCCCTGCATCTTGCCACCACCGCATCGAGCGCCGCAGCACTCAGGCCGTTCGCCGCCACCACCTCCTGCCGTTCAATGATGCAGCAGCAAGACCTTCAACGCCTCAGCCCCCCTACGAATCCCACTATTTTTTTTGAAGTGAACCCCACTGTTGCAGCAACCGGAGGAGGCCCATATATTTCTTCTTCGATAAGAAAATTTTGATTGCATACTGTCTGTTATTTTACTCTGTCGTTTTGCTGATGCCTAAAAATAAGCTAGACAATGGGCTTCTCATCCCTATTGCGGTCTGCAAGCTGCCTCCAACCATTGGCAATATTTGTGAAAATGATTGTGCAGATTTTTTCTTACCCTATTTTTAGTTACTGATTGAAGAAAATTTTGTTCATTAGGTGAAAGAAGTTTATTTCTTTTATTCCTTTGTGGAGGAAGAACGTCACCACAGAGGTAGGGAGAAGGTCACCATAAAGGTAGGGAGAAGGTCAGAGTTCAGCAACAGGGTGTGTGATCTTTGTGTTGTTTTTTGGGGTGCAAATCATGGGTATGCGATCTCACATCCTGTGTAGTATTGAGATGGCCTCCCTTAACCTCAAACCATATTGCCTACAACAATATGATACTCGCAATGATACCTTCATGTGTAAAGAAAATTAGATATCTACATGTACACAACCTAAAACAACTTTACAAGGAGTTGATGGATTATTCAGTGGTTGTTGCTGCCACTACTGACTTTTTCTTGAGATGGTCTTCATCACCATTCAATAATTCACTTGTTTCTTGGTTGCATCTAGTTCCCTCGCTCCACCTCAACACTGATTTCTTCAGCTAGATCTGCCTTGTTATTTTGTATTCTTATTTTCTTGTCATAAAGCATTTGCTCAGAAATCCGGATCCGATGATGTAGCTTTGACTATTCATGAAAACGGGGTGAAAAATGTTCATAATCTGTAGGTCAAAATTTTGGCTTTAATTTACTTTTTGTGAACGTCAAAATGTTGTGTTCGAGAAGGTCGAGTGTGTTATCTCAGCAAGTTCAAATAAAAAATAAACATGAAGTTAAAACATCGGAGAGTTGCGATTTTTTAGAACTTCAAGTGACAAACAAATTTGAAAAGAGCACAAAACAAAATATAAGTCTAGAAAAATCACTTCAAATAACTAAGAAGAAAAAGAATGTTCTCTCTGTTACCGAACGCAAAAATAAAAATTATTGAAAGGGGGAATGTAGTTTAGGTATTTTGTGAAAGAACTAAGAAGTTCGAGTTAAATACAGTAGTTTGATTTTAATAAATAATTAAGTTTTTTTGTTTCCATAAATAAAACCAAGAAGTTCAAATTTTAAAAATAGAGAAGTTCAAAAATCATAAAAAGGACTTTCATTGTTTCTTAAAAAAACTGTAGAAGTTGAAATTGAAATAATGGACAATTCAATATTTATTACAAAACTATGATATTGTCTGTACTGAAATAAATAAATCAAGAAGTCCAAATTACAAAAATAGAGAAGTTTCATATTTATGACAAAACTCAGATTTTCCTTGTTACTAAAGAATAACATGAAGAAGTTCAGATTAAAAAAAGGAGAAGTTCGATGGATATAGACAAACTCAAATTCTTTTCGTTTCTTGCAAAAATAAAAGTATGAAGTTTATTTTATTAAAATGTTTGATGCTTATTTAAAAACATATTTTTTTTCTAAGAATAAGACTAAGAAGTTCAAATTAAAATAAAAGAGAAGTCACAAGATTAAGAAAAACTCAGATTTTTCACGTTACAAAAGTATAAAACGAAGAAGTTCAAATCAAGAAAAGGAATAACTAAAAAAAGTTTAAAAATAGATTTTCTCCATTTCTAAAAAACTAGAAGTTCAAATGAAAATAACGAAGTGGTTCGATGTTTATTTAGAAACTAAGATTTTACTGTTATTAAAATTCTTCAAATCTCCCTTAGTATTGAAGAATCAACCATGAAGTTCAAATTGAAAAAAAGATTAAGAAATAAAACCAGGAAGTCCATACTAAAAAGATGGAGAAGTTCGATGATTATAGAAAACTCAGATTTTCCTCGTTATTAAAGAATGGAAACAAGAAGTTCAAAAATTAAATAACAAGAATTTTAACTTTTAATAATAGAGCGCTTCAAAATTTTGTATAAAAAGATTAAGGAATAAAACCAGGAAGTCCATATTAAAAAGATGGAGAAGTTCGATGATTATAGAAAACTCAGATTTTCCTTGTTATTAAAAGAATGGAAACAAGAAGTTCAAAAAGAAAATAACAAGAAGTTCAACTATTAAAAATAGAGCGCCTCAAAATTCATAAAAAGGAATAAGAAAATCAGATTAAAAAACTCAAATATTTTCATGTAACCGAGAGAAGTTCAGGTTGATAACTGCCAGAAGTTAATGTACTAGACGGTGTGCATTTTGTATAAAAAAAGAATAAAAAAAGCAAAGGCTAAAAAGTTTTTTTTGCTAGAAGTTCAAGTGCTTGGTCCGAGAAAGTTCAAAAAAATTTGCGAGAGGTTGAACAAAAATACATGATAGAAGTTCAACGTGAAAACAACGAGAACTTCAACTACTTCAAGGAATGCATTTCAAAATGAGAATAAAAGTATAGAAAATTAAAAGTTTAAAAGGTTTGTTGAAAGAAGTTCAAGTGCTCTGTCTGGGAAGTTCAAAAGTTCTTGCGAGAGAGGTTTACCTTGTATTTCCATGTTCGATTTTTTCATATAAAAATCGAATACAATTCTTTACTCAAAAAATATAAAAAGGTGAAGTTCAAATTGAAATAACATAGAAGTTCAGAGTTTATTAAAACCTAGGATTTACATATTCAAAAAATAAAAAACACAACGCCACTTTTTGCAATTTTAAAAACAACCTCATAAATGAAAAAATGGTTGCTAGAAGTTCAAGTGCTCGACGAGGAAAAGTTCAAGTGCTCGACGAGAGAAGTTCAACGTGATAACAACCGGAAGTTTACGTACTACATGGTGTGTGTTTCATATAAGAAAAATATAATAAAGTGAAACAGAGTGAAGTTCAAACAGACATGCCCCAGAAGTTCAACTACTTCATGAAGTGCAAAAAACAGCACGTCAAAAACAAAGTGAAGTTCAAAAAGACATGCTCCAGAAGTTCAACTACTTCACGCTGTGCATATCTGTTCGCGATGAACGCAGAAATCATGATCTCGCCATTTTCTAATTTACATCGAAACGACGGTAATATCATTTGTGTAAGTTCAGGTCCTTGGTCGGAGAAAGTTAAAAAAATTATTGTGAGAGACGTTTGTACAAAAGGAATATTATTTGTGTAACACTTACGAATGGATAAGAAAATTACAAACAAAAATACGTCCCAGAAGTTCAATGTCAAAAACAGCAGGAAGTTCAACTACTACGCTAAATGAATTTCAGATGAAAAACTTTCAAAATCGACGCGAGTATGCAAAAATGATCAACACGGGAAAGTTACGTGTTTACAACAGCTTTCCATCGGTATATCACCCGCTCAATTCCCGTGAGTGGGATGGAGAGCTATGATCAGTGGATGAAGATCTACGAGCAAAAAAATCACGTGAAAAACAGTGAAGTTGATTACACGCACCGAGAAGTTCAGTTCTTCACGCGGTGCATTTTGAAGAATCATTTTTAGTAGAGGCGAGCGAATGATCCCGCCGTTTTCGGAATTACTTGAAAACGGCTAAGAATTAGAGAAAACCATCAACATGAAAAAGTTTCGCATTTTCTGTAGCTTTTCAACGGTATATTACTTTCCCAATTCCGATAAAGTTTGTAGAAATTACGGCAAAAATACATTTTTCGCCATTTTCATACCGTAACGAATACTGACTTAAAACCGTAACGAATTGGGAGAAACAATACATACCAAAAAGTTTCGCATTTGTTCAAGCTTTCCAACGCCATATCATTTGCTGCATTCGGACACACGGTTAAAAAATTAGCTCGAAAATACAAACTCGGTACGACTTGGACCATTTTCTAAATTACTCTTAAACCATTCAAAATTACGAAAAACTTTCAAGATGAAAAAGTAGCACATTTTCAGAAGCTTTTCAACGCCATATCATATGCCTCCATTGGATTAGCCGTTTAGAAATGACATCGAAAAAACGAACTCAGCTGTTCGGTTTACGAAATTTTACGTTTTCTCAAATTACTCTTTAACCATAGGGAATTAGAAAAAACTTTCAACATGTGGAAGGAGCAGTTTTGCAGCAGCTTTTCAACGCCATAATATATGTCTCATTCCGATAAATGCGATCAAAATTACGATAAACTGCTCTTAAACCGCTTACATTTTGCGAAAAATTTAACTTGGGTCATGATATTCGTGTCCATAGCTTTCCAACGGTATATCACAAGCCCCGTTTGGGACATGTTGCGGGAAGTTCAACCTAGCACAGGGGGAAGGTCAGGCGCGTTACTCACGACCCGAGTGCAAAATCCGCCTATGAGCAAGATTCCTATCTGAAACGAGTATTTAGTTGCTAAAAACCGTTTGAAGATTACACTTACATCACATGGAACACGGCTAACCAGAAAAACTCGCGGTAGAAGGCACGGTTGCGAAGATAGCCCGAAGGTCGGGTTAAATGAGAGAGAGAAGTTGTAGCGTTACTCGAGCGATTTAGGTTGTGATCAGAATATTATTCTGATCCCGTGATCAGAATAGTGTTTATATATATATATATATACATATATATATATATATATGGAGATCGGCGGATGCAAAAAAAAATTATGACATTGGGTTCATTAACCCAAATGAATGGTCGGTTGTAAAGAGACTCAAAGATACTCAGGACTACTTGCTACAATCGTTACTTCAAAATCAAAAGAAAGGGAAAATACTCTTTCCTTACAACTTCAAGTGAGTGTTATTGTCTTGTGCATATTCGGTTTCGCTTACTCGAGGTTAATTATTGTAATGCAATTGATGAGTTATGCATGTGTGCGCAGCTTCCACTTTATTCTACTAAAGATTAAGCTTGACCGGGGAGTGGTAACTGTCTTAGACTCAAGACGAAAAGATGCTCGGCTCTATGCGGACAGGACTGCAATGCTCAAGAAGTAATTTCGATCGATCATTATCGCACCATATCGGCAACTTTGTTCATTTACTGATATCAAGTAATTATTTTCTTTGTCTGGCAGGGTTTGGAAAGAGTTCACCAGAATGGTTCCGGGACTGCCGAGGGAGCTGCGATTTACACACCTGAAAGTAAGTAGTACTAGCAAGTTCTGCGCATCTCCCATTGATTCTAGTTTCATCAATATCATTTATCATGATTGATTATCAGTTTGATTGAACTCTATTTCTCGTAAAGTTCTTGTGGCAGGAAGGTGGGAATAATTTATGTGTATACTACGTTTGCGAGTTCAGCTACAGCGCGACCTCTCAGCGGGGCTACTCTGAAAAACAGTATGAAGTAATAATATTCACAATTTAATTTATTACCATCATTTGTGTTGAGTTTCATTCATATATATGTATTGACCCCCTTCTTTAAATTAGATGTGGCAGATGCGGGATGAACTCCTACCACATGATCCAATACGAGCAATTCAAGAACAATTTGCAGGATTCTTTCTTGACCACGTCATACATGAGAAGGGAGA
The DNA here is from genome assembly GCA_021437245.1 of Aegilops speltoides. Taxonomy (NCBI): domain Eukaryota; kingdom Viridiplantae; phylum Streptophyta; class Magnoliopsida; order Poales; family Poaceae; genus Aegilops; species Aegilops speltoides. Next base: position 1,217,778 of record CM038141.1, on the reverse strand, counting down.
ATACCATCTGGAAACTAAAATTGATTTTAGATGTTAGGGATTGTAAGAGATGTTATATTGTACATATGTAGTAATGTTGGATTGATATATGTAAACTTGTTGTTTGACCAACGTCTCGGAGAATGAGAGGTCACCTCTCTCCATATATATGTTCATGATGATCTTGTGTAATTAATGGTTCCTTTATTTTCTTACTAGCTAGTGTGTCGAGTTCTCTCTATATGTATAGTAGGTAGCGTCGACCAGGCACGGACAAAGAGAGGTCAATTCTCTCTATTAGCTAGCTAACACAATATGAAACCCCTAAATTAACCCTCCAAAACCCATAACTCCCCCTTAAAAAAACAAAAACCTCAGTGCCTACGAGCTGCTAATGCATTGCTCCCTTTTGGTCCCGGTTGGTGTTACCAACCGGGACTAAAGGTCCTCCTATCTAGGTCCCCGCAGCGGCCATATGGAGCCCCTTCTGTCCCGGTTCGTAAGCGAACCAAGACTAAGGTTTGGGCTTTAGTCTCGACCGTTTTGTCCCGGTTTCAGAACCGTAGCTAAAGGCCCAGGACCAGTTCCCTGTTTTCCACTAGTGATTCCATCAAAAGCTGATACATCTCTGTTCATTTACAACAAGGCAAAGGTAGTCATTTTTGTGCTTATATCTGCTGATGAAATTATTGTTGCAAGTTCCTCATAAAATGCTACTAATTAATGCCCTTCTACAAGAATTAAGCAAAGAGTTTCCATTGAAAGATCTAGGAGATTTACATTTCTTCCTAGGTATTGAGGTCAAGAAAACCCAAGATGGAATAGTACGGAATCAAGAAAAATTTGCAGAGGAGCTTCTAGTTCGTATGGGAATCAAAAAATGCAAGCTTGCATCTACATCATTATCCTCTTAAGAAAAACTTTCAGCATATGAAGGAGAGCCTCCTCGGGAGGAAGAAAGTACAAGGTACAGAAGCAATGTGGGGGCATTACAATACTTGACACTCACACGTCCAGATATTTCATTTGCTGTTAATAAGGTTTTGCAGTACTTGCATGCTCCTACTACTGCTCATTGGACAATTGTCAAGAGGATTGTAAGATATGTGAAGTTTACTATGGGATTAGGACTTAATCACTAGTAGAAAAAGGGTCAAACGTGAAGGACATTAGTGCCGGTTTGTATTAGAGCCGGCACAAATGTATACATTAGTGTCGGTTCCAACGGCTAGCCGGGCCGCTCTCATTAGTACCGGTTCGTGGCTAACCTTTAGCACCGGTTCGTGCTACGAACCGGTACTAATGAGTGGTGGCAGGATGTTGTCGATCTGGGCCCCTCCGGCACCTTTAGTACCGGTTCGTGGCACAAACCGGTACTATAGAATCCTCCTGCATATAAACCCTTCGTCCAGCTCGCTCTGTTCTTCCCCTTTCCCATCTCCTCTCCTCTCTGTTCTTCCTCTTCCCTCGAGCTCATCACACATTTTGCCCAAAATTTGTCAAGATTTGAAGGCCCCATCCATTCAAGTGATCACAAAGGTTAGCAACTTTGTCCTTTCATCTCTCATTGCTAGATTAGCTCTTGCAATGCTTTATATAGTTATTAATTGGTGAGTTTAGTAATTTGGGAGGAAATATATATATGTGCTAGTATTTGATTTATATGCAATTTGAGGTCAAAAATAACAGTTAGTTTGCATATGTAGGTGTGGTTTACTTAGTGCCTTCTAAATCTCCGTCGTAACCACCGTCGATCGCCCGCACCGTCCCGTCGCCGGCACCACCTTGTGGTGAGCCTCTTGTTCATGAAATTTTATAAAAAAAATTGATGTTTGTGTGATTTGGATATATATAGTTACTCGTATAATTATCTTACCCGTACGTTGTTTGTTATACATAGTGCCATGGTTTTGATATCCGTCCCCGTCGGCCCTCGTCCTTGTTATGATTCACATGTGGTATATTCTCTTTTAAAACTATTTGTTGCATTTCGTGTTTATGAAAAATTATGCCCATCAAGTTGACATAGATATTTTTATCTAGGAGGTATGTGAACCGGAAATTCCAACCGACCCTATTGTCGAGAGGTTAAATTTAGTTAAAAGAGAAAACGAGTACTTGAAAGAAAAATTGAAAAGAATTGTGGGGGAGAAGATGGAATTGGAGTTGCATGTTGCCGATGTCGTCGATGATCACAAGATCAAGATGGAGAAAATGCACTTGAAGATTAGAAAGATTAGAAAATATGCCATCGATAGTGAGGCTTGGTATCATTATGCTGTTGGATCAATTGTTACCTTAGTTGCAATCTTGATCGCATTTGTTGTTGCATTTAAATGCTTTAGCTAGAGAGTTATTTGTTTGTTGCATTTAAGTGTTGTATGAACTTTATGTATGAACTTTTATTAATTTGGTCTATTCGGTGTTGTGTAATGAAGATGAGCCGCAATGGATGTCGATGGTGATGCTCTCCCCAGTTCGTTGAGGCGTGCATACTTTTACGCGCTATGGCTGAGGTAAACAAGCGGGCGGATGGTTTTATGCCTTGTCCATGTGCTGGTTGTAAGAATGGTCACAATTACTCTACGTCAAGAACCATTCACGTCCACCTGTTTGAGTCCCGTTTCATGCCCCACTATAATGTTTGGACCAAGCACGGAGAAAGAGGGGTTATGATGGAAGACAATGAAGAAGAAGAGGACGACGACAGCTATCCTGGCCATGGGTTCCCGGAATTCGATGATACAACAATGGGGGAAGAAGCTGAGACGGTAATGCGGGAAGAAGCTGAGCCGGCAATGCGGGAAGAAGCTGAAGAAGAGGCATCAGATGAGCCCGTTGAGTGATCTAGGTCGGGCCATTGCCGATGCAAAGAGAAACTGCACAAGTGATTTGGAGAAGAAGAAGTTGCAGCGCATGTTAGACGATCACAAAAAATTGTTGTACCCGAATTGCGTAGGTGACAAGAAAAAGCTGGGCACCACTGCTGGAATTGCTGCAATGGAAGGCGAGAATGGTGTATCGACAAGGGATTTGGAAAGTTCTTGGTAATGATAAAGGATATGCTTCCAAAGGACAACGAATTGCCCGAGAGTACGTACGAAGCAAACAAGGATGTCTGCCCTCTAGGGTTATAGGTGCAGAAGATATATGCATGCCCTAATGATTGCATCCTGTACCGCGGTGAGTACGAGGATTTGAGCGCTTGCGGTATGTGGTGCATTGCGCTATAAGATCAGCCGCGATGAGCTCTGGTGATGTCGAGCGGCGCCCGGAAGAAGATTCCTGCCAAGGTGATGTGGTATTCTCCTATAATACCACGGTTGAAACGTTATTCAAAACAAAGAGCATGCCAAAGCGATGCGATGGCACGAAGAAGACCGTAAGAAAGGCGGAAAGTTGAGAGTACCACGACGGGTCACAGTGGAGAAAAATTGAAAGAAAGTACGGGAAGGAGTTTGTAGATGACGCAAGGAGCGTATGGTTTGGTCTAAGCGCAGATGGCATTAATCCTTTTGGGGTGTAGAGCAGCAACCACAGCACCTGGCCTGTGACTCTATGTTTGTATAACCTTCCTCCTTGGTTGTGCATGAAGCAGAAGTTCATTATGATGCCAGTGCTCATCCAAGGCCCTAAGCAACCCAGCAACGACATTGATGTGTACCTAAGGCCATTAGTTGAAGAACTCTTACAACTGCGGAATGGAGCAGGTGTACGTGCGTGGGATGAGCACATGGGGGAAGAATTTGACCTAAAGGTGTTGCTGTTCGTGACCATCAATGATTGGCCTGCTCTCAGTAATCTTTCAGGACAGACAAACAAGGGATACCGCGGATGCACGCACTATTTGGATGATACCGACAGTATATATTTGAATAGTTGTAAGAAGAATGTGTACAGGACATCGTCGATTTCTTCCGAGCAGGCATCCGTAAGAAAGAAAGGCAAGCATTTCAAAGGTGAGGCGGATCACGGACGAAGCCTCGCCACCGTCTCGGTGCTGATGTACATGATATGGTCAAGGATTTGAAGGTGATATTTGGAAAGGGTCCTGGCAGACAACCTGTTCCGAAGGACGTGGACGGACGCGTACCCATGTGGAAGAAGAAATCTATATTTTGGGACCTGCCATATTGGAAAGACCTAGAGGTCCGCTCCGCAATCGACGTGATGCACGTGACGAAGAATCTTTGCGTGACCTGCTTGGCTTCTTGGGCGTGTATGGGAAGACAAAAGATACACCGAGGCAGGAGGACCAGCAACGTATGGACGGAGAAGACGGCATACATCGGGGTCATGCAAGCTACGCTCTTACCAAAGAAGAGAAGGAAATCTTCTTTGAATGCCTTTCGAGATTAAGGTACCGTCGGCTTCGTCGAATATAAAGGAATAATAAACATGGCGAGAGAAAAGTTCCGAACCTAAAGTCTCATGGCTGCCACGTGATTATGACGCAAGCGCTTCGGTTGCATTGTGGGGCTTCTACCGAAAACGTTCGATTAGCCATTGTGAAGCTATGTGCATTTCTCAATGCAATCTCTCGAAGGTAATCGATCCGAAATCATACCAAGGTTATAGAATGATTTGGTGCAATGTCTTGTCGATTTGAGTTGGTGTTCCCACCATCCTTCTTCAACATCATGGACGCACGTCCTAGTCCACCTATGCAAAGAGATTAACGTTTTGGGTCTGTATTTCTACACAATATGTTCCCCTTCGAGAGGTTCATGGGAGTCTTAAAGAAATATGTTCATAACCGTGCTAGGCCGAAGGAAGCATCTCCAAGGGCCATCAAAATGAGGAGGTCATTGAGTTTTGTATTGACTTTATTCCTGGCCTTAAGCCAATTGGTGTTCTGAATCGCGGCATAAGGGCGCATGGATGGAAAAGGCACACTAGGAGGGGAACAAATAATATGTATGGACGGACATTCTCTCACTGAAGCACACTACACAGTTCTACAGAATTCCACCTTGGTGGCTCCGTATATGGATGAACACAAGAATTTGCTACGCTCCAAACACCGGAGCGGTCGATGATGGATTACACGTGAACAAACCAGGAGTTTCGCTAACTGGTTGCATACACGCACCATGCATGACACCTCTATTGAAGATGACCTGTACTTGATGTCCCGATTACCATCTTGAATATAATGACTTTCAAAGTGCGAGATAAATGGTAATACATTTTACACGATCTCCCAAGATAAGAAGAGCACCAACCAAAACATTGGTGTCCGCTTTGATGCAGAAACCAAGACGGGAAAGGAAACATATTATGGTTATATACAGGACATATGGGAACTTGACTATCGACGTGGTTTAAAGGTCCCTTTGTTTCGGTGCAAATGGGTCCATATGACACGAGGCGGGGTAACGGGAGACCCGCAATATGGAATGACAACAGTGGATCTCAACAATCTTGCGTATGCAGACGAACCATTCGTCCTAGCCAATGATGTAGCACAGGTTTTCTATGTGAAGGACATGTCTACCATGCCAAGAAAAAGAAAAGATAAGGAAGCGAATGCATCGTACGATGAGCCAAAGCGGCACATAGTTCTTTCTGGGAAGAGAAACATCATGGGAGTGGATGACAAGACAGACAAGTCAGAAGATTATGAAAAGTTTGATGAAATTGCTCCATTCACAGTGAATATTGACCCGAGCATCCCGTTAAATGATGAAGATTTTCCATGGTTACGGCGCAAAGGGACACACGCGAAGAAAAAGTTTCACACCCAGGAGGGAATGTCTGTAATAGTTAGGGTAGTTATGTGTTTTGGCATTTGAAACGCGAAGCAATTTTATGTGCAAACAAATTCTTTTCATGCATTTACTAATTTTTTCCAGCTAAATGACCCTGAAATTGAAAAGCAATTCAAATGAACTCAGAAAATGTTGAAAGTTGGCATGGTATCATAATTTCATACAAATAGCATGTGCAAGAAAGTAGAGAGGGTTACGGCAAAAACTGGATGCACTTCGTGTACAAAATGGACAATCCCTTTTGAAGTATCAGGGTTTCATTTAAAACTGAACTGTTACAAAGGCATATCATTTTTAAATAACCTAAGCATTACTAAATTGAATATAATGATAAAACACACTAATATTAAACATAAGAAAAAGAATCACTGAAAAACTTTTTCAAAGTTAAGTTATTCACAAACTAGTGATTCACACAAATTTCAAATAATTCAGAATTTAAACTATTCAAATTTGAAATCTACGGCACTAACATAAAGTTTGTAATTTTTGTACCTAAAGCAAAAATATTCACAAAGAAACTCTAAATACAGCAAAAAAACAACTCAAAAATAAATAAAACAAAAAATAAAGCAAAAAAGAAATAAAAAAAAGCCCTCATTGGGCCAAAGCGGCTGCATACGACTAGCGACACAACCTTTCGTTGGGCGGGATGCAGCCCGCCAAGGCCAGAGAGGCCCACTAGGCGAAGAGGACAGGTAGGCCGAGTAGGCCTGGTTAGGAGAGGAGCTCGAGAGAGCTACCGCACTGGGGCTTATAAACCTGTGCGGTAGCCCCTCGACTAGCGAGGTGGGACTAAACTTGCCACACCGCACTGCTGCTAATAAGACCCCTTTAGTACCGGTCGTGGCACAAACCGGTACTAAAGGGGGGGGCCTTTAGTACCGGTTTGTGCCACCACCCAGTACTAAAGGGGGTTGCTTCCCGCCGCTTGGCCTAGCCAAAACAGGCCTTTAGTACCAGTTGGTGGCTCCAACAGGTAATAAAGGTGCCCTCTATATATGCTAGAGTGCGAAAATTTCGTTTTCCCTCTCTATTCGTTCCTCTGTTTCCGTCTCCGTCGCCGTCGCCACCGCCCTCGATCTTCTCCGTCGCCGTCGCCGCCGCCCTCGATCTTCTCCGTCGCCGCTCTTCTCCGTCGCCGCCCCCGTCCCCGTCGACGCCCTCGTCTCCGTCGCCGCCCCGGAGCCGTCCCGTCCCGTCGCGCTGTCCCGGACCCATCGCGCCGTCCCCGCCGTCGCCGCCCGGCCGTCGCCTCGCCGTCGCCTCGCCTCGCTGCCGCCGCGCCTGTGAGCCCTCCCCGAGCCCGTACACACACATGCATGTTTAATTAGTTTAGATAATTAGTCTTTAATTAGTTTAGATTATTTAGATTATTATTTTGTATGTTTAATTAGTTTAGATAATTAGTGTTTAATTAGTACACACACACACGTATTTTATATGTTTAATTAGTTTAGATTATTTACATTATTATTTTTTCACTATTATATATGTATGAATGCATGTTAGATGGATATAATTAGTGTTTAATCAGTTAGAAATTAGTGTCATATAGAAATGTTAGAAATTAGTGTTATATAGAAATGTTAGAAATGTTAGAAATTTTAGTGTTATTTAGATTATTTAGATTAGCATAATTAGTGTTATTTAGAAATGTTAGAAATTTTAGTTATCAAAATCCAATCATTAAAAAAATGTTAGTTTTTGCGGGCATATAGCTAGTATTTGTTCTTGACGATGCCCGGCCCGCATCTCGCCGTCGACCCGTCATGACGACGCCCAGCCGACCCATGTCCGGACTGGGCTCACTGGCCGGGCACTGGGAGGTGCTGCTCGAGGGCGCGCGCTTGATGAGGAACCCGGCCCCGGGTCCCGTCGTCGACCCTGATCTCGTTTGGTGGCGTTCGCGTGGGCCAGTTTCGGTGCGGAGGGACCCGGCCCCACCGGAGGTGGTACGTCGCCGTGTCAGGGAGGAGGACGAGCACGTCCATCGCTACATGGTTGCGTCAGAGGGCGGCAGGTTCTCCAATATGTGGCAGTTTCTTCGGGGATCTCACTTCAGCTATGATCCTGTGAGGGTTCCTTCTCCTTGGGTGTCCACCGCCCGCACCGGAGGAACCGCGAGTGTCCTAGATTCTTCTGTAGTATTCGATCTTTATTAGCTAATAGCCAGCGATGTACTATTCAATATTATATATTATTCGAGACGATGTATTCGAGATTATATCTATTATTCTAGACGATGTATTCGAGATTATATCTATTATTCGAGACGATGTAATTTGAATACTAAATTGTTTTATATTTCTTTTGGATTAGTTAAACAAAAGCTAAGGCAGACAATACCGACAGAGAGGGAGAATAGACCATGTTCGATGTGATACACGGGCCAGATGATAATCAGAATGAAGAAGATTATGACGGCTCCGAATTTCTAAACAACACCGGAGAGGGTGATATGATATTCGATCACGACGACCAAATTGATGAAGTCATGAACTACGATTATGACGATGACGAAGAACATGTTGATCCTGAAACAACAAAGACCGGCGAGGTATATATATTTATATAAGCAGGCATCTGGTGATCATCACATGTTTTAAATGACTTGAAGATATATTAACGAATCGATCTTTGTTCTTTCATCCATCCGGATCGAGCAAATCTTGAGCAAAATGATTTAAACGAGGCCCGAACAAAAGTTGAAGCCGGGCGTAAAGTACAATATCGAGGCATGCAGCCCTACTGGCAAACCATTAGCGCCTAAGAAGATTGCGGACAAGTTCGTTCGTCAGTGCGGAGTTCTTGTGAAGGACCAACTCCCGATCAAACTTAAAGAATGGAGAGAGCCAGCAAAGCCACGTCCAGATGTTACTTTTGTCGACAAGAATCAAAAGATCTGCTTTGGGATACTCTCATGGAACATTTCACCGTGCAGATCATTTCACGAAGCAGATGTGCGAAAGTCAAGGAGGCTGCTCTTAGGATGATGGCGATTGCATTCAAGAACCACAAGAATCGTGAATGGAAGAAGTACGTCAAGGGAGGAAGGAAGACTCCGGTATTCAAGGGAACACTAGAGAACCAACGTGATCATTGGGACGATTTCATGAAATTCAAGGATTCGAATTAGCTAAGGAACGGTCGAGAATAAACAAGAAGAATGCCGAAAAAAGGATAAGTTCCATAAGTGGGGCGGTGGCTGCGCGGTGGCAATGCCTAAGTGGGATAAGTCCGAGAAAGAGATGGAGGATGCAGGTGTCACTCCGGCTACTAAGAGCTGGCCCCGAGTGGGGACTTGGTTCTATGCGCATGGAGGGGAGTTGGACCCAGAGACAGGCAATGTTTCGACGAGGGCAAGTCTGAAGGGAGCAGACGATGCGATACTTGTTGCAATAGAAGAGGCACGATCAGGGGTGTTCCAGCCCAACAGAGAGAACGACGAGCTTACGCGCGCTCCGGGAAATCTGAACACCCGGGAAGAACACGAGGCAAGGGCGCTATTCCGTGGTATGAGGGGTTTTCAGAATGGAACACCGACTACAGAACCCGTGCGAGAAAGAAGATTGCGGAGGTGAAGAAAAGGAAGATGGAGGAGGAGCAGAGGAAGCGGGACTATGAACGCCTTCAAGGCCTAGAAGCAAGTCAAGCGGAATTGGCAGTCAAATTCCAGCGGCAGCAGGAGCAGATTGACTCACTTACCCATCAAAGGGGGTCTCAGCAGCTGCAACAGCTAGCGGATGATCCAGCATTGGATAGCACCGGCCCATCCATGCCGAGAAGCAGCGTGGGTTCCGTCCCGGACGACGCAATGCTGGGTAGATACCCCGTGGATGACATCACGGAGAACACTAACTGCGAGCTACACGTCAAAATGAAGAACATATCCATGAAGGTGGTGGATGGCTTTGCTTTCACAAATCCCCCCAAGGCAACCTTCCATTGCAACCCGATTCCAGCGGGCTATGCTCGTGTCTTGGTTGATGAGGTGGTGGACCCACCATATTCGGGGCTACAGCTTGACATTGCTGGAGGTGACGGCGAGCGCTTTCTCGGAGAGGCCAAACATCGTATCATCCTATGGAAAAAGGATTGCATCATCTTTCAAGGCCACCGACACCGCGTCAGCCGAGTCCTCGTCGAAGTCCGCCACCGAGTCAGCAGACTCCCGCTCCTGCAAGTCCACCAAGTCCGGCAAAGTGTCAGGCCACTCCTCCTCCTCCAAGTACGACAAAGTGTAAGGACAATCCTCCTCCTCCAAGTCCGCCACAGCGTCAGACGTCCACTCCTCCTCCAAGTCCGGCACAACCTCAGGCCACTCCTCCTCGTCCAACTCAGCCCCGTCAGTCGTCTCCGCCGCCTCAGCAATCGCAGAAGAGACACCCCGCAGCTATGGTGCGTAGCGGTATGAGTCGAGGTAGTACAGGAAGTACAGGCGGAGGCAAGCGATATAAATATGGTCCAAGCCTCAAGCCTCTTCCGCAGAGGTCTTATGACAGGTCCGAGGAGAAAATCACAGCCATATCGAAGGCCGAGGTGGAAGCCCATTTTGCACCGAAACCGCCACCGCCACCAAGGGAGAAAGTGCCAGAGGAAATGATTGACCACTTCATTCGTATGGCTCAACCACCAGCTCCCAAGCCTGTTGACACAGACTATGAGCGCCACATCAGGAAGTTAAATCGAGCACGCCTACAAAGGGAGGCGAGCACGTCTACATCGGGATCGAGTAAACAAGAAGCAGCTGCCATAAAATGCGGGAAAACCATTCCCCAGCTGGGAGAACAGGCCGCACAATCGATCCCCTCGCTTGTTGTGCGCCCAATATTATTGTGGGAAAACAGTGCATGTTCCCGAGGTGGGTAATGTGGTAATAACGGAGGAGCATATAATGCAGGCTGAAGTTCTCAACATCACTGTTGGACAACTCCTCGAGATCGAGCCCATGCCTTTGCTTAGAGAGGGTGAAATAAAACGGAAATATGTCCGGGGCCAACCTTTGGTCGTGCCAGACAAGGTCAAGAACCTCCCAACAAGAATGTATGAATTGCATCGATGGTACATGAACATTACCAAGATTTCAGATCGATTGTCCCTCATGGTGAATGTCAAGAAGGACCATTACTTCCATGAGAAAGCTGTGTCCTTTGAGTATTTAGAACTGTTTCAGTTATACAATCAAGACGCACTCGACAAATCTATCGTCAGTTGCTATTGTCTGTAAGTGATTTCTTTCTATAATTTAAGTCTCAAGCTAGCTGTAGTGATCCTTTTGATCAATCATTACCTGTAATTATCCGCACTATATTCTTTTCTGTGGTACTATGCAGGATGAAGATCTATGAAATGAGAAAATGTGGACGCTCTGGCATTGGGTTCATTGACCCAAACACCGTTAATGAATACACATGGAAGATAAATGAACTTCAGCAAAAGAACGTAGAGGACAGCATGCTAGAGTTCTTGAAGCGCCTCAAATACAATGAAGATATACTACTTCCTTATAACTTCCAGTGAGTCACACTGTCTTGTACTGCAAATTCTCTGTTTTTTCCTACTAGCTAGCTACATGTTTTTGCTTACATATGCCCGCTTAATTAAGACATGCAAACATGTGTACATGCAGATTTCACTGGGTCTTGTGTATCATTAAAGTTGACGCTGAAACAGTTGAAGTACTGGACTCACTAGTCTCAGAAAAAACTGACTATAACATCTTGTTTGGGATAGTCAACAGGTAATTTCTATCATTATTAACTATATATCTCGGCTTATTTAGTTCGTCATTTCATGATATGAACTATTTAATAACCCTTTTATTCATTTTCTTTGTCGGCGGGCAGGGCTTGGGCAAGGTTCATCGCCGTCACACCCGGCGAATGGAAACAAAGGCTTAAATGGTTTCGACCCAAGGTAAGCAATTAAGTAGTACTAGCTAGCTAGCTAGCTACCATTTCTTTAATTATCATGCTTGATTAATTTTTATCTAATAAAATTCCATTCTCGTAAAGGCCCTGAAGCAGGCGCAGGGGACTGATCTGTGTGCATTCTGCGTTTGCGAGAACATTCGCATGATGGCGTCCGAAAGGACCAGATCTCAAAGACAGGAATGGGTACGCTTGTCGTAACACTATTCACAATTTTACACCATTATCGATATCTAGTCACACAACTAATACACATGCATATTGATCTCCTTCTTAACAGTTCAAAGAGGAGCGGAGAAGCTCATAGAAACGGAGCGTAGAAGCACTTCAAGAGGAAATAGCTGGATTTTTGCTCGACCAGGTCATAAACCAAGGAGAATTCTATTACCGCTACCGCCCCATGAAAACCACTTCCAATTGTCATCGTGTTCAAGGCACCAATTAGGCTAATGCCACTGGCTCAAGGCAACATGCATATGTAGGAGAAATTGTATATAGCTATACATGTGTGTATGTGTGAATTAATTAATATGGTGGATTGTGAGACATTGATGATAATATATATATGCATGATTGGTTCTACTAGAAATTCTATATATATATATATATATATATATATATATATAGCAAACGAAAAAGAATTAAAATGGAAACACAAAATTAAATGAAAAAGAAATCATAAAACTAAAACCCCCAAACCTTATAGTACGGTTGGTCTTACCAACGGTACTAAAACTCGAGCCCCCGGAGCTGGCTCGTGCCACGTGGTTGCCCTTTAGCACCGGTTCATGCTGAACCGGTACTAAAGGGGGGCCTTTAGTGACCACAATTTAGTGTCGGTTATGTAACCGACACTACAGGGCCTTACGAACCGGTGCTATTGCCCAGTTCTGCACTAGTGAATTTCAGACGTTCTAACTGCACGCTTGTCAGTGCATTTTTTGATGCTGACTGGGAGGGTGCAGTGATGACAGAAAGTTAACTGGAGGTTTTGCAATATTTTTTTGGCTCTAATCTTATCTCTTGGTGTGCAAGGAAATAGGCAGCAGTGTCAAGATCAACCACAGAAGCTGAGTACAAATCTTAAGAAAATGCAATTGCAGAGATCATTTGGATAGAATCACTACTTGAAGAATTGGGAATTAATTCAAAACTATCTCATGATTATGGTGTGACAACTTGGGAGCAACATACTTATCTGCAAATCCAGTTTTTCATGCATGAACAAAACATATTAAAATTGATTTTCACTTTGTGCGAGAAAGAGTTACAGAGAAGAAACTTGAGATGCGGTTCATTCCCTCCAGGGATCAAGTAGCTGATGGATTCACAAAGGCACTACCAGTGAAACCATTTGAAGAGTTCAAGAGGAACCTAAACATAGAATAGTTGAGATTAAGGGAGGGTGTTAGAGTTTGTGTTTATCTCTATAATGTAATCTCAACCATCTTCTATATCTCTCCCTCTCTTAGCTGCGATCGGTTCCAAGCCACAGCAATGTTGTTTTGCCTCGATCAATATAAACCAACGCGGCTCCTCATCGAGGAGTAGGAACGCTTTCCAATCTTACACAAATCACCCAATCAGCGGCCGGATGTGTATGGAACCCTGCTGGATAATATAGAAATGTTTTTGCTGCATGCGGTGATTCCATCAGCGGATCTGTGTTGTTCCATCCGCGGACGGACCAGGCCATAACCCTATGTCTAGGGTCCCTAGCTCGTCCATTGAGGAGCATCCATGGACGCTGGTGATTTAGTGTCCGGAAGCGGGTCGACGAGGGAGTGTAGACTTTTGGTGCTCTACATCCACAGAGCTTGGTATTTTAAAAAATTCGAAAGCATATTTAAAAGTTTAAAACAAAAACCTTTTTTCATGGAAAGATATACGTGCTCCAAATAAATGTATGAAATTTCGCTTAAAAATATTGTGATTTGTAGGTTGTATAGAAAACAAAATTTAGGCCCAACAACAAAAATAAAGGGCCAATTTTAGAAATATCTATGTCTTTTTTCTGTATCTCACGTGTGAAAGTATAACGTTGTGAAATTTCGCACATACTTAGTATATATGTGTGCACAGCAAATTTTAAAAAAAAACGCCTCACGGAAATTTGAAATTTCAAAACGAGCTCCGTTGGCAGTTTCAGGCGGTGAGGCCCTCTGCTATCTCGTGGTGCTTTCTCTGGCACCGTAGGTGGGGTTCAGTATCTCGTAGTCGTAGTGCTTGGTAGTACCTGTTAGGCGTCGAATGGTTGCTAGCAATGACGGCTTCGATGACAAGTACGTGTGTCCTCAGGAGAAAACCTATGAGATATGGGACTGTGCAGCTGAGTAGGTAGTCTTAGCGGCTTCTCATCAGGCCACGTAGATAGCAGCATCTCAATCACTCGTGTAGGTAATAATGACTTGTACGGAATACTAGGAGTCGTCCATCTCAGAAAAGTACTCATTTGTGTGATCACAACTCCGCCTTCTAGCGAACCGAAGCATCCATCAGCAAAAAGCATAAATTTGACCTCGGTGCGACACTATTTCGAAAACTAAACTGTTTTTATAATATTTTATTCAGCTGACCCCTAATATGCAGCGCCCGACGGCAAGGTGTTGCACTCTACTATGCAACGCCTAACACTCAAGGCGCCACACTGTGCAGCGCCCGACAGCCAAGCGCGGCACTACACTATGCATCGCCTGGCTGTAAGAAGTTGCACAGTAGAGTGCAACGCCTTACTGTCGTGCGCTACACAAAAAGGATCAATGGCGTGAAATATTTTTAAAAACAGTGTAGTTTATGAAATACTTTCGCTCTAAGGTTAAATTTGTCAATTTTGCCGCATCCCTCTTGGATGTCTGGATCTAAGAATTATCAATCCGCAGGGAGAACGTCTGCCTGAAGTTAGCTCATGCTCCCAAGCTCTCCCAAGCGAACTTCAATGAAAACTGCACTTCGTGAAAATGAAATGCATATCCAATAGTTGATATAGTCCAGGTCAGTACAGATGCCATCCAGCTAGTGAGTACACGGTTGAAGGAAGGCACTACGGTAGCCACAATTTTTATTTGCAGATTATCCACATAGCACTGGCTGGATCCGTACGTGCTTGTCACTACGCGGAAGCCAATGAGCAGGCCCGTTGAGAAGGGTGTGCGAGCGGTGCGACCGCACACGGCCCCAAAATCGTAGGGGCCCCGATCGGTGAAAAAAAAACAGATACGATCCGGTTCATGCGCTGGATGGCTGGTTTTTTAGCTGGCTCGTCACGGATACAATACTGCAGACGGATGCACCAGAAGCGGACGCTCGTTACGTTGAGGCCCCTGGTTCCACTAATCGCAGCCAACAGGACCCAGCCGGATGTACGAGATCAAATAGATATGTCTCTCTCTTGGGAAAAAACAACTTCACGAATAGGGAGGCCCGTCTACCTGCTTCTAGGAAGGGACGAGCCGCCGATGGATGGCGGAAGGCCACAGCGAGTCCGCTGTACTGCCCTCTGTTGCCGGATGTTTCCCTGCTGCGGCAGCGTCATTTGGTCATCCCCGAATATATTCCTAGGTAAGCCGTAAACCATAAGCCGGGAATCAAAATAGATGGACGAAAAACTTGTTAGGGTAATCTCTTTTGTTTAGGGTTTGGGTAATCTATTTTCTGATACAAATTCTGGTTTTCTTTTGCTGTTGTCATATCATATCCACTGCAATCACTACTTGTACAGCAGTGCTGCTCAATTAGGCACGTACTCGATTTTAATCAAAATTAATATGATAAACACATTACCTGTGATCTAATATTTAATTCTAGTACTAATTCTTCGTCTTTGGCTCTTCTGGTACATTACTTTTCATTACAAGAAACACTCCATCGATTTTTCTTTTATGAGAATAGACTCAATAGATTTACAGATTTCTTTCAAGAAATACTAGACGGAAGATGCTTTTCAGTACAACATGCAGTCATTTTACCGTTTCAGTACAATTCGCCAAAAAAAAAAATAGTACTATGTTTACTCTTTGGCATTACTATATGATCTATTTCTAAATACTATACTAAATAACACATATCAAAACTATGTAACTAATTGAAATTATGTCTAGTTATATTAGTTATACATTTGTTTTGCAAACTTTTGGGCCGCATGTCACATTTCGCACCGGGGCCCCGAATTTTTGGAGACGGCCCTGCCAATGAGCATATCACTTCTGGGTGCAATCCTTGGGCGACCGCAGTACATGATACTTACAACCGGTTTTGATGACCGTTCAATAGTAGGATAGATGTTTAGTCATCCGGTCCTATTTATGACGGTTGTTGCTAGTTTTGTTTTACTTCTGCTCATTTTACAAGTTTGTATCGAACTACGTATTTGTTGACTGCTTGCTTTAATAATATCACTGCATACATCAGTCTCATGCACAGGCCGGCGCCATTGCACCTCTACCACACTGGACCTGTGCATGTCAGACTAAAGCATCCACCTCGGAGCTACCACTATCACGACATGGATCTGCCAACCAACTTGGCCTCTCCTCGCATAAGGCTGGTCATAGTGGGGAGTAACTTAGACTAGTAACATACATATGTTACTAGTCTATGTTACTACCTTCATAGTGGGTAGTGTCATAGGTGTGGTAACATAGTTGCCTTCATTTATTACTTTATAGACTCATTATGCATTGGAAACCGCTATGTGATGGTAACATATTATGTTACTCTATTTGTCTCTCTCCTCATTAACTACTTGCCACATCACCATTCACTACTAGGGAAAAGCCTAGCAGCAGCGCGGGTTTGGGCCTATCAGTAGCGCGGGCACAAGCGCTACTGATAAGGCGCTACAGCTAATGCTTAGCAATAGCGCGGCTTGATGCACGCTACTGCTAAATTGACTTACTAGCAGCGGTTCTTTGTAACATCGCTACTGTTAATTAGTAGTAGCGCTTCTCCTAACCCGCGCTACTACTACTATTTAGTATTTTACTCTTTTCTATTTCATGTTGTATTCATACACCTTTACACAAGTTTTTATACAACAGGAATTTAGAGATTATTTTTACATCATAATGAGTTATTACATCATGGGGTGAAAGAACCGTGGACTAGTTTCAAGTGGATGTCCATCCACTTAAAACTAATCCGCGGTTCTTTCACCCAATGATATAATAATATCATCATCATCATCATATCATTAACAACTTAGCATCATAATACATCATTGTCATATAACACCTCCTCAATATCATCGTTTTCATCATTGACATCACATAACACCTCCTCAAGATCATCATTATCAACTCTAACACATTATCACATAATAAACATATTGTACCTCATAGGACCTATTACATTCGATTAAGACCTACTACATTTTCTAAGGTAAAATAACAAAAAACAAGATAGCCCCTGACTCTCCATTATGGAGAATGGAGATTAGCCTGTCTCCCATTCTTGCCTTTCGCTGAATAGATTAGTTTTGTTAATTCAACTAGTTCAACTAGTTTATTAATTTACTTACTAAACTAGTTCAACTACAACTAAAGTAGTTCAACTACCACTACTACTACTAAAAATCTAGTACTAACTAAGCTAAATTAACATCTACTAATACTAAACTAACATCTAGTACTAGCTAACCCTAAATTAACATCTACTACTAAATCTAGTACTAACTAGTGGCAGGGGGTGGGGGGCGACGGAGAGGTAGCTAGGGGCGGCGAGGTCGAGGGCGGTGGGAGGCGGGCTGTCATGGAGGAGGGAGGAGGGCGGGCACAGGCGGATGGAGGAGGGCGGCGGAGGAGGAGGGCGGCAGCAGCGGAGGGGAGGATGTGCGAGGAGGATGGAGGAGGACGGAAGGAGGAGTACCTCGGCGGCGAGACGGCGGCAGCGGGCGACGGACGATTTACGGTTGTCATGGCGAGTGAGAGTGTGAGTGAGGCCGGTCCTCCGTGGGGATAAGGTAGGGATAGTTGTAGCGCGTTTGGCAAAAGCGCTACAGCTAACGCAAGTAGCGAGAGCGGTCACAAGATAACGCGCCACTGCTATAGCTAGCGGGGGCCAAGGTCATGGCAACTATAGCAGTAGCGTTGTGTGCCTCA